>OZ004694.1:71063854-72306667 GCA_963924545.1 Pogonocherus hispidulus
AGTACAATATGCCTTGTAATATTGAAGAGTTAAAGCAAAACAGTTCAGTAAGTACTAAATTCTTAGCAGAAGAACATCTAAAGTTTAAGTTTTGAAGTAAAAAGACTCCTCCAATTCTATATTAAAATCTATTAATATCTTTTGTATATGTTCCACGAACAAAATGTTATTTCATTAAAAAACCGCGCATTTTGGAATTCCCAGATTCCTTCAAAAACTTGGTATAAATCAAATTGCCATCATACTATAAAAATGAAAAGGATCACTTCTCTAATCACTGTATTTCATTCAAACTCAGATCAATCAAATGACTCGTTTATTTTTGATGACTTATTAGGCTCAGAAATTACACAATAATAAGTAGGTACGCACGGTGGGCAAACTTTGTGACTAAAGAGTGACAACGAGGATACACGAAGCTGACAGCTGATTGTATCTATACTGTGAATTTTCATAATTTTTAAGCGTAGTCTAATGAAAATTATCTCGCTGCACCAGAAAAACCGTTTTCATCATGACTTCCCTACCAGTATCTGAATTAGCTAACTTAATGACTATCTAGTGGGGTGATGATTGACGGAGTAAATCTATGCCGATTTTTTTCCGAATTAATCGTCAAGATGTATAGGCAACGCAGGAACTAGCTACTAGATGTAAATAAATAAAAAATTTAAATAATGTTTACAATCTGTGAAAGAAAATAAGTAATTAGATTAGTTACCGCTTTCATTTAAATAATCAATTACCTACCCATCATACACCGACAACATTTTCCTCCAATATATATCCACTTCTTATCTTTTGTATATTATATGGTTTTTGTCATAGAATTTTGTTTTAGTAAAACTAAATTTAATAGACCGTATTATTAAAATCCTTGGTACCCATACCAACTATATACAATTCTGAAAATGAGTAAAAGTGCATGGCAGATGTGGAATCTGCACAGCTTTTGTTATCGAAAATCTTCAAGCAATGGAAATAATCCCGTTCTTTGTTGGGTTCTCTTTAAGAAGAGCTTTTATGTTTACTTATATTTATTTGAATTCATCTAGTAGATGCTTACACATATTGTGTATGTAACACGTTAAATATACGGAGTATGTCACAATTAGCTGAATCGATATGTATATAGAGAACCAGGAGAGATAGAATTTTGAAAATTTGCATCAGACGTCAATTGATGACCACCTCATATTGAAATGATAATAATTTATTGAAAATATTTTACACTTCCGTGGTTATATCAAAAGTCGATACCCAACTTCCATTAAATTTTACATTAAGTATATTTTTTAATTTCTTGATAAATTTAAGGATCATTTTACTTATATTTCATTATACCTATGTTGTATCGTTTTTAGAGATATTTAATTTTCTTTTTAAATTTTGAGACGTTCATGGTTTTACATATATTCAAAATGTTCAAAATTGAGTTATAAAAAAAAAAAAATAAATAACTGAATTACAGATACATTTTTGTAAATATTTCTTTCAAATTATTTCCGAAACTAAAAATGTTTTACTACATTTTTTTTCATTATTAGTCATTATTTGTCCTCAGCTATAATTTCCCAAGTTTATGCGTATAGGTTAAAAATCACCCTGTATGGTCCAAAGCAGATAAGTTTTCAAATTTGATGATGCCACTAACGAATATCGTCGAAATATCGCTGAACGTTATATTAACCATTAATTTAATTTAATTATATATATTAATTTACACTACATTTGACTGTAAACATTCTTGAAAGAGGTTGAAACATTTGGTCTGAAAATAACATTGACGTGGTTTTCCACATAACACCAAAACACTATATTACAATCGACTAAGATGATTAAAACTCCAGTTTTAATTATCTCCAGATGATGCCAACTTAGTTGGCGAAACGCGCGTCCAATGCAGTAAAGTGTTTTGGTGTTACGTGGAAAACTACGTCTGTTGTAAACATTCTATTAAAAATAAATACCGTAGCATATATGAAGTCATCTACGTCTGACTTTTCGATCATATACAGGGCGCCCTATTTCTTGACCCGTTGCATGGGTAACTTTTTTATTAGTAGAGATACAAAAACGCTTAAATGAGCGAATTAGTGCAGTTTCGTATTAGTAATTCTACGGTAAGGCGAAAAATTATATACGGGGGAAGGTTGAAAAGTTATTGACAAAAAACGAAAAATCTAACTTTTCTATTATCCCTCGTAGCTCGTTCATTTGAAGAGTTAGAGAAAAATGCTTCACATGTTTTTTGCAGTATTTTTCATGTAAAATGACATGCACTTGCTACTTTTTATATATCTCTTAAAATGGTTGAGAATCACAGTAAAATATATTTTTTTTAAATGTAATGGATAGGTGGCTGTGACATTAACCGAAAGTCCCCTTTTTTCTCTTTCAGATGATATAACATAGTCCATATTTTATCCTTACTAAAGTAATAATAATCGTTGTTTTTAAAGAAAGTTTATTGTCACATCAAGAATGCTATGGAAATAAAACAAAAAATAAAATTCCTGATATTTTTAAAAACGTCTAGTTGGCATTTAATTATTGACAGATCATAAGTGACATTTTTAGTTTTTGTTAAGTAGTTTATTGTTTATTATTAATACTGCATACAAAATAATAGTGTTGCAAATATGTACACCAACGAAGAGAAAAATGATATGCTATTTTGTTATTATAACCAAAATCGAGATGCACAAGCTGAAGCGAATCTTTATTTTGAAACTTACATGGAACGAAGACAACCCCATCATAGAATATTTAGACAGCTGGAAAATAATATACGATTATACGGTTTTTTTTCAAAGCCTAAGGATGAAAGAAACTTCAATGGAGACACTGAAATAAATGTTTTGGCTTATGTAAATTTTAAACCTGATTCTTCAACTGCAGAAATTGCACATCACTGCAACACTTCCAAGGAAACTGTAAGAGCTATTTTAAAAGGTAACAATTTAAAGCCTTATCATTATTCCATATGCAATACTTTATATCCAGCTGATAATCAAAGAAGGATGACATTTTGTCGATGGTACATTTCAAAATGCGAAGAGGATCTAGACTTCTGGAAAAAGATTTTATTCAGTGATGAAAGTAGATTTACCAACAATGGTATTTTTAACCGCCATAATAACATAATGTGGTGCCGAGAAAATCCACATCTTGTTTCTGAAAGAAGAAATCAACGTCAATTTGGGATAAATGTGTGGTGTGGAATTTTTTGTCGCAAAATTATTGGCCCATATTTTTACGAAGATAATTTGAATGCGAATAATTACCTTCATTTTCTAAGGAATACTCTAACAGAGGAATATTTAAATGAATTACCACTTCATATTTTTAGAAATCTTAAATACTTCCAACACGATGGAGCACCTGCGCATAATTCCCGCGAGGTAAAACAATATTTACATGAACAGTTTGATAATGTTATAGGAAATAGAATGGATATCGACTGGCCAGCGCGAACACCTGATTTGACCCCCTTAGATTTCTTTCTTTGGGGGTTATTGAAAGATAAAGTTTATGTGACAGCTCCTCTAGATATAGAGGATCTAAAAGTCAGGATTCAAGATGCAATTAGAAGCATACATGGACATACAATAAATAATGTTTTAAGAAGTATCCAGAAACGTTGCTTACTATGTATCCAACAGGATGGTGGTCATTTCGAACATTTACTTCAATATAATTAATTAATTAATAATTTCTGTTCTCAAAACATTCTTTTGTTCCATAATCCATAGCATTCTTGATGTGACAATAAACTTTCTTTAAAAACAACGATTATTATTACTTTTGTAAGGATAAAATATGGACTATGTTATATCATCTGAAAGAGAAAAAAGGGGACTTTCGGTTAATGTCACAGCCACCTATCCATTACTTTTAAAAAAAATATATTTTACTGTGATTCTCAACCATTTTAAGAGATATATAAAAAGTAGCAAGTGCATGTCATTTTACATGAAAAATACTGCAAAAAACATGTGAAGCATTTTTCTCTAACTCTTCAAATGAACGAGCTACGAGGGATAATAGAAAAGTTGGATTTTTCGTTTTTTGTCAATAACTTTTCAACCTTCCCCCGTATATAATTTTTCGCCTTACCGTAGAATTACTAATACGAAACTGCACTAATTTGCTCATTTAAGCGTTTTTGTATCTCTACTAATAAAAAAGTTACCCATGCAACGGGTCAAGAAATAGGGCGCCCTGTATACTAACAATTAGATATTATATCTTTTGTATTTAAACAATATACACCTACCGTTTGAAGCCAGGATAATTCTAAAATCAACTGTGAATAGACTGAATGGGATCATAAACATAAGCGAACCCAATAAAAGTTGAATATATTTACGAATTGAACGAACTAGCCAATCAACGGGGCTCGATACCAACATTTTGGCATCAGGTCACGTGGTATGAAAGAAAGGTATTTGTCTGAATGTATACTTAAGTTTACTTGTGTATTTGTTTACATGTTTACTTTTAAGTTTATTATATGTAATGGAGGCAGGTACTTAGAATATATATTAAACTTTATTTTATATATTTATATTAATTATACCGGGTGTCAACGGATCTATTAGACAAGCCATAACTTCTAGAGTATTGGATGTATCAAAATGAGATTTGGTATAGGTAAATGGTAGAGGAAGAGGAAAGTTTTTCCATATTTTTCACGTTTAGGTTACTTCCGGTTTCACCGGAAATGGCTTCAATTTTGAATTTTTAAATGGAACACCCTGTATATTTTTACATATTTGAATTTCTGAGACAATTTTGGACGAGAAAATGACATTAAAATTTTTAAAGTATAATACTCGTATACGAATTTATTAAAAACTTCACTGAAGTAAATGTATTTTATGAGCTTATTTTTAATCCAATCACAATGAATTTAGTATCGTTGGATTCGCAAAAAAATCCCTTTTTGAAAAGTGCTTGTCTAAAAAGTGTTGCCATTTGAAAAAAAATAGTTAGATATAAAAAAGTAATTTTGCCAACTTGTCTCATTCCTATCTACCATACTAATCACTAAAACTTTGCGATTGCATTTTTCTGACATCATCTAAGGCCTTCAGATTAGTTTGCGCTCAATCATGGCCACCTAGATGCAATATTAAAAATGGTTCTCAAAAAATCAAGTAGGCGAAAAAACTTTTCAAAATGTCATTTTCTAGTCCAAAATAGTCTCAGTAATTCAAATATGTAAAAATATACAGGGTGTTCTATTTAAAAATTCAAAATTGAAACCATTTCCGGTGAAACCGGAAGTAAACTAAACGTGAAAAATATGCAAAAACTTTCCTCTTCCTCTACCATTTACCTATACCAAATCTCATTTTGATACATCCAATACTCTAGAAGTTATGGCTTGTCTAATAGATCCGTTGACACCCGTATATTGTAACAAGGTGCGACAAGAATCTATATACACCTAGAAAAGCGAGGGCTTTCTAGAGCTTGGTAGTGTTTATCTTAGATATTTACTTTAGTTTCCAAATGCATGATGACAATGCTGATTGATCAAGTTGACGTAGTGGATGCTTACATTTGAAAAATTACGAGCTGCAGAAGGATCTTATGCAGCTGCCTCTTTTGTCATATTACGGATTACACAATTTGAAAAAGTAAGAAAAGGTTGATTATATAAGAGGCTATACTCTTTATAAAAACCGTCATGAGGAAACATAGGTATATTAAGAAATATACAATCAGAGTATGAAAAATGTAAATCAAAATAATATGAAAACATCAAGGAAAACAGAAACAACATGCTATGTATAATATTCATATTCAGTGTAAAAGAACTATTACTATTATTGTGAATTGGATATTATGTATTGTTAATGTTGAATATTAATATACAGGGTTATTCAGAACTTTATCTCTAAAACTTTGAGGATATGTGCATCCTTAAATAAGAAATCGATATCACAAAAAAAAATTATAATAAAAGTCTTAGGATTTCCCGTAAACAATGTTTAAAGTTATACCATTATAAAGGACTACGTAGATGGGTAACTGTACTTCAACGACATTTGATATACCACATTCCTAAGAATGTGGTAAAAAAAAGTAAACACGTTTTTGTACCTTGAACACCTGGTTAAGACCGAGACAATAGAGTTGGAGTGGGGATAATATCTCTATTGTCTATTCAGTCATCATTCTAACTATGCCCTTTCTCAGTGCCGGTGTTTTATTTATCGTAGGAGTGTTAAACTGTAAAATTTTCAAAATGGCTCATGTGTACAGTAATGCTGAGTTAATGGACTATTACCAGTGGATTATCAATTCCGAGTTAGGTTTTGTGAGTGGTTGTAGCAGCAAAATGCTGAAAATCCCCAATTTACTTAATAATTTGCGTTTACAAGATCAGCAAAAAGGAGGAACATTCGGTTTAGTGCGGCAAAATTAAATATGGCGTACCCAAAAGTGTGTACAAGTCGAGGAATATTATTTCGAACAGCTTTTGTAACAAGGTATGTGCAAATTTTTTATAAATTTTCATGTTTCTAATACCTAGTAATCAAGTAGCGCAATTATTCAAAATTAATGTAACAAAATTTTATTCATTTTAAAGACACGTCACTTTGGTCACATCTATCTGTCTTTAAGTTTATTTTAAAGTAAAAACGCTGCAAATCTTTTTTGCGCCGGTATACTCTCAGAACTTCCGAAGTTTTTTTCGTGCTAGCCAGTTTGCATTGTCAGTCCCAAGGTCACTCCATTACAGTGGACCAGTATCCAGCGGCGTGCAATGAAAAATTTTCAGAAGCCGCCAAAAAATTTTTTTTGCACTACCTCATTTCTACATGTACGTTGAACGTCCCCAAATTATATTATGGATAAGTTCTGAATAACACTGTATAGATCTCATTATTTGGTCTCGTACTTAACACTTAACATCATAAGTACATTTTTTTTTAAAAATTGTCATGATATTCCTTCCGAAAACTGCTTATTATATCCTTCTTTAAATTAATATATTTAATTCAAATTTAAATTATATTTAAAAGTAAGTAAAAGCTAAGCTGCTAAGGTAAACTGCTAAAAATCGTATTCATATTCATCGCAGCAAAGAAGCATGCAAACAAATTTCCTATTCAAATCTAAAAAAACTTTTATTGATCAGAAGAATTGAGGTTTTGAGCTGAAACTTGTTTCAATCCATTATTCCTTATCAACATTTGAACAGTCGGTTTCCGATCGTATAAGAGGTTCAATAAATTTTTACCGTTGTAAAAAACAACAGAAATAAAAATATATCAAGTTGTTTTCCTCCTGGATTTCCTCTTCATTATGCAATACTTTTTATCTCAAACATGAGCTGGTTTGTTTGAGCGTTCATATAATAAAGGGACAATGCGAAAACAGACCAACAACTTTTCGTTAACAGGACGTGATAAACAAAAACGAGACGGGAACAACTCTATCTGGCTTCCTTTTATAACTTTGCTTTAATTTAACATCTGATATCTGGCTCAATAGGGCAGTGGAAAATTCAGAAATTCACCCTCTAGTGGGGGAGGATCGACCCGAAGAGGGGATGGAACCGACTAGTGGACGTCGCGACGGCACTGGGAGACGAGGCCACGCAGTTTGTAGTAAACAGCGGTGTTGTGAAGTGGTTGTGAGGCCGGTAGTTAGATT
Source organism: Pogonocherus hispidulus (assembly GCA_963924545.1). Lineage (NCBI taxonomy): Eukaryota > Metazoa > Arthropoda > Insecta > Coleoptera > Cerambycidae > Pogonocherus > Pogonocherus hispidulus. The sequence continues at coordinate 71,071,529 of OZ004694.1, forward strand.
TTTCACGGGTAGACACGTTTGTTCCATTGACAGAAATTAATAGGAGGCGATTTATTCGGGTTGAAAATTAATACTCACTGCATGAAGGTAATTTACAAGTAACGATACATATAATAGTTTGTTCATTAAAAAAATTTGAAGAAGGTTGCGTAAATATACGGTATCTATGACTATTGTAATTGTAATTGCAATGATCTGTACTTATATCAATCTTATATTTGTAATATACCTATTGTTGCTTTGCTTTACATGTTTTTAGGGTCTATATTCTGTATACAAACCTAGCGCGGGAGAAATATAGCTTTGTAAAATTGTTGCCTAAAAGTACGGTATTGTTCAGACACTCCCATCTATTTAAAAACGGTACTATCATTTTGTTGAACTATCACATGTGACATTGAAATCTTGTATATGGACATCGGTTAATAAATATCACCTAATTTTAAGTTTATGTCGAATTATATTTGGGAGCTCTAAAAACCTCGGAAAACTAAATTTATGTTTCTTTCTAGATAAGTCGTTTTCCCACGAATGCCTTGATATAGAATTTGATGTCTGTTTAATGATTATGGAGATGGCAGAAAAGAATGTGTCATAATAGCAATTAGCTGAAATGAATATGAAAAATCTTGATATAATATACCTATTGCTCTCTTATAGGCATATATCCTTTACTATCAGACTATATCAGTGTATTCGTGAGAGTGAAAATTACGAGGATCATTGAACAATAGAGTTTAATGTTCTATTTAATTTGCTGTGGTTTTTCAGATTATCCTTTATCAGTAAGACTCAAATTCACCATAAAAAAATGTTAGTTCCACAACATTCAACGTTTTGCATTCAAATTTTTGTTCTAAAATGTAAAAGAAAAACGTTACAGGGGGTGCCTTGAGTACAGGAGGTTTCTTGTGAAAGGTTTTGAAAAAGAAATGCGATCTTTATAATTTTTTTATCTAATGTTTTATTTGATAACTTTTCATTTCTTCAATTTTCACAATTTCGCATATTAGACTGATTATAATTGATTATAATAAGAACAAATTATAGCTCGGCAAAAAATAAAAGGATATCTTTAAACTATTTGATGAACCTTTAACTTTGACAGTAGAATAAAGTAGCTTTAGTACAAATTGTGAATTCCGATTCACAATTTGTGTCTTCAGGAACACAAATTATTATTAATATTGATTTGTTAAATTCTGCTTTTCTAACTAGTCCTTTTAGATATTTTTTGTTTATATTTGAATTTTTGAGCATTAACTTGGGCCAAGAGATTTCTATTTACTTTATTATGTAATTACTCAATATTCAGTTTATAAAAAAAAATTGACCGTGTTGCCACATTTCGAAAACCATAAATTCTCACGATTTTTTCAAATGGAACACCCTGTATATTGTTACATTTCTAGAAAGCCCTTCTATCGACAAATTCAGAGATATATGATATGATGGGTTTGTATCCCATCGTTTCTGAATGATTATCCTCAGAATATGGAATTTTAATATTGGCTATTTCCCGAAGATAATACTCAATAACTCCGAAACGGTTAGCATCAGACCTATCATATTATATATCATTGAACTTGTCTTTAGAAGGGCTTTCTGAAACTATAATAATATTAAAGTATTATTAAAATATATAAAAAAAGTATTATGTTCGGGGAAAAAATATTTGAAATTGTTTTCACTTTTAAAAGATAAAATATTTTATTATAATACAATTAATGTACTAATGGCTTAATCACCCTGTATTCAAAAGACTGTCTCGATAGTAATATGTTAGAAAGAGATCTTCAATTATTGTTTAACACGTTAACTCTTATAATAATAACATACCATTTAGCATAATCAGAACTTAAATAATTTAAAAAAGGTGTAAATAAGTTTTTTTATTTATACACAGTATACAAACCAAAAGCCATGTAGTTAAAAGACCCCACATTTACTGTAAATTTAAATATCTACATTTAACTAATTATTATAGGCTTTGCAGGTGCAGAGTTTGTTAACGGTTTTATTTTAAATATTCATGAAGCAGCGTCGTTTACCCGATATTATCTACTACTGTTCCAACAGAACTGATTAAATGCGTTGTTTAACTGTAACAATTTAATTTTTCGAGGGTGGCGAAATCCCCCGTTGATAATAAAAAGAATAAATGTCCGGCTTATGTTGAATTTGTTGGGATAAAGTCGTACACGATTACTTAGTGTGGTAGTTTTTAAAGTAAGAAATGACTCAGTTTCTGATTCTTTAAATAATTTTTAAAAAATCAAGTTCGATCAAGAAGAAATAAAATTAATATCTTTTATTCCAAGATTTTTAGCGGTTGGGTAGGAAGTCAATAGGTCAATTTACAGAAGCTAGTGGTACCTGAATTGAATTTTAAATTAGTATTGAAGTTATATCTAGTTAAATTAAGCATTGTTTGAAATAATTTTTAAATTAATGTATTCCATTCTTTCTACCACTTTTCGATTCCAGGTATTGAAATTAGATAAGTATTTAAAATTACGCTAATACTGCCGTAGTTTTCCACATAATACCAAAACGCTATACTGCGCTCGACACGCGTTTCGCCAATCAACGTGGTTGCCGACCAGTTTCGATGCCAACTTGGTTGGTGAAACGCGCGTCGAGTGCAGTATAGTGTTTTTGTGTTATGTGGAAAACTACGTCAGTGTTATTCTCACACCAAAAATTCCAACCCCTTTAAAGATAAAATTACGCTGTAGATACATGACTTAATTTTATAGTGCTTGTCTTTGCTACCATTTTTTTTTTTTTTTATATATTTGAGAATAGGATATTTTAGTATTGCCATAGTTCTAAAGAAACGTATGGACGAAATTTCGAGATAACATTCAATATTTAAATGATATTGGAGAAGTTGTCGGCTGTTAAAATAGAGTTTATTTCTTCAAAACATAAAAAAGAGGGCTTTCAGCCAGATATAGGGACAAAGTTTTTCAAGGGTACTTAACGTATCAATTTTCTATAATTTTATTGTAGGGTTGGTTTTATTTTGTTTTATCATGAAGTATTTGCATGGTGTCCCCGTTGCATTCTTAAACAACAAAAAAAAAATTAAAAACAAAATAAAACCAACCCATACAATAAAATTATAAGAAATTGATATTAGCTACCTATTAGGTAACCTTGAAAAAGTCCGAAAACTCGGACGAAATGTAGGATATTTGTCCATACATCTGGCTGAAACTCCTCTATTTTTGTTTTTTATCGAAGAAATAAATTCAATATTTAAAGATTTTACAAGTAAGATACAAAGTTTTTCAGAAGATTATAGGAAATATTTTATGATTTTATAGCATTTATAATATTAATATCCGTTTTAGTTGTGCCGTAATGACACATATTAGATATTATAAAAGATATAAAATTTGCTAAATGAGGCTGTTCTGAGTTTTACAATACGACAAGTATCGCAATTTGAAGTTGCGTCAGGAATATTGTGCAGTTTCATCTATTTCCTCAAAATATTGAAAATAAAGTATTTGTACTTCTCGAATAATAGATAAATAGTAATAAATATTCTGCTATTAATAATAATGCTCGCACAGAATACCTACATCAGATTTTTTAAATAATCCAGCATTCAACGTTGTAAAAATTAATTTATTTTTAATAATCCGAAACCGTATACTTATTTATGAAAAATGTGTTCACTTTGTATCCATGAAGTCTCACAAAATACTTTTGAAAATGAGGCTATCGTCATTCTCGTCAGTATCAGATAAAAAGAAATGGCTTTCCACTTAAACATTGTCTTTCTACAAAACATAAGAACCATTTTAGTGCATTCACAATTCTCATCGTAAAGAAACAAATTACAAACGTGACTTTAACAATTACGCTCCTTGTAATGACTTTTTCATTTTCCTTTCTAGCTTGGCTTCCTGCTTTTATTGTCCAGATAAAAACGGTAAATCAATAAATACCTCTCAACTTGGAAAACAAATAACACGATTACACGAGTAGAAACCCATTGCTCCACCCTCCGCCAATGCGCTTTTTGAAGTCGATGTAATTATTATTAAACATTTATACTTGACAATGTTAAATAAACCATCAAAACTGTTCCATAGGAACCAATGCAGCAGAATTTTATGTGTATGTTTATACTGGGTGACCTAACGAAAAGCCTTCACCATTGAATAACTAATAACTAATAATAACTGAATAACTTGGTATAAAAGATTTTCCAAACACATTCCAGAGATAGATCCATTTTTTTTTGAAGGGGGACACATTTTCGTATTATTGACATTTATACAGGGTATCCCAAAAAAGGAGAGGTTTACCACAACTTACATTTTTTAAATGGAACACCTTGTGTATTTTTACAGACTTGGATAGAAAAACTTCTAACGAATACATTGATATAGAGTTCGATGAATCTGGCTCTAATAATGAGGAAGATATACGATAAAGAGCATTAATAAGCATCATGCATTAAAAAAAAGAATATCGATTTGTCACTAGTCTACAGAGTCTTTCACCAACACATTGCTCTTATGCAGAATACATTGATATAGTATATCAGTATATACTATATCAATGTATTCCCGAGAAGTCCTTCTATCCAAGTTTGTAAATATACACAAGGTGTTCCATTTAAAAAAATATAAGTCATAGTAAACCTCTAGTTTTTAGGACACCCTGTATCTGTATATCAATAATACCAAAAATATGTACCCCTTCAAATAAAAATCGGCCTGTCTCTGGAATTTGTTTGGAAAAACTTTTATACCAAAAGTTATTCAAGGTGAAACATTTTCGTTGGGTCACCCAGTATATGTTACATTTCGCATCCGAAGAGAGAGATGAAGGGAGAGTGAGTGTGTGTTTGTGTGTGGGAGAGAAAGGGGGGAGGTAGGAACAGGGAGTGAGATTGACAACCTGTAAAACTCTTTTTTATTCTATATGGATGGTCAAAAACTTGGTACTTTATAATTCTTTTATTCATTTTTGGGTCGTTTGAAAATTAAAATGTTGACATTGTTCATAAATCCAATATACCTAATGGTTGTGGAAACAGTTGCATGGATTTTTTTAACAGGTAGGTATATTAGATGTCAATTTTCATTTTGTAGCCAGTGTTCCAAGACTATATTTTGACCTGCAGATTACTCAATTATTAATTTTGTTCATATAGTTCTAAATATATACTGAACTAACTAATTAATTAATAATTAAATTGTATTTTCGTTATTTATATAATATTACTAACTAATGAGGTTCTCCAGGATTCTCTCATTCCAGCACTGAATAGTGGTTAAAGCTTACCAAGTCGTTCCCATGGCGTAATTTCGGCAATTTCATTTTTAATCAATACTCTGCAGGTTTTTGCCGATATTCCTGATAACGTTAAAATATTTTTAAGAAACTGTAGACTTGGTTTTTGATTATTAGATAAATTTGATCACATCCGCCATATTGAATTTATGAAGAATATTAAGTTCTTCCTTTTCCTTTTATATGGAATATCTTTTTTTACATATACATATCCTTTTATTATGTAACTACTTATTTTAAAGAAGGCTTTAAAATTTACTTCTTCAATAAACTTTTGAATATGTCTAAAGTATGGCTCCAATACTCTTTCAGATGTAGTTAGGTGTATTACATTTTAAGCTATAGGTAAGTTTTCATTATAACTTCAAGAATGAAAATGGATAAGTGCCAAAGTTGAGCGAAGTGCCTAAGGAAATCCCAAACAAAGGTTACTTGATCATTTGTTCTTGCCTTACTTCGCCAACGACTTTGTGGCAGAATACACATTAATTATCTCCAAGTCGCAGTCTGGCAAATTACAGGAAACTGTTCAACAGATTTTATCACTATTCAGGTACTTGAATCGATGAATTTAATGTCAGCGTTATATAAAACAGATCATATATTAAAGCTGAATAAGGTTAAAAATATTAATGCTAGAGATGATAATAACAATATATTCAATATATTAAAACTGTGCCTATTGAAAACTTACATTAAATTAAAATATATACAGCCTTATTCAGAATTTATCTCTAAAACTTTGAGGATATGTGCATCTTTAAATAAGAAATCGATATCACCAAAAAAATTTATAATAAAAGGCTTAGGATTTCCCGTATACAATGTTTAAAGTTATACCATTATAAAGGACTACGTAGCTGGGCAACTGTACTTTAACACATCTGATACTTTTCTACCACATTCCTAAGAATGTGATAAAAAAAGTAAACACGTTTTGGTCTGGAACGCCTGATTTAAACCGACCGAATAAAGTTGGAGTGGGGATAATATCTCTATTGTCTATGAGTCGTCAGTCTATGTGTGTCGCTCTCGCGGGTGTTTTATTTATCTTAGGAGTGTTAAACTGTAAAATTTTCAAAATGGCTCATGTGTACAGTAATGCTGAGTTAATGGACATGATTCTTATTTATGGCGAAGTTGGACAAAATTCATTGGCAGCTTCGCGCTTGTATGCGGAACGATTTCCCAATCGACACACCGACACATCGACAGTTAGGTTTTGTGGTTGTTGCAGCAAAATGCTGAAAATCCCCAATTTACTTAATAATTTGCGTTTACAAGATCAGCAACCAGGAGGAACATTCGGTTTAGTGCGGCAAAATTGGATAAGGCGTGCCCAAAATTGTGTACAAGTCCAGGAATATTATTTCGAACAGCTCTTGTAACAAGGTATGTGCAAATTTTTTATAAATTTCATGTATCTAATACCTAGTAATCAAGTAGCGCAATTCTTCAAAATTAGTGTAACAAAATTTTATTCATTTTAAAGACACGTCACTTTGGTCACATCTATCTATCTTTAAGTTTATTTTAAAGTAAAAACGCTGCAAATCTTTTTTGCGCCGGGTGCGCCGGTTTTTTTCATGCTAGCCAGTTTGCATTGTAGTCCCAAGGTCACTCCATTACAGTGGACCAGTATCCAGCGGCGTGCAATGAAAAATGTTTAAATAGTTTTCAGACCCAAAAAAATTTTTTTTGCGATACCACATTTCTACATGTATGTTGAACATCCCCAAATTTTATTATGGATAAGTTCTGAATAACCCTGTATAGATGTAAACCATATACAGTGAGTCCATAAAGTCCCGCATAAATTCATTATTTTGAAAATGGTAAAGTTTTTGAAAAATCGCTCGGGCCCGTCGATTTTTTTTCTTTTTATACTTGTTTTACATATATTAATTTTTTTACAGGGGGGACTCAATGACGCTACATCCATATAAACTTTTATATTTTAAATGGAACCCAGTACTGTTTTACATATTTGGAAAGAACTCTTTTTTACGAACACGGTCATGTAAGGTTAGTAGTAATGAGGAAGATATATCTATAGTAATGAGGAAGATATACCCAAAAAAGAGTGTCATAACAGCAATGTGCTAGAAAGAGAATATCAATTCGTTACTAGGTACAGTCTAGTTCTCCAACACATCGCTTTTATGACACTTTTTTGGATTTATCTCCCTTATTATTCGAGATAGACCCATAAAACCTTATATGACCGTATTCGTAAAAAAAGAGTTCTTTCCAAATATGTAAAACAGTACCACAGCTTACCTTTGTTATGGTAAGCTGTGACAGTACTAGGTGTTTCCATTTAAAATATTAAAGTTTATATCGACCAAGCTTCATTAAGTCGCCCTGTAAAAAATTTAATATATGTAAAACAAGTGTAAAAAGAAAACAACATCGATGGGTCCGAGCGATTGTTCAAAAACTTTACTATTTTCAAAATAATGAATTTATGCGGGACTTTATGGACGCACTGTATTTATACTTTAAGTTTGATTTAAGTATACAGTGCGTTCAAATTTCACCTGAAACACCTCTATATCATTTGACCGAGTTGAGCGATTTCAGTGATATTTTTTTGCTTATTAATGAAAAGTGGAATTGCAATTATGTAAAAGATCAAATGGCAAATTGTGAAACAGTACTTAGTATTTTAAAAAACTGTTCTGTATCTGTTTATAATGTAACTATTGTACTATAATTCCTCTTCCCCCTTCATTTCTACTAATATTTATTCTCTCCTTACATGAATTTAGGTGCAGCATTATATTCTGTGTTAATCGTGTTCTTGTTAGTATATTTATGTTTTCTATACCCTTTGCTGACCATTTTACCACAAATGAATGAATATTATGTTAGCACTGGAACCGCAAATGTACTAATGTCTTTAAAGGGGTTTCTAGAGTGAAGTTTTGATTTAAGAAGTAGTTTCAATCGTTCCGTGTATAGTTCGTGTATAGTTCTTTAATTTTAGAATGGTCTATTGTTTGATTTTGATAAAATCCTAAATATTTGTATTGCTTATGTTTCTTCATTTATTGTAATTTTTCGTTATTCAGAGAATTATCTGATATTCCTTTACTCCACTTTCCACGTTCCACGTTTTTCTTTATTATTATTATTATTATTATTATTATTATTATTATTATTATTATTATTATTATTATTATTATTATTATTATTATTATTATAGTTATTGAGTAATAATACCAGCCACGGACGTAAAAAGTAAAAAAAAAAAAGAAAAAAAAGACTTTAATTTGTTTTTTACGTCCGTGGCTGGTATTATTACTCAATCACTAATAGCAGCAAATACTGACACATATTTATTTCTTCGTCATGTGCCGTCATCTGCAGCTTCGTTCTTTATGTCTCCTATTGTTGAATCTGATATCAGAGAGGCAGTTCTTAAATTAAAGAATTCTCCGTGTACTGATTATTATGAATTAAATGCTGCAATTATTAAGTCATCCATTGATTTGCTGGTTGAGCCTCTTACAGTCTTATATAACAAATGTATTGTGGAGGGTGTATGGCCCAACTCCTTCAAAATTACTAAGGTATTACCTAAATACAAAAAAGGCGATGCTAATAATGTTGACAATTATAGGCCCATCGCTATTGTACCAATACTTTCTAAACTTTTTGAAATTATTATAAAAGATAAACTTATAACTTATATTAACATTAATTCCATAATCTCTCCCTCACAATTTGGTTTTCGTAAAAACTTCTCTACAATACAGGCTCTCTTAGCAGTGATGAATGATATTGTAGAAGGCTTGGATCAAGGCACTTATACCAATGCAGTTATGTGCGACTTGACAAAGGCTTTTGACTGTGTTAATGTTGATCTATTGTTAACTAAACTAAATCACTATGGTATTCGTGGAAATGTTAATAATCTCCTTAAAACATATTTACTAGACCGTTATCAATATGTCTCTCTCAATGATGATGCTTCTGATTTGCTTAAAACTTCATGTGGTGTACCTCAGGGATCTGTGTTGGGTCCCATTTTATTCTTATTATATATCAATGATTTGCCACCTTCATTGGGAGACATAAAATGCATCTTGTTTGCGGATGATACAACACTGCTTGCTACAGGTGCTGAAACGAATTGTGAGGAAGGGCTTGATAGGGCCAAGACTTGGTTTAATAATAATATGTTGAAACTTAATATAAATAAAACAAAAAACATTTTGTTCAGTTCTGACAGATGGACCAGTACATCGGTTCCAGTAAAATTGCTGGGTATTACATTTAATACCAGATTAAGTTGGGAAGCTCACATTAGTGACCTTTGTAAAAAACTTTAATCCCAATTATTTGCCATGCGTCAGTTAAGACCTAGCCTTGATAATGCGACCATGAGAATGGTTTATTTTGCTATGGTTCACAGTGTGTTATCATATGGGATCGTCCTTTGGGGGAATGCAACTAACAGTTATAAAGTATTTTTTCTGCAAAAAGCAGCACTAAGAATCCTTGATTCGGCTCCATGTGATGCGCACTGTGAACCATTATTTAGTCAACACAAGATTCTGCCATTGCCTTGTATTTACATCTTTGAGACATTATTGCTGATACATAAGAATGTGTCAAATTTAGGGTTCCATTCTGATGTACATGATCACAACACAAGGTTCCGGTGGAATGTAATACCTAGTTTTTCAAGAATTAAAATGTCACATTCTAATAAACTTGATGTCAACTTATACAATAAATTCTTGAATTATCATAGTCATGCTGACATAAAGTCCATGAATTGTAGATCATTTTATAGGTTGGCAAAGGATGTTCTCTTTGATCATTTGTTTTACAGTGTCAAAGAATACAATAGTTTTTTTAAATGAATTATTTAGAGCACATAATTTTTATTCAATTGACTCACAAGTATTTTGTCTTATGTTCTTTTATAGTGTACTGTTGTGACTTAAATGTACTGTTGTATATATGGTCAATAAATCTATCTATCTATCTATCTATCTATCTATCTATCTATTATTATTATTATTATTATTATTATTATTATTATTATTACTATTATTGATAATTATTAATGACATATGATATAAATAGGATACACTAAACTATACTAAAATATTTTACTGTTTTGCTTTGAATTCAAAATTTTATAGAAACTTATGATGTAAAATAGTTTTGCTTTGCGCCCTAATAATGTTCAATCAATGTTATTTTCCTACAACACAGAAAAAGTGACAGCTTACCAAAAACATCATTAATAATTAAAATTTCCTTTGATCTTTAGTTATGTTTCATATGAAAAACACCGAAGCGTGTTTTCTTAAAGTAAATTGTCTTTTAACATATCTCTAGTTGCTTTTGACTGTTCTTTGACAATTAAACATTTCATTAGTTGGCACGTACAAAAGAAACAATTAATAATAATTGTCAGATACTATTCCATGAATACATTTTTATGCCTCTAAAGATTACCTATTCCTAAATAAATATCTACTGAATGTCTGAATGTGTAGTTTTCCCTATGCATTATTTTTTAAACATCGCTTCACGCTGCAAACATCTGTTACCTAGCTGTTTAATTGTCATCTACTAATTGAATGCACTTTAATTAAACAGGTGCAAATGGATGCATTCGTTATGTTGACTGATTGAACTGCTGAAACGATTTTATTTTGGCTCTTTTTGTACATTTCGTACATTTACCACGTTAAATAAAAATCGTATAGTTCCTACATTTACCATGTTAAATAAAAAATTACTAAATTAAAATACCACATAGATAAACAAAATAACCTCAAAATTCAAAGCCGAAGGCTGTTTAATTTAAAGTTTAAGACCTATTAAAACTAATTTCAATTATATTTCATTAAAATATTTTTAAATTAAATACGAAATAAGGTACATTTACAGATTAATTTATCCCCCAAATATTTCAAAAACGATAACGTTTGAATACCGCTATTGTGATTTTTACTTGGACAACGAAATATATCGCGAAAAAACCGAAGAGTGTTCCATCTATGAGCATAATTGTGAAATTTAAATGGCGAGAATGAAATTCAAATCTCAGATGATGATTCTAGCTAATAGTTTCGCCTACTTTTTCACAAACAAATGAACTATTATTAATTAAAAACATATACGTAACTTAATTATAATATCAGATTGTCTAAATTACAATTCAACAGTAGAACGTATTGCTCAGTGGTTCAGTGTAATACCTACTTAATTACGCTTCAGAAAGTATTTCCCTTCACTTATGTCCTAAAAATAATAAACTGCTTTTGAAGTGGAAAAATGTTTAAAAAATTGAAACAAGACTAAAAAACATTACTCCCTGTATGCTAGTCTGCAGTGAACCTTTTGTAGATAATGATTTTATTAATATATTATGTTTAGAATTTACTAATGTTTTGTGGATAACGATTTTACTAAGATATAGTGAATAATGATTTCTTTAATTGGCCTTTATCCTAACACCGACATATGTGAAAGTCAATTAATTGGATCTGAACACCCGGAATTTTAAAAGACATTGACAATTTTAAATAATTTAAAGTATTTTCAACACTTACACTTATGGAAAATGCATTGGCTTACGGTTCTTGATCACCGCTATCCGGCTCCCACCAAAATATGTGAAATATCTGTCAAAAAATGGAAGATATAACAATATATGCAGCAAAAAGCACTCTCATGTATTTATAAGCTATATCCCACCCCTAGTAATTAAAATGTATGTAAATAAACTAGGAGGCACTATTATCCTTTCTTAAACAAATTTACACGTTTTGTTTTACTCAAGGCGGCCATTTTTGACAGGTCATTGGAATGCCCAATTCTGTATGAAAGAATACTGTCACGTTTGTCCAGTTTTCGAATAATTTTTAACTCCCAGCGTTGAGTGACGAAGTTTTTGTCACTCAACGCTCCCAGGGAATATTTTAATAACTGGCGAAAGTATATATGTGTCTTTTGTAAATATATCTTTTACTCTTTTCAGTGTCAGAAATGTATTTTTGGTTGGGCAAAACTGAGTTTCATAAAACCAACGACTGACTGATTCTCATAGGACAGAGCTTTATTTGATATGTTCTTATAATTTCAAAGCTTTGGGAGAGTACCCAGTAAAGGGAATATTATAAAAGATAATATAAAAAAAGTAGATGTTATAAATTAAACATAAGGCTCCTATTCTCCACCACTGCATAATGAATTTGCTAAAGTTTTAATCTAATATATTCGTAGCCACTTAACATAATACTACTAGTAGTGGTGGTATGGGGCGGCCAAGACCTGGCAAGTAGACCACAAGCGGGCTCTTTTTGCCTACCCCTGTCGTCCCCTACATAACTCCGTCACCTCTTCCCTCGTCGAACCTTCCCGACCTTCTAATGTAGGTCAGAATATCGGTCAATTCAAGGGAACTGACCTCTTCCCCTTGCACCTCCCCGGCCCCCCAGACGTCGTGTCTTAGTCTGCCGAAAGCCACGCATTCTGCCAAGAAGTGGGAAGGCGTTTCGTCGCCTTCCCCGCACTTTGGGCAGATAGAGTCTCCCTCAACACTCATCAATGATAGATGTCTTCTAGGCCTGCAGTGACCCGTTAAAACTCCCACCAACTGGTTTAGAGCCTTCCGGCTACGACTTAACAGCCAGGCCGTCTTGGTGTTGTTTGGCTCCACTATAAAGTTGCGAGCTTGTCTAAAACTTCCACTTCTTCTCCAGTTTTTACTTAGTGTCTCATGAGCCCAATCATGAAGAGCCATATTGACCTGCCTTCGTGTAATGTCTAATATCGGTTCTGGTCCTTAGCTGGGCCCCTGAGATCCGAGTCGAGCCCGTTCATCGGCCCTTTCGTTCCGTGGGATTCCACTATAACCTGGTACCCATACCAATTTAACCTCTTTTCCCTAAACAGCTCCTCCAGTGTATCTCCGCACTCTTGGACAAGAGCGGATCTTGTCCTTGGAGATGCTAAAGCCTTTAAGGCCGCCTGTCTGTCGGATCAGAAATAAATATTTTGCTCCTTACAGTTCCTTACTTCTTCCTTGTTTGCTGCCATTAGGATAGCGAAGACTTGAGCCTGGAAGACTATGGCATACCCACAATATTACTAAGATTGAATTTGATTCTGTTATTCTTGGAGTTAAGACAAAAACAATGTTTTTAATATTTTGAAGAAATTTACGCACATACCTTGATAAAACACCCTATATATTTTAATATAATATAACGGCGTTTAAATTTATAACGTAGTTTTAATATGCCGCGGTGATAAACAAAAACAAATTACCATATTAGATCATGGGAGTGACATGACGTAGTACAGGCTATAAACTGAATTAATGTCAGAAAAACAAATTCAGCGTATTAGGTCTCGTATTTCACGTCACCCCAGCGTGGAGCTCTTTGCTGATAAATCTAATAATGGCCCAGATAAATCTCCTGCTTATTGGATTCATTGCATGCTGGCTGTCAGCTCATTTCCATGGGAAAATGAGTTGTAATCAAAATGCCCATTCATTGTGTTGAATTTCATCGATCTCGGGTGTAACACGCATATTTTAATAATTTTTTATCCATCAGTAAAGGGAGTGATTAAAAAATGTTCAAATAAATTGCCTCAATATTTTCTAACATAGTAGTTGGATAAAAACAGCAGCATATCCTATTTTGTTGATTATAGATGTAAGACATGGTAAGATAACTATCTTACCGAGGCGGATAATTTTCAATTGTTAAACACTATATTAAATGCTTCTGCCATTGAAAAATAATGATATTAATTTCATGCTATTTTCAATAAAAAGTTAAATATATCTTTTAAATTTAAATAAATAATTTATATAAATTTAAAAGATGTATTTCACTTTTCCAATTGGGAATGATCTTATATAGTTTTTTATGCAAACATCTAAATTAATAAAATAAACCTAAGAATGTTGGAGCCTAATAATGTTGGAATGTTAAACCTACTCGTAATATTGGACAATGTTCTAATACTCCAATTTTTTTCACTACTCTATAATTTTTAAACCAAAGACGACTGCATATTGAATATTTCCATCAAATAGTTGGAATATTTAAATCAAGCCCAGCAAGTTAAAAATAAACGAACATTTGGGCGAAACTAAGCTTCTTCTAATAATAACAATATCTTTTGTCACATACTCACTGATGTTAATTTCTCACCATTTCTCTTCATTAATACCTGGTAGATATTTTCCATCTTAACTCACCGTCCGTAGCCGTAGAGTTGGATGCTAACCAATTTCTCCCTGCAAACTTTTATGTAAGAGTCAACCATTTAATTTAAATTTTCCTACAAGAAGAAATAATATAAAAGGTTATTTTCTCATCTTCCTTTCTTTTTCCTTTCTAGAATATATTCAAAGACCTTATTGCAGACGGTATTCCCTTTTCAAGTCGGATAAGGGGAAGTTTTTGTAAGTGTTATAGGGATGTACAGTGTAACACAGATTCATTATACAGACTTTCCCCTCTTATTTTTTTGATACAATTTTCAAATTTGTCATGGCGAAGTACTTATTAAAAGTTATTTTTCGATAGAAAAATACTTTTTGCCACTTCCGGTTTTACCGGAAGTAATACCATCTCTCTATTTTTTATGGAACACCCTGTGTATTATTATTTGGAATTTTTGGAATCTACGTCATTTTCTGAATCCAACGATATACCATGATTGACATATTTCAGCTGTCAAATTACTTTTTGGATTCTATTTTACTTTTGAATTTAGAGTGCCTTCTCTCCTGTAATTTGAGTTATGTTGGTCGCACAGATAAAATAAGCGTTTGGGTAGATTGCTTATTAATTATACTTTTTAATGATACCTTAGTACCACTATGGTTCTATTTTAAAAAAAAATATTTCAGCTCTATGAAATCTTCAAAAACACTTTGAAGAATTTTAACGCTCTGCAAATAGACAAATTGAAATAAATACTTTTAATTGCTAGTACCTAATCTGTACATTTTTGTGGTTTATAAATTGTTTACAATGTGCCCAGAAGTAACTATGAGATGAGTGACAGATGAGACCCATTTGTAGCAAATTAAGGACGGCGAAAGTTTTGAGATTACTATGACGACAGATCGTGATGTGTAACATCTGTAGTATTTTTCTTTGGCATTTATATATAATTCTGTTTATATTATTCCACAAATTTGGTTTTTGTTTTGAAAAGCCACGATTAACACAAAATAAATTTCACATTCAGACATTTCTATTTTATCGTGGTTACCTTATAAACCCAATTTAGTGTGAAAGCGTTCAACGCATTGACGAACACACTTCTGACTATATTATAATGAACATTTCACAAATTAAAAGATTAAGAATTTGATGTATTTGTATCAAAAGCTACAGCTTAATATTTTCTATAAATATAAATTGTATCAATTCCAATAATTTTTGATTAAATATAAATTTATTGTGTTTGTGGTAACAATCATAATATTATTCTTTAATTTCGGAGCAATAATATGTAGGTATTGACTTTAAAATCGATAACATGTTTGTTCAAGTCGCTTGTGTTTCGGCATTTGATTATTAGTACAGACGCATAGATAGATAAACCTTACTGTTAATTACTGTCATTTTTTATTACAGATTTGTCTAAAAGTAATTACAAGTTAATAATACTTTTCATAAACTTCAAGATCAATTGACTACAGAAAAGTACCTACCTACTTTTTATAAAACCGATACTTAATTTTGAGAAACCTCCCTTTTTATCATTGATAACGTTTTTAAAAAAATAACGAAATATTTGATTCATTGCATTTCCCATCAAACAGAGCCAAGATCTTTCACTAGGAATCTAATAGATAACTTATTTCACAAATTTTTGATAAATTAATATCAGGATAAGAAAGTGCATTATTAGTTAATTTTTTTTATTATTTTTTGGGTGTTTGCATATTTATTAAGGTATTTAGCCAAAACAATTAAACTAATAGATATATTTATTTGAAGGAGATTCCGAAATGACTATGTGCCTCGTCTGGCACTGTATTACTCCGACATCACCAAGGAAGTCGCCACAATTTTTATCGTAGTGGTGAGAAACACAATGTAGTGCTCTCTTTTGGTCTCTGCTACTATCCGTCTGACAATTATTGTCAAATTGACAGACAGATAGCGATCTGTTTTTCCGCAAGACCCATTATAGCAGAGACCAAGACAGATAGAGTAGAAAATATAAAAAAATAGTACTATAATAAATAATAGTACTATATTTTGTAGCAAGGACTAAAGGAGGGCGCTACTGTTTGTTTCTCACCACTACTAACATACCATATGCCCTTTAGGTAATCATGTCGCAGCATCGTTCATCGAGTCCGCTTACTATGGTACTCTGAGGAGCGCAGAATAAGTGCGAAACCGGTCTGTGTCTGGTGGTTGGTCTCGATGAAGGATGTGGCAACTTCCATGGAGATGCTGGAGTAATGCAATGCCAGTCGGGGCAGTGCCCGTGGAGGAGTTGTTTTCGGCATCTGCTTCAAATAAATGCTTACAGTTAAAGTACAGTTACTACTTAAATTATTTTCTGAACCATGATGAAATTATAAAATAGGTAATGAAAAAAATTTCATTCATTTTCTGAAGTAAGTAGTTAAAACAGTAATATAGTTTATACAGGGTTATTCAGAACTTATCCATAATAAAATTTGGGGGTGTTCAACGTACATATACAAATGTGGTAGTGCAAATAAAAAATTCTTTGGCGGGGTCTTAAAACTATTTAAAAATTTTTCATTGCACGCCGCTGGATACTGGTCCACTGTAATGGAGTGACCTTGGGACTGACAATGCAAACAGGCTAGCACAAAAAACTTCGGAAGATCTGAGAGTATACCGAAACCCGGCGCAAAAAAAATTTGCAGCGTTTTTACTTTAAAATAAACTTAAAGATATATAGATCTGACCAAAGTGACGTGTCTTTAAAATGAATAAAATTTTGTTACACTAATTTTGAAGAATTGCGCTACTTGATTACTAGGTATTAGAAACGTGAAATTTAGGTATAAAAAATTTGCACATACCTTGTTACAAAAGCTTTTCGAAATAATATTCCTCGACTTGTACACAATTTTGGGCACGCCCTTATCCAATTTTGCCGCACTAAACCGAATGTTCCTCCTGGTTGCTGATCTTGTAAACGGAAATTATTAAGTACCTAAATTGGGGATTTTCAGCATTTTGCTGCAACAACCACTCACAAAACCTAACTGTCGATGTGTCGGTGTGTCGATTGGGAAATCGTTCCGCATACAAGCGCGAAGCTGACAATGAATTTTTTCCAACTTCGCCATAAATAAGAATCATGTCCATTAACTCAGCATTACTGTACACATGAGCCATTTTGAAAATTTTACAGTTTAACACTCGATAAGTAAAACACCCGCACAGAGACAGCGACACAGAAAGACTGAAGACTGCATAAACAATAAGAGATATTATCCCCACTCCAACTGTATTCGCCAGGCGTTCGCCAGGTACAAAAACTGTTGTTTACTGTTTTTTGAAGGAATGTGATATATCAGATGTGTTGAAGTACAGTTGCCCAGCTACGTAGTCCTTTATAATGGTATAACTTTAAACATTGTTTATGGGAAATCCTAAGCCTTTTATTATAAATTTTTTTGGTTATATCGATTTCTTATTTAAGGATGCACATATCCTCAAAGTTTTAGAGATGAGTTCTGAATAACCCTGTATACATGTAAGTATACTCCCAAAAGACATACCTAATAGAACATTTACAGTGGGCAATGATAAGAAAATGTGCCATTTTCTTGGGTCATTATGTTGAGTTTTACTGTATTTGCTGTTATTGAGCTATTGACATTACTGTAACCATGAATATAATCTATAATGCACTTGTTCGGTTGCCTTCCCCTTTGGTCATAAAAGTGTCACGCTAGAAGACGAAATATGGGTAAATTTATAGATTTAAATTTTTTATAGAAGTGTGCCCTAGGGACGAGAAGGCTGAATAAAGTCACTTTAGGTAGGATACGTTTATTACTCTGTTAATCGATCCCGTAGAGAATTGGTACAGCAACATAAAGCTTACATTATCTTTTCCCCCTTCAATACATCAAGAAATATATATGTCAAGGGTGCGTGGCTCAGGTTATTGTTGTCCACACATTTATTAATTCACGCGAAGTGGTTTATGTGAATTATGTGAATTTCTGAATATAGACATACACTCTGATCTACAAAATCTATCGAGCTCAATTCTTGAATCTATTCCTACGAGAAATATGCTAACACGAGAAACGTAAATTGTATTTTTGAATCATCTTGTAGGAATATTTTCCACTAAAAATCAGTGGATTTAAAACTTACAACACTTGGTTATTTTCCAGTTTTTCATTGGAATATGTTAACCTCAAAGTTTTGTCGTGAACACCATGGATGAGATAACAATATTAAGAGACCTAAAACTTTAGCTGTCCAAGTCCGAAAGGTTCATCTATTTAGGGAGGATCCTTTTCAGATCCTAAGTAAATGTGTGTTTATAAAAACATTCAGATTATCGAGAGAGTTAGTAAGACTCTTGGATGTTTTAGACGATTCTATTGAACCTCCGAGCAGAAATTCAACATTGGATAAATAGACAAAGGTCGATATACATTTTTTTAATCGTCATGTAGATGAGGATATATACAAAAATTAAAAAATGAAATTCACTGTTATATACACAAAAATTCTTGCTTGCTCTCATATACAAATATGTACCTATCTACATATAAAACAAAGTATGTCAGACATTATGTGTTTTCACTTTCCACGGCCTACAAAGTTTTAATATGTAGTTTGTATAAGAAAAACATAGGAGAAGTTTAGTAAGCATAAGCAACATATTTTAAATTTGTTTTCTCGTATATTCGCAAATTCTACAATAATATGTAATCTTACATACTTAAAACCAACAAATTTCCAAATCAACAAAGACGTATTACCAATCCAATATATAAAAATTCTAGCATACATTTTCTCTGCGAAAGAAAATTACCTAGAAAATGTTTTTCTAAGCCATAATTTTAAACGTATTGGAATAATCACGTGTAAATGTATCTTGAGTTAATAGAGTATCTAAAAATGCATACATTTGGACAATTTTTAATATTACTTGGAATCATTCGTGAGTTGTGGATGTTCTACATAAGCAACTTTGTTGTCAAAACAACCAATATCTATTTGAAGGAAATACCGAAAACAACTACTCCACGGCCAATGTGCCCCGACTGGCATTGCATTACTCCGGCATCTCCATAGGAGTCGCCCATCTTCAATCGAGATCAACCACCAGACACTGACCGATTTCGAGCTTATTATGCGCTCGTCAGAGTGCCATAGGTAGTGGAATCGATGAACGATGTTGCCACATGATTGCTTAATGGGCATCGTGAATGTTAGTAGTGGTGAGAAACACACCGTAGTACCCTCTTTGCCACATTGCCCGTGGCGTAGTTGTTTTCGACATCTCCTTCAAATAAATAAGTAGGATTGTCTTCCTCAAAGACAGTAGAGGTCACTGCTATAATGGTGCATGCTGAAAAGCATGTCGTTATCTATCTGTCAATTTGACAATATTGTCAGGCAGACACTAGTAAAGACCCAAAAAAGGGCACTAAGGTATGTTTCTCACCCCCTACTACCAAATATCTCTAGTTACGACATATTATGTTTATTATTATTCCAATGGGAAAAATATTCTCAATATTTTCAAGAATATCAAATGCCCATCCCACTGGATTTCGACCATAAGAAAAGCTTTCCCATGAGAATTTTTTCCCCTGATTTCAAGAATTAATCACCTGGAATTCTCCTAGAGTTATATACAATACGTAATAATCAATTGACAGTGGACATCAACATAGACTCTCAACCTAAGCTTTAGCTAATTGATTAAAAATGGTTTAGGCCATATGACGTAATTTTTTATTATTCCTTTCTACCGGAAATAGATTGATATGGGTGTGATGGACCTATCTTTAATGGTAAGGGAGATATAACCAAAATAATATACCGTAAGCGCTTTAAATTTGATAGAGAACATCTGCCGTTGTTGCGCTATGCAGGCTAAGCTCTTTTCCTACAGATGGCACCTTTTAGTCATATCCATCTTTTATTAAAGATACATCTATACGCCCCTGTATAAATGTATTTATGTGTGAGGGTTTTAACTAATTAACCACAAGTACACAGGGTGCTTCATTTAAAATAAGAGTACTGATGTCTATTTGCTGTGTACAGGAACCCAAGTAATAAAATGTGGCTTTTATTTTCAATCGATAGAACATGGATTTCATATTGCTGGCACCAGACTACGACAGTTATTATATGCATTATGCACATGATAGCTGCCAAGTAGTTTAATGATATACCGAGTGTGAGTGTGAGTAAATGAACCATAACTTTATTTAGTAGTACGGTGAGCAGAGTAGTGTATGCCCTTACTATTTGTTATTACAAATTGAGACAGGTGGCGCTACTTACTTACCATGGTTACCCGCATTCATCGGCTCCTTTACGTGTGGCATACTGAGGAGAACTAAATAACTTCGAAACCGGACTGTCTGGTGATCGGTCTTAGAGAATGATGTGGCTATCTAGGATTTGCTGGAGTAATTTTATTCTGATCGGGGCAATTGATCGCATAGTAATTATTTCTGACATTTTATTTTAAATATTCGTATTTGTTAAACATAATTTCACGCATCTCTGGCTCGTATAAAACAAGTGATAAAATCTATTTTTTTCAAAATGAAGTGTAGATGTAGAATCATCTAAATTTTCTTAACGATTGTTCGATTCTTATTATTATTTTGACCCTTTTAATTCATTCAACAGTAGGTACTCTGCTTATTAGCTTTGCAATTCCTTGTATATTTAATTAAATGCTTGTAATATAATCTCTTCAAATGCATTTATTTGTTTAAAATAACTGTAATGCGTTTGGTAATTTTGGTTCAAAAAATAAATAAATTTACTATTTAACAGCAACTTTTGAGAAATAGGATGATTCATTCAAATAGATAATCAATATTCTAATCTTGAAGGGGGCTGGAACCTTTGGGTGAAGATAACCCTGACGTAGTTTTCCACATAAAACTATACTGCACTCGACGCGCATTTCGTCAACCAAGGTGGCATCATTTGGAGATGATCAAAACTGTTTGTTGACGAGTTTGTATCATCTCTGGATGATGCCAACTTGGTTGGCGAAACGCGCGTCGAGTGTTATATTCTAATTACTTTATAAAACTCTTATATAGCTGAGACAGCTTAACATATACAGGCTGATTCACTTAAGGAGGCTCACCATTGGGATATCAGTAATGGTAAGAGATACAGGGTGGTTCAAATTACAAAAAAGTTGCACAATTTTATGACGAATATTTTGGTAAAAGCAAACCTGAAATATCTTTTTTAATTTCTGAAATATTCTGAAAAAACTGAAAATTTAGATTTTTTAATTTTTGCCGTAATTCATTTGTTTTTCAAGAAAAGTTCATGAAATTCGGTTCCCAGGCATAAAATGCTCTATTGATTGCATTGGCGAAGTCAGATCACCTCTATCTCTTATTGTTCTTGAGAGACGATAGTCAACTTTTTTTTTTCTTATGGGCGCCATATTGGATTTTTATATTTTCAGATAGCTCTTCTCATTCTCTTTACGACGATGTATCACATTATGGGTAAATATAAATTATTAGGGTAATAGTCATAAAAAATATTTTTGATTAGACTGCTATGAAATTAAACTAAATCAATTGCATGTTTTAGTGGTCAGTTCATTGATTGTCAAAAGTATTTACTCTAGCATCGTTGCACTAATTCGTTCATATTTGTATTGCTACTGTTACCATTAAAATGTTTTCAAACGACGAAAAAGCAGATGTATTATATTTATATTCAGTGCAGAAGAAATTCTATAGCAGCTGAGCAGATGTATTTAAATATGTATCCCGAAAGAGAACAACCACATAGAACGTTGTTTGCAAAATTGGAAAGGAATTTGCGTAATTTTGGATCATTTACCAATAAATCCCGAGATAGACAAAGATTGAGGGACGAAATAACAGTGGTAAATGTAATAGGTTTAGTTGCAGCAGATCCTCAAATTTCCACTAGACAAATATCAAGGCAGTTAGACATTTCACAATGTACTGTACGCAGGATTATAAAAAAACAAAAATTTCATCCCTATAAAATACATATTTCCCAAGCTCTGCACCCTGGTGACCAAGAAAGAAGAGTACGGTTTTGTCAATGGTATCTCAATCAGTGTGAATTAGATAATAATTTTTCTTCAAAAATATTGTGGTCTGATGAAAGCAGATTTACGAATTGTGGAATTTTTAATAGACAAAATTATCATTATTATGCACAAGAAAATCCTAAATTAAATAGACCTGTTAGACATCAAATTCGCTTTGGTATAAATATTTGGTGTGGAATTCTAGGAACTAGGATAATTGGACCTTATGTTTTTCAAGAGAATTTAAATGGGGAACGCTATCGTCAATTTTTGGAAAACACTCTTCCAGAATATTTAGATGATTTACCTCTTGCAATACTGGGAAATTTATATTTTCAGCAAGATGGTGCACCACCGCATAATGTTAGGAATGTAAAAAATTATCTTAACATGCAATTTGCAGGGAGATGGATAGGAAACGGAAGACCATTCGAATGGCCGGCCAGGTCCCCCGATCTATCCCCTTTAGATTTCTTCCTGTGGTGCTATGTTAAAAACATTGTTTATACTAGAACTTATAATAACCATCAAGAGCTCATTCAAAGTGTTACAAATACAATAAGAAATATAGACGGTGATACTTTGAGGAGCAGTGTTCTACAAACAATTAGCCGAGCCCGTGCCTGTCTTGATAATAATGGGTTGCAATTTGAACATTTGCTGTAGATAATAATTAATCTATTAGTTTAATTTCAAAGCAGTCTAATCAAAAATATTTTTTTATGACTATTACCCTAATAATTTATATTTGCCCATAATGTGATACATCGTCGTAAAGAGAATGAGAAGAGTTATCTGAAAATATAAAAATCCAATATGGCGCCCATAAGAAAAAAAAAGTTGACTATCGTCTCTCAAGAACAATAAGAGATAGAGGTGATCTAACTTCGCCAATGCAATCAATAGAGCATTTTATCCCTGGGAACCGAATTTCATGAACTTATCTTGAAAAACAAATGAATTACGGCAAAAATTAAAAACTCTAAATTTTCAGTTTTTTCAGAATATTTCAGAAATTAAAAAGATATTTCAGGTTTGCTTTTACCAAAATATTCTTCATAAAATTGCGTAACTTTTTTGTAATTTAAGCCACCCTGTATCTCTTACCATTACTGATATCCCAATGGTGAGCCTCCTTAAGTGAATCAGCCTGTATAGCTTAACAATTTAGTTTTTTCTTTAGAATAAATGGGTATATTACAACTATAATATGTATTCTTGAAAGAGGTTGCAACCTTTGGTGTGAAGATAACACTAACGTAGTTTTCCACATAACACCAAAACACTATACTGCATTCGACGTGCGTTTAGCCAACCAAGTTGGCATCTGGAGGTGATGCCAACCTCTATAGATTACTCTTTAAAACTGACACTCTGAACAGTTTTGAACACCTCCAGATGATGCCAACTTGGTTGGCGGAACGCGCATCGAGTGCATTATAGTCTTTTGATGTTATGTGGAAAACTACGTCAGTGTTATAATATGTATATTTGTCTGAATGTTTTCTAAACTATATAAAAATAAATATTCACTATATCTTTTCGAAACTGACGTGTTTAATGTGGCTATGTTAAATCCAAAAATTCATCAAGGACCTCCAGAGTTTGTTTATACGAACTCAAACGACTATATATACTTTTTCATTGATAGTAATGTTTGTTATCTTTTTCAGATTTCTACGAAAATCGTACAACTCTGCAACTGGTCTATTTAAATATTTTCGGTAGAATTCGACATGTAAATAAATGCTATTCGTTGGAGTGTTTAAAAGTAGTAAAAATAAACAATTTACGCAAATTCAAGAGCTGATCCGTCGAATATACTTTGGAATTTAAATGATATTTGCTCGAAATCGTGCGGAAAAGTGCTTTAGTTATGACTGTGAAATTAGGACATAAAAAGAAAAGGAAATCGAAACCTATTGATGAATATCTAGAGGGTCATGTTTATGTTGGCGTGGATTCTGGTTTTGATTCAGCTTCATCACACGAATTCAGGATACATAGGTGAGTACAATTTTATATTCTCCTCTGACCGTGAATACTACGTATTAAAATATATTGTGTTGAATTAGACCATCAAATGTGCATTATATGCAGAGGAAAATTCTAAAGAACAACCATTAACTTATAGGAATATATAGGTACAATAATTACTTATAGGAATTAAGCCAAAAAGCAAAATAAATTCAAATATTTATTATTATTTAATTTATACAAATACTATAGTTTCTAGAATTATTAAATTAGAAGAAATATATAACATATTGAATGTCAATATTGTTAGTTTGTAAATTACTTAGATGTTTTAATAAAATGGGATTATTTTCTTATATACTTACCTAACCTATAATCTCGCCTAGCCATTTACGGTCCCATAACTCTGATAGTTGTTTAGTGACATGTATTTTTATAAATTAATAATTGGCTCATTTCATTGTTTACACCTTTACTAGTAAGAATGGACAAAAGGACATATTATTTTATTTTATTTTAGGTATACATTGCCCAACAGTACGAAACCAATTACAGGGCAGGAATACAGTGCTGTATAAAACTTTATACAAATATTTAATCCGTAACTGATAAATTGATAAGTAAACTAAACTGAATTTTGAATTAATGACAATACATTACTTAAATAATTAAAATTGTAAAATAATAATAAAATGTCAAGGTTCTCTTGCAAGTTGTTATAATAATAATTATCACAAATCTGATATAGTGGTGAGAATCATAACGAATATTTTTTGACGTTTAAGAGATGAGTTTAAAATTGACATTATGATGTAGAAATTAATTTACCACCAGAATCATGTATTAAATTGTATCTCGAATTTCTGAAGGATTCTCTATTCCATAACGAAACATTGTAAATTATAATCATAATTTAAAGGTGAAAATACCACACCTTCAAAAAATAGGTTTTTTTGAAGGTTAGACATGTATGCGTCAAACGCTCAAAATCTGATAAATAAATTATGACATTAGCTTCCTACGTAGTGTTAGTTTCATATTTTCATGGCAAAAAAATAATGACATTGAAATTCTAAATTAATTGTTCCTCGATGTGAAATTTTCTTACCGAATATCCCAAGTGCACAAGTTAATTGCCCGAAATTTCTTCGCGCTGGCGAATATTTTTTGAAAATTTTCATCAATTTTCAAATTATTCGCCACCTAGAAAAAAATTCAGGCAATAATTTTACACTTGGGATATTATAAGTGAATATTTTCCAATATTAGTTCTGGGGGTAGACAAGTGAAATAAATAATTTTGCCTTGAACAAGATCAAGGCATTCTGAATTTTAATAGACCCATTATTGTGCTGTGATTTATTATATTATGCAGCAGTTTATATAAAAATATTTCTTGAGCCATAATTCTAAGCGTAGCCAAACTAGGCACTGACAATCTTTGCAGCAAGTCACTATGAGGGAATGAAGAATATTCAAGTCTTGACTTAACAAAGGACTGATATAGAAATTTTAAAGTGTAACTCGAGTTAAAGTCACGTTATTATTAGTCATTATTTAAATTAGTCAAATTCCATGATTCAATAAAGTTTAGAAATCAATTTTGTTTTCATATTTATAATTATATAAATAAATAATGGATAGTATTGAAAAGAGAAAAATGTATTAAAAAACAATAAGTTGAGGTTATATCAGGATATCTCGTTGTAATTCCATAATGGGGTGCATATAGCACGTACATTAGTTGTTTACGATATATTCTTTCAAATAATGAGGTTATCGGGTCGCTGGCTTAGAGTTTAGTATAGAAAAGGATTGGCCCCAAAATCTGAAACTTGTATGGGAGTAAGAATATGGAATATGGAAGCTAGAATAATGTAATAAAGTGAGATGATTGGTTGAGGAATTCTTCGGTCTTCCTTGAACATTTTGTCTGAAGATCCACTGTTATCTCTCTCTTGCTTTTAGAATATATTATACCCCATTCAAATGCAATATTGAGGTAACGCTTTACCGTTCGTTTATCATAATGTTTAGCGAAATATATAAAAATATACAGTATCTCATTTAATTTTCTAAAGTTTAAGCCACTTTCACTCAAATGTTTATGGTGTTTTATGGTGTAAATACGGTGTAAATAAATATGGTGTAGTAGTATATAGTTTAAATTCTTCTAGTTCCATAAACACATCTCAGTTTTAGTGCAAATATCTTAAAAAATAAAAAAGATAGATATCTCTTAAAATGTTTATTATTTTCTTATTCTAGACCGTTGAACTTGTAGGTCACATTTATTAACTTCTTTGTCAAATTCCTTCTATTAAAGCCATTGAACTGCAAATCGTTTTACGATGATTATATTTCTATAGGTAAGATTTTTATTTTTATTTTACTATGGTGGTTTCCGGCTCACTGATTTCAAAACAAATCGGATATAATTCTACTTCTCCTACTCTTCAAAGGACGGTGCGTTGACGGCAATGTGTATGAATGAATCTCTAAAAGCAAGTCATGGTTTCTACCGCATACACCGTTTAAAAATTGATGTACCGTTTTGTTTTTCATTTTGTGTTTCAATACCGTAAAATTGATATCATTTCTAGCCCATTCTTGTTGTCACCGGTAGATAACTCACATCTGTAACATTTTAAAACGGGTCCTATTAAAAAAACAGAGTACGCCATGGCATTCTACGCCAAAAAATCTATAGGGTACGCTTGAAAACAGTTGAGTATTATCTTGTTGAAGAAGTTATAATGTCTCCGAAACAGCTGACACTCAGTTTTCTACCATAATTCAGAAACAATATTAATTTTCTCAAAAGATTGACAGAGGTTCGCGAAAAGCGTATGTCTCTATCCCTAGAGATACCCCATACAAATATTGAAAATGGGACACCATGTACTACTTAGTAATAAATAATGCATACAAATTTATTTTTTACTTACTCGCTAGCAGCTCAACACGAATATTTACTACATCCGTCGATTGAAGAAACTCTACAACTAAATATTACTCTTAGGCAATACATATAATAATAATAATAATAATAATAATAATAATAATAAGTTTATTTACAATTCCTTTAAATATACAAAATATTAAATACCAAGATTACATTATAACAATATAAATAGAATAAACAATAATCAAAGACAACATGTAAATAAACAACAAAGTCACTGAAGGATATAACTGTCCTTGTGTGGGACTAAACTAACTACAACAAAATATACAAATAATTTACATTTATATGGATTGGCACAATACGTAAATAATATTAATTATTACATAAAAGTTTCAGTTTTCAATTTTTCTGACTCGTGTACAGAGAAATGAGAGGACATTTTAAATATATGTAACACGTCCTACCTTATAATTACAAAAATTTATTTGACAGTGCCTGTGGCGCTATCATTCATTTTAAGAATATGAAATTATCGTTAAAAATAATATAGTTTACATGATTCACACTGTATTTTGCTCAGATTAACATTTTGTCCGAATCGAGTTCCTCGGGGGTGTGTGGACTTTAAACCCGCACTGTATATAAAAATAAATAATTACATACTTTCAGAGTTGAAAAAGCTGACGACCGTCAGCGAACGTCGTCATAGTAAAAGCACAGCTTAAATCTTTAATAATTGTTTTGAAAAAAACATTGATCTCATTTAGTTGTTCCAAGAAATATATAGAAAACACTCTATATACTAGTATTTCGGCTTTTTAGGCCTTTTTCAATAGAGTAATGTCTATTACTAATGTTTCCAAGCGCGTTTTCGTTATTTATTTGTTTACAAGCACCTACCCCCGATTGATCCCACCATCTGGTAAAGCCCGAGTTTTTAGTACCTTTTCTAAGAAGGGCGAAATTGTAAAATCTATCTGATCATTCGTAATACAAGGATTTATAATTAAAGATTTTTTTATTTATAATTGCTCTAACAGATCTAAGCGCTTTCCTTTCTTTTCACGATGCAGTACGTTTACATTTTTCTGATCTATAAAGTGATTGTTTTCTATACAATGCGTCGAAAATCCTGAATTTTGCGTTATTTAATATGGATTTTTTATGTTCTTTCACTCTAGTTTCAATACTTCTACCGGTTTGACCCACATGCACGGCATTACAATCCGTGCAGTTAATTTGGTGTACCCCGATTGTTTTAATTTATTAATCCTTTCTTTGTTGTTTATCAAAATCCTCCCAATAGTACGCTTCTTGACACTAATCGTTTTACACCCATTTCGTTCTATTCTGCGAGCTATTTTTTCACTATAACCTGGGACGTGATTAATATAACTATAGGTGGCTTCTTTTTCCCGAATATTGTAAAACTCCCGACGAATAAATTTCCTTTTTTTGTTTTTTATCATGTTAAATCTTTAAGCTGTGGTAAAAGTTATCTAAAATCTACAATATTTTTAAAGAACTTATAGAAGTCAAGAAGATAAGAACAGCCAAGTAAAATAATATAAAACATGTAGATTCAACATTTTAACATTTTTTGTAATAAGCTTTGTAATGTCGCCAGAGCCGCTACCAACGTTTTGTTAATTGAAATGGATGGACTAAACCATTACTTATTACTGGGCTGGAAATTTAGCAAACTAATTTATTTTCGGGAATATTTTAATGACAGACTCCACCGTGCACGTCCTTTGTAGTTGGCTGAATGTATTTGTAATTGAATGGATTTTGAGGGAGTAGCTCGTAGGGGTGACTACAGTGGAAATGATATAATACACTTAGGGATTAAATTAGAGATCTGTTCTTTTGGTGTATATTTATTTGATACCCCTCTGTGGCTGTACCAATCTGAATTGAATTAAATAATATACTATTTTTGAGAAATTTAGTATTAATTGCGATATATATTAGACTATTTATTTATTAGTTCAAATGCCTGCTAGCATTATATTTATTGTGTAATAAATAGATGTTGCATTCTATACTGATGATGATATAATACTGGCAACTATCATGTAATAAGAAATAATTAGTAAAAAATAGGATAGAATAGAAAAGTAAATTAAAAACGCTGAATATAAGCAACAGTAAATGGGTCAAGATAGATAATAGAAATAAAGTATTGATCAATCCAAACATTGAAATATAATATTAATATGAATAAATGATTCCTAATTGTTTCACTATGCTAAAATTATGAATATTAATAAAGTATAACAAAGTATGCTCCCAGTATGCTGCGGCGATAGCTCAGTCTATTAGGCGTTGGGTGGTAACTTGTGACCTCGCTTGTGACTAACAGAATAGTTATTCTGGTGCGAGTTCGAATTTCGCCAGGGGAAAAATGGCACCTCCTCTCCCAAGAAATAGTTGTGTGCCTACGTTTTTTCATGTGTACCTCTCTCTACACAAGTCTAAAGTTTTGAGAAGGAAGAATGTCCATTTTTGTGATGTGTTTTATTTCTGGTTCTGTATGTGGTGAAGGCTGTGGTGTGGAGGATAACTATTGTGGTCATGTTATGGAATCTGCATGGAGTGCCAGATGTTATAAGAGACAAATCACTTGCAATTAATCGGGATCCTGCCAATGTTTATATTTATATGATAGTTATAGACTTACTTCGGCAATATTTTGCTAGAACAAGAATTCTGAACTGATTTCGAACTGTACCTATATAAAGTGAGCCAGTTTGTTTCTGAAACGTTTCAGAACGTATATAAATAGATTAATAATTTATATGCTCTTTCTGTCCACTTGTCGGAATAGAACTGGATTTTCAGTTGAAGTTATAGCAGGTTTAACACTTATTTGGGCATGAAGACTAAAGACAAAGGTTGTGGTATCATCGTCAGTCGCTCACATTTTTATGCATTGACATTTATATCAGTTGATAGATTTAACTACATAATCCAGTACTTCTTATTTTCATTTTATCAATAGTTCAGTTTTGGAAACGGAAATATAGAAAAAAACATTTTAATCTTCAATTATTATCTAAGATGGTTGATTTGCCTCTTTTGTAAGCGGTATTTTCTGACCGCGAAAGAGTTCAACTATTCACCTAAAAGTGGAAAATGGAATACATCCGCCTAAATGGAAACTCCTGTATAATTTTCTAAAGAAATACAATTTTTATTTACCTATAATTAGGTATATAAGTATTCAACTAAAGAAATAAAAGAAAACAAAAGACCTACTACTATATTCTCTTTATATTCCTTTAATGTAATCGTAAAGTTAGTTCTTTTACTTGTTTCTCTAAATCATATTTTCCTTACCACCCCGGTTTTATATATAATTCAAAACTTTTATAAATAATGAATATACGTGCTACCTGTAAAGGTGTCCTACATTCACTATGAACTAGATTTTCGTCATGTCAGTAAGGCTGAAGGGAATACGTAGGTGCTATACAACAAAAACGTCGTAAAAACATTCCTTTTTTTACTACCTGCATTTATCTGAATTGTAAAACATATCAAAATTAAAATAGAACATAATACAGTTGAGCTGCGAGAAACATATCAACTCAGTTGAAACATGTGGAAAAAATAATTCAAACTCTTAATTTACAGTTTTAATTTTCAATCCTTTTCGTAAACGCAATACACGGTGTAACCTTTATAGAAAAAAATATTATATTATAAATCAGTTAAGTTACCATCCTCCCTTGAGTTGGCGATCGAATAGGCTTTACAGAAAACCCCAAAAAGAAGCCAATTTAAGAAGTTACAAAACTTGATTTTTTCAAATGGAACACCCTGTATATTAATCACGATCTAAAGAAGAATTAAATTCTGAATCGAATGATATAAATTTGCTTGTACCTATCTTTTAAGGTTTCCCAGTTACAGCGAATTTTGTTATAAAAACGTGTAAATACGGAAATATTTACTTTTGCCAAGTAGACTGAAAAAATAAAACAATGTACCAATGTTACAATAAATTTGAGGGCCCTGTATGTTACCATTACTGTTGCAAATATTATAATTAAAGGTCTTCCACTGTTCAAGATGGTGCTGTAACTGTAACTTTTTTCTTAAAACTGGAGATATCTCGAAAATAACTGAATTTAGGCATAGCCAACTTTACACAAAGTTGACTTAAAATTGAACGTATAATCTAAGACTGCAAAAACATACAGTGTGTTCCATTTAAAAGAAGCAAGTTGGTTTCGATTTTCGGTTATACCGAAAGTGCCAGAAACGTTAAAATACTTTTAAAAGGTAGGTCCCACTGACCTTTGTAAATAACCAAATTTTCAAAATCACCCTGTACGTACTTTTCCATAATACCGGGATATCAAACATTATCTTGGTCAAGGGTGGTTGTGGAATGTAAAACATGTGTCTTACTTTAAATTTTTGAATATGTTTTGTTGTGTCAGAATCTGTCAAGTCATTGTGCTGAAATTTTCTAATCCGTTTTTGAATCATGCCTCTTACCACACAGCACAAAATTTTCAGCATGAAATTTTCTAATCCAGTTTTGAATCATGCCTCTTACCATACAGCACAAAATTTTCATGATTGAAGCCTATTTTCGAACGGGTGCGCTAGTTAATGGAAATTGGCAATACAGTCAACGTTTGTGTTTGGACAATTTTCGAGAGCACTCCCCAAACGTGGCAATATTACCGGACAATTTTTTTGCGTGCCTTACAAATTGTGTTAAAGTGTTTCGCGAAACTGGTTGTGTTACTCATAAAAAAGGTACTGGTAGATCAAGAGTTCGTACAGAAGAAGTTGTCAATGACGTTCGTCAACGCATGGAAGAGGAGCCTGCAAAACCTTTGAAACGTCTTTCTCAGGAAATTGGACTTTCTTATGGAACATGTCATAAGATTTTAAAGAAAGACTTGAACATGCATCCATATAAGATGCAAGCACATCAAGCTCTTCTGCCCGCAGACCACCCCAGACGCCTTGCTTACTGCCATTGGTTTGTCAATAATTTAATGAATGACGATCTTCTGGACTTAACTTTTTTTTCTGACGAAGCGTGGTTCCACCTTTCGGGATACATCAATTCTTAAAATATGCGAATGTGGAGCAATGATAACCCTCATGTTTTTACTGAATCGCCACTACATGCTCAAAAAATTGGTGTTTGGATGGCAGTATCTCGCAGAAGAATAATTGGGCCAATTTTTTTCGATTTCACCGTCAACGCAGAAAGGTACAGACACAACTTTTTGGCTGAATTTGTGCAACAGTTAAACGATGATGAACTTCGGTACAGTTATTTCCAGCATGACGGTGCAACAGCACATACTACACGAGAAAATATTGCTTTCCTCCGCGAGTTTTTTTATGGCCGGCTAATAAGTTTGCATACAGAAGTTGAGTTTCCTCCGAGATCACCTTGTTTGACAATTATGGACTATTTTATATTTCCTTACTTAAAAAACAAGATTTTCGCAACTCCGGTAAATAATTTGCAAGAACTGCAACAAAGAATTGTTCAGCAATGTGCAACCATAACGCCAGAAATGCTGCAAAACGCTTTTCACAGCATGAGGAGGCGCGTCAACTTGTGCATCGAACGAAATGGGGGACATTTCCAACAATTACTGTAATTTAGTTTTTCTTGTTACTAAAACCGTTATTTCATAATTTGTAGTTCATTATTGTTTTACAACTGAAATAAATAGGTATGAAATTTGTAGGTTATTGATGATGTCAGTGTGACAGTGACATAATTATTTCAAATTTAAAGTAAGACACACGTTTTACATTCCACAACCACCCTTGACCAAGATAATTTTTGATATCCCGGTATATCGATCGCAGCTCTTTCGGGTGGGACACCCTGCATAAAATAATGTAAGGTTCCCGATAATAAGGTATAATCTTGCAGAATAAATGTTTTATGGATCTGTACATAAATAAAAGTAGATACACTCAAAGACGTCAGTAACTAATATGTCCATCAGTCGGTGCTTAAAATAAATCATTACACTATTAATAATAGCTTTACTTTTGACATTAATTAAGAAATTATTAACAATAAAATTTAAGTAGGTAAAATATTGCTGAAAAGAACAGCATTTGAGGAAGATAAGAAACCGTTAAGAAGTACTTCATTGTCAAGTTCAGAACTTTTCATCATAAATCATAAAATTCCTCAGAATATTCCTTGGTTAAAATGTTATAACTTTATAAATCCATAAAGGATATATTAATGGCTTTAAACGCAGGGACTTATGTAGAAAAAATTTAATCAATAAAATTGTAGATACTTTAACTTTAAAAGAGCTCATGTTCCAAAACTTTAATATCAGCGATTCCGATCATAATTGATGGCTTATCCTTTACAAATAACATACTCATCAATCAGGGATGATGAATCTCTTCTATGAATTGCCTTGATTAAGGACACTGTATTTATACTTCCACACATAATTGTAAATGACACAGAAACGTGAGAGGAAATTATATGTTACGATTAAAATATTAATTTAATCTATCAAAAGAGAAGAAAATATAAACAAAGTTTAGCTGTTTACGTTTTACCAATATACGTTGTTCTTTTAGTGAACGCTGAAAAAATATTATACGGTACATATGTTTCCAGCCTTGGCAGATTAATTTAAAATCTTAGAACTTCATTAAGTAGGGTGGTTTATATACTAGGAAAACAATTAAGCAAAATCACTCTTATTAGGCATGTTTATTTTGCATGCTATTGAATGTACGATAATGGAATTTTGGAGTTCGAGAATTTTTTAATGAAAATCATGACACCATTCCAATATAGTTGTAAGATAATGCTTTATCGATATACGAGTATAAACGAGAGAAACTAGGTTCCTGGGTTGAACCGCGTTGGAGATTATTAGTGTCTCGACGTGTCGGCTGCTGTTCTGGAGACACTTTCAAGAAAAATGGGAATATGGAAATCCTCTGAAGCCTCAATCCGCCTACACCTCAAAGAAAGGATTAAAATGCTGTGGTTCGATTCCGGAGTCTTAATCTTCTGACTCCCCAGATCTCTTTGAACCTCTTTCCAGATCTTTCTGAAAAGTAGGCAGATTGTGGATTGAGAGACGATTGGTGGTGATGAGATATGAGGAGTAGACAGATTGAGACTCCGGAATCGAGATAGATTCGAGATAGATTGTGATAAAAGAGATTGCAGTGAGTTTGTGGATATATTAGCTGTTGGATTTAGATATATTCTTGCTTTTAGTTATGCTGCCATATTTTCTGTTAATATAATAAATTGATTTTGGCCTATATATTTTCAACAAGTTAGTGCTTTGCACTGAAAGATATTGTCTATTAGAATTAATTTTTTTCAGATGGAAAAAGTTTATGGTACATTTTATCATAGGCATATTACCAAAGAAAAGAGAATGTTGCATCAGACACATTTGTACACACATAAAATTTGATTGAAGATTGGAAAAAATTCGATTGTGCCCTTTTAAAGTTAGGTTGAAAGTATCCTCTTCAAAAATGTATTTTCTCCCAAAAATTCATAAATATAATTGTTGGAGTTGTCACTAAAAAACAGTTGGAGAGAGCATTTCCTGAGCACTTTGTATACTTATCTCTACCCCTCATTCTAATCACAAGAATTAGCCCGAAAGTCTGAGACTTGTGTGGGAGAGGGGGCGGAACATTATTATTTCGCTGCCGCATTTGCGCCTCAGGAACGACTTACGTTGGTAGGCCCTAACCACCATTCAATGCTGGAATGAGGGAAACCTGGAAAACCTCATTAGTTAGGGGGACAAGTCAAACATCAACTGATTTTAATTTTTCACATTAACACCAAGTTGACATTCTTCCCATCCTAGGCCATCGCCAGGATGGTTGCCAAGCCATCCCTGCGAATAAGCCTTGATCTACGAGTAAACAATTTTATGAAAAATTGTTTGGTGGAATGGGAATTAGAACCCACGACCTCTGGGTTGAGCGATCGAGGTGCTAAGCCCCGAGCCACCGGCTCGTCAATAATGTTTGGTTAAGCAGTTTTCAACTGGAACTTTCCTATTTAATATGATATGGTGCACATTAGACTGGTATCATGTTTTTGTCCAGAATACAGATATAGCCCAGATATAAATATTTCAAATACAAGTCCTCATCTTGTAAACATGTCTATGCCTTGGAATCAGTTTAATTTGTATCTCATTGTGTCTTTTCAGTGCGAGGAATTACCCAAACTGTAGCATGTACCAAAAATTATGCTATTTTTTATAAATTTTGAATATCTGGACAAAAAATTTATTTTTAAAATGTTATCCAAACGATACATTTTCTCGCCTAAGCAGTCTTCAGGTGACATAAAGATCAGGTCCAATAAGTCTATTAATTAGAAGTAATTGCCTAAAACACTTTCTCATAATTTTGGTCTTAATACGAATTTTTACGTACACCGTGTTCCATATAAAACGACCCACTATACTATCTGGAAATCTATAAAAGATGTGAAAAAAAGTTAAATACAAAAGTTTTTTAGATTTTTGAGTTCTTTTAAAATATAATACTTCCATGCATACAGGGTGTCCCAATTTTGCTGGGACGACATCAACTCTAACAATTTAAATGGAACACCCTGTATTTTTGTCGATTTTTCGTTTCTTTGTCAAAAATAAACTTGACTTACCTATTTAAACTATAGTCGAATTTTGCGTAGTTTTCCAGATATTTGAGGTCATGTGTGCGGTTTTGAAAAATCAAGGTATTCTTCAACACGATATAAAACAATTATCAAAACCTAAAATTAAGCGTTTGGGTGGTAATTTCCACTTACAAAGCGTCAATGCAGATACAGAATACAAAATTTTTATTAACACTTATACAGGGTGGACATACTACGAAATCAATCTGGCAACTTTATAATCTGAAAAATGTCGATTTTTTTTAAATGAAACACCCATTATATAATTACTCTATGTTAAAGACAATGAAAATACCTATCATTTCATATATATATATATATGTCCTATATATAAATTCAATGGTTACAGAGAAAATCGCAATTTTATAGAAATTTACAATGATTTCTAGTATAATGATATTGTAATGCTGCATGCTCTCAAAAAACTAGAAGGCTATGGAATGAATAATATTGAAATTTGTTTTAATTTGACAGTTCTGCAATTTATTTGTGTTTATACGGATTAACATAAAGTCCGTCCACTCTCTCTAATTTTTGAACCGCTGAGTATATTGTGATGAAATTTGGAACGATAATATATGACTAAACTCTGCAATTTTTGACACATCAATGACAGCTCTGAATGTCAAAGTGACAGCTGGGCGCGCAATACGAATATTTTTTAAATGGAAATGGGGCTCGAGGAATAACTCGGTAATAGTAATATCAGTTTGTAACATAATCTTGCTACCTATTAGGTGTCATTGTTGATTGTTGCTGTCATGTTTGACAGTAAATTTTTGCTCGAAATTGTCTAGAATGGCTCGTTCCTTACAAGATAAATTTGAAGCGGTTATTATTTTTGGCGAAGCTAACAGAAATTACCATGCTGTTCGTATGTTCAATGAACGCTATCCGGAACGTCAAATATGCAGAAAATGTTTACGAAAGTTAATTTCAAAATTTAAAACTGATATAACGTGGAAACCGATATTACTGGTTTTTATTTGGAAATTACTGAACCAAATGTTCTCAAAATTGGGGAATATTTTGAGCATAAAAATAGTTTCAAAATAAGTTATTACTCGACCCCCATTTCCATTTTAAAAAATATTCTTATTGCGCGCCCAGCTGTCACATTGACATTCAGAGCTGTCATTGATGTGTCAAAAAATGCAGAATTGAGTAGTCATATATTATCGTTCCAAATTTCATTACAATATACCCAGCGGTTCAAAAATTGGAGAGAGGGGGACGGACTTTATGTTAATCCGTATAAACACAAATAAATTGCAGAACTGTCAAATTAAAACAAATTTCAATATTATTCATTTCATAGCCTTCTAGTTTTTTGAGAGCATGCAGCATTACAGTATCATTATACTAGAAATCATTGTAAATTTCTATAAAATTGCGATTTTCTCTGTAACCATTGAATTTTTGTATAGGACATAATATATATGAAATGATAGGTATTTTCATTGTCTTTAACATAGAGTAATTATATAATGGGTGATTATTCAGATTATAAAGTTGCCAGATTGATTTCGTAGTATGTCCACCCTGTATAAGTGTTAACAAAAATTTTGTATTCTGTATCTGCATTAACGCTTTGTAAGTGGAAATTACCACCCAAACGCTTAATTTTAGTTTTTGTAAATTTTTTATATTGTGTTGAAAAATACCTTGATTTTTCAAAAACGCACACATGACCTCAAATATCTCGAAAACTACGCAAAATTCGACTATAGTTTAAATAGGTAAGTCGAGTTTATTTTTGACAAAGAATCGAAAAATCGACAAAAATACAGGGTGTCCCATTTAAATTTTTAGAGTTGATGTCGTCCCAGCAAAATTAGGACACCCTGTATACATGGAAGTACATATTATATTTTAAAAGAACTCGAAAATCTGAAAAACTTTTGTATTTAACTTTTTTTCACATCTTTTATAGATTTCCAGATAGTATAGTGGGTCGTTTTATGTGGAACACGGTGTACCTAGATAGATTTCTAGTATTCTGACAGACATTGTATAAGTTCAACTCAGTGGACCTAATTGTATTAAACCTATTTACTATTTAATTGTATAAAACTATTTACTATTTAATTGTATAAAACTATTTACTAGAAAATACTCTTTTCGTCTTAAAATAAAATCCGATTCCGTAATCTGTTTCAGAAATAGTTCCGACGAGCGGCTGCGAGTCCTGCACACTGACGCTGACCTGCCGACATTTGAACTCAGTCATCGCCATTCTGGAAGTAGACTTCACTCCAGGTCAAGTCAACGACACGTTGGTATCAGGAAACAGCAGTATTACGCCCACCCTCTTCCCACCTGTACACCCCAGGGATTGCTTAAATCAAAGGTGAGTTCAACGCTTCCTGTTAAAATTAATGTTAGTAGGTACCTGCCTAATTAATTTATTAGCAATGAATTTGAGATGAAATAATTAGAATAGCAATAAATCTTGTAGTGGATAAAACTGAAAATTATGAAATTATTTCTAGAGGGAGGCTTAGAAAACAATATTATAAAACTATTAGAGATGTAAGTAAGGATGAGAAAAAAAATATAATTAAGCATTAATTTATCAACTTATGATAAGAGCAAATGGGGAAAATAAAATATTTTCATTCTTCGTAGTAGGTCAACCTAGTGACATATTTGTGTACACTAATTTGGTGAAATCCACCTGAGTTTGTCTTCAACTCAGTAGAAATCAGAAATGGAGTCCATATCTCAGAAATTCTTCATTAAATGGCTATTTATTATGCAGTTTATTGAATGTATCACAGGGTCACAAGAATTGCAATAATTCAATGTGATTCCTTTAGTTGAAGGAAAATGTCAAAAACATTACTCCACGGGCAATGTTCCCCGACAGATAGTAGGAAAGACCCAAAGAGGGCACTACGGTGTGTTTCTCACCACTACTAACGTTACTCCTTTATGTTTGGAACCTGTGTAACCTGATGAGGTAGTCATTACACTAAGTATTCATTCAAATAATAATTTGGGAAATTTACCTACACTACCTTCTTTTATACTACTTAACTATATTTAAGTATCTATATTTTTATTAGAAGATATTACTATATTTTGAACAACTTTTACAAACAGCATTCTTAGATAATATAAAGAAACGGAATAATTTGTTATTATATTTATAATCAAATAACTCCGCGTTTTGATATAAGCACTACAAGCACTACAAACTATTTCAAGAATGAAATCAACTTAGAAACATATAACAAAGACGTTGGACTCTCTCTTACCCTAAAATTGTGATACATTTTTACATAAATCAACATAGCTTTACAACTCGTAAATTCTGAAAAATATAATTCGAAAACTTCATGAAATAAATAGATACTATTTACTAATATGCTAATTTAATATGCACCCCAGTGAGCATTGAGTTACCCTTCTATTGGACTGATGATATCGATTTCTAATAGCCTGTAATGTTTTGCTTGCATAACATTTTACGTTTTGTATTTGCTAGCTAAAAATTATAACACAATGATGATTGTATATATATATGTTAAATTATGAGCTAAATTTAAATTAATAGAGATCTTGTATGCAATTTTTTTCGAATTTATTCATATCAGAAGGTCGCAATGCTCTTTCTATATTCACTAGTGAACCATTTCCGCATAAGAAGTAATGTATTTTTTACTTGAAATTTTTAAAATTGGAAATATTTATGTTTCTATATGGGGACCAAGTTAAGAGTTTTCGTTCAAGGCCAAAAGACAGTGGTGTCGCGATCGAGCGACGCAATGCATATAGTGGAGCAGTTGAAACCTATACCATCTCGTATAGCATGTTTTAAGGCATATGTGGTGTGATCTACAACTTTTTTTAGTAGGGCAATTTTTTTTAAATAGCTTTAGAGTGCGTTATCTGCACAATTCGAAAACATGTGTTTCTCAGTACATACATCACCATTAAAAAAAGACGGCTAGATTTAGCGCCCTGAAATTTGAACCACTTATGCACAAAACCTAAGCTCATCGAATGGTATGTATAAACATTTTTTTGGTAGTACACCTATATATTGCCAAAAAAATTATGCATGACAATGAAATGTATCCTATAGATATTGAAAGTTTTTAAAAAAAAGTTTGACTTGATATCTGTAACCGTTTTCGAATTATCCGGCGATTTTACTCCACTAATATAGATAGCGCAGCGCTCGACTGGCGTGCGGCGTGAAGAGTAATCAGGAGTGTTCAGTTATAATACCGTACTCGCTTAATGCAGTAGCGTCTGATTCGATAGGGCGATCGGCGCGGTTATAATTACGTTTCACATATGGTGTTATAATTTCCAGTGTCTCCGATGGTTGCAAGGATTGCGAAATCTGTGAATTTTTTCAGTGTATTATAATTTTTTATCTACGTTCGTTTAAAAAGTAACAGTTTTTTACATAATTTCCAGTGTAAAAAGTGGCCTTTTATAAAAAACTGTGCAATATTTTTTTTATTGCACGCTCTTATTGCACGATTTCGGTCATGACCATGAAGTAACATAATTAGAATGGCGACTTCAACTACAACTAAAAAAATACTAACCGTCAAAGTGACATTCCCGAAGGGTTGATACAGTTTTACAAATATTCATGAAAAATTGCCCATTTCTTACAATAATGGGCCTTTTCCACTAAATTGAATTTTATTATTTTATTAATCAAACGTTATACTGGTACATAAGTAACCCAATTTATTAAAGAATTGTAATTAAGTGAAGTTATCCAAGTACAAAGTGACCGGTCTTCATGAATAATTTCAAACTGCGCGGTTCGCTGACATCACACTCCAATAGCCAATAAAATATAGACAAGTTAAAGGCGCGTTATTTGAAATATATGGTAATTTTAACTATTTTTTCAAAATATATCTGGTGACGAGAAACAACTAAAAAAATACTTTTTAGGCATAACTAAGATATATTTTATAATATGCGAATAAAAAAAAGATGTGGAAAAGGCCCATTATTGGCACGATCGAAGATAAAACGTTGTAAAATACACTAGTAAAAGCTTCTTTACTGCACTAATGCCTTTTAAAAACAATCGCTTCGCTCGTATTTTTAATCTAGCCATTCGTGCAATAAAGAATGGCTTTTACACTTGTATCTTAAATACCTATATTAGGCAAAACTAAAAGCCAAAAACTAACTCCTTAATTTTTGGCTTCATTTTGTATTTCAAACCGGAATATAACTACCCTAGTTTCAGAAACTCTCGTCACAAGTATCATTAAATTTCTGAACACTTCATGTAAATTAATGTTGGACTTCATGGATGACGATATTAATTATTATTCTAGTATTTAACTAAAGCATGTTTACAATATTTAAAATAGGTTCCTATCTATTAACCAAATTTCGTTTAAGACCTTATGAGGTCCTCTCTGAAACATATACACATGTATGAAACGTTATTTACCTTTGGCATACAAGCAAGATTAACAAGTTATGTTATTTACCTGCTATATTTCACTACCGTATTTACAGTCGGTTGATCACAATGCTTCAGAAATCAGGTGTATTGTGAATAAAACATAATGAGCTCGTTGTTCGGCATTTTAAATATTTTATTTTTAATTTTCAGTACGATGCAATACGGAAAGCGGATACCGTTCCCGAAGAGTATTAGATACTTCTTTACCATTTCTGTTTTTAAATATGAATGAGTTTCGAATAAAGTAAAGGAAATCCTTTGGGTATTGATACGTAAACGCCGTAAAGTATACAGTTTTCTTCCGATACGTACGCGTATAGTCGGGTTGATTTAGGAAGGCGAACTGGGTAATAAAATAATGGTGAGACACTATATATTCACTTACTGATTTCAGCTCATAACTAATATAGAAATCAAAGTAAATGACAGCTAGTGACAATCGTTGGACACGCCTATTATTAGAGACGAGGGCAGACACTGAATCTCAATTTTGGGTGCAAGCAAGAAAAAGATATACCAAGTCTGATTGTTAGTTTATTATCCAATTTGCCTAAATCGACCAGATTATCATGTAGTAAATATTTGGCCCTATGATGTATCATTTGATGTTAAAATAACATCGATGTTAAACTTTATACCTAGCCAATTAGAAATTATAATTATTCAAAAAGACGGCTTCTGATTGGATATGAACTTAACCAGCCCTTAATATAAAATAACATACGGGATATATCATAGGCCTGAATAATACTTATTTTTCGAATCACCTAATAACATTATGTCACAAGGTTGACAGAGATAAGACAACTTTTCCTCATGTCTCATCTCGT
Organism: Pogonocherus hispidulus; assembly: GCA_963924545.1. NCBI lineage: Eukaryota > Metazoa > Arthropoda > Insecta > Coleoptera > Cerambycidae > Pogonocherus > Pogonocherus hispidulus. Next base: position 71,114,023 of record OZ004694.1, read on the forward strand.
TGAGTAGAGTATCATCTAGTCTTATTAAAAACTAAATCCAACGAGAGAGTGGACTTGCTTTGCGCATTGGCGATTAGAGTGGGAGGAGTGCGAGCTACACAGGACCATTAGACATAAAATCTAGCGCTTCTTCAGTGTAGTAGGTTAATTAGGTGAAATAAATTTATCAGCGCCATGTAATATAAATTATCAATAGGTATTCGTAAAACAAAACATTTCTTATTTAAAAGGTAAAAACATTAAAAAACGTAGGTATCGGGTAATTACGGTTACGATTACGTTACGGTCAGTTATGAGGCAGGGGTTGAATAGGCGGAGATCTGACTAAACAGACGAATTTTCGCTCGAGTGCAAGTCCATTCTCTCGTTGGATTAGGTTATAGGTAGTACTAAAGTAGCTTAAATACTTTTTCCTAGAACCATGCCCGATATTTTTATTAATAGAAAACTTGTGTTTATGAATTTTGATCTCTTATCTATCCAAAATCTATTCTAGTCTAGCCTCGTCTCGTCTTTTCTTGACTTGTCTATAAAATTTTAACTCGCTTATAGAAGTTTAGTGTTGAGAGATATAAGTAGGTATAAGCTCTATTGAAGTACCTAATGCATTAGATGAAGAGTGCCTAAACTAATAATGTCTCACGGCAAATCCCTCTTTCACTAACTAAACAATCTAATAACACTATATTAACAATTTAGGAAAAATGTATATTAATGGTGAATTATTTTCGTCTCTAGACGGTACTACAGAAGTATTTTTTTGGAAATTCATGGGATGAAGCATACATAACTGCAGCAAATAACCTTAAAAAAATTGAACTTTTTTTAAATATTAGTCTCTTAAGCCTAAATATTACAAAAATAATACAGTATTTATATTAGGGAACTGCACTACATGTTCACTAGTAAATAGAATAGTCAGAAATGGAATAGTCAGGTGGATTATCTTACAAAAAGGCTTAGAATAGTGGTGCATAAATTTTACCAAATACGCGATATTCTTAACAGACAACTCCTATACTATTATAGAGTATAGGGTAAAAAGTACAATAATATAATAATAACATCTCTACCTCGAGACTTGTGTAGGAGAGGGGCGGCATAGTATTATTCAGTATGCTGCATTTGCGTCTCAGGAACAACTTACGTTGGTAAGCCATAACCGCCATTGAGTGATGGAATGAGGGAAACCTAGAAAACCTCATTAATTAGGGGGTAGTTAAACATCAACTGATTTTAATCTCTCACATTAACACCAAAATGACGTAATTCCCATCCTAGGCACGCACACCAGGCTAGTTGCCAAATCATTCCTGCGAACAGTGCGAACAGGCTATTAATTAAATTAAAGGAATAATTATCAAATGGTCCGACGGAATGGGAATAAGAGATATAATACTTTAAATTTGTACTATACACTAAGAACCTTTAATTTTTTCTGTACTTTTACAACGTACCTACATATTTCGAATTGATTTAATGAAAATGATATTAATTTTACCTAAATCAAATTAGGTATACAACAGGTTATAATAACCATAAAGAAGGTATTAAATAACTGACACATAATAAACGAGTTATTGATCCAAAACCCTTCAAAATCGAGATCAAACCACCCAAATATATTTTTATTTATTTGAAGGAGATGCCGAAAATAACTACTCCACGGAAAATGTGTACCGACTGGCATTTCATTACTCCGGCATCCCCGTAGGAGTCACCACATCTTTCATCGAGACCAACCACCAGACACTGACCAGTTTCGCGCTTATTATCCGATAGTCAGAGTACCTCAGGTAGTGGAATCGATAAACGATGTTGCGAGGCGACTCCTATGGTGATTTACCCCGCGGAGTAATTGTTTTCAGCATCTCCTTCAAATAAATAAGTAGGATTGACTTTCTCAAAGACAAAAGGTCACTGCTGCAATGGCGCCTACAGAAAAGCTGGAGTGCGTTCGGATGAAGTTGTTTTATCCAGCTGAATCGTTCACCCGGGTGAATGACGTCACAGAAATGTTACTCATAAAATACGAACGATTGTGGTAAGTATAATATGGCGGCAAACTTTAAATTCAAGCAAATGCAATCCAGGTTATGTGTAGTTTACTTCGAATGATTTTTGAGTAGGTACAATAAGATTTTATCTGTTTTATCGTTAATGGATCAAAATCGTATTCATATTTACCAGGCTGTTGTTTCAACATGCACTATTTATAGGAATAACTTTATGATGGAAGACAGTAGTTCAAGTGAAGATGATGATGAACAGGTACAATTTTATTTCGATCACGGCCTCATTTGGATAGATTACGGAACTGTTTGTTAGTGGAGTATGAAATGTCTTCAAGAATAAAACAATTTTTGTTGAAGTTACAATTGCAAATTGCAGTGCAAATGAATTTCAAAGCAATTTTCGTATGAAAAGAGCAACTTCTCTGTCCTTGTAGTGATGTTTATTATACACACAAATACACAAAATATCTAATTATACAAAATCTCTGACAATGTTAATAACTGATAAAATGTCAAAATTCAATTTACTCACATCTGCGCATGTCGTGTGATTATCGTCCCAGTTTTAACAAGGGCGAAAAGTTGTTGTCCTAACGATTCTCCTCAAATAACCGAACGGCACGCTCGTACAAAACGCCTGTTAAAACCGAACGACTTTTGGGCGAAAAGTTTCATCTGGACGTCGCCCGGGCGTTATATCCGAACGGCCCCCTGGTCGTTATCTGTCTGTCAATTTGACAATAATTGTCAGACATAATGTATGATGAAAGTATTTATTTGTGGCATTGTTTAATTACTCTCATTTATTTGGGTATTATGCCACCATTGAAAAATACAAAAGTTAATAATATTAATAATAATAAAATAAATTACAAACTGTCATACTATTCTGTACGTCAGTTAAACTTAAAAGTTTTGATAACGAAAACGGATAAGTTTTCGAAACGTAGACGTTTTTAAGTGATCTGTTTAATGTTATATCTTGTTATTATTTATTAGCTAAACATATCTTTCAAAAAAAAACAACCTTTGACCGATCCATTGGTGCAGAGGTTGATTATTAACTTTTGTATTTTTCAGTGGTGACATAATATCCAAATAAATAAGAGTAATTGTCAGACACAATAGTAACAAAGACCCAAAAGAGAGCACTACACGGTGTGTTTCTCACCACTATTAACATATTTTTATTTGTTGGATCCATTTATATTTTACCTTACGGTGTCATTTTTATAGTAAAACATTTACCTATATGTGTATCTACATAAAATCTGCTACCACAATTGAATTGAGTATGGCTTGTTGTTATTAGCTTAAAAGCTTCTGGCCATTTACCATACTCTGGTGCATTTTAAAGTAATTTATTGATCAAACAACACTAAAAATGTTCATTCTGAACTAAATAGGTGGGCGATATTTTCAATAGAATGTGTTTTTATACAGAATTAAAATAACATGTAAGTTACGTAGATGAAAAATATATTTGAGATAAATTAGAATGCCTTTATAAAAACGAATGCTTGCGACTGTTGCACTGATATTTTCCTTCGCTAAATTAAGCACAAGGACCTTTTGGTTTAAAAGAACAACGATTTTTAAAGAAACAGTTATAAACGCATGCTCTAAATAACTTTAAAGTAAAGGGTGTTCTATTTGTCAAAAAAAGTGTACCTGTTTATTCCTCTGAGTTTGTTTTAATTTATTCAATGATTTAGGAATGGCTCGCCTCTCATTAATACAAACGTTAAATTAAAAACTATAGATTAAATAATATACTTTACTTTGAGAGACGAATCATGGTTAGCGTAATTGTAACTGAATGTGATTCTATTCATTACTAACTAGTTGAACAAATCGACAGCATTTCGAACATACCTCAAATTTGCTTCGATTTCAGACTGTTTAACTGAAAACAGTTAACCTAACCCCAACATTAATCATTCAAAGACAATATCATGCGGCAGACGAAGCCAGGGAGTAACTGCAAGTCATCCCGCTGCTATTCATAATCGAGGCCTTTGTCGTAGACACAGAATATGTAGAAATAGGTAAATGTTCAGTTTATGCTGTAGTCATCAGTAAATTTATTAATTCTATTAATGGTCATGTTGAAAAACGAATGGCACAAACGAAAGCAAAGGTACGAGGAAATTAAGTATTCAAGATTTAAATGCGTCAATCCCCCTAGATTATAAATATCTAAGTTCAAATATAAAGACAATTATTCACCAAATGATGCCTACTGTTATAAAGAATCTTAGAAATGGTAAGAAGAGGCAATGGACGGCATTGAGAAATAAGTTAATATTGCTGTTAAAAAATGTCACCTAACTCTAAAATAACTGAAATAACTATTCTCTAAAATTGTACATAAAATAGATATTTCTTAAAAAGTAGTTGTAGCACATTTGCTATACGTTATACGATACAAATAACCATAACTTCCCTTACAGTAAGCAGAATAAACATCCATCTATTCATAGTCGCTATATGTTATTTTCGCAAATTTAAATAAAGAAAAATATTAGATACCGTCCATATCTTACGATCGAGGTGTAGGGCAAATAAATACGAGGGTGAATCAAATATAAACCGGAATTGCTTTTTAACTCACCATGTTGTATGGCCTTGAAATGTTATGGACTTCTCAACTGAGGCCCCTCTCTAGTCCATATCTCACTTCTTTGGTTAAATATCACTATGTCATTAGAAGAGGGCACACGCCCGTTGAGCTATAAATTATAAACAAATTTCTTAATAATGAGGGCGTAAAACCGGTGTAAATTTTGAAAAGACTTAAGTCACAGTTCGGAGATATCGCTCTTAAGAAGACTCAAACGTATAAGTGTTATATAGGTAAGTTTTGGGAGGAATACAATGTGTAGAAAATGTAGCCCATTAATGTAGCCCGAAGACCCATCTGACATGATGACATCATTCACATCTGTTGTCTTCTGTCACAGAATATCCGTCAACAGTTTATCGTCGTGCCAAAAATTGTTCAAAATTAATGGTGGACTCAATTTTCATGAAGCCCACCAACGTCGTCTGAAGACCTATGTAACTGAAGATAAGAGTCGCACCTGTTGTCTTCAATCAACAGTTTCTCGACCGTCAAAAAATTGTTTATGCCAATTATATACTTGTTACGTTAGTTTTGCGATCTTGCGACAATATGGTATGCAACTATGTAAAGCTGAAAAATGTCTCAAGGTGGGTTTTGAACCAAAAAAGGCATAATGAGCAATATTATTTTTCAAATCTACACAGCAAATAGTGAAGGGTCTTAAATGCTGTTCCTTTCTGTTCTAAGTGTCAAGGAAACTATAAATAATTTTGATCCTGGCGATTAGTGCTAGAAGAATTCACGCGAAGTATCGAATGCGAGTTAAAAATAGTCCCAAATAAGGTGCTTTAGTAAATTCCTGATTTTTTAACATATTCTTGACAAAGAATTATTTTAATTCTTTGAACTATTGTTACTGAGAAACTGTTGAAACAGGACAAAAAGTGGGTTGAATAGGGTACCTACCTACCAGTTGATATAAGTAGTTTCCTTATTTTCTGAAAAGAAAAAAGTCCATAACTATAAATATATTTGTCATGGGAGAGCGCCGGGAGGCATGACAAGATGTCTCATCGGATGAATACGCTTGGCGGGTATATCTGCATTTTCAGTGTCACTTAAAAGCTCTTTTACAGTAAGTTACGCCTGTCTTGTACCCATCGTCTTTATTAGCATTCTTCAGTTCCTTTGTTCATACGTTTCATCCTTTCAGAACGAATAGTGACACATAACATAGATTAGGCACACATAAGTACTTGCAGTGTCAATTGCGGAAAACGATGTTACGCCCTATTTGGATCAACATCGACAAACACGAACTTTAAGGTTGACAGATTCCAAATTTTGTTTCAATATCTTTAGCAGTACTCACACGATTTAAAGTTTATACAGTACTAAGGTATTTAAATCGTTTTTGGAGATACTTCTATTTCCTTTGAAGGACCTAATCCTTTCTTTGCTCTGATATCATTTCTCTAGTTTATTTCTGTAAAAATGTTATTCATTTTGAGCAGAAACCAATTGGTTACCCAGGGAATGTACCTCGCTAGAAATAAATAATTCATAAACCCCGAGTTCTGGCCTTTGAAGCTTTACTTTCCATGCTATAATCCTATATAACCATGATGATATAACCCTGCGTATATTTAAACGGCGTAATTATTTAAAATTGGTATTCCGCTTGAGATATGAGAAAGGGTAAAGTTTTGGTTGAATATGACCTATTTACTATTTAACTAAAACAAAAATCTCCTCGCTACTCATTTATCTTAAGTTAATAAATCTTGGTTTATGAGGTAAGTATTTCCAAAATAATTGTATACTATATTTTCAATCAAATTCAGTGTTTGCAGCGTATGCACTACTTTGTGTAACAAATAGCTTACCTACTAAGTTTTGCAGAAAAAGCTTATTATCTACGATGGTCTATTTATACAAACCACTTAAACTTTATCCCAAGGAAATTGGATATATAACTTTGAATGTAAGCGTTTATACGGCTTAGGGTAAAAGTTAACTGCTTAGTTTAGAGCAAAAAGGGAACTTTAAAGTTTAAATGAAATTTATAAACCAATTATTACTAAATTCAGGATTAACACGGTCAAGTATCTACAAACCGTTCCCGATTATTTAAATCATATTTTATTTTATGCATTTACATTTAGTTATTAGTCATTTGAGAAATCGGATATTTATTTTTTCTTTATCTCTATTAAATAATGCGTTTATTATTCGTCTACATGTTCGTCTCCTGTAGGATTATGTCTAGGGTTGCCAACTCAAGAGTTTTATAAATCGGGACATTTCATTTTCAAATTCGGGACATATTGAAAAAATTCGGGACTCTTAAAATTTTATTGCAAAAATAAAACAAACTATAAAATATTTTTTAAATAAATATTTAACTTAAAAAATAAGAAAACACTTTAAATAAATATTTTTCATTATTGGTATTTAGAGACTAAAAATCACAAAAAACCACAGCTCAACGGAAAAATAAAATAAAATATTTACATTCTACCTGCACTATAGGTACCTAAAGCCTAGTTTTCATTTAGGTTATTTCTTTCTTGAAAGAGTATTTTGACTGATTTTTGGCAGACTTTAAAATATTTTTATTATTAAGTGTGTATTTATAAAATTCCTCACAAGTGAATTTAAAATGTCTTTATTTGGAGTTCCGCTTTAACATGGTCAATGGACAACCGATTCCTTTCTTCAGTCCATAAGTTTTCACAACGTGAAAATTCGCGTTCCGTAGCAGCATTTGAAGCTGGGCATGGCATGGAGTCGTGGTTTTAACGATAATGACACGTAAATCAGATCGTGCCAGATCTGCTTTATCATACTAGACATTGGGCCATTAATAATCTGTGCATTGGGCTAAACGCGAGAGGGACTGCAGGACGTGTCGACTGAAATCGGACTAAATTCAGAAATCCTGAAAATGCGGGACTAAAGGCGTCCCGCATGATGTACGAGCGGGACGCGGGACGAAAGCATATAAACCGGGACATCCCGCAAAATTCGGAACGGTTGGCAACCCTAATTATGTCACATGCTACCAACAGTAATAATTCATCACTCAAGCTGTGGTCAGTCGCAATGCACTTGTATAATAATTCATCACCCACGAGTTGTGACCAATCGCCATGTAGTTGTGACATCGCTGATATGTCATATCAAAGTTATAATCAGATGTCATCAACAGCTGCTAAAACAACTCTGGGCATTTATGTGTCTGTCTTCTTTAATATAATATAATTCAATCACATAAATTGGAACGAAATACATCATTCCCATAATCAATTGCAGTAGTCAACATTTATACTCTTATTGAAGGATATATTTCTAGTTTTAAATACTTATTTTTTTACAATTCTTTTGATAATATCTTTATTGGAGACAGTAAACAAGATGTGCAGCCGAATCACGAAAAGCGTAATTAAAAATTGTGCTGATGTCGGTGGTTGTCTTATAATATGCTCATTAAAACAAGCCAAATCTCTAGGAAAACTTCTATGTATTTATCTAAATGATATTGGAACTAGAATTTCAGATTGTTTACGAGGTTTAACGTCTTATTTTAAAACACAAACAATAATTATTATTATACAAAACAAATGACAATATAACTTATCAAAACAAGTGAAAGATTACAATGGAGACATGTAGTTAACCTTTTACCGCAATATATTACAAGAATTTCTCTTTCTTGAATCTTTTGGGGACTATATGGGATTTTAACTTATGTTTATTTAGAATGTTTCTTGTATGGAAATCAGAAAATCTTTGAACAGAAATGAAGATGAAGTAAATTATGTTAACAAAAATGACTATTTGTTAACACCCGGCACCCGGCAATAAAAGTTCCCAGGCGCATGGTCTAAGCATGTGAACTTTTGTCCTTTCCTATATATCAAACATGAAATCTAAAGTTTCAAATTTTCAGGCGTTTAATATTCTCGAAATTCGGATTTTCCTGGATACATTAAATTATTACTGACTTATAGAATCGCATTAGTTTAATAAGTTTCCAGGATGAACCCAACAATAAGGTTTAGGTTTTCTATACTCAACATTTGTAAACTTTCTGCATTATTTTAAGAACGCGAGAGATCCGTCAAGATGATCTCGCTTTTCTTATTACTGAACAGCAAGAGCCAGATCTTTACAATGACTCAATGAAGGGTTTAACGGCTGATCTATCCCACAGGGTAAATTCTTAAGTAAATTGAACATCGCTTTAGTCACTTGACTGCAATTATTATAGTCGTATGAACTAGTCATCAATTTTTTTTTCAACACGATTTTAGATGATCCCGGGTTCTACGAAGTTTCACGAATTTTTCCGAGTACCGTAGTCTCGCCCCAGTCATATAAAACCCATTTGCATAAAGCATCATGGGCAAGAATATCTCGTATTTCATTATCTATAATGTTACTATATTCAGGAATGCAGCATGAACTGCCATTTTGAGTCACTAAATTCAGCGATAGATCCATCCGATGTCATCCGAACCATTACGAATCTGACATATAATAAGATTCTTAGTACTTTTAACGGTTTCACATTTAAAATTTCCCAATAAAGATGGACCTATTGTGTAGCATATGATTATTTTGAAATATATTTTATCACACTCTAGTATATTGGATGAAAGAAACGACTATTAAGTACATATATGATTACTCACAATTGTTTTTTATTTGAGAATTGAAGCTTAGCATTTGGTGCAACTGGAAATATTTTTGAGTTTTGCTACAAATATCCGCAATGTACTATGTTTATTTTAAATGTTTTAAATGATTGTCGTGTCTCAATAAATTACTCATAAATTTTACACAACCTTCTTGTGGCATTACTTTGGTAAACAAAGGAAGCAGCATTGAAATTTGAACATAACACAATTATGGCCTGAACGAAAAGGTAAATTTCTGTAACCCTCATAAAGCACACGTCAATACACTCTACTACCCCAGAATGCTTAGCCTCTCCCTTAGAATTCGCGTTGTAACCAGGTCATCATAATAAAATGCGACACATTCTGCTTGTCACTACTTATACGTGTTACAAAAAGAAAAACGACCTCACCCTAGTTTCATTAGGGAATGAGCACGAATTATGTATTACATCTCACCCTCACTGAACCTTGTATCTAAAACGGAACATTACGATCAACGTCCTATTCTATTAAGCATCCAAAATTTCTGGGGAAAGCAATTCTGTAACCCTCTATATCAGATAGATCTGGGTTAAAAGTGAATTATTGACAGACATTTATTATACAGGGTGCCCCGAAATTAATATGCAATATATTACCAGTGGTCAAAAACACGGATCGAAAATGCTGATTTTTTAATCACAGCTCACGTGAATCGTGCTTGTGATTTTTAAAGCATAAAGAGATCAGCACTTTTATAAAATCGTCAAATAAATATATCGATGAAAGATATCTGAGAGAATCGTCTGAGATTGCGAGTGGAGTAGGTACACCGAAAACCACCATTTACAATGTAATTAAAAAATATGGTGAAGCTGTAAATATTGAGGTTTGTGGTAAAAATTCAGGGAGATCCAAGGTGTAGTTTCTCAAAGAAATTTAAGACTTTTATTGAAGGGGGTTTGAACCTTTGGTGGGAAGCTAATACTGATGTAGTTTTCTACATAACCCCAAAACACTTTACTGCACTCGACGCGCGTTTCATCAACCAAGTTGGCATCATCATCTGAAGGTAGTTAAAACTGAAGTTTTAGTACCTGAACTTTTTAGTAACTGAAGTAGTTTCAATTATTTTCAGATGATGCCAACTTGGTTGGCGAAACGAGCGTCGGCTGCAGTATAGTGTTTAGGTGTTTTGTGGAAAACTACGTCAGTGTTAAGACTTTTGGTTAAAATATGCAAGTCTGGAAGAAGAAATATACTACGAGAGGTTACTGCACGGTGGACACAACAAATGTGATTTGCACTTTCATAAGGCACGGTTGATATTATCTGTCCCATCTGCGTTTTTGCTATTTATAGGCTACATAAAAACCATTATTGACCGAAACTCAAAAGAAAAACCTGGGCAAAGTCTAAACTTTCGTAGACTAGACACGGCTGGAGTAAAGTTATATTTAGTGACGAATCAAAATTTGATGTTTCTATGGGAAACTACCGCAAACTTGTCATTAGAGATAAGACAGATATTTCAATAGGATTGCCTTAAGAGAACAGTAAAGTTTCCAAAGGGCATTATGGTTTGGGGATGTATCTAGGCAAAAGGGTAGGGAACTTTAAAGTTTAAAGTTTAAAGAGTTCCCTTTTGCCGACTATTGCAAAATTATATCCAAACGGAGACTGCATATTTCAGCAGGACGGTGCGTCATGAGATACCTGTATATCCACAAAAAATGGTTTGGGGATCACATATATCAACGTTTTGTTACATCCATCCAGCAGCCCATATCTTAACACAACAGAAACTCTGTGGCATACAATGAAACCTACCTGAAATAACGAAATAACCTACATGTGAATTTTCACTATAACGCAATGTCGTATCATGATGCAATGCAATTTTAAGTTTTGCCTATATTTATTTACAAAAGATTTCGTCGCAAGCAGAAATAAACAAATTTGAAAAAGCTCTGATTCATATGGCACGAAATGTATTGTCAAGTACATAAATCCTTGTAGAATCCAGGCCAGGGGAAAATGAACCCAACGGTATCATTACGGTGATATTGTAAATGTTACTGGTAGGCATTACCGCTGAAATCGAGACAATAGAAATAGAAACATATATATATATATAGAAAATAAATATACCTAGAAATACGTGTTACACTGGACTGTATTTTAATGAAAAATCCGAGGATAAAACTAAGTAAGGGCTCAAAATACGTGTAAATTTATATTGTACGTTTTTACGACATACGTACTTACAGTAAATGCTTTATTCTTATACTTTTTATTACTGGTTGTTAGTGATGGGCATTCCAGTTCACTTTGGTGAATAGTTCGGACCGAAACAGTTCACCTAAGTGAATAGTTCTTTTTTACAGTTTAAAACGAACTACAGTTCGTCTCGTATTTGATTTCCTTGCGGACCGAATATATTTGCAGTAGTAGGTAGTAGGTACCTATACTCTTCATAACAAATGACAACCAAATAATGGTATATAAAACATTAGAAATTGTCACAAGTAATAGTTTTAAACTATAATCTATAAATTTTGTATCTACATAAAAGTATGTACAGTAGTACAGTACCTACTATAATTTTACTATGTTGAACTTTCTTTTTTTTGTTCGTATTATTTTTTTACATAGAAATATATTTTACGTTTATTATCAACTTTTGAAGTAAATTATTTTATTAGTTCATAAAATATACATAAATGGTTCAGAATTTCAGATAACAAAAACGCTAAATTTATCGATTCAGAGCAATAATTCATTTAAATTACTAAATTGAAAAGTTTTCTTTTTCGGTTTTAAGTTTCATGTTTCATGTCCGACATGTTGAATCATGAAGTACTAAAGAACTAAACTGACTCGAACGAGGGAACGAAAACGTGAATGAATGGTACAATTTCACACACAGTTCAAAATGAACTATTCAGTGGCAACTATATGAAACAGTTCGTTCAGTTCACCTCAAGTGAATAGTTCATGCGAACTATTCGGTCATGAACTGCACATCACTACTGGTTGTACATGAGTGAGATCCATCATATGTCTTTGAACACTAAAAATCTTTAACAGAGTAAAGTAACACAAGTGGGTATACAGTGTGAATACACTGTGGGTATACACAGATTCATGGTATTTCCCCCCCCCCCCCTTATCACTGGCGTAGTTTTCCACATAACACCAAAACACTATACTGCAATCGACGCGCGCTTCGCCAACCAAGTTGGCATCATCTGGAGATGATTAAACACAGTTTTAATCATCACAGATTTTTTATGTGTGATAGTTTGAGCGTGGTGTTTTTGATATTTATTCTCATTTTAAAACTTTGGATATATTGCTCGGTAAGCATAGGATATAATAATTTAAGTTAAAACTAAATGTGCTCCTTATTTCGGATACTAAAATGCACCCAATTTCAAAAATCCGAAATTAGGAAATCTAAAACTTTTTTAATTATAAAATTTTATTACATAGAAAAGATGCTCTAAGTGGCTGGCAAAAGCAAACAGTGCGATCCCGATAACATGCAATGGGCAATAGATGATGTTAGAAAAAAAAAAATAATTTCAGATACCCTATCCGAAATTAGAATACTATTTTTTTAACTGGCGAATTCGCCATTTTTTAGTTTATATTTTTCTTTTCCATATCTACTTAAATTTTCCTACTCAATGTAAAAATTATGTGAATATATATTACACTAAATGAGGTCATACCAAAATTTTAAGTTAAATTATGTTTAATTACGTATTATATGGCTGATTTAGAAAACTTATCCGAAATTAGGCTACTTGCCCCCAGGCAACACGACATCGTCTAATAGATGTTTTATTTCCGTATATCTCGTCTAATTACCGTCTACGTCTAAAATATTATGTAATATAGACGCACTTTATAGATCCTTTTTGTACCACTTAACAAAATAAATGTAAAATAGATGTCTATTACTTCATTGTATCTAATTTTCGTCTAGTGAGAGACGTCTATTTATATGTATATAAGCGATTATCGAAATCTAATGTAATATAGACGGCTTCTCATAGACCCTTTTTTTACCACTCACAAAAAAAATGTTAAATAGATGTCTCTTACTACATTACATCTAATTTTTGTCTAGTGAGAGACGTCTATTTATATGTATATAAGCGATCATCGAAATCTAATGTAATAAACACGGTTTGTTATAGACCCTTTTTATAACACTAACAAAAAAAATGTTAAATAGATGTCTCCTTACTTCATTATATCTAATTTTTGTCTACTGAGGGACGTCTATTTGTATGTATTTAAACTACCATCGAAATCCAATGTAATATAGACGGCATGTTTTAGCCCATTTTTGTAATACTAACAAAATAAATGTTAAATAGATGTCTGTTACTTCATTGTATCTAATTTTCGTCTACTGAGAGACGTCTATTTATATGTGTATAACCGACCATCTAAATCTAATGTAATATAGACGGCATGTTTTAGAACCTTTTTGTACCACTAAAAGAATTAATTTTAAATAGATGTCTGTTATTTCCTTGCATCTAATTTTCGTCTACTGAGAGACGTCTATTTATATGTATACCTATAAACGACAATTGAAATCTAATGTATAGACGGCATATTATAGACCCTTTTTTGTACGACTAACAAAATAATGGTTTAAATATAGATGTCTGTTATTTCATTTTATCTAATTATTTTCTACTAAGAGACGTCTATTTATACAGGGTGTCTTACGGTGAGCGCCCATTAGAATATTTCAGAGACTACTTCTATTTGAATTTTGAAAATTTGGTATATCAGGTTTTCGGATATGTCCTCCCCAAATATAATAATGACGTCTACGTACCACTTCCGGTTATACCGGAAGACGCCATCAACTTGGTTATTTTAATTACAACACCCTATATATTATTTCATTTCTGGATTCTACGTAAAATTCTAAACACATTTCATGTAGGATGGCCTATACCTATCTTCAAACTGTTTTTGAGATATTGACAGGTGAATATTGATATTTTGCAACTTTGACACCCTGTAAAATTCAAACGGTTTGAGATCAAGCAAAACGGTTTGCACATTCCTATCTTAACTTTTCATAAGCTATCGTTTGACACCAATTTCAGATTTAACAAAAAATTTTAAATTTTCAAAATTTTCGGAAAATTTTTAATTTCTGGATAAATTTCGTTTCCATATACCGGGAAAGACAAACAGTAGTAGATACATTTTGATCAACAAATAATTTGAATAATCTCTAAATAATATATTTTTTAAAGAAAATAATAAAATGCATTATTTAATATCCAGAACTACTTTTTCCTACACCGTAAACCACAACGGCAACGACTTAGGCAACGAGTGCGCAGCCGCAGTTCTCTCGGTGTACCTACTTACAGTGCTCAGTGCTGGTCATTTACCGCATGTTGTGCAACCTGTAAAATGCAACGCCATACGCCAATTCGAATTCGCCATTTCATTTCGGCCATTTGCAATTTGCAGACGTTAGTGGTTAGTGGTGATGTCCTACTAGATTAAAAGAAATTTTATAGCTATTTAGTACCCTAGGAAGTTCAACTAGTGAAAAGCTGTTTTCGTTATTAAGTAAGTAAGTATAATGAGGTATACATTTTACTGTAACTATTATAGTATTCGTTCGTGAACGTTAAAATTATATATGCATGGTAATATATAGTAAGTATATTATACCTGACCATATTCTAATGCATTCATTTTCATTAAATATCTAAATTATAATTAATACACTTGGGTTACATTATGTATAGATAGGTAGGTTAAACTGTGGTTAGTTAGTAGGTAGATCAATATGAGGATCAAAGGGTACCATTCAGTACCAATAGCATGTAAGCATCACGAATAGACGTATACAGTAGGTATAACGAAGACGTTAAATAAGGACATCTATTAGATGTATACAATAGTTATCAGAATGCCGTTGAATAAGGACATCTATTACACCTATACAGTAGCTACCAGAAAGACGTTAAATAAAGACATCTATTAGACGTATAAAATAGCTATCAGAAATACGTTGAATAACGATATGTATTAGACGTACGCAATAGCTATCGCAAAGACGTTGAATAAGGACATCTATTAGACGTATACAACTGCTATCAAAAAGATGTTGAACAAGAACATCTATTTATGCTCTACGTTATATGAAATATATACGTTTATCTGGGAGACATTTAGTCGTCGATATACAGTGTACAATAGATCGTCGGTAGACGTCTCGTCTAGACGAATTATTAACGTTAATTAGATGGAAGTGTGTTGCCTGGGCCTCTAGAGGGTGTTCCGCATATAAAAATCGAAAGTTGGTATTGCTCCGGTAAAACCGGATGAGAAAAAAATGTAATTTTTATGTCAAAAAGTAAGTTCTTTTATGACCTTTAACAGTAAGTAAAGTGTTTTATTATTTCGCAATCTGTAGTACAGACACAAAGGTGCTTTCGCAATGAATTTCATGTGCCACGCCGCGGACGCATTCCAACAGGAAATAGTAATGTAAGTTTTCATGAAAAAGGCTTACTTTACCGCAAAAACGCATTGGTTTATTTCGCAATTAGCCATAACACACTTAAATGCCAAACTAACAGAACCAGGAAATCGCACTTTGACAAACATGACTTCCTTTGTTTTTCCATGTCAAGCTTTTAATAACCGTTCAGTCCTGTTGCCGGACCCAATTGGACCTTCCCATGTATGTTTCATTTTTTTGGAAAAGAAACTCCTTTCTTTTTCAATACCCAAGTTTTTGGGTATTAAAAAAGATATGACGAAGTGATATTTTCGTTACTATTAATAATTAAATTAAAATATTTTCACGTGAGGTTGTGTAAATACATCATAAATAGCCATGATACAAAGAAATAAAGTTCTATTTAAAAACAAACAAAATATCGTCAAAAATAATAATGATAAACGATGACAAACAATGCAGCACTTTGCGAAATGAAGCCGCCTATTTGTCAGTGGATAAATACATGAATAAATTCGTTTATATACCAGCAGTGATGAGGTGTTTTATTTTATCCATGATAACTACAGTCATTTCCAATGTGTCAAAAGTTTATTGTTAGTACCTAAACTCTGTAAGTTTTTTCAATTCAAATATTGTTATCTAGTAGGTACTGTAATTAGGTGCTAAATGGAAAGCACCTAGTATGTCTTGATAATGAATTTGGAAGATGAACTACTACTTTTTAATATCTTTTAATTTA
The DNA here is from genome assembly GCA_963924545.1 of Pogonocherus hispidulus. NCBI lineage: Eukaryota > Metazoa > Arthropoda > Insecta > Coleoptera > Cerambycidae > Pogonocherus > Pogonocherus hispidulus. The sequence continues at coordinate 71,130,530 of OZ004694.1, forward strand.
AGATTACACTGATGGAGTTTTCCACATAACACCAAAACAGTACACTGCACTCAACGCGCATTTCGCCAACCAAGTTGGCATCATCTGGAGCTGAATAAAACAGGTTTAATCATCTCCAGATGATGCCAACTTGGTTGGCGAAATGCGCGTTGAGTGCAGTAGAGTGTTTTGGTGTTATATTGCAAACTACGTCAGTGTTATCTTCACACCAAAGGTTCCAACCCCTTTCAAGAAATAACGATTGTTTTTCATTCCTAATTTATTACTTATTCACATTTTATAATTTTCAAGTAATATCAGAATATTCGGGTGTTCTTTAAATTCTCAAAAACTAAATTAGTGAAAAACTGTTTTAATTATGTGTTTTTATTAAAAAATTAATGATTTTATCACGATACTGTTGATTTTTAATTAAGATATCTAGAAAAATGATTTACATTATGCCTGACAGTATGTGGCACTCAGTTAGGGGTTAATAAATTTCCAGATCATCAATTCAACAATAGTAGAGTTTAAAGGGAATGAGTTGGCATTTTGTGCAACCACAATTATATTTTTTATGCAGTTATTATTCTACTTATTTTACTGCAAAAGAACAAATTTAATTCAAGCAAGGGTTGGCAAAATTCTCCATTTACTGTTCCAAAACAAACCATTATGTCGAATTTATGTCTTTCTCTTTGAAAATAAAATACAACTGCTACATATTCAAATAATCCCCTAATGTCCTACCCCAACTAAAAGTGGCACGTGCTATTCTAGATATAATACGTTGCAAGCGGCGCGGCGAGGGATTGTAAAAGAAAACTATTCATAAGTCGTAATAGTTAACCTATCACATAACAGAATTTCCTACGTCATGGGAGGACAGCTGATTTTATTATTTGGTCGAAGCAATCTCGTTTTAAATTTGGTTAAATGGTTGGTGTTCTCCGTTAAGGGCGGAATGAATTTTTTAAAACAGCTGTTTGTTGTACGGTTGATTCAGGAGACAGCAAGTTGGCCTCTTGTGTAGCCGCAATTATATTTAACTTATGCTGACTGTCGTTTATTTTATTAATTCGACAAGGGGCAATTTAATTTCAACAGAAGGCAAGTAAACTTATTTATAACATAGAATGGATTATTAAAGTTTTGATAATCCGTTTGGGTAATAGTGGTAAGATATTTATCAGAGCATGTTAGGTATATTGCCAATGTCTTTTTCCCTCGCGTTTTCCTTATGTTTTAAAATAAATGGACGACGTATGATGTAATTACGTCTGATTTTAATTAACCTCCTTGTTTTATATACCTAATTATCATAAAATGTTTTGTATGTCTTATAACTGAAACCTCAATAGACTTTTAAATTGCACCACTGAATTTCCTGAAATTGTATTTCAAACTGCTGATCTCCTGGATACCACTATTCATTTTTTAATTAGGTATCTATAAATAGTGAAATTGTATAATCTCATTTAAGACTATTATCCTTACAAATGCACATCTCTAAATGAAAACAGAGTTCCCCTATTTTCCTATTTATTACCTTGCTTCTGCTAATGTCAGTTATTTGTGAAAAGTTACCTGAATAAAATCCACAATATCACAATTAATTGTACATTCGCGAGTTTCTGAAACAACAAAGAGTCTCTGTTATCATCAAAGAATTGTTCAAATTATAGTGTATTCAGATTTAGTCGCATGCCGTAATTGGGTACCTAATAAATTTATTTCATTAGGTGATACCTTTTTAGAGAAAAAAATAAAATATGAGTGATGTGCTCATTGTCTCATTTTGTTTTTTATATACCTACTTACTTGTACTATAACGCAATGTAATAATAAGTAAAAAACAGCAGCATTAAGGGAACCGCAGTTACATAAAGTGATTTTTTCCTATTCACCCTTTTTGCACATTTTTGTTAACTCTGCCTTCAATAATAGCTGATACCTTGATATTAAATAAATTAATTTTGGGGATGAGCATTCGAAGTATTGGGCAGAATGAGTATCACGTATTAATATTCAAAAAGAAAAAGCTAGCCCCTGTTCCTTCTTTTGGGATTACTTGCCTTTACGACTGTGACAAAACAAATGTATCATGCCATATCCTGGATCGATACCAAAAACCCGCGACCCTTCAATCTACGCTCAATGGCGTCCTTATCCCAGACCTTGCCCGAGAAATAACTGGAACACGCACGGCCTATGATTATGTCTAGGATTCGAACTCATGACCCCATTCGAATTCCATAAAACTTGACCTCCGAATTCAAATTGATTGAGGAGTACATGAAAATAGGGACAAGTTTGACAAAGGCATTTAATATGTTTACTTATGGTTTACTTCTGCAGCGCGATGATGGGTTTTTTATTGATTTTTAACAAAAGAATATAAATAAAAATGTGCCCCAGTATTTTGTTTAGTTAACCTTGATATGTGGACATTAGGATTGATCAGGGATTCGATTCTCTTATTACTCATATAAATAATATAAATACGGTCTTGGTAGCGCAGTGAGGTAGAGCGTGTTACGGCAGCGTTAGTTGGTTACTGTTATAAATAAATAAACCTTACAGAATTAGGCTTTAATTAACAAATTCCAGCATATATAGGAATATATGACAAGCAACATTGACAATACTATAACATATGAATTTATAAACAAACTTAAGGACAATGTGATAATTACAACAATATATGGCATTCTTCCCGCCTTAATTAATGACTAACGTAGTCTTCTAAATATTTAGGAAGTATTTTTTTACGCTGAGGTCTATCATTACACTATTGTGTTGAATATCTTGATTAGTTACAGTAGTTCTACTGCTTGCGTTCCCTTCTGAAGAAGAAGAAGAGTCCAAATCTTGTGAGGAAAGTTCATAACTTTCTACCAAAATTGTCATGTTCTATCCGGCATCCAAATTTGCTCTCTTCAGATGATCAGATTGTGGTTGTGGCATTATTATTTGGAAATCTCCTTGACTTTCGTCTGTGCTTTCGTCTATATTTGTATTCTCCCAGTCTGAATTTCCACGAGGAGCTAATTGACAAAGAAAGATTGTTGTCTCTTTACAATTTTGAAGAAGAAAGTGTGCATATTCTGGATTTGCTTCAATAAGCTGCACTTCTAGTGGTTAAAGACAAATCAGTGGGAAGTTGTTTTAGCAGATGCTTTACATTCTATTAGATCCCTTCTATATACAGCTTCTAAGTACAGCTCCAAATACTACTCCTCATGAACGAATGTTTAGTCATCCTAGAAAATCGTCTAATGGTTCGTCTTTACCTACATGTTATCTCATCCTGGTCCAGTAGTAATGAAAATATTAGAGCTAATAAATGCGAACCTCTAGTGGGAGAAGTGCAGCTTATTGAAGCAAATCCAGAATATGCACACGTTCTTCTTCTATATCAGAAACATTTATAGAAAATAGAGATGTATATAATTCAGAATGATGGTGTGCCATCTCTAACGCTCTAGCTTTGTCAAATGCTTCATTCGACGAGATATATGTACTGTCAAGCAAACGCCGACGAATATGAGATGAAGTTAATCCACTGATAAAAGAATCTCGAACAAAATCATCTCGGTACTGATCTGCAGAAACAGCTTTAAAGTCGCAGTCTTTGCTTAATTGCTTCAATATTTGTAAGTACTGATCTATAGATTCACTGGATTGTTGCTTTCTTGTTGCAAGAGTATACCTGGCAAATATTTCATTCTTTGGTTTAATATACAAATTGTTTAAATTTTCTATAGCCTTGTTATATGTTTCAGCTTCACTGATATATTCATAGACTGACGATCCAATGTTTATTAAAATATTTAATTTTTCTGTATCTTCGGCGATCTTCGGTGATGTTCTGAGCCAATGTAACCATTGATGAGCGACTCCAGGAGAGTTAGGTTCACTTTCAAATTTTTCTGGTTTGTGTAGTTTATCCATTGAATTTGTTAATTAAATTGTTATAAATAAATAAACCTTACAGAATTAGGCTTTAATTAAGAAATTCGAGCACATATAGAATATATGACAACCAACATTGACAATATTATAACATATGAATTTATAAACAAAGTTAAGGATAATGTGATAATTACAACAATATATGACAGTTACGTTGCCTGTTATGGTCTGGGTTTGATCTCCAGCTTCAGCATTGGCACTGTCTATGGGTATGGGGTGTTTATTTGCGATCTTCAATGTGTAACCTCTTTCCGGACAGTCTTTCTTTCCGGAGGCTTTGGATTAAGGGAAATATGTGGTGTTTCAATTCAAAATATATATTATCGTCCTATTGACAGTCGAGTCAGTGGCTCGGAGTTTAATGTCTTGTTAGCTCAACTCAGAGGTCAAGGGGTTAAATCCGCATTCCACCGGAACATTTTTAATTAAATTGTCTACTCTATAGATGACTATCCTAGCGTGTATGGCTAGGAAGGAAAGGATGGAAGAACGTCAACTTGGTATTAATGTGAGCTATTAACATCGATTGATGTTTGACAGTAACTAACAAGGTTTGTCAGGTTTCCCTCATTCCAGCGGTGAATTGTGATTAAGAATGATTATTATCTTTTTCTGAAGGAACATCTAGAGTTAATATACAAGGACTGAATGTCAAGGTTTAGGATTAAATAAGTGCCATATTCCTTTGCTAAAATATTGCATACCTGAAAAAAAATTTTAAAACTAAACACTAATTTATTTCAGCTTTTAGAGTTATCATAAGGGAAACTTATTAATATGAGAGAGAGAGAGAAAATAGGACGACATAGTTTTATAATGTAAAGAGAGAAGCATTGAGTTGTATGTTTTTTACAATTACAACAGAATAATAACCTTAGCATAATAATCCTATAGCATAATAATTGTGTAATTTATCACCTCATGTCCTCCAATCAAGCAATGAAGTTCGGTGTTTATATGGATTTCTTTCAAGAATAAATCAACTAAGTGTTAATCCATTATGAATTAATAAAAAGAACAATATATTAAAAATAACAAACTGTAGGAGTAATACCAGTTGAATACGTCCTTGCTAGAAAACAATAATCTACGTAATTTTGTTATAACACATATTCTTATAACATTTTGTTTTAGTTATCAATATTTCCCTTATTATTTCGAATCAACTTCTGTTTGCTTCTATTGCTAAAATATTATACAAAACGAAACGGAGAGAGGCCACTTTCTCGAAGCGTCACTCTGTACACTACTTTAGGGAATATAATATTGTAACAATATTTGCTATATTCTTAAATTCTTATTGATCTTATCAACTTAAAAATCCTGATAGTTTACAGCGTAAGTTGCATAATCATTGAATGGAGATAAAAATAAAAAAAATTGGAGTGTTGTCATAGGGTCAGAGAGGTATTGCGAACTTCCCCTACAAATCCAGGCTCCCAGGGAAGTAGCAGCTCTAAAATTTTAAATGGCAACCCATATCGTTTGGCACAGGATATACTGATGATAAAAAATAAATATTCTGGCGCATACCCGGGGTCACTACGAGCGTAAATGTTTTATTGCATAGGAAGAACTTTCTAACAATAAATTAATAAGATCTTGCCCATAACTTTGTATGTCCACAGAGTCGAGTAAAAAGATGAAATACCACCACAAATTCCACAGAGATTAACGTTTGGGCCGGTATCATTGGCTTTCATATAATTGGACCCTTTTTCATTCGAAATAATTTTAATGGAAATACATTTATTGAACAACATTTCCTCACAAAAACTTTTTGTGCTCTATCAAATGACAATCATATTTTTCATAAAACGTTTTTTCTTTTCAGGGCCATCATCAATTTAATTTTTTTAAATACGGCCCTGGAAGTTTTATTACATATTTTGAAATATCTATGTCTCCTGACATTATGATGCCATCTTGCGCCATTTTTCGGGGATTTCTTTCACTTCATGTGTCGTATTGTCCAAAAAATTCCAAAATATTATAAAACAAACCACCCATTTTCATTTCCATCACAGGAAATCAGGAGTCCTTGGTGGCCTCCTTACAGGACCATTATTTCCATCCATATACCCTCGGTTAAGGTTAAGGGTATATCGTCCAAGTATTCTTCTAGAGCATTGGTCAAAAAACTAACCAATTCTTTTTCTCAATGCTTTAGCTCCGGTTATACAGAAGGACCTTGAACACTCTATTAATAGTATTACTAAAATAATTACCAAATTTACGGAATAAGTGTGGCGCCAATTTGAACTTCTATTATAAGTTTTTTGTTATGCATTTATTGCCACTTACTTAAATTCAATTTTGTTGAATTTAAAATGTTGTTCCTCTGATTGCGCAACTTCGCAACAGTCTATATTTCTATCTATCTAAAGTGGATTATCTTTATGGGAAACCAAAGTTATATAAAACTGCAGCTGAATTAGAAGCATATTTAAATATTTTCCACATAGTCACGGTTAATATGTTTATTATTCGAAATTCTCTATTCACCCTCGTCCTACCCAGACTTAATAGCCTCCGTCCAGCGTGTGTACAGATTTGAGTTGTTATCCCACCCTGATTAAAGCGATCGTTATACATTTTTCTGGCATTAACAAAGCAATCAAGCGTCTGTCTGGTCAGCACTGAATTTACGGGGCATGTGGCTTTCCCAATTAGCCATATGTTGAGGCAGTAGCAAATGTGAAAACTCAACGATGTAGAGGGAAGATAATATACACCCCCAAACCTCTGTCGCCGTTCACACTATGGGTGAGAATATTGACATTTTCTCTGAATCATCTAAAATTTCAACTATATGTGAAGTTAGTAGATGAAATTTAGTTAATAGGTACACTGAAATAAATAAGAAATATGTAGGAAATCGCTATATAATACAAACAAAATAACTATACAGGGTGACCCAGTGTGAGTGTACAAAAATTGACCATGTGGTAGAGCAGACCAAAATAAGAATAAAACTCTTATAAAAAAAATTTCTCTGATGCACGCCTAACGAGTTACAGGGTGTTATTTTGGAGAAAAAAAAAGCAATTTTCCGCAATAACTTAAAAACCGTTTTGTAGATTTAGGTAATCTTTGGGTGACGTGTACATCTATTAAAGGTCATTAAAACTACATGGTGTTTGTTTAACTCTGACACCTGTGGTGGCCTAAGCCTACTCTTCCTTATGATTTTGTCTTCATAACTCTTGTATATCCTACTTTTTCGTGGATTAACTAAGTTTTTCTTAATATGCTATCAATTTTGAACAAAAAAGTTGCTCTTGTTACAAAGCTCTAAAATCAACCATTTTCGAGTAAATTGAGTGTAAAGTACCGTACCGACTACATTCTTTATGCAGAAAAATACATACAAAGGCAGTCATAAGGAAGAGTGGGCCTAGGCCACCAAAGGTGTCAGAGTTAAACAAACACCATGTAGATGTTTAGAAGGACACGTCTCCCAAAAATTACCTAACGATTTTTAAGTTACTGTGGAATTTTGTTTTTTCAAAATAACACCCTGTAACACGTTAGGCGTGCATCAGAGACATTTTTTATAAAATTTTTATTCTTATTTTGGTCTGGTTCACCCCCTGGTAAATTTTTTTACGCTCACACTGAGACAGCCTGTATATAACTATAACTAAAACTAAAACATGATTACTATTGTTTCTTCTTTTTGGTATAGTGTGTCATATTTCCAAAAAAAGTAAAAACCAATCTTACTCCAAAAGATCACACAGGGTTGGTTTTATTAAAGATTTTAATTAGTTTACCAGAATTCAAACTATCGATCTGAAAATTTAAAAAAATAAGCACAGAACCCATCACTATTTGAATATATTTTCAGAACTGAATATTTTTATTATCTAAATTATTCTAATAATCTACACCTATTATTGATTAATTTTAATTATTATCCTAATAAAATTATTTAGAAATTTGTTTGTTTTTTGTGGAATTATAGAGTCACATTTACAAGATAATGTAAATTTTTTTATTTCATACTCAATATAAGTTAATTTCAAAAGTAGAATAAGAAGTAATAAGAAGAATAAGAGTATTTTATACTGTTATTCCTATAAGTTATGTTCGTTCAACAAGGATAGAATATACGTTTTATCCAAAAAAATGCTGGGCGAAAATTGTATTTTTGTGAGCCTTTAGAGGCGCGAAAGTAGGCATGTGCACGGTTAGCCGCAAAAAAAAATTACTTTTTTTACTACTAACATGAGAAAACCTTATTATTTACCTCATTTGTGTAATGAGAAGTAGTTCATTGTTGACCTAGGTAAATAATAATTTATTATTTACCTAGGTTAATAATAAATTGTATTGAAACCCATCAGTTTGACATTTCACGCATCAGTTTGACATTTCACCTACTTGATATTTCGATATGTTTAAGTAATAGGGAAAATGTCTGATTTTAAAATGAAAATAAGATCTTCTGGTGTTAATTCGGCTATTAGTAGTAAAAAAAATACTATATATACTTCGGTTGAGAAGACTATTATTTGCCTCGAAAATTTTATATCTCTAAAATTTCTCGGTCAATAATAGCTCACTTCTCAACCTAGGTATATATAATATACTATTATTCACAACCATATATGTAATAAGGTTATTACTGACTTTTTAGAAGTTTGAAAATTAGTCATTACTAACTGTTGCTACTGTCCAGGTCGGGAAGTGATCACTTTCCACCCAAGGGTGGAAAGTAAAACATCTGAAAGCTACGTGATGTTTGTATTTTGAGTGACGTTAATTTTGACAAGGCATCAATCATCAGAAAAACCCTTATATTTTATATTTATTTATACAGAATCAGTTTACAATAACAATAATTTTGGATTTTAGTTTTTTAGCAAATACTACAAAAATAATCAACTGCTGTCAGTGTGACAGTCAACAATTTCTGCCACCTTTATTAAATAATAATGTCAGCGTCATAGAAACGAATTTTCACTGTCTTCTAAATTGAAAAGTAGTATGAAAAAATATGAATGAATAAATGGAGATATTCCCGTTTTCTCGTTTTTTTTTAGAGATGGTTGTGAATAAAATCGTATACATACCTCGGCGGAAGGTTTCATTAATGTCTCGCGCTATAGCTTACCTCGGTGCTACGCACTTCGGTTATCTAAACAGCGCTCGACAGTAATGAAACATTTTCCGCCTCAGTATGTAATATACTATTATTCACAACCATATATGTAATAAGGTTATTACTGACTTTTTAGAAGTTTGAAAATGAGTCATTACTAAGTGTTGCTACTGTCTAGGTCGGGAAGTGATCACTTTCCACCCAAGGGTGGAAAGTAAAACATCTGAAAGATACATGATGTTTGTATTTTGAGTGACGTTAATTTTGACAAGGCATCAGTCATCAGAAAAACCCTTATATTTTATATTTATTTATACAGAATCAGTTTACAATAACAATAATTTTGGATTTTAGTTTTTTAGCAAGTACTAAAAAAATAATCAACTGCTGTCAGTGTGACAGTCAACAATTTATGCCCCCTTTATTAAATAATAATGTCAGTGTCATAGAAACGGATTTTCACTGTCTTCTAAATTGAAAAGTAGTATGAAAAAATATGAATAAATAAATGGAGATATTCCCGTTTTCTCGTTTTTTTAGAGATCGTTTAGGTTGTGAATAAAATCGTATACCTACATACCGCGGCGGAAGGTTTAATTCCTGTCTCGCGCTATAGCTTACCTCGGTGCTACGCACCTCGGTTATCTAAACAGCGCTCGACAGTAATGAAACATTTTCCGCCTCAGTATGTAATATACTATTATCAATTGGAAGGAGATGCCGAAAACAACTACTCCACGGGCAATATGCCCCGACTGGCGTTGCATTACATCAACATCTCCATGGATGTCGCCACATCCTTCATCAAGACCAAATACCAGACAATGACCGGTTTCGATCTTGTTATGATCTCGTCAGACTGCCATAGGTATTGGAATCGATGAATGATCTGGCGACGTGATTGCCTAAGGGGCATAGGGCACCAGATCATTCATCGATTCCAATACCTATGGCAGTCTGACGAGATCATAACAAGATCGAAACCGGTCATTGTCTGGTATTTGGTCTTGATGAAGGATGTGGCGACATCCATGGAGATGTTGATGTAATGCAACGCCAGTCGGGGCATATTGACCGTGGAGTAGTTGTTTTCGGCATCTCCTTCCAATAATTAAGTAGGATTGTCTTCCTCAAAGACAATAGAGGTCGCTGTAATGGCATCTGCTTTCTGCAGATCGTTATCTGTCTGTCAATTAGACAATAATTGTCAGACAGGTAGTAGCAAAGACCCAAAGAGGGCACTGCAGTGTATTTCACTGTATCTCGCCACTACAAACATACTATTATCAATATGTGGCGCTCCATTATCTATCATCGTAGTGTCATTTAACTTCATATTATAAAGTAATTTTAACTGAACACATCATTATTATTACCACTAATTATTAAACAATGGACAAGACAGGTATCCCGGGGACATCTCAAACTTCTGAAAGTGATGAAGTTTGGAAGAAACTGTATGGAAGCTTCTCTTGTCCACTTCAAACCTCCAGAAGTTACAAATAATCATGATTTATTTTCAACAACAGTTTTAGAATAAACTCAGTTATTAGGTTTATCTAAACAAGGTATTACCTTTTTGAATCCTGTATTTAATATCAATACTTCAAAGAACTATTTTCTTTTTATAAATTAATTGTTGTTATATAAACAAGTTTTGAAGTTTATGATTTTTTCTTGTGTAGGATAAAAAATGTTGTGTGCACTATCGCGAGAAAGTGGTTTTCCGGTCATGTGGCTAGGTTCGGCTTCGCCTCGCCTGTCCATTTCTTCTGTCAGCCCGGAAAACGTTCATTTTTCCGCCTAGGTACACAAAATACTATTATTTAATAATTTCCATTACATAATATTAATGGAAGAAGAAACCAAACTAATTAAGCAAATTTCATGAGTTGAAATGATTTGATAGCGGAAATTTACAAACTTTGCGTAATTTAAACTAAAAATTAAAATTTGTCTTATTTAATAGTTTATGTTTAATTGGGCACATCTAGGTACTAAAAAATACATCCCTAACAGATTCTTTTGGCGTAGGGTATAATTGTCTATTTTTATTTTTTTAAGTTCTACCGAATATCTAAAAGAAGAATAATATGTACGAGTATATTGTAATAATATGTAGATAATAAATAAATTTGTAAATTTCCACCAATAATGAATACTATCATAATAACAATTTTTAGTTCTACTTTTAAAAATATATAAATATGTTTCAAAACCTACCGAGCTTCTAGAGAGAAAAATTACCTTTTTAATGCATGCATATGTTACGCGCTATACAGTTGGCAGAAGACAATTAATCAAATTCGTATGAAATAACATCAATTTTAACTACAAGCTTGTATAAATTTGGGAAATGTACTACATACTGTTATTAGTACTGACATAAAAAACCTTGACATAAAAAATTTGCCTTGGAGGAGGCAATGAAAGCAATTTCCTCAATGGGCCCTAAAGTAATAACTAATGTTGAAGATAAATATTGGAATCGTTCTAACTATAAGCTTACGTCTGTTAGCTATAGCTTTAGTTCAAAAAATATTCCTGTTAAAAAAAGGATAAGCTGTCGATAATATTACATATTATTTTTCAAAATACAAACTGGGAACAGAAACAACAGATTTCAATTCCTTTTCATTGTTATCGTGTCCAAATCACAAAATAAAAATTAATATGTGCTGAAATATCTTACTTACGTCATTACATTTTTTTATACTTTTTCACTAGAAATCATATGCAATGTATCTTTTGAGGGACAGTATATCTTAAATAAATGAGTTCTTCCCTTACTCTATTGTCAATTAACTCGAGGACCATACCTCTAATGAACTACTTTCTATTAACAGACAAAATACACTACAAACATTTCAGAATATTTGTATATGTATGAGCACAATCATTTTTAAACAATAATGTAGATATAATCTGAACACATTTACATACAAATGACTAATTATTTCGTTTCGGCTTTTAGAATAGCATCAAGCTGAAAGAACAATTAATTATTATAATTAACATGAAACTCTTTGTTGTAGATGCTCCGGTGTTAACCACTGTAGCTTCATTTTAGAAGAAGACTGTCCAGGATCTGACTTGGGTCCCGGAATTTTATCTGTAAAATACGCATGCGTCACTGGTAAGTAATCCCTTTAATTACAGTTTAAAAAATACTACTGGTAGTAATAATTTCAATATTAAACAAGTATTATTATTATTCTTATAACCTTAGAACCTTACACTTAGAAAAAAAAGATTTTTCCTTTTTCTCTACATATTATTTCAGAAGACTGGCAAGATCAAAATGAGCCTTATCTTTTTTGTTCTTAAACAAATATACAGTCTGTCCATAAAGTAACCCCCCCCTGCTAACTTTTGAACGAATCGAGTTAGAGAGTTCTAACAAAATACAGGGTGAATCACGTAAAATGAAGTTGATTCTGACGATAAATTCGATTCTTCAAATTCAAAGATGGCGCCACGGGCGCTGTCAACTCAATTTTTTTAAATGGCAAAGTTAGCCGTGTTGCACCTCATTTAAAAGATAATTCAATTCTCTACTTTCTCGTTTTTGAAAAGTGACAAGCGAGTTAGCCGTTCTCTATTTACAAGCGTTTCTGTTTCTAATCTGATCCATGAATAAAATGTTAATTAATATTTTAATACAACAAATTTTGAACAAATATTTATTAAAACAAAAAATAAAAGAATTAAATAAGTTCTTCTTGGCACATAAAAAGTCTACTTTGAAATTCTTGCCTGATATTTCCTAAAATTTCTGCAAGGATATTTCTACACATATGTGTTAGACGTTGGTGTAGTTCGTAGACATTTATTGGAGGAGTTCTGTAGAGTTTTGACTTCAAATATCCCCATAAGAAAAAATCAAGAGGAGTTAAGTCCGGGGAACGAGCCGACCATTCTATCAGGCCCCTTCTGCTAATCCATCTGCCTGAGAAATGGTTATTTAAAAAATCAGTAACAGGTCCATAGAAATGAGGTGCCCCCCCCCATCTTGTTGAAATCCAATACTTTGAATGTTATTATCTGCTATTCTTTCTATCTTTGGAAAAATTTCCACCCGCATGATTCTTAAGTACCGCTCTCCTCTTAAATCTATCAAATCTATCAAATCGAATAACTTAAAAAGTTAAGAAAAAACCTGTAGACACTTTCAAACACTCTTAAATTAAATGCTAAACTACTTTATGGAACCTTATTGACGTTTCAGTGACAGTGGCAAGCATGGCAAGGAGACTTGATAAAAGTAAAATTTTTAAATATCGTTAATACAAACGCTTGTAACTAGAGAACGGATAACTCGATTGCCATTTTTCAAAAACGAGAATGTAAAGAATTGAATTACCTTTTAAATGAGGTGCAACACGTCACACTTTGCCATTTAAAAAAATTGAGTTGACAGCGCCCGTGGCGCCATCTTTGAATTTGAAGAATGGAATTTATCGTCAAAATCAACTTCATTTTTTATTTATTTATTTATTTATTTATTTATTTATTTCAATAAAATATCCAACGGGTCAAAAACCCACTTACAGGATAAGTTACACAATTACAAAAAATTCAAAACAAAACAAATAGGTAAAAGGTAAAAGGTAGAAGAAGTATATATCCGATCATATAAACAAGTTCTTAATGTCCCTAAGAGAGCATGATAAAATGTCCACGGTTAACTCAACATCATGATAATTACTTATCATTTGATATATAGGTGATTTAATCAAAATGTTAGTGTGAGCCTGTGGTAATACAAATAAACTACTATATCGGGTGTTTAGTCTAGGTACTCTATACTTAATACGTGACACAATTGACTCACATTTTATTACATAGTGAATAGCTTTAAAGATAAAAATCACAGAATGAATTTTTCGTCTCACTAATAGACTTTGCATATTGAAGCGATCATAAAATAAACATTGCGGGGTACCCCTTGTAGGATAAATCCCATCAAGCATAAATACTGCAGTTTTAAAAAATCTGCGCTGAACGCGTTCTAATAAAGTAACATGAATTGCATAAATAGGACTCCATATAACTTGACCCGTATTCAAGTCTTGATCTCACAAACGTATTAAACAACAGTTGTAATGTCGATAAATTAGTAAAATCCTTAGAATTCCGCGTTATAAAACCAAGACTCTTATACGCCCCAGCTACACAGGATTCAATGTGACGACAAAAACTAAGTTCCGGATCAAAGTATACACCTAAATCTTTAACCAGAGCTGGCCTCTTGAGAATGTCATTACTAAGTGTATAATCAAATAAAACTGCATTCTTTTTCCTGTGAAACGACATGACATTACATTTGCTTGCATTTAGTGGAAGTCCATTATCATTACACCAACTATCAAGTGCGAGAAGGTTATTCTGGATATTCTGGCAGTCAGAGAGAGAAGTAATTTTGGAAAATAATTTGAGGTCATCTGCGTATAACAGATAATAGACGTTCATAGCATTAGCAATGTCGTTAATAAATATTATAAAAAAGAGAGGACCCAGAACTGAACCTTGAGGTACCCCAGATGTTTGAACGAACATGTTGGATTTGAAGCCGCGATATTGCACAAATTGAGTTCGACCCGTAAGGTAAGATTCACATAATTTAAGTAAAATAGGACATAATCCAAACTCATTAAGTTTTTTTAAAATAATAGCATGATCTAGCCTGTCGAATGCTTTAGAGAAGTCTGTGTAGATAACATCCACCTGACCTCCCCCATCCAAAACTTCAGAGATAAATTGGGTTTTAGAAGTAAGGTTAGAAATTGTGGACCGACCTTGTATAAAACCATGTTGTTCAGGTATTACTATATTAGAGACGTGATGTGAAATAAAGCTATGCATAACACGTTCAAAGACTTTACAAAAATTATTTAAAATAGCTATGGGTCGGTAATTAGCAAAATCATTTCGCGCATCTTTTTTGTGAACCGGTGTAATTCTAGATAATTTCCAAATGTCAGGAAATGTCCCCGAGGTGATTATTAGATTAAACAGAATGACCAAAGGTTTACAAAAAATGATCGCACAGTCCCTGACTAGGAAAGACGGTATTAAATCTGGACCCATGCACATGTTGTTCTTCAATTTTTTAATTGCTATTAAAACGTCTGACTCTGAAATAGTCATTAAGTGCAACACATTTACATTTGGGAAGTAGTAAGAGTTGTTATCGCCATGGCCAGAGGGTACAAATGCGTGAGAGAAAATATTTGCAAAATTATTAACTATTTCCTGTGGGTCAACTATCTCTTGATCATCTTTTACCATAGCAGATGGAATGGCCGTAGAGCTTTTTTTAGAATTTATAAATGTCCAAAAATGATTTGGATTTGTTTTTACGGAGTTTTCGGCTACAGACACAAAGTTAGCGTAACCATCCTTGACTTTTATTTTAAGTGTTGATCTTAGAACTCTGAACGCATCATAGTCCTGAGGAGACTTTGATGATTTAAATTTCTTATATGCTTTATTTTTCAACTTCCATAGTTGAATAATCTCTTTGGAAAACCATCTGGGGAACTGTCTGCTAATTTTTACAGATTTTTTTACAGGGACATGTTTTTTTAGAATATCGTTTAGCATATTATAGAATAGCGCAACAGAATTATTTATCTCCGAAGTTGTGGACAAGCACGACCAGTCAGTCGAAGCCAATTCTAAATATAAGCAATTAAAATTGGCTTCTTTGAAATTTAAGAGTGGTTCCTCATCAGCAAAATCATTCAATGGAAAGGGTGCACTAACGTCTACGCAACTGCAATAGACTTCCACAACGAAAGCAGGATGATGCCTATCTTCAGGTAATAGTATCTCAGGAGGAGAAACGACAGTACAAGTTTCATTACACAATACTAAGTCAAGAATCCTGTTATTTTCATTGTGAATATAATTAAACTGCTGTAGATTAAGGTAGCTCATGAAATTATTTACCGAGGTGACATCGGGATGTAGAGAGCTAGAAGAATATTCTGGAATATTGAAATCACCCATTATAAGTACATTGGAGCCGTAAATCGGATATAGGGACTCAAAAGCATCAAATAAGCTATTATATTCAGCAGACCCTATACCTGGAGGAATATAAACAACAAAAATAAAAAATAAACTATTTGCATTTACTTTCAATTTAACAGCAACAACATCTATATAATCTATGTCCAAGAAAGTGTCACATATGGTATTGATATCGAAATAACTAGACTCAAGATTTTTATTTATGGCCAGCAGGACACCACCACCTCTTTTTTTGTTACATAATTTAAAGTTACGATCTTTACGATAGACATTGTACGCGCGAGAATCAAAAATTTCCGCACTGTCTATCCCTCCATGGAGCCAAGTTTCACTTATGGCAATAATATCATAATCATTACAAGTGATAGCTGTAAATAAATCATTAGTTTTTGTACAAACACCGCGGCAATTCTGGTAATAACATTGAAGGTGAGAAACCTGACGGTCATGAACTAATTGCTACTGCAAATCCAACATATTGTTCTTATGTTTCTGGAGAGCTAGATTATACACATAGCAGGAATTATCCCAAGAAGCATGCTGAACGTCAATATTGTCATTCTTACTATTTCTGTTAAAGTTAGTACAATTAACACATGATTTTATTTTACATGATTCACCCTGTAACTCGATTCGTTCAAAAGTTAGCAGGGGGGGGTTACTTTATGGACAGACTGTATGCAAAATTTATTACTCTTTAGTAAGTTGCGGTTTCTATGAGGATTGCCCAATAGAAACATGTTTAGAGGTTGTAGAGCAGTGTTATTCAACGAATTTAAAATAATTTCCCAGCATGAGTCCTATTGTTGCAGTATCCTACAGGATTATAGTAAGTTCCTCTTTGCGAAACCAATCCACAACTGCAAACTCTACCTCTACGTCCAAATTAAACCGCCGACCTTTTAATGATTTCTTCAATGGGTGAAATATATGAAAATCGGATGGGGATAAGTCGGGACAGTAAGGTGGATGTTGTAAGACTTCCCAATTTATACTTCCAAGGAGATCTTGTACCGTTGATGTGCCTATTTGCGCGTATAGCAGTTTCCAGCTGTCTCACATTATCATCTGATGCCGCAACACGTGCAGGTCCGGGATGGCCTAAATATTTAGTAGATTATCTTCCTTGTCGATATTACACCATTCAACCACTGCCATTTCCATTGGCTGACTATTATCAACGGCCAAAATTAAAATAAAGTGAGATTATACAGTGTGGACAAAAAGTCTGGAACACCTGAAATATCTCGCAAAATACATTTTTTTCGAAAAATCGCTCGAAGGGGTCAAAAGGTATTTTAAATTTGCCGTCTTTTGACATACTTGAATTCTATGTACAGTGGCGTACGTTAAAGGGGTCAAATTAAGCGCCTTTTTTTTAATGGCAACCTATATTTTTTGTTCAATATAACGAAAGAGCACATTTTTCTGAGTATTGTAGTATAAAAATTTTAATATGTTGCATAAAGAAAGTGTCGAGAAAAATGCAAATAAAGTTTTAATTGTGAAAATATTTTTTTTTAATAAAACGAAACAAGAAAAAAAATCATTAATTAATAAGATGTTCGAACTGTTGCCCATTAACTATTTGACAATGTCTAAAAATAAATTCTTTTTGCACTCTGTCAAGCATTTCCGGTTCGATGTTGTGTATTTCTTGCTGAATCCGTTCCTTCAGGTCTTCTATGTTTTCCGGTTTACTGCTGTAAACTTTGGTTTTTAAATAACCCCATAAGAAGAAGTCGAGGGGTGTGAGGTCCGGGGAACGAGGCGGCCATTCTATATGTCCACGTCGCCCCACCCATCGTTCAGGAAAGACATTACTCAAATAATTGCGAACAGCAAGAGCATAATGAGGAGGCGCCCCGTCTTGTTGATACCAAAGTCTGTTGTCAGGTATGGCTGGGTCATTTATATTTGGGTATAAAGCTGTCAGTGTTGGAATCAAATCTTGTTGTAAAAATTGCAAGTATCTTTCTCCAGTCATGTTCTCATCAAAAAAATAAGGGCCCAATATTCTGTCTCTGACTATGCCTGCCCATACATTTACTTTTCTTGGATACTGAGTATGTAACTCCTGCATCCATCGGGGATTCTGTGAAGCCCAATACCTACAGTTCTGTCTATTAACAGTACCATTAAGGCAAAATGTGGCTTCATCCGAAAAAATAATATTTTTTACAAACATGTTATTATTGTGGCAACGTAATTGCATTTCCTCGCAGAATTGTACCCTTCGATCAAAATCATCTTCTGATAATTCTTGAGACAATGTAACTTTATAAGGGTGAAATTTATGTTTATGTAAAATATTAAGTATTGTAGCATGACTTAAATTCATGTCCAAACCAATCTGCCGGGAACTAGAATGTGGATTTTCTTCAACTCTTAGTAAAATGTCAAGTTGTGTGTCAGCATTGATTGTTTGGCGGCCAGTTCTGGGTTTGTCACGTACATGTCCAAGTACTCTGTATTTACCTAAAATTTTAGTAACTGTAGAACGCCTGAAAGCTCATCATTAAAGAGGGCACAAACTTCCACTGTAGTTCTTCTCCTATCTCCATAACCATACATCATAAGAATTTCTATTCGATCTTTTTCCGAAAGTGACATTTTTATTGATTCTTTTTTTTTAGATTAGATTAGAGAAACCGAAGTATCAAATTTACTGACAGACAGAATAAAAGTAAGTGACATTAAATCAATTTTTTTCAACGCCTTCTAGGTTAAATATAAAATATAAATCAATTTTCACAATTAAAACTTTATTTGCATTTTTCTCGACACTTTCTTTATGCAACATATTAAAATTTTTATACTACAATACTCAGAAAAATGTGCTCTTTCGTTATATTGAACAAAAAATATAGGTTGCCATTAAAAAAAAAGGCGCTTAATTTGACCCCTTTAACGTACGCCACTGTACATAGAATTCAAGTATGTCAAAAGACGGCAAATTTAAAATACCTTTTGACCCCTTCGAGCGATTTTTCGAAAAAAATGTATTTTGCGAGATATTTCAGGTGTTCCAGACTTT
Source organism: Pogonocherus hispidulus (assembly GCA_963924545.1). Taxonomy (NCBI): domain Eukaryota; kingdom Metazoa; phylum Arthropoda; class Insecta; order Coleoptera; family Cerambycidae; genus Pogonocherus; species Pogonocherus hispidulus. The sequence continues at coordinate 71,149,669 of OZ004694.1, forward strand.
TTGTCCACACTGTACATATAATACAATCGGTATATACGCGAGCATATTGTCAAATGCCAAAAACAACTAATATACACAAATCAATTACATTGTCATTGCGGGAAAGTCATGTTTATGCAGATCAAACGTCATTCCATTGAAGAATCCTTGTATCTGGCAAACCAAAATTCATGTAAAAAATTCGACGCCATTTCGGTACCTAGTATCGAGGGAAATTATGATGACCAAGACAAAATTATATTACTTTGCCTCCCATATAGGTACCCCCTCCGATCAAATATGTATAGATAAGTAATTGCCTATTTGTCAGTATATAAAATAATGTGACCAAGAATAACAAAAAACATAATCTCAATTTCATGAAATTACCTGTCACAGTGCCCAACGGCATGGGCGGCTATGTTTTAAGGGGTGAAAATAATAATTATAAAACTAAAAGTACAAATTAGAATATTTTATTTTAGTAAATACAAAGTTTAAGATTTACATATTCAAGAACAACAATTTATATACGTATGTGTATAATATTTACTACACTATTTATAATAGTATTTAATATTTACTATTAAAAAACAATTGTAAAATCATTGATGATCCCTCTCGCGATCGCCGATTCTACGTTTATGCATGGCTACTTACCTGTGTAAACCACGCCCATTGGTGACAGTCACAAAATCCCTAACAATTTAGGCGGTCAATTAAAATGGCATTTTTTGATTGGACCAAATGCTTGGGCACTAATGTAAACAAAAAGCCATTGTTTTAAATACTGTTGGTCACAAAACTGTGTTGCTATTATTTGTCTATATAATATTTGGTCGGATGGTACCCCCAACCCAAGAACCCTAAACAAAGAAGGACTGATTAATCAGAAACAGTCAATCACATTTGTTTATCACTTATGTGACATCAGTCGATTCCCTTTAGCGGGAGATTTAAAATATTGAAATTTAAATATCTTCTTTGTTTTAATTTGACAGCTTTAACCTTTTAACATAACCTATATATGTCACATTGTCATGTAGAATGTCTCGGTTATCTTTGGAATGTCATCACTGTCATTAGTCATGTCATCATATTAAAGTATTTGTATTATATCATAGTAATCTGTGCACTGATCAACACAACACAAGTTATCACAGTTGCCAAATCAACAAACGATTGTCGCTCGTAAAACACAAATAAGTATAAGTACTTTAAAATCACATTTGATTGCATTAATACACAGTCTGAAATAATATTGGGCTGCATATTTTGACTGAAAATTTTTAAAATTGCATATTAGTTCTCTTAATCAGATAAGTTGGCAATAGGGGATCCAGTGACGTGTTACGAGAAATCTGTTGAAAATGACTTTCAAATTTTTATGAATGAATTGATCAGTCCTTCTTTGTTTAGGGTTCTTGCTCCCAGCCGCCTCAGGTAAAAAATCTTAAAAGGCAATCCCTTACTATCACAGTATGTCATTCAGAAGGTCTTATGAAAAAGTAATTTTCAATAGTACCATATGTAGCTTAATTTGGTTTAATATTTCCGATTAAGGATTTCCGTCTTAGGTCTTATCATCTTCCACTCACTGGGAAAGCTTTAGCAGGGGTGTCATTAACAATAAAACTAGTATATCACTTCCTCTCATAACTGTACCCTCAAAGGAATTTTCAACATTTTGCAATGTGAGGCTAAACGGTATGAAATTACTGATTTATGGTTCTGATTATCGCTGCTTCTCAACAACAGCCAGAGAATTAATGTTATATTATATTAATTATATGATTAATGACCAATTTAACAAGCCTGTTTAAATGTGGGAATAGATTTATTTGTGTACTTCTAATACCCTTCTCAGTAGATTCATTTGATTGTTCCGATGTTCCGGCTGCCTGAACAATCGACATGGGCAATATGGATGTATGGTATTTGTTTAAGAACTTTAACATAGAACAGAATAGAATAAATTTACCTAGAAAAACAAAATACCAAACTTATAAATATCTATATAAAGTATACTTCATATAAGTGTTTTAAAACACTGAAGTAACAAGGGCAACTTTATTAATTTACACACCTTTATAAGTCTTTGCCTCCTTTATAAATTTCAGACATATATCGCCCTTTAAGAAAATCGATCTGAAGAGCATTAAGTGAATATAATTTTGACTCGTTTGGTCGTATACAAACCCATTGTAAATTATAAGAACTCCGTTTGAGAGAAGTGACACACGAGTTTGGTGTGACAACAATAGTAACAATCAATTAATAACAAAGAAGATTTCTTGCTTTGGACATAATTGCGATATAGTTTCAGTAAGTTACTGCTAGATGACACTTGCAATACCTACTGTAGAGGACAGGGTTTAACTAATTTGTGGACAGTAAAAACATATTGGAACCTGGCCTAATTAAGGTTGATTCTCACTATACATACCGTTTCCGTTCTATATCTCTTCCGTAAAGATTCCGTAAAATTTGACTGTATTCACACTATACTTTACGTTTCATTTCCATGTCATTACATTTGTGACTACACCGTTGACGCTTACGTTATAAACACAGTGAAATCAGTACTATGTGGTCCGAAGAAAATTTTATAATTGTCGCTGTTATTTTCGACAAGGAAGAGCGTTTACAAAGAAAACGAAAAAGGCGTTTCGGAATTCAAAACATATTGAAACAACGAAATGTTCATGGGGAATAGATTACGTTATATCCGAAATTAATGAACGATGACACAAAATTTTTCAGTTCAGGATTTTGTCTCACAAGTGCTATTTATGTTACGATTTTCGATTTTAAATAAAAGAATTAATTGATACGATACGCTCCTTCATTCACACTAGCCGTACCATTTCCGTCACGTTTCAGCCTGTCCGCCAAAAATATGTTTGGAAGGAATGGATACGGAATGGAAACTGTGTATACTCGCGCACTACTGTGCCTTACGTACATATTACTTAAAGGCGAATTTCTATATTTAATAATTTACGGAATGTTTACGGAAGGGATATGGAACGGAAACGGTATGCATAGTGAGAATCAACCTTTATTCTTTCGCAATTATAGCTAAATTTAATAATGGGACACATTGACTGTTTCATATAAGGCTACTAAATTTATGACGTCCAACATAAAAATCTCTAAATTGCAGTCGATCAATACGGTTTTTGTTTAAAATGTTATAATTTGGTTGGCTGATTGTATTTTTAGCGCGACATCTATGTTTCGGTTACCTAAGATCACACTGAATACGTTTAATTCGTCTTTTGACAGCCTCGTCGACAAGGGGGTGCAAATTTCGACTCGTTCGATCGTATACAAACCCATTGCACATTATAAAAACTCAATTTGAGAGAACTGAGATACAAGTTTGACGTAAATAGCAATACGGTGTATTAATAAGATACATGGGGATTGTCATTTACGAAATTTGAGTTAAGGCGGCTGTTCCATGGGCTTCGCAGAAGAGGGAGTATAGGACAGCGTCAGTTGTTTGTTAAGTCTTTCCCCTAAATATTATTGAAATGCCTTTGAGTTTGGTTATCACCCTTAGTTTCCAAGATTTAGCCATATAGATATAGCCAGATATATAATAACGACGTAAGTCGTTCCTGAGGCGCAAATGCGGCCCGCGAAATAATAATATGCCGCCCCCTCTCCCACACAAGTCTCAGACTTTCGGGCTAATCCTTGTGATTAGAATGAGGGGTAAAGATATTATTATTATTATTATTAATAGATTGAAAAAATGAAACTTCCTCCTAATTTTCAAGCAATCATTGTAAAAGACACTATAAATAACGTTAACTATTTCGTTATGATCAGAATTACATCACTAGCTAAGAAAAATGTTTTCTACATAGGCACATTCAACTTAGCCATACGTAAACATTTTTATTAAAGAAGCATTAAAATATAGATGCATTTTGGAAAAAGGAATATTTTAAATTGTCTACAAATTTTGCAATAATCTTTTAAAACACACGAGGATTTGTATATAGATAATTAAGAAGAATGTGTTTAACTTTAATAAGCTTGGTTTTATAAGTAGTTTAGAAATAACAGAAACAAATAACTTCACCACAGCTTTGAGTCTTTCATGGACGTCAAAAGTTATAATTTACTTTTGCGCCATTTTGGTAAAACAATAAATTTTTGTTCCAAAATAATTCCTTTGCGTTGTACGTATATTCTTACATGTTTGCTTGTTCTGAAAATAACATCCGCTATACGTTGAAAAAATATACTAATATATATATACTAATATACGTTGAAAAAACAAACAAGTATTGTTTTTTATTTTTGTTTTTTGCATTATATTAGTTTTAGCATGATATGAAGTTTTTTGACAATAACTTCTATTCTACATTAATTTCATTCATTAATTATTACGGAAATACATCATTTATTACAAATAATTGGTACGAACGTGCAGTTTGAACATGTTAAATTACGATCCCATCTGGCTTCCTAAAATGTGTAAAATGTGAAACTTCCAGTAAATACGACACATCAAATACGTGCTCAAAATTAAATTCACCCAATAATATGGCATTCGTTACACCTCTGCAGCCTCAGCTTCATAATAATAAACCATATTAGAACTAATCCATCATCCAGTTGCCTAAATTTAGGCCTTTTGTGCAAAACATGGGGTAAACCAAAAGGAAATGAAAAGGGACGTGCATGATACAACCTCAATCTCACGGATTTTGTAAATTCCGTATACATTCGCTTTGTCAGAGGTGTATTGTGTTACGGTCGAACTGCAAATGTGTCAGCGTTATTTTGTTAATCCCCAATACAATGAAGCTGCAAGTCGCACATTGCAAGCTTTAGCAGGGTGAGTATATGAAGTGTTTTGTATACTTTTCATTTGCTGTGTAATTGAAAACTTCACCCCATATCAATAGCACCATTTTTTTAACACTTCAAAAACAAATACCTAATATTATTATTATTATTTTATACTTTGCTGGTAGGATTAAGATGGATCCCAATGGCAAAGCAGCTTTATAAATTGCAGGGACAATTACTCTCTCATTTTATTGGAATTCTAGCATAATAATATATCCGATCTATTATTGTTGATTTAATCTTGAAGGAAACATGAATTTGTTCCTTGCAACTGATTCAACGTTCTTAATATATATTTATAGTTAAATAATTATTATTATGTATTAATATTATTAATAAATAATTATTGAATATATATACAGGGTGTTTATTAATGGCGTACAGAAAATCCAACGGTGTATTCTATGACTCTCGGCGGTTCTAAAACCGCCGTTTTCGAGCTATAGGGTTTTCAAAACAAAAAAATTTTTAAAGTTTTTAATGTTTGAACCGCTTGAGATATTTTTAACAAATTTGGCATCAACTCGTTATTCATAGCATCTATTATTAAGCATGTATGCATACATATCATAAAAAAATACATTTGTTAAGAAAATCAGTTTTGTTGTTAAACGGTGAAGGATGCGAAACATTGTGTATGGATAAAAGATGAAGGGAATACATTGGAGTATATAAAGATATTTTGTTGGTAATATTATACAGGGTGATATATTTTTTTATAAAAAAAATAAAATCCGCTCCTGGTTATGTATGAAGGTGATTTTTTTTAGTTGCTAACTACTAAAATATTAAAAATGTATACCAAGTTTGTTAAGAATATCTTTAACGGTTTAGAAATTAAATTCTTTTTATTGATTTTATTTTTATTTTGAAAACCCTTTAGCTCGGAAACAACTTTTTATTTTATTAACAAAATTGCCTTAATTTTAGTCATAGGTATAATTAGGCCGCTTAACGGATTTATCTAGAGATTTACTTAGAACAAATTTAAATTATGATACTTTTTCAATTTGTGTATGCAGGCTGTTTCCTAAATAGAGGTAAAAAATTCAGGGGCTAAAAATATGTTTTTTTTTACTTAAACCTGGATTATTTTAATGACGTAATACCTGGGGTATTACGTCAGTCATTATGGAGCTATAGAGTGTCAAAGATAAAAAATAAAGTCAGTTTTTAATTTTTAAATCGTTTGAGGTAATTTAACCAAATTTGGTGTGTGGTGGTATATATTTAGTATGCCAGTAGGTATAAAACAAAAAATTACCAGCTTTATAAACATACCAGTGGCGGAGATGTGTGTATAATCTATCATTATCTATCAAAAAAATATATGTCACCCTGTACAATATTACAAATAAAATAGGTTGTCACATGCGCCGTTGTATAATCTTAATTTTTTGACTCTTTACACCTTTTTGTATTCTTAACAGATTAGCGAAAAAATTCATTACGATACTTAAAAATATACAAAACAAAAATAATAAAAAGCCGTCATCTTAATTTAATTATCTATCTTATTTTCATTACCTCAAACGGTTTAGAAATTAAAAATGATGTTAATTAATGAATTATTTATTTTGAATACTTTATTTATTATTTCGTTACTCCTATGTGTCACTTTATAATTTTGCCAGTTTAATTAATTGTATTGTAACCGTTAATGTTGCCACAACTTATAATAAGTATACACATGTTCAAAAAACAAAAATAGTCTGCAAGTAGTGAGAAATATTTCTGGGCAACTTCCTTGGAAATATTTTTCTGGAAAGTTTCCGCATGGAAATATTCCCTGGGATTATTTACGGGTAACATTTGGCAACATTCCCCAAATATATTTTGGGAATATTTCCAAAAAAATATCTTCACGGGAATTTCCCATCTCTAATTATTATATAAATCAGGTATATAAGGTCGAAAATTGTAAATATATAATTCGAAGAAATTATAGAATGTGGCGAATGCGCCACGATTACTCGCAATATTTTCTACCTGGTTTCCCATGTCATCTAATTAATGGCTATTACGTTTCATTAAATTTTATATTCCCAAGGCACACTATGAGAAATATTGCTAACATAATCGATAGTACTGATCGCCAAACACTTCTGATTATCAAAATACTGAAGCGTAATGCTTCTTTAACTAAAATATCATTAAAAATTTATTTTAGGTTAAAGTTAACAGTTTACATAGCTGTCTCAGCGCACAAAATTGGTAGTGGCATGGTGGCCTAGTGGTACGAGACGCGGTATCAAAAACTGTTTTTTATTTTTGACACCCTTTAGCTGGACAACGGCTGCCGTAAGACCCAGGTTTATATATAACAGAAAAACCTTATTTTTGACCACAAAATCCGCCACTGGATGTTTGACCTTTATTTAGGAAATACCCTGTATATCTAAGAAATAGAAATTATGTTAATTAGTTTTATCACCATTAGGTTAACTAAATTATTTTTTTATAGGTAGGTAGGGGAAAGTGGGGTAATATCGCGCAGCGAGGTAATATTGCGCACCACAAAACAAAAGGAACGAAGAGCGAGAAGTGAAATCTGGCAATGTGTACGTTATTCCGTATCGGTAGCAACTATGTTCAACAGGTGTCAGCTCGCTGGGAGTATTTAGTTGGCCGCAGTAAATCGAAGTGTGCGTACACGAGTTTTCATTATAATTTTAAGTGCTCAAGAAATAAGTGAGGTAAGTATAGATTTTAAAACCATCGATCTTTCCTATATACAAATATTTTCTAGCATATTTCGGGGATCTATCCCTATATCTGCTTTTTATTTTCATACGTAAATAACGGAATTGTGGTTAGAAAACGAAACCAAGGTCGATATGGGGTAATATTGCGCAGTGGGCGATATTGCCCCACTGTGCGCCATATTGCCCCACAACATTGATTTTAACATTTTTTTTATTTTAGATGGTCAGAAACTATCAAAGAAAGACCCAACGACAGAGCTGGGCCATTGAACATAATAATGCTTTGGCTGCTATACGTTCAGGTGTTAAAATACGCGAGGCAGCAAGAAATTTCGGCATTCCCGAATCAACACTGCGCCACCATCTAAAACCTACAGGGTTGGCAGAACCTGGGTCAGAAGTTGACCGCTTGGGGAGGAAACGTCTTTTTACGAAACCACAAGAAGAGTTAGCAAATCAAAGAGTTAGCGACCAAAAGAAAAACAACAACGAAGCAACAATCCGAAATTTGGGCTTCCACAACAATGAAGGCTACTCTCCTTGAAAAAGAAGCTAAGCGAAACCAGAAAAATTAAAAACAAAACAAAAACATCAAGCGAAAAGTGCGTGCAGGTATAAAGGTACAGAAAGGAAGCAAAAAGAAAATAAAATACATTAAAGAAGACACGTCGGATGATAATTCTAATTCATCCTCCAAAGTAGATCTCTCTGATGACAGCAACTCGGACTACAATCAATTTGCACTTCATGAAGAGCCTACTGTAGCCAATGAAATATGTGTCATATGTGATGAATTTGGAAAGGATAGGGAGCTTTGGTTTCGTTGCATAAAATGTGCAATATGGGTTCATTCAGAATGTTCTGGTTGGGAATTAGCTGCAGGATACACATGCGATGATTCTCAACTTAGCCTAGGCGCCGATCAAAAAAAACAAGAATCAAAACGTCGCGTCGTTTATTTTAGTTTAGAGCTTAGATAACAGAATATCCGATGTATAACTTTCGTAACAAGACTTATTTTCCTATTTTTTGCGTTTATTTCAAAATTTCGATCCGTATTTTCAATATTAAACTGCGCGATATTACCCCACATGATGCGCGATATTACCCGACATGTGGGGCAATATTGCGAAGTGCAGCTCTTGAGTAATTTAATATTTTTTTCGTTTATGCGATTTTTTTTAAATAACTCGTATGCTATCATAAAGTAAACTTATTATATTAACATTTCCCAGATTTAGAGCATTTTCCAATAAAAAATGTAGATTTGATAAATGATTCCGCTTAGGTGCGTCGTATTACCCCACTTTCCCCTACTTTAATTTAGACAAACATATTAACTATGGCTAAATAAGGAAATGGCACTATCTTTCAGGATGTTATTTAAATAATTGAACCCAAGATTAAGAAGATATTTAGTGTGCTAATTTAGATTTGTATGTCGTGTTATTCTAAAATATGCACAGCTTGCTCTAAAATGTGCGGTACAAAATATTACAGAGATTTTCAGTTCAAAACAACTGAACTTATCTCCGAACTTTATGAGACTTTTCCGAGGTTTGCGATAAAATCTAATCCCGTTTAATGTATCACTAAACAAGATATATTTGGTTCCAGAAGACAGGATTAAGAAGTACTGCAACAGTGAAATAGTGCTGCCGAATAGGTTCCAGACGGGCATATCGGAGGGATTCATCCAGAATCCCGGTTATCCCAGGTTTTATGCGGGACAACGTGAGTGCCGCTGGAAGATAACGGCTCCCTCGCAGCAGAAAATCCTGTTAACCATCCTGGATGTGGCTGTTATTGGTAAGGTCTTGGTATATAATATACAGTGTTGCTCATTAGTGCGATAAAGTTCAATATCGGCTCTATTAAGGGTACTGGAAGAAAACTTTCATAGGAGTGCGATATAGTGTCAAAAGGCGCATATTTAAAAAATATTTTGAAATATACAGGGTGACTCACTACAGAGGAACACCTTCCAGGTAATTTTTTTAAATGGATTGCTATACATGTTTTAATATTTTTGAAATCACAGGAAAATTCTCTTATCAACGATGTGTCCATTTTCGACTTTTGATGCGGCGTTGCAGAGTTATTCAAAAATTGTGAGAATTTTGGTCGGAACAAGGTTTAACAAATAAACCCGCTCTTTTTAATTACGTAGCCGAGATCTACTTAAATGTTGCAACGCCCGAATAATGATTGTATTGTATAAAGTGTTTTTTGCACATAAACGCCAATTTAGTAAATTTCAAAGAGCATTTTTTCAACTTTTTTAAACGGAGAATTCAGTATATTTTTTCATTTTTCAAATAGTACTTAATTCTCTACAATTTTCATGGACTATGTCCTATACCTAATTCCAATATTTTCAGAGATATTTGCAGTTTTTTTTTTACCAAAACCGTTAAATTAGAATTATAAATGGCACATATTGTAATCGTAAGCATTACTTACAAGATTTATTGCATGAAAATTAACAGCCTTATTAATAATAAAACTTAGCATGTTCTAAGACCTGACTAGAATGTAATTAGTGAAAACTGCATTAATTATTATTATTCGCATTAAATTCCCTCCGAATTTACAGATCGAGAAAGTTTTTCTGAAATCTTAAATAATTTAATGCGAATTTGGTCGTATTTATAATATGTCAATAACCTCAATAATTATAGAAAATTTAATTAGGCATGGTTACTTACCGAATTCATTAGGGAGTTTTTAAACCCCTTCAATTTTAGCACATCGTTATCGTTATCGTTATCCTGAGCATGCGCAGTTCCAAAAAGAGTACATATCATTTTTGGCACTGCGCGTGCTCAGTATAAGGATTGCGATAACGATAAGGTAAAAATTTAAGGTGTTCAAAATCTCCCTATTATAAAAGGCAAAGTTAATGCTTATCAAGGGCGGATTTACCATGAATTCAAATTTTACATTAGCAAAAAGCAAAAACGTAATTAGTTAAAAAAAATATAAACGTACTTCACTTAAGGATGTTTTATTAAACGCTTCTATTTGCTATTTCATGTTTGTCCAAAGAAAAACGTACCTATCTAAATGCACAGATAATTTCTAATTTCACAACATTTTTTAAAAATGTGATTCTTTGAGATACTACCCCATGTTGAAAACCTAAATCCGCTCTTGATTGCTTATTAACACAAAACAATCTTGTCACAAGACACTTGTTAGTCTTGTCACTTTGCATAAATGTTTGTAAATGTAGGTTAGATTTATTGCAGTGAAATTAGCTCTATGTACAGAATGAGATGTTGTCCCATTAACTTCTTATTTAGCATGCTGTTAGTTATTTGTCTATAAATATTTAATTATAATAATAATAATAATAATATCTCTACCCCTCATTCTAATCACAAGGATTAGCCCGAAAGTCTGAGACTTGTGTGGGAGAGGGGGCGGCATATTATTATTTCGCGGGCCGCATTTGCGCCTCAGGAACGACTTACGTTGGTAGGCCCTAACCACCATTCAGTGCTGGAATGAGGGAAACCTGGAAAACCTCATTAGGTTAGGGGGAGTTAGTTACCTCATTAATTATTAATATGAATTACTTAGATTGATTTAAGAATGTGGTTAGTGGTCATTAGTAAACTTGATGTTATTGTGATTATTATTAATATGGGTGTAAGCCTTTGTGTAATTTCTTAAAATTAATTTCATAATTTTAAGGAATCAAATTAATTAATTTTCTTAATTAATGACCAAACATACACAATCTCCACCACTATCCCACAGAAAACCCAAAAGTCATGCGATCAGTTGATAGTTAACGACAGTGGTCAGTAAACGTATGAGAAGGTATTGTTCGAGACTATATTATTGGCCCCCATTTTTTAACGGTCAACTCACTGGTGATCAATGCTTACGTTATTTGGAATATAATTTGCCACAATTTTTGCAAAATGTGCCTCCAAATGTTAGGGAAAATTTATGGTTCGGACATGATGTCGCCCAGCACATTATTACCGGTTTGATAGAAAATTTTTAAATGTACAGTTCCTAGATAGATGAATAGGAAGGGGTGGTCCCGTTAATTGGCCAGCCGGACTTGACTAAATTAGATTTTTTCCTGTGGGGGTATGTTAAGAATATTATCTACCAAACTCCTTTAACAGCACCAGCAGATTTGATACAATGGATACAATACTCATTTATTTCTGTTTCCGTGGAGGTATTGCAGTCAACAAATAATTCATTCTTAAGAAGATTAGAAAAGTATGTTGAACGGAATGGAAGATATTTTGAATAATTATAAATACCTACCTACTGACTAATTAAAATTTATTTATAAATGAGCTTATACTCGTACCTATTGCCAATGTGATTTGTATTAAATTGTTTGTTAAACCTGCAGAATAAAATTTTAAGGTAATATTGAAGTGAAACAATTGTCTTGATACTAAAGAACATTTTTTATCCAAACATCCATAACTGTAGATTGGAACTTCTAACTTCCTATTAATTTTCAGAAACTGTCCAAATGCCTAATTATTATGGAAAAAGTCTGTAATGTTTATGATTACAATAAGTGCCACATAAGTGGCACTTATGGCACTTGTGGCACTCCTAATTTAACGTTTCCAGTAGAAAAACTGCAAATATCTCTGAAAATATTTCAATTAAGTAGGGGAGACCGGGGCTAGTGGGCACACATTTCATACTTTATTTTTTATTTAGCACTACAGACAATTGAACACAATTACAAAATATTTAGAACAGATTTGCAAAATTTCCCTACACTTTAGGATATTTAAAGTCTCTTTATAAAAAAAAGTTAAATAGTTACAATTTTTTAAAAACATGAGTGTAAGTGTGCCAACGTACCCCAACTTGGGGGTAGGTTGGCACACTAACTGGGGTTAGTTGGCATATGTAAGTTATATAGAGAAAAACAAGTGTTTTTATAGTTTTTAAAATTTATTACCTACTAAGAGAATAGAAAATAAAATACATTAGAAAAACGTCTAAAACTAAAACAGAAAGTAGAATAAAGTTTACAGTTATGTAAACACCAAAAGTTAATAGTTAGTCAGAATCATCCGAGACACAATTTGAGCATATGTATGGCGGCTCTTTGTTAGTACATGCCTCATGAGACCACATATGACATGACACACACTGAACCAATTTTTCCCCTGGTTCACTGGTAACACTGTCCATGCAGACCAAGCAAAAAGTATCCTCCTCTTCATCAGAATAAGATTCATCTGCACAAACATGTATAACGGTCCTGATTTTCTTATTTAACTTTATTTTTCCTTTTTCTTTCAAATACTGCCTTTTTTGGCTTTTTGGTTGCAACTTCATTTTTCTTTTAATAAGCATTCTGGTCTTCTTCCAAAGCATCTTTGATTGGGGTATCCGTAAGAACATAGCTGTGAACCTTCTTTTTCGCCGCGAAGTGCCAGCTTTTCTTGGGTGGTGCTTTTGGGAATGGGCGTATGTCTTCCGGTATAGGTGGTAGTGTAGTATTTCTACCTTAAGGTAAACTGGGTTCTGGAGAACCTATGTCGTGTGTAACCAACTTTTTCAATTGGCGAATGGTTTGCTTTTTGGCAATATTTGGCTAAAGTTCTAAATGCTATGTCGAAGTCTTTGGCCACACTTCGTATTGACCTGAGTTCATTCTTTACCATTTCTACAGATCTTGCAATAACATCAGTGGGTGTTGTACACCTTACAGTCTTTTTTTGTAGGTTCTCATGTCTAAAACTGTTTTTTGTTATTAATTTTAATTTTGTTAGTTTTATTTTTAAATCCAGGGTTAGTTGGCACACTGTGTCAACGTGCCCCGAGACCAATGTGCCAACCTGCCCAGACACAGGTTTTATAACAACACATATTTTTTCCAAAAAACAAACAATAATTTGATAACTTTGCCTAGCATAGTATGTCAACTAGCCATCTAGCAACGAATTGTGGTGAAAAAATCAAGTTAATACGTATATTAAACAGATTATCCATAAATCTATAAGGGGACAAAAATTTACTTACTGGTATTGAAAACAAACGAACACAACTAACAGGTGTTCACCGCCTGACTGCGCGCGCAACGTTTTACATGGTTGCCGAGAGTTGTCGATTTTATATTTTAGTGGTATTTGCGTTTATACATCCACACCTATCGCAGATATAAGCATTGTGCCAACTTGCCCCTGTAGCCAACTGGCCCCGGTCTCCCCTATATGAAATACTTCACGAAAATTTTAGAAAATTAGAGTACTAATTGAAAATGAAATAATATACTGCGTTTTCCGTTTAAAAATATTGAAAAAAATGTTCTTTGAAATTTACTAAATTGGCATTTATACAAAAAACACTCTGTGTAATATAATCATTATTCGGTGTTTGCAACATTTAAGTAGGTCTCTTAGCTACGTTATTACAAAATATTTATTCTTAATTGATCGTAATTTTCACACAGCGGGTTTATTTGTTAAACCTTGTCCCGACCAAAATTCAAACTATTTTTAAAATGTGCGCCTTTTGACACTATATAATATCAATCCTATAAAAGTTTTTTCCAGTACACTTAATAGGGTCGATATTAGACTTTACCGCACATACGAGCAACCCTGTTACATACATGTTGTGGCAAAATTTATGATAAAAATTTTAAATCTGATGTCTTGAGGAAAAATTAACAACATGGAAATAATATATAATTTCTAACTAAAAAAAATTGCTGACAATCTTTACGAAATGCGCGATGTTCGTCTGAACATGTGGCTGTGTTTTGGGATAGCATATCTGGACCTCTCACTAGATTGAAAATGGAGACTAAACTGATCACTTACTTTCCTTACTAATTTTAAAAGTTAGCTTACCAAGCAAACTTATTTTACTTACTTGGACAATATAGTGCTGTGACCAGTATTCATTATTTTGTCAGTACTCGTCTCAGCTGGGTATCACACTGTAGCTCGTGCAGTGGATATCTTATTAAATCAAGAAAAATATTAAGAATCCGGAATTCCGATTCCCACATAGCCGATTCCCACATAGCAGCGTCGCAGCAGCGCCGCAGCAACGCGGCGCGGCGGTCCTTTGAGCGCTGAGCAGCGCCGCGCCGTTTATGTGGGAACTGTTCCATTTAACTACATGAATATTTTTTGGAGCAGCATTTGCAGCGCCGCTACGCGCTGCTGCGGCGCTGCTATGTGGGAATCGGTCTTTAAAATTCACAAAGGATACAAACATTATTATTTTTTTCATCATACTATAGTTTGAAAATATTTGTAACTGAGTGTCCGTCCCGAAAAATCATCAGTCAGTTTAACCCAAGCTTGTGTTGACATACACTGTACAGGGTCTTCGCGTATATTTTGACCCCTATCTACAGGGGTTATTAAGAAAGTTAGAAAAAAAGTTTAAATATAAAAGTTGTTTGGTTTTTCACATATTATCTTTTGGCTAGGTCGAAAAAAAATTACACTTCGTAAATTTGAGGAAACCAATTGAGCATAATATTTTTAAATGGGACACCCTGTATAATTTTAAACGCTTGGGAAGACAATTTTTCTCTGATTTCAAAAATATATTTTGTTGACATTTGCACTGACAGTTTTCGAAATATTTAATATTTAATGTTTAGGTACAATAAATTATAAAAAAATATTAAAAAATAAAAATATTAGAAAATGTTTAAATAACTAAGGAGGTTACATCGAAATGCGTTAAATATTTTTTATTACTATTCGTTTCTAGTGTTAAAAATGTATTTTAGTTCTTTGTATTTTTTTATGGTACCTACTCGCTGTACCATTAAATATTTCGAAAATTGGCAGTGCAAATGTCAACAAAATATATATTTTTGAAATCAGGAAAAAATGTTTCCCCAAGCGTGTTTACGACCTGCAATTTTTTTTTCGACCTAGCTAAAAGATAATACGTGAAAAACCAAACAACTCTTGTATTTAAATTTGTTTTCTAACTTTCTTAATAACCCCTGTAGGTAGGGGTCAAAATATAAGCGAATACTCTGTACTTTACTCTAAAAAATTCAAATTGTAATCGAGGACGAATTTACTCAATAGCATTTAATTCTCATTTCTTATTTCAGTAGATAATGTGAGTTCCGAAGAGGAATGCACAGATATCTTACAAATAGAGGATACCGGCCAAGTGATCTATTCGACTTGTCGTCAAGAACACCCTCCGGCGGAAGTGATTTCAGGAAGTGATTCCGTCGAAGTTGTTTTATCTTCCAGGGTGGCCTTTAACCCCCGAAGAGGTTTTCTATTACATTACACTGCCGTCGGCTGCCCCACGCCTGACGTGCCCCAGGACGGGTATTTGGTGTATAGGTGAGTTTGTGAAAGTAGACGGTAGCACTTCAAATTATATTGCGGTAATCCTTTTTACAAGTATCAAATCGCAAATTTTCCTTTGATTTCATACGGACTTTAAATATAAACTACGTTACATCAAGCCATATAATCAGGTCGATTCTGTTTGCATCTTCCTAAGAGTCTTGTTATATAAACCATGTTATTATAAATTTAAGTGGTAACAAGATCTTATTCAAAATTGGTATTCCGTTTGGAGAGTTATAGCAAGTATAGTTAAAGTTTACAAAAACAACAATATTGTTATAAGTTTGTGCGTGTTGGGGTCAAATTCACTGGATTTCTAGAAGAAGATGACAGTGGGTCCAGAAGATGACATGTACCAAAGAGTTACCTGTGTGATTTGTGAAGAGGAATTAGTTTATCCCATAGAGAAAACGTGTATTATCATCCTCTTTGCCATTACCATGTCACGAAGCAAGAAAACAAACAAACCTCAAATAGAACTAATTGTAAATTATCTGGAATAAGCTTGCAAAAACCTACAAAAATAGTTTCTATGCGAATTGATAATTTTAAATGAAATGATATTGTAGCTTCATCGACAAACATTTCCAGTTCCTGAATTAATTTCAGTGCCGCTCCTTTACTCAAACGTAATAACTTGATAAATAATTTTTCATTCGGAACCTCAAATGAGTGTTGTTGCATTTCTAATACTTTTGAATTCAAGTCTTAATTGTTTTCTAAAATTTTAAAAATTCAATTTTAATTTAAGATCTGATCAAAATACAAAAAATAATTGTACTTAAATATAAGTAGGTACTTACTGATTTAGAACATTTTGAAACTGTCCATGCAAATTCAACTGAAAATGTATAAATAATGAATTTATGGACATTTTAAATACTAAATATAACCACTAACTATATTGCAATGTTCATATCAAACACTAAAATGATGTTGCTAAGATTACCAAAAATATAGCAAGATATGTTTAAAATGACAAATCATCTTGTTAAAATTTATCAAACAGAATAGGTATCTTACATATCTGGTTAAGAAATAACCATATCTTTTTAAAATAGCCAAAAACAATATTGTTGTGTTCAAACCGTTGAGTGACGAAACGGTTCAAACAGAATCGACCTGATTATGTTATGTAGATATGGGTAAATATTTTTCTGTCAGCAACGACACATCAGAAATTATCTTGGTCATGGATTTTTTATTAATTGTTGTAGCTGCTGTAGTTTTGTCAATACTTTTTTTATTGTCAAAATTTGTGAAGCAGTTCTGATGAAATTTCCTTTCTATTGTAGAAATAATATTACAAATTACCTTTCTATTGTAATATTGTAATAAAAAAACACGAATTACAAGTAGATATTATGAGATAGGTGGAAAAAGTAAAAGTAATTTATTTACTATTAGTTACACAGTTCCATTGCACAAATTGGTCTAACACACTGTCTAAATATTTGTATAACTCGATTGCAGCCATATACAAGAGAATCTCTTGTGTATGATTGCAGCCAAACATAATAGGGTTGTTGAAAGATGACATTTTTGACAGTTTAAAATGTGTTTTCTCAAATTTCTTTAAAGTGCTGAAGATTGAAGATCAAAGATTGAAGCCCAAGTAGATAATTACTGTGGTATGTTTTGTAAATTACAACTATCTCTTCCGTATTTGTAAATAATTCTTAATAATTTACCATTTGCTGGAAAAGAGTGATATTTGTGGGAAAAGTTTTATAGAAATGGCCATCTTGGCCATGCATTTTAAAATTACTCACAAGGAACTAGTGGAAAAGGAGGAGGATACAGAAGATGACGTGAACTGGGATGTTTTGGGATAGTTACTGCATTAGGAGTTCACACTGTAAAGAAACTTTGGAATAGTTTTACACTATATCAGTGACAGAGTTTTTAGTAAGGATTGTATATTTATATTGAATATTAAATTGTTTCTATGATAAAAAAAATCACACAATCACATAATCTATTGAAAGAGCGTAGGTATGCGAACACGAAGGACACAAGTAGAACGAGGACCCAAATATTGGGTCCCCAAGTCCGTAATAGAAATAACTAAGCGATGTACAAGATGCTTTAGTGAATAAGTGAATGAATTCATCTGGATTTGTGGAGGAATTTCTAACAATAGAGGCAGGAAAAACTTAGGTTTTTAACACTGAGGAAAGAAAAGATAATTGAATGAACGTTTAACTACAAATCTCAATCACAGCGCCGAGCCAAATAATTTTTATGAATTTGGCTTCCTCAGCTTTAAATCAGTACCTACCTAGAGTTCTGGAGAAAACCAAGCAGTTTAAAAGCCACAGTACAAAATCCCTCTCAGGGCTTACTTTTAATTTCAAATTATCAGCCTATACGTCAGTGGCGGCTCGCCAGGTGACGCAAGGGACGCGCCGCTTCACCTAAAATTTCCGTGTTTGGTTGTATCATTTAAAATTATTTTTAATTTCATATAAATTTTGTAATTTAGATATATTTACATTTATATAGATAATAGATATATTTATATAGTTAATAAACAGAATAATTATTATAAAACGTTGCGTGCTGAACGCCTTCCAAAAAAACATCGCTTTCGTGGAGAGCGAATATTAAACCCCGTACCGTTCCCTTCTTATAATAAGCAAGTGACGCAAATCGCTATCAGGTGGTATTTCTGCGACAGTCGGAACCGCGGTTGCCATGGCAACAATGCGGCCGATACATGTCTAAACTGTCCTGTGGGCGAATGAGTGATGCGGATTTCGATAGCGCATCACATCACTCCTACCGTCCTGGCCAGTTTGCCTCTATACGAGACGCTGCGCCGGTAAAAAAACAATTCTTATAGTAATAAATAATCATTGTTTTCTATCAATCGTAGAAATGTTTCCTATGTATGATCCAGTTTGTGTTTTATTAGAAACACCATTTTCTAGATGGAAAAATGAGGACAAAAAAGATTTTTTAAATTGCGAGAGACCTGTGCCTTCTCTCGATTTCGAAAAAAAGGTAAAGTCAAAAGACAAAGTGTTCGTTCGGAAGTTTCGGAATGCGTGGTATTCGAAGTATAAGTGGTTATGTGGAAGTATTTATTTAAAAAAACTTTTTTGTATCCCGTGTTTAATTGTGGGTGTAAAAATATTAGGCGTTTGGAATAAGGAGGGATTTAACAATTTTGGGAATGTTACGCGAGGCTGTCGTAAACACGATGCTTCTTTAGAACATATACGGTGTGAAAAAACCTCAATACATTCGAAGACGCTTTGAGGGAAAATTCCAGAGTATATATTAAACAGTTTAACGATGACGTCCTTTTAAATAGACGGTTAAATAGGCAGACAAGAGTTGGCATTTCGAGGTCACATTGAATCGGAGTGTTCGGACAATCGTGGTAATTTTAAAGAACTTTTGGATGGCGAATTCGGCGCTTAGTATTTGTCTGCTTCAACTACCATCATAAAGTTCACAAGCAACAGGCAACTGCAATGACCTTGAATTTGCTTGAAATTTTCGCTGCGGCGCTGTTTTCATTTCCGGACTTGTGGCCCGCACCTCAGTCCGCAGTCCGCGTCACCTATTTACTGACCCACGAGCCGCCACTGCTATACGTTAGCGCCCAAGACCTACACAGTATGCAGCTCTAGTATTTTTTCATGTGAGAATCACCACACCTTATATTTTTTCTACTAAGATCCTTTCCTGTGGTGGTTTCAAGGTAGTTGTTAAATAAAGACACATGGAGGAACATATAATTTCTGCGAAAGCACGCTGGTGTCAAGCATATCTTTTTTATCTTTATGAAACTCAATATCTTGATTTTTTCTGAATATAATGATTATAAAGAAAAATCTCATTATTTTGATATTTTTCTAAATAAAAAGTGATCCAATTAGGCGACACACAAAGGAAAAGAACACACTGAAATTCGAATGCCTACATTCATAGTTTGTATAATAATATATCTATAGATATATAATAATATGTATAACAACAGATTTACATAACTTGTTTATATTTCAATTTTATTAATTATTAATAAAACAATATTATAGAAAATTGCGTTTTTCAGGCAGGATTAATAGGAAGGGAAACTCTTCCAAACATAAAATGAAGCCAAAAAGGCGAATGTTATATCTCCGCCTGGTTGAAGGAACTTTTACAATAGTATATTATGTTACTAGGAGTATTTTTCCAACCGTCATAAAACTATAATTTTTTGACTGTCAGGAGTCTGTAGTTGACATTTACTGAAAAAAAATTATATCTTAGTAACAAAAGTAGTCACTTTTAATCCAAGAAGCTAAAGTTGACACTTTTAATCCTTAGAGTAAAAGTGTTAATCAAGTTATGAACTCAAATAGCAATATGGCGACTAATGTTTGACAAAGAATCCATGACTACATCGATATATCCTACTTATCTACTTTGCTTTATTATCCCAATGTGGTTTGAATAATTTCAAAGCACAAATTAATAATTGAATGGGGGATTTCGGTTAGAGAAAAGATAACAAGTTATATTCGGATTAAAAGTGCCTTTTTTGTCTCGCAATTTTGCATCCGCTCGGCTATACTACGCTTCGCCTCGCACATACAAAATTTGCTCGCCAAAAAAGTGACACATTTAATCCTAATATACTATTTTCTTCAAGCGTATAATAATACTTACAAAACATATTATGCAAAACGTATTATAGAAAAAGCCTCTTGTTTTACTAGTAGAGCAATATCCTCTTTTTTTTACTAGTACAAAAAAGTAAGCATAACGTGATAATATGTGGCATAACCATAACAACGGATTAAAAAGAATCATGTATCAATGATTTCTCAGAACTGTCAGTGTGAAATTAAACGTCACATCAGATTGATTTTTATACAAGATCAATATCTGGGGAAATACAGTTTTAATTTCGACGCTTGAAGAAAAATTGTATAGGCAAAGTCTACATAATTAGAATATATGTAGACTTTGGTATAGGTATGCCACTCGGAGTATAAAGCTCTTTATGTGTTTCGCACTGTTTACACAGCCTCTGCTAACGCCTCGGCTGTGTAAGCTTCTGGGCTCAACAAAATAATGTTCGCCTTCTACTCCTAGTAAATAATATACTATTTATATGCTTCATAAAATAAGAAGTCTTATTTTTGAGACGTCCATCGTATTTTAAATAACTTTCACATGGGCAAATTTAGTTAAATTGTGACATTTTGAGTTTGGAATCCATTATCGCCTTTTCTGCATTTGAAACTAGTAGAAGTCCAAAGTAGTCGGGTATAAATTCAAGTCCTGCACGTCACCGATCAGTCAGATCTTCAATCGCGCACATTTACATCAAAATATTGGAAACCAGTAACAATAATACCTTATTTGTGATATTATAAAGTAATCAATCATATTACAAAGTCGGCATTTTAACTTCCTAAGAAGTTAATGTAAATAGAGAACGTTTTAACGTTAGGTTGACCGATAACGTGTACGAGTTGAACTTATACCGCAACTGTAGTGAGAGTTAACTCCGGAAAGCTTTAATTTACTCCTTTTTTATGGATTTTTAAATTAATTACAGGACTGATGAATTAGCAGTATTCAGCTGTTGTGTTGGGTACTATTTCCCTGATACGGGTACAAGAATAAAGAGCCTTAGGTGCTTGGGTGCTTACTGGAATATTTCACTGCCGCTTCTAGATTGCCAGAGTAAGTAATTTCTTTAATTAGCCGAATAATACCTTCTAAAGAAAATGTTTGTCCATTATTTCCTTAGTACCTAGGTTAAATGTTACACAACAAACACATATAGATTACTAAAAGAAGTTATATTAGGCCTATTTCACAGAAATTTATAAAAGCGGATTATTTCTATAAAAAAAGTATCATAGAGCAAAGGTTACATACCAGCTTTCTCAAAACTGTTGAAAAAACCAGCGCTTCTCAAAATATTTAGAGAAACAGTAAATTTCTACAAAACTTAAATTTTCTTTAGCTCCGTTATTTATAGGAATTTTCAAAAAAAAAATGATTGGGTACATATGTACATGCATAGTTATCTTCGTTTCTTTTTCGGAACCACTATTTAGTGCTAGTAATTGCTCAACTTTTCTCTAATTTACCAACTTATTATATCTTTAAATAATGAAAATACCAATACATAGCAGGACTCGCGATTTACCCTGTATACAGGGTGTCCTAGTGTGAACGTACAAAAATTTACCAGGGAGTGGACCAGACCAAAATAAAAATAAAATTCTTATAAAAAAAATTTCCCTGATGGACCCCTAGCGAATTAGAGGGTGTTATTTTGAAAAAAAAAACAAATTTTCCGCAATAACTTAAAAACCGTTTCGTCGATTTAGATAATTTTTGGATGACGTGTACATCTATTAAAGGTCATTAAAACTACATGGTGTTTGTTTAACTCTAACACCTGTGATGGCCTAAGCCTACTCTTCCTTATGATTTTGTCTTCATAACTCTTGCATATCCTATTTTTTTGTGAACTGAGTAAGTTTTCCTTAATCGGCTACCAATTTTGAACAAAAAAGGTGCTAAATTGAGTGTAAAGTACCGACTACATTCCTTTATGCAGAAAAATACATGCAAAGGAAGTCATAAGGAAGAGTAGGCCTAGGCCACCACAGGTGTCAGAGTTAAACAAACACCATATAGTTTTAATAACCTTTAATAGATGTACACGTCACTCAGAAATTACCTAAATCTATGAAACGGTTTTTAAGTTATTGCGGAAAATTTTTTTTTTCCAAAATAACACCCTCTAACTCGTTAGGTGTGCATCAGAGAAAATTTTTTTATAAGAGTTTTATTCTTATTTTGGTCTGGTCCACCTCCTGGTAAATTTTTGTAAACTCAAACTGGGACACCCTGTATAGAGTATGTTATATAGGTATTTTTCACTGGAATTTTCGGCTCTTTCGAAATTGCAGCACCACGTTCTATAAATAATAACAGATACAATCACTCTGGAACCAAATACCTGATAGGTACTTCATTGAATAATATTAGTTGTAGTTGATCTCTAGTAGCACACAGTCCGTCCCGCCAAGTGTGAAACACGTCGTGGGTATGCGAGGACATGCGTCTATTTTCCAATAATGTTACCTGGCCTGGCCTATTTTCAAATGTACTAGTCAGGGCTGTTTCTGTTTTACTGTCTTTATAAAAAAATATTTTCCACAGCAAAATATTAGCTCTTTATCATGATTGTTGTGTGTCAATATAAAAAAAAACTATTTATAGGTTTAGTAAATATTAAAGAGAATAAAATTTATTCCTAAAAATTGAACTCCTCGTATCACGAGAACTGAACATGTAATGGAAAAGACCCTATTATTTTTACATGCTCTATCCTTTGCCAAAGATATGAATGTTTGAACGAAAAAACGGGGACACCCTATGTGTGTAATAACTTTTTAGCTCCATTCGGTTTTGGACGCCCCGTCCATATTTTGGAATCCTACATACAGGTTCGCTAGAAACGGTCCTGTTACTATTTTAGTACGGAGATAGTGTGGGGTGTTATCTCTGTAGCCATTAAGTAACGATAACAAATGATAAAAACAAATAACGTCTCTACAAATATCCATAAGAGTAGGTTATTTGTCTGCTAGATAATAACCCAAAATTGAATGCAACCTTTAACCCCATATTCCATTTATCCTTCATTGTGAGGCCTACGCATTGGATGAAGGCATACATTTTTCATTGAACTACGAAACGTGAAACGAGACAAAACATATTTCCTTCTCCGATATGAGTAGTGCCACTAACAATAATTAACATCCGCCTAAGCCCTGAGAATACATGTGGGTTTCAGTAGTGCATTTGGTGCTTTGAGAAGTTGTGAATATTTTCTAAAACAAGCAACTAGTCTTCCTTTTGGGTTCATTAATTTTTGTTCAGTGATACCCATATTTCCTAAATATCTGTCTATATGGAAACATCAAAAAATTGGTAAGTTAGTCAGTGTTGCATATTAGCTGCCTTCATTTTAATCCCTGTATCATCACAGTACCTTTAGTCCAAAGAAAGGCTTTAAATAATCAATCGTTTCTTACCGTCAAATGAATTTAAACTTATTTCAACTTAGTTCAACTTAAAATATTTTCAACCGTATGTTTATATTGAATAAATCACTTTTTTCTCTTTAAACCGATAGCAAATCGTGCAAAAGCTAAGTAGTAGTTCTAAAAAGACTAAAATTTTGCATAATTTTAAATACATATTGATTTCTATCCAAACAAGAGCATGTGTTTTTAGTTTCAATATTTTGGTTGTGATGTGATGAATTATGTAGAACCGGAGTGTGGAATTTTACAAACGTTTAACCAGGGCCGTGCTCAGGAGGCGTCCAATCTTTTCCATATTAGTCACAGTGACAGTACTTATAACTACTTATAGTTATATGTGTACCAAGGCACTAAAGTTGAACCTTTTATCACGAATGTGAATTTTATTTGCAGATGCCCGTAGGGCCGAGGCAAATAAACCACATGAGGGATGTAAAGAACCTTTAGTGTCTAGGTACGTATAATGTTTTTTTCGAAATCGAGATATCATTAAATTAAAAAAAGTTACAAAATTCCACAAATACTGCACAGCGTATAAATAGTAAATAATATATTCCTAAATCTAAACAGTTATAAAAATATTTTGCACATTAGAAACCATTTTTTATAATGGGCTTTATTATTAGAAAATCACCATCCCTTAATGATGCTACTGCTTTAAAATGTCTCTATTTTTCTTTAGTGCGCCCTAAATTGGAATATTGCAGTCTAATTTGGCACCCTTATTATAATATTCACATTTATCATATTGAAAGAATACAGCGGCGTTTTCTGAAATTTTTGTCGTATCGAATTGATCTTTACTTTCCTGTTAGAGGTTATGAGCATAGTTTGCTTCTGCAAAGATTTAACATTCAGTCTCTAAGTGCAAGAAGGTCACTCGCTAGCTTGTCATATCTATTTAAGCTGTTTCATGGGGACGTTGATTCTCCTACTTTGCTGAGTATGTTTAATATGCGGGTGCCCAGACAGGGTTCTCGTGTTGATCATACATTTTATTGTCAAAATGCTAGAACTAATTTACTTTTAAAATCCCCAGTACATATAATGTCAAAAAATTTTAATCTTATTTGTAATGTTTGCGACATTCATAATTGTAGTCTCAATGAATTGTTAGGTTTAGGACTGTCTCATTTCAATGAAAATTAAATTGTAGCAGATCGTAGCATATCGTTTTCTTTTTTATTTTTGTTTTTGTTTTTCTCTTTTTTTGTTATTAAGTTTGTCTTAGTTAAAATTAGTCTGATGTCAACAGACGCTATACTTAATATTGTACCGCTATTATATTGTACTATTTTGTTTTTGTCCTGTTAATGGAATACGATTCTGTTGGGCAATAAAGGCATTATTATTATTATTATTATTATTATTATTATTATTATTATTATTATTATTATTATTATTATTATTATTATTATTATTATTATTATTATTATTTTTCCCGTGTTGACTACATTTTCGAGTTGATTATGCACTGCCCACTGTATTGAAGTGTTCTATCATGGAAACTAATATAGTATTACCTGAGTAATTTAAGAAAGAAAGAACTGGTTTGTTGAAAAAACAGCCCGCACGTCGTTGAGGATCCAGGTTAACATACCATCCCGTATAACCTAACTACAAGTCTAATTATTACTGAAAGGATTGCAAATTCTATTAAATACCAAATTTAATTATCTTTTTCGCATAGTGATGGATTATTGATTAAAAATGTTATTTATAAAGAATATACGGTATAATTAATTACTCTAAAATTCAATTATTGCTTTATGGAAAATTAGAATTAGCTTTGTAATAAATTGATTATTCAGCGATCATCTACAATTATAAACATGTGGCTTCATTGCAGGCAGGTATTGGTTGACGTCACTTATTGCATAGGTTATTATATTAATTTAATGGATTTTATAAAACTTGCAAAATAAAATTCATTCGTCCGCAACGTAACGGAGAGATTGTTGAAAGTTTATTTAGAGAGTGAGAATAACAGTAAAATTGTGTTTTGTGCGAAATCTGGCCATACCCACCTGTAGAAGTGAAATAAAGTCTCAGTGAAATATACTGTTCTTATATATTGTAAATACTGTGTTTATATATAGGTACACAATATATAAATAAGAACTCTCCAACAGCCAGGCAATTCACAGTGAGTAGGAAATTTTACTTGCAGACCTATATTTCCACGAAATATCTTAGATGTAATACTTAACTAGAAAAATACCTATAAATATGCTGTCAATACAATACAAAATAAATAAATGGGGCCAAAAATTATCTAATATTTTGTTCCTTAGAAAAGATACAGGGTGTTCAATTCATTGTGATTAACATACAAAAATGCTAATATCTTCTTGGCGACTTCAGAAAAGTGATCCGAAAAAACATAAGTGTCATATTATAGAGCACCCTATATGACTATACATATTTTTAAAATGTGCGCCCTCTAAGGCTCTATGAGATCCTAAAATATATTTTTTTATTTACTACGGCATAGGAGACCTTTACCGCACTATTGGGGCACCCTGTATGTACATTTAAACATCACATACATTATAAACACAGACAAATCACCCCTACATAGCCAAGTAGCGGAGCTGAGGATCGAACCCAGACGATAATAGATATTATGACCGAGACATGTTGCCACACAATGTGTTGGTTACGTTTCAGCTCTAGCCACACTCGCGGTAGTACAGTGCGTCCATGATGAAAGGGACAAAGTCGTTTAAAATTTAGGTAATTATTTTGTGGAAAAACGCTCGAATACGTCGATTAAATTTTTTCGTTGCGGATTTTTTGACAAAAGAAAATTGTATACAGGGTGTCTCAAGAAGAACATATGCAGTCTTCATTGTTTTTTAATGGAACACCCTGTATATTATGGCATTTTTTAATTGTACGGTAAATTCTGAAAACTTTTTGTATAACATACCATATCTCTAAAATCAGCGGTTTTCGTAATAAGGACGTTTGAAAATTGATATTTTGAAATACATACAAGTACCTAATTAAATAAAATGTTTAAATTGAACAACCTTGAAAATGTTTTTAAAAGCCAACAAAAACTACCTCGCTGGTATGCCAAATTTTATCATAAACAAACAATTTCTTCGTATTAATCGTTTTTCATTCCTTGACTCCTGGAGCATTTTGATGTAGTATTTTGTGACAATAAAAACCAAACTATCACCGGCGTTTATAGTTTGTCAGTGTCATTTTGCCAGTTTTACGTTTCATTTTAAAACAAAACATTGAACATTTATTATAAAGCGGTTGTTATTTAAATAAATGTTATGATTAAACATAATTTTTTTTTCCGTCCATCAATTTTCAAACGTCATTATTACTAAAACCGCTAATTTTAGAGATATGGTATGTTATACAAAAAGTGTTCAGAACTTATCGTACAATTCAAAAAGGCTATAATATACAGGGTGTTTCATTAAAAAAATCAATGATGACTGCATATGTTCTTGAGACACCCTGTAAACAATTTTCTTATGTCAAAAAATCCGCAACTGAAAAAACTAATCGACGTGTCCGAGCGTTTTTCCACAAAATAATTACCTACCTAAATTTTAAACGAATTTGTTCCTTTCATCATGACCGCACTGTATATTAAACCTGGTAACTTGTCACGCATTTGTCCGGCACGGCACTGCCTGTCAAAATAGGGATAGAATTCAAACGAGGACTACCGCTCAGGTACTTCTTTCATTTTCTTTGTTTGTATTCTATCCGTATTTTGACGGGCCGGGCCGTGCCGTGCCGGACAAATGGGCGACAACCTTTAGCATTACTTATATAAGTTATACTTTCCATTGCAGTATTTATATAAAAAAAAATTGGTATAATGTGTCTTCCCATCATCTCTGCAATATGATAATCAAATTTATGCATCTTGTTTATTAAACCATTTTGAATTTTGAAAGGTTTGGAAATTATTATATATGCACTGGGTACCGTTACATTATTGATTAGTACGAGTATGTTACTTTTGCATATTGCTGAAAATACTTACTTTAAAACTAATACCTTCATTTTTTATTTGTTACAGAAGTATCCCTACCACTGAGTAATCAAACACAAGTAATTATAGTTAAATCTATTAAAACACGCAGTATGGGTACAGGTAACTATGATTATTGCTTAAATTCTTATAGGTAATTGCTTTCTTATTTAATTAATTTATTTTTGGCGAAATAATTTTCAAAGTTAACAACTGTTCATTCTTATAGTATATTTTTCTAGATTTAATAAGCGCAATAGCCATTAAATTAGGGAAAGTTAGGTAATAATTTTCAAATGTTTTTGTCGAATTATGCCTTGTACAGTTTGTGAATATTAAAACTTTAACGGATCGATTCCAATAAGTACGGTTAATAATAATTTAAAATCCTAAATCGAGGTTAATAAAAGATTGTATCAGAATGTATAGGTGTATAGATTTTTTGACTCTAAATAATGTCTTTATTAATAAATTAACACTATGTTTTTGTTTCAGAATTAATAGCACCGATCTTAGTTATTTTGACCCTCTTTTTATTGAACGGTGCAGTTTTGTTTTATATTTTCAAGGCAAAGAAAAAGTAAGTATAACTAATTGAGTAAATAAACAACTTCTAATTAGATAATCCGGTCAATTTGTCAACGTATAAAAATATGTATTTAATGTATCAGTATAATTTAAATATATTAGATTATTTTAGTTCTTATCAAATTTAGCAGAAAAGTGAAAGAACTTTCCTTTACGAATTTTTTCATACATATATAAAACTTTTTCCAGCGAATTCCTCATTCATATTTCGTGGATAAAATTATAATAGCCATAAATAAGTCTTCTGAATCTTTTATTGAAATATTTTCGATATTATTTATTAGATTTTTAACTGTTTACCTAAAAAACTGAAACAACGCACTTAAAATATTTCTTTAGCCTCATGTTTCCTCTTGATTTCTTTATTAGGAGTTATATCAGTTATCTATTGGAGAAGATACACAGTTTTGCGTTACCTAAATTTTATTTACGGGCAACTTCAATTTTATAAGTATGTAAAATATTTTTACAAATTTTCAAAATTAACATTTCTAACTAAATTTGGTTTCACAGAATTAGTAATGGATATATCCCTATCTAATAACGGCCAGTCAGCTAGAACTAATCCTCAAAATTAAACGTTTAACCTGGTCTCCATCAGTTTTAATCTGCCAGGAATATCCTACATATATATTCATTTGGGTCAGGGTGTGGACTTCACGGTGACCAATATGGAATTTCTTCAATATTTACCGCCCTTGTAAGTATTTGTCGCATGTCTTAGTGCAAGATTTCGTAAACATGATTCTACAGACAAAGTACCTCCCGCTTTACAAACTATTTTGGGAACGTCTTCTGCACAAACGTCGCCGAAGTTTGTATAGTCGCTTCTTTAACTAGATGAAGCGGATACGCACCGCGGGTCTTGCCTACATATAATCACCCATCCAAGTATTCTAACTGCGATAATCCTTGCTTAACCGTGATATGGATGATATCAAGGACATTTAAATAAATGTCCTTGGATGAAATAAACACAAAGTCGCTACCACGACCAATATAGTATTTATGTTTATAAATTTGGTTTATAACCTAACACTGATGAAGTTTTCTACATAACACCGTTTCGCCAGCCAAGTTGGCATCATCTGAAGATGATCAAAAATCTGTTTTAATCATCTCTAGATGATGCCAACTTGGTTGGCGAAATGCGCGTCGACTGCAGTATAATGTTTTAGTGTTATGTGGAAAACTACGTCAGTGTTATCTTCACACCAAAGTTTCCAACTCCTTTCAAGATAAACATAACCTACCATTTTAGGGGAACACCATGGTGGAACATTATGAACATCAATTGGTTGATTTAATAAAAAATATTATCTCGATACGCATGAAAGATAAGAACCCATTTGATTGTCTATTCGATTTGATCTCTTAAACATAGAAAATTTTTTATTATAATATTTTAATAAAACTGGATATGATATGGGAAATAGTCAGAAACTCCAAAAACCATAAACTGTGACGTTCGTTTTTTCTTAATTAGATGGAAAATTTAAGAAAATTCTGTTAAAAATCAAGCAAAAATAAAAAAATCATTTGGAAAGAAGTTTTGTAGCTATAAACCATGAAGTAGGGTAGGATAAAATATGTACCTAGCGAAAAAAAAAATGCTCAAAAAATGACGTTGACAGTTTATGACAGAGATAAAGTACACAACTTTCAATATACAGAGTTCGCGCTTCTTTTCGTTATACTTTATACTTTAAACAAATATAGGAAACAATTGAAGAACAATGTAAAAACAAAAACCTTTTCCAAATAAAATTGAATCTTGGTTGGTCTATCTCTTTTAATACCTATCTGTGGTTTTTGATAACCTGGTTTTTTAAATATTTAATGTAATTTAAAGAACAAAACACCAAAAAGTGACTTTTACTGCCACTTTGACACTTTTTAATAGATTAATAGGCATCATTTATCAATAAAATAAAGAGAACTTCCAAAACATTTTTTTTTCAGTCAAAACGGCTCATCTGTTGACATACAATATGTTTATTTAGCAAAAAATTATTGTTTTCATATCACCTATCACTCCTGAAAGTTTAACGGTTTGTTTTTAGGGCACCGTGTATATAATTGAACTTATTTTCCTAACATTGCTTAAAAATATAGTCTCTTGCACGTTATTTTTTTAACTATAAATCGATTCGCATTCTGTTTCAAAAGATGCCACTGATATAGATATTTTCTTACATAATATAATGCTGAATACCTATTTAAGTTAGGTCATTATTTTCTATATCAGAAAATACTGGATTTTTTTTTGAAAACGATATTTCGGGATATAAATCGGTTTGTTTTTTCTCGATATTTTCCCAAATGTGTTTATAGCGACAAAGTTTTATTTCAAAGAGCTTTTCGTAAATTGATCGATATATTTTCATATCATTGATTTCTGGTAGATAATAAATTTTTTTTTAATTTCCTGCTAAAACCCAGAAAGAGAAAGTGTTCTGTTTAATGCTTTTTGGAGTTCC
Source organism: Pogonocherus hispidulus (assembly GCA_963924545.1). Classification (NCBI taxonomy): domain Eukaryota; kingdom Metazoa; phylum Arthropoda; class Insecta; order Coleoptera; family Cerambycidae; genus Pogonocherus; species Pogonocherus hispidulus. Next base: position 71,180,725 of record OZ004694.1, read on the forward strand.
TATTGAAGCAGAATTGATATTTATCAAAATGCCCATTTGATATTTATCAAAATTATATAAATAAAAAGGTCTCATATGACTTAGTTTAGGTATAACGGTCACTGTATACAGGGCGCCCTATTTCTTGACCCGTTGCATGGGTAACTTTTTTATTAGTAGAGATACAAAAACGCTTAAATGAGCAAATTAGTGCAGTTTCGTATTAGTAATTCTACGGTAAGGCGAAAAATTATATACGGGGGAAGGTTGAAAAGTTATTGACAAAAAACGAAAAATCCAACTTTTCTATTATCCCTCGTAGCTCGTTCATTTGAAGAGTTAGAGAAAAATGCTTCACATGTTTTTTGCAGTATTTTTCATGTAAAATGACATGCACTTGCTACTTTTTATATATCTCTTAAAATGGTTGAGAATCACAGTAAAATATATTTTTTTTAAATGTAATGGATAGGTGGCTGTGACATTAACCGAAAGTCCCCTTTTTTTCTCTTTCAGATGATATAACATAGTCCATATTTTATCCTTACAAAAGTAATAATAATCGTTGTTTTTAAAGAAAGTTTATTGTCACATCAAGAATGCTATGGAAATAAAACAAAAAATAAGATTCCTGATATTTTTAAAAACGTCTAGTTGGCATTTAATTATTGACAGATCATAAGTGACATTTTTAGTTTTTGTTAAATAGTTTATTGTTTATTATTAATACTGCATACAAAATAATAGTATTGCAAATATGTACACCAACGAAGAGAAAAATGATATGCTATTTTGTTATTATAACCAAAATCGAGATGCACAAGCGGCAGCGAATCTTTATTTTGAAACTTACATGGAACGAAGACAACCCCATCATAGAATACTTATTTAGACAGCTGGAAAATAATATACGATTATACGGTTCTTTTTCAAAGCCTAAGGATGAAAGAAACTTCAATGAAGACACTGAAATAAATGTTTTGGCTTATGTAAATTTTAAACCTGATTCTTCAACTGCAGAAATTGCACATCACTGTAACACTTCCAAGGAAACTGTAAGAGCTATTTTAAAAGGTAACAATTTAAAGCCTTATCATTATTCCATATGCAATACTTTATATCCAGCTGATAATCAAAGAAGGATGACATTTTGTCGATGGTACATTTCAAAATGCGAAGAGGATCTAGACTTCTGAAAAAAGATTTTATTCAGTGATGAAAGTAGATTTACCAACAATGGTATTTTTAACCGGCATAATAACATAATGTGGTGCCGAGAAAATCCACATCTTGTTTCTGAAAGAAGAAATCAACGTCAATTTGGGATAAATGTGTGGTGTGGAATTTTTTGTGGCAAAATTATTGGCCCATATTTTTACGAAGATAATTTGAATGCGAATAATTACCTTCATTTTCTAAGGAATACTCTAACAGAGGAATATTTAAATGAATTACCACTTCATATTTTTAGAAATCTTAAATACTTCCAACACGATGGAGCACCTGCGCATAATTCCCGCGAGGTAAAACAATATTTACATGAACAGTTTGATAATGTTATAGGAAATAGAATGGATATCGACTGGCCAGCGCGAACACCTGATTTGACCCCCTTAGATTTCTTTCTTTGGGGGTTATTGAAAGATAAAGTTTATGTGACAGCTCCTCTAGATATAGAGGATCTAAAAGTCAGGATTCAAGATGCAATTAGAAGCATACATGGACATACAATAAATAATGTTTTAAGAAGTATCCAGAAACGTTGCTTACTATGTATCCAACAGGATAGTGGTCATTTCGAACATTTACTTCAATATAATTAATTAATTAATAATTTCTGTTCTCAAAACATTCTTTTGTTCCATAATCCATAGCATTCTTGATGTGACAATAAACTTTCTTTAAAAACAACGATTATTATTACTTTTGTAAGGATAAAATATGGACTATGTTATATCATCTGAAAGAGAAAAAAGGGGACTTTCGGTTAATGTCACAGCCACCTATCCATTACATTTAAAAAAAATATATTTTACTGTGATTCTCAACCATTTTAAGAGATATATAAAAAGTAGCAAGTGCATGTCATTTTACATGAAAAATACTGCAAAAAACATGTGAAGCATTTTTCTCTAACTCTTCAAATGAACGAGCTACGAGGGATAATAGAAAAGTTGGATTTTTCGTTTTTTGTCAATAACTTTTCAACCTTCCCCCGTATATAATTTTTCGCCTTACCGTAGAATTACTAATACGAAACTGCACTAATTTGCTCATTTAAGCGTTTTTGTATCTCTACTAATAAAAAAGTTACCCATGCAACGGGTCAAGAAATAGGGCGCCCTGTATAGTGGAAATTCGTTGTCTGGGTATTCGCTGGACTGGTTGTACTCATAGATTAATAACGCGGAGAGTTGTACTTTCAAAGGAGTCCCGCAATGTCATTTAGATACCAGGAGAATGATTTAGAAGGCTCGCGCCTTTCCATTAATGGTTTTTAAAAATCCTCTCTGTTGCATTCCAACTAGAAGGTAGGTAGGGATAGATTATTACGACGACGATGAATGACGATGCTACGTGGACTGCTTAATTAAAAACAACGTTACAGCGCTCTACTTCTCTTTCCCAAGCGGTTCATTTCCATAACATAATATGGAAATAATGTATTAACTGCCAACAATGTCAACAAAACTCAAGAAACGCAAGAAATGTAGTAAACTTAGAATTATGTGAGTAAAATTTAAGCAAACCAGAACTGACCCTTTGTAAATTTATGACGTTTTTATAGCTATTTGAATCTCTTGCATCCGTAGCGTATCGATAATCTATCAATAGAAGTTGAAGCCAATAAAACATTTGCTATGACTATAAAACTGTGTATCTCCTCTAATAATGGAGATAACAAGAATTAAAAATGTAAAAGACAGTGGAGAAAAAAGATTATTTCAATTAAGTAATTATATTTTCCACTATTGCTCTGTACTGGTGTTAGGAATTACAATATAATCCAAAACCAAATCGTAACAAAACCTAATATCATTACTACACCGTGCAATGAAGCAAACATCTTTTTTTAATAAACAACTTCTTAATATTGCCTACAAATCAACTTAAAAGGTTACCTGGTGAATATGTCGTAATCCGTTTTTATGAGGTACTACTGCAATTTTTATTTATATAAATGACTGTGGAATAATTTGTCATAAAGCATTTTTTCATGTTCTTTTACAGGCAAGCAGCATTAGACCAAGCGAAAGATGAAGAATTAGGGCCTATGACTTCCTCCTCCTGATGAATAGAAAAGAAATTATATTTTGCCTTATTAATTTATTTGTATTATAAGATTGTGTATTATTACATTACCTATACTTATATAATTTTTTTCAATAAAATTTATAGAAGATATTTACAATATCTTGATTCTTTATCTATCAATTTAGAACAAGGTAAGTGCTGTTTTAATTCAACTACAAGTATATGTAACTCGTGTCGGTTACTTATGTTGCCATGATTCACATATTTGTTTCAATTATTATTATTGATGACTTGGAGGCAAATAACGGTAACAGGCATTAGATACCCTTACAGTTGTTACCACAGGATGTTGCTGCAAGATGATGCTGTTGTTCTAATCAATATCTATTTCTCTTTTAATCAGTAAACTCTCCTATGTTCTGAAATTCACTTCGATTAATATCGATCGATGATGTATTAATTCAAGGTGAGTACTAAAATTTAAAAAGGTAGGATAAAAAATGTGCAAAATGTTAGTTTAAATAGTATGATGTTACAAAGATAGATATTCCTTTTTCATTTAAAACTCTAACACTTGGTAGATTATGGCTACCTATATATGTAAAATATATGTATTTAATTTTTTTATCTCTTAATCTGATATCCCTATCTAAACCAATGGACGGATAATTCTATAAAGCTCCTGAGAGATTCTGAATGCCAATATCCAATTGACCCTGGTCATGATCTAGGATGGTTTGGGGGCGAGCGGGATTATCGCTCTTTACCCTTCAAATCGCTGTAGGCCTGGACTGCCTCGTAGATGTGGACCCCATCCCGATCACAAAAAGTGATAGGTGTGGGCGATTCGTGGCGTCTCCTCCTGTTCTGGCTCTACCCTGAGGTAGGATCTTCCGGCGCTCTTCTGTCTTGTCTTCTTTCTTCGCCTGCATGTCTAACCCACCGGATGCAGTCTGTCTCGAGCGGGGGCGGCAAGTGCCACTCTTGGCCAAGGTGATGGTTTGGGGTAGGTCAGGAGTGGCTGTGTAGCCAAGATAAGATTACTTACTTTACGCTGATGACTTAAAGTTGTATTCTTATGTAGAATGCGAACGCGATTGTTTGAATCTCCAGCATAATTTGGATATACTTAATAGTTGGTGTATTGATAATTGCTTACCTCTAAATGTAGCAAAATGTAACGTCATGTCGTTCTCACGTAAAACCAATACCATTTATTATGACTATAGCTTAGATAATTGCGTCTTAAATAGACCTGACTTCATCAAGGACCTTGGGGTTATTTTTGATTCAAAATTAACTTTTTCCAAGTATATTGAGGAATGCGTTACTGGTGCTTACAAAAATTTAGGTTTCGTGTTGCGTAACAGCAAAGAGTTTAAGAACATGTCTACATTGCGTACGTTATATACCTGTTTTGTTAGATCCAAGCTAGAGTATGTCTCTGTTTCTGGGCACCAACGTATAACTGTCATATTACACCATTAGAAAAAGTTCAACGGCGATTTTTTAAATCGGCAAGTTTTGTCTTGGATGGTAGCTATCCAGTAAGAGGTATCCGGTAAGAGGTCTCAGGAATTTTTTCTAAATAAATTTGAAATGATCAGTCTTGTTAGAAGACGAGCTACGTACTCTATTATTTTTTTATATAAAATTATTAATAATATGGTCAATTGTCCATCACCTACATCGCTCATCAATTACCAGGTGCCCAGAGTAAATGCTAGGTCGAGTAACTCGCTTTACCTTCCCACCTCTCGTACTAATCTTTTACAGTCATCCCCAATATATCAAATGTGCCTTAATTATATAGATACTCAACAAGAACTTGACATATTTCACTGTAAGATTGCTGATATAAAGCATAAATACTTAGTACCAATTTAAATTTAGTTTTATAATGGTTTATAACAATACTTATTTTTTTGTATATATGTACATATGTTTTTTTTTTGTGTTTTTCTCATTTTTCTTCTTTTGATTGTATCTATTTATCTTGTTTCTATAGTGTTATTGTGTCAATAATGGCTACTGTTTGCTCGCGCTTGTATATGTTTTGTTTATATTAATACTTTCTTCGTCATTTATCCTGTAATTGGGCTTACGCCCGTTGGGTAGATTATTTAAATAAATAAATAAATAAATAAAAATAAATAAATAAATAAATAAGGGAAGGGTACTCGAAGTGAACCCTGTCGAGTGTGAGACCGTTGTCGGCAGTCGCGGCTTCGAGGGGAGATCTGAGGGTCGTTTTTTTAGTCGCTTGGTAAGCCCTCTACGCTTGTTCCGGGTAGAATCTTACTCTCATCCTGTGTCCAGCAGTTGGAGTCTTGGCCGCTTGTGTACAGCGGCCGCATCGGGCTCGTAGTCCACGGCTTCCCGGATTAGCAGGTTGCTGTGCGTCTTGGCACGCGCGAAGATCTTGACTCCGCGCCTCCTGATGACTTTTAGGATTGGGATGTAGTCTAGGTCCCGGTATATATCGGCTGTCCGCAGGTACCAGGGTGCACCTACCGCGGTCCTTAGCGCGATATTTTCGACGGCCTGGATCTTCTTTATATACGTCTTTGCAGCAATCGCCCATGCTGCTGACGCATATGTCAACTGGGGTTGGATGACATTCTTGATCAGAGTTCGCTTATTCCTTAGGCTGAGCCTAAGGAATCACTTAATTCACTGACCAGTTTGTTTAGTTAATCATTTTGTTTTTTTTAATTCAAACAGATTTGAACGCCTACATAGTTGATTTATTCAAATTGTGTCGGGTAAACCAAAACTATCACGTGATGATTAATTATGAATGAATATGTATCTAAAAAAATTGAATTCTAATCGCTGTGAATTCACAATGTTGGTTACACAGGAGCACTGCAGTTACATGGTACAATGGCCTTTCTTAAAACAGCTCTGTATTACCAATGTGCAATTATAATTTTGTGTGAATTATCCATTGGTTAGTGCTTTCATGAAGTAAATAGATCTTCTGAACAGTTCTGTCGAGTCCTTATTTTCTACACAATTGATCTTACGAATGTAACGACTATATATCCATTGCTGATGGCTCCTATTCAGTTAAGCCACAGGACAGATTTCAAAATTCAGAGATGGATCTATCTGATGCCATCAAGAATTTCTCTTTTCTTCAATAAAGAAAAGGGAGAAGAATAAATCCTGGCGACATCCCAAATCTGCATTCTATCATTGGCTCACAATTACAATTAACGTACATTTAGTCGACACAGTATCATGCAATGTCTGCAATGTTAATTGTACAATCTGTGTGCTAAATATAGTGTACTAATTCAAATTAATACACTTGTATAAATTATAATTTATCATATAATATAATATAATAATTATAGTTTTAGTTGTACATGTGGACGATAATGCAAAGAAAGTATAATTGCAGCAAGTAAACTAATAAGTATTTTTTTTCTATTTCTGGGATAGGTATGACACCCATCAGTTTAAAATCGCCATAGTTCCAAACGCTCTCTCTTGTGCATGCCTCACTTCACATCACATATAGCCAAGGAATTTATATTATACATATAGCGAGTAAGGGAGGACCTGCAACAGTGGTGACTTTAAGCTGACGAGAGTGACGAGTATCGTACGACACTCATCAGCTTAAGGGGCGCAGGGGGCCCCAGACAAGGGGGCAGGGAGGGCGACCGCCCCCTGACTTTTGAGTCGTATACTAAGTATAGCGCTACATAATTTGAAAAATCGCTTAATATTCACAAATAAAATTTATTGTAACTTTTTAGTTTTCTGTATACAAATACAAAATATCGAATCCCAATCTCTTTTTTTAAACAAGAGTTGTCACTACCAGTAAAAAAAGATGTTAGATCAATTCCTTGTGTAGTTTGAATGAGACCATACTATCACTAATTGACCATACCTTCCTGCTCCTCCGAAGCGATGACCAATAATATACTCATATATCGTATGTGTGTAAATATCCTACTAAATGGAAACGTTGTACATCTGTGTAGTATCCCAATAGCTTTTCTGGTTACGTTTTCGTTTGACTATAAGTATACATACTTAGCTAGAAGCAGAGACGTATAGTAGATGTATAAGTCTCTGCTAGAAGTGAGTAGCTATAGCTAGACTTCGCCCTTGGCAAATAGTATTGTACTATATAATTACAATACCCTAATAAAGACATTTTATTATTATTATTATTATTATTATTATAATTATTATTACTTAATAGCTGTTATAATATAGTTCCTTTATTTTGTTATTTTATTTAAGAAAATGCCTTTTTGTTAAAAATATTTTTTATGAGTTTTGATCATGTAGATCTTTCGATAGAATATATTTTTTTTATTTGTGATGTATTTTTTATTTTACTAGACATTTATTTTTTTTTTGACCTCATTTATACCTATATTTGCTTAAATTTTATGTTTTTAATTAAATATTTGTCTTTTCAACGAAACTAAAAACGTTTCCAATAAACTAAACTGAAGAAGTGAATAGAAAAATTATATTTTGTTGTTTGAAGACAAATTCTAAAAAAAATTATTTTGCCCCCCCTAGAGATTTTGAAGGTGACGCCCTTGGTTATACAGTGTGCCCACAATTGGTGAAGCATGTATTGGGATCTCGGAAACTATAAGAGATAGAAAAACGGTCAAATGAGGAAAGTTTTAGACAATTTTGTTTGTAATCGAATGCCGTCTTTTTTGCGATTTTGCGATTTAAAAAATCAAAAATTAATATTTTGTTATAAATTTGGCAACGTCGCACAGTAAAACACTGAAATTCTAGGTCATATTAAATTTAATCTCTATCACAATAAAACATTAAAATATTTGTTGAAAGTTTTTACCATGTAACAAAAAATAAATTTACAAAAGCCGTAAGTTTGGATAAATACATAAAACACACCACAGAAATGGACAACCTCCCTACTGAAAGCCTAAGGCTTGTGTAGAGAGAGGGTAAACATGAAAAAAACGCAGACACACAACCATTCCCTGGGAGAGGTGCCATTTCTCCCCTGGCGAGATTCGAACTCGCGCCGCAATATACCCATTCTGTTAGTCACAGGCTATCACCCAGCACCTAACAGACTGAGCTATCGCCGCGGCCGCGGAAACATCAACTAATAGTTTTCAGAACACCTGTCACCTAAAAATCATTTAATTATTTTGTATAAACAGAAATTCAGTACATAATTTAACGCAATAAATTTTTTGCTAATACATCAGTTCCCTAGTAGATCATTTTCGGTTTAAACTCTAAGATACAAATAATAACAAAATATCAACACAAATTAAAACATAATTAAACTATAAAGACTAATCGAAATAAAATATCTAAATTTCAAAGTGTCGCCCATTTGCGTCCATACATTTTTGACATTTTTTTATTATGGATCTGAATTTCTGTTTACACATAATAATTAAATGATTTTTAGGTGACAGGTGTTCTGAAAACTATTAGTTGTTGATGTATTTATCCAAACTTACAGCTTTTGTAAATTTATTTTTTATTACATGGTAAAAACTTTCAACAAATATTTTAATGTTTTATTGTGATAGAGATTAAATTTAATATGACCTAGAATTTCAGTTTTTTACTGTGCGACGTTGCCAAATTTATAACAAAATATTAATTTTTGATTTTTTAACCATAACCTAACTTTTTTTACTAATTGTGATACATCATTAGAAAGCTAAGACAAGAGGATTTCCAAAACCGTAAAAATCCAATATGGCGCCCATATGAAAAAACAAAGTTGATGATGGTTCCAAAAAACCGAAACGTTGCAAATAAAATCGGACTACACAGGCGTTTTCTACGTAAAAAGTTGTCCTAAGAAAATTTTTACATAATCTAAAAATTGTTTTAAATAAAGAAATTACAGGGTATTTTCGAAAATGCCCCGAAAATGATCATTTTAGTTTTTTCAAAATATCTCAAAAACCAAAAGAGATAAAATCACAAAAAACGGCATTCGATTAAAAACAAGATTGTCTAAAACTTTCCCCATTTGACCGTTTTTCTATCTCTTATAGTTTCCGAGATCCCAATACATGCATCACCAATTGTGGGCACTCTGCATATATAAATAAATTTAAACCACTATTTCTAATAATATTTATTTCATAAAAATTACAGCAGTTAAGAAAATTAGGTATAAATACAATGTCAATTATAAATAGGTAGAATCTTAAACATAATAATAAGAAAGACGACAAGATATGAAACGACATATTTATGCGAGTTATACCTACCCAGATTTAAATCTTATTTTACGTAGAGTTTGAAACTATTATGAAAAAATAGTCACATTTTCGCATACAAAACTACCATGCATGTTATTTTATCCTCTTTTAAATGATAAATATATTATTTTTTAGTATATGTAACTATTTACTTATAAATGATTAATCAGAAATCCATTTACTTAATGAAAATTTATAAATACAATTTTTATTACTAGACTTACATAAAACAAACGTATTTAAAGATCAGATAGATTATCAGCTGGTAATAAACAAAATTATAAACTCAGATTAAACACGTTACCATATACGTTTTCTAACCTGCCGAGGTATTATATTTATACAGAGTGATTCAGTCTTATGCGAAAAACTTTATAGATGCCATACACCCAACTCGAGTTGATACCACGGAAAAAATTATAACAAAACTTTAACAGAATATCTGTTAGAAGATACTATAGTTATGGTATTATTGAACACTACTTAGCTGAGTAACTGTAAACTGGCTAATTGTAGTTAATTCAATAAATTACTGTGGATCTATAAGTGTTTTTATGATCTCTTTTTCTATTACCTTTTTGATTTTTTGTCTTCCTTCAATTACTTATTTTTATTTATAAACCTGTCAGATTGCGTTGGGTCGTTCCGTTGTTATATTGACTCTAGTTTTTAGTATTTTTATTTTAGTGGTTAGTGATGGTGGTGTTAAATTAAAACTTTCAAAATGTGATGTGTACGTATACTAACGGGGAATTGATGGATATGGTTTTAAATCAAAATTTCGACAAATTTGCAGAACCAAGTATGTTACCAAATGTTATTATTTAAAAGTTTAAAGTTAAAAATTACGTTAGCAGAAAAGTTAACAGCATCGTTAACTTTTTTGCTATCGATTTGGCATACCTATGAAACTTTTATAAACTTGTTGATGCAATATTATTGATGATATTTTAAAAGTATTTTTTATTTTCTATTTCCATTCTCGTATTACTTTCAAGACATCGTCCATTATTCTAGAAAAACATTCGGATAAGATCTGAATTACTCTGTATTCACATATTTTTATTTTCATTTCATCGGTATATCGGTAGTCGAAAAAAATATTTTGTTAAATATAATGTTTTGCAAAATAAAAGGATATGAAATATGTTCTAATTGCTTATATCATATTTGTAGTACAGCTCCATGATTAAATAAAAACAACAAAATATTGAAACATCACAAGCGTAGTTAAGGGAAAATAAGTTTGTGTGTTAAAAACACTGCGTGTAGAAAATATACTGTTAATGAATAAGAGATATTCAATAAATTAACTCAATAATTATATCAGTGAAACATTTGAAGAAAACAACAAGAAACGAAAGTTTAAGTTCTGGTATTTTTTAAATTATACTTATAAAATATAATTTAATTTGTATTAAACTAAAAAACCACCGATAGATTTGCTATAATGTTTAAACGACTGCACTTATTCTTATTACATTTGATACTGATTTGATTGCATTTGGTATTTTTTTTATTACACTTTTTGATTTCTAAAAATGTTTTCTTGTTTTTATATTTTATATATCCCTACAATAATTTCTGATGATAATGAATGAATCACTATCATTTATGTTTTAATAGCCGTTTTCTTTTGCCACTGATTTCGAGATCATGATTTGATATAAGCCAATCACGCTCCTTTTTTTTTAAATCCACGAATAGCATTGCAGATATTTGTAATCATGATTCAGAAATCAGGTGCAAAAGAAAATGGCTATGTAATCGTCACAATTAATTTGTTCATAAAAAAGTTTATAAAAAGTTTAAATGTGGAGGATATTTTGAGGTACTACGCCGATGTATATACTTATCCTTATACAAAATACATTACCTATTTATAAAAAAATAATCTCTTGTTTATAGAAACATTTCCGATGATTTTAATACATAATAATTATATCCTGTAACTGGATTTTAGGTAGGTACCCATAGCACATTCACGAAAGTTAAAAAACTATAAATTTGGGTACATCATTAGAAATATCAAACTTTTAAGTACCTACGCTTTTTTTCATCATATGTATTTTTATAACCTAAGGGGAATTAAATACTATCTAATATTGGGTGATTCCAAGATCTTTGTCGTTTCTTTTCTTGGCAGGGTATAATGTTAAGTTTTTTCTTCGAAAATACCGCAATGTAAAAATACCGTTGTGTGGTATACTTAAGCTTTTTTCACCGTCATCCTTAGTCCTTCAATAGGCATCATAAACGGAGATTTTGGATCCAAAATCAGAGGTATAGGGGTATGTTTACACTGCTCCACCTTGAATTCCTTAAGGAAGCATACCAGTCCTAATTTGGCACAAATAAGACCAAATCTGTCACCTAAAAAAGAAAAACGTCAACCGTATAAAATTTATGTACAGGGTGGGGGAACAGTCCCCCCACCCTGTACATAGTAGTGGTAGAATTTTGAAAATTTGTATCAGAGGGCTAGTTATTATTAATATTTTTGTACTTCGTGTCACTTGGAGAAATGGAAAAACGGAAATGGAACATACATTTTTTGAATTCTTTGATAAATTTAAATATGATTTTATTCAAGATTCCCTATGCCTAAATTGTACAGTATTTGAGATATTTACTTTTCTTTAATTTTCTTTAATTTTCTTTTTTCTAATGTTAGACGATATTACGATATTTAAAATTCAATTCAATTATATTTAAAATTTTTAAAATCAAGTCACCAAGAAAAAACTGAGTTACGGTCCTGTAATAGGGTCATATAATGTTATACAAGGTATTTAAGAAATCCAGTTGATAACTAATTTTCTCAAAAAAACTCCAAAACTATTTTTTTAATAGCAAACCCCAGTTTTTTACTTCCATTCAATTCCCCGGAAAAATAATGAAATTATGTGTAAAATGTGCAATACCCAAAGTAAACCCTTTTTGAGTCATTGACGAAAACCTATTTTTTATATTACAGAAATAAGAGACAGGCATAAAACAATAGTTTAATTAACCTATCAGCTAATTTAAACCTGACAACTGTGGCATCATTGAACAGTAATAAAGGTTTCCTCAATTTAATAGTAATTTATGGTGAATGTTATAAAGTCCTTAAAAGGCATGTGAATGTGAAACGATATTCAGTCAGATATCCAGATGGATCAACACTTTTCTTTCATGCAACACCGCGCTTGATACTAATTGTAACTTTTTGAGTTATTGGCAAAAAACTGATTTTTTTAGTTATAGTTATTATTGTTAAGTTGGTAAATCATAACCACCATTTAGTGAAGAAATTGTAGAAACCGTCCTAGCTCGCGTGCAAAGTTAGTTGCCTACCCATCTCTTCCAGTATATCTTATACAGGGTGTCCACCTAGTGCGCGCAAGTCCAATATCTGGGTTAATAAAAGAGATAACTTAATTTTTTTTTCTACAGGGTTGTCTAATATCCCGAGCTGCACAAAATGAAAATATATTTACATATTCAGGGTGTTCAGTTTTTCCTGGACAGGTACCAACTTCATTTTTTTAAATGGAAACCTATATTTTTTATGGCATTATCGAATTCTACGTAAAAAATTAGTGGGACTTTGTGCTTAACACTGCTATTGAAATATTGATAGTTTTCGAGATATTTGACTTTTAATTTTTTTTTCTTATGTTTCGTCACTTCTAATAGTTGACATAATTATGGTTGTATGACAGCTAGAAATTATTTTTTTTTCAGAAACTGTAGAGTGAAGATGGCTCTTTCGAAAAACGTATCAAAAGTTGACCTGCGATATACAGGGGGCAACAGAAATCGTGCCAAACCTGATGGTTTAAAATTTAAAAAATCTCGACTTTTTCAAATGGAACACCCTGTGTTTTATGATTTCATTAGATGCCTTTCTGTAGACTCTACAATTTTATAATAGCTTTCCCTATACCTAAGTTGCGTAGTTTTTGCAAAAAACCCACTTTTATGAAAAATACCCGATTTGCGCACGTTCCTTTCTCGGGAAAAACGCAGTGAGCGTCTGTCACGCAATAAAATTTGTGACAATCAGTTTACATGTCATTTCTTCTTTTACTGAATATTCACGTACGAGTTTAGAGTAAGTACTAAGCGTGCATACAATGAACTATTCAAAGGAAGAATTAGTGAAAATGGTTTATGCCTTAGGAGAAGCTCATGGAAATTGTTTGCTGGCAGCACGTATTTACAAAGCAAATAATCCAGATTTACAGAGATTTCCACGTGCTGACTGTTTTGAAAATGTGAAAGAAAGATTTGAAAGAACAGCAAATGGGAATTATGAGAAAACTACCAGGAGACATGACGGTAACAATGACGATATTCAGTTTAATGTTGTGGCATCTGCTGTTGAAAATCCAAATATTAGTGTCAGGAAAATCAGTAATAATCTTGGAGTTTCCAAAAGCTCGACAAACAAGATACTGAAGAAGAATAATTTTCATCCGTATCATATTGAAAACCATCAAGCACTGTTACCTCAAGATCACCTAAACCGCCTGCAATTTTGCCACTGGGCATTGGATAAAATTCAGGAAAGTCCAAACTTTTTTATGAATGTCTTGTTTACTGACGAATCAACATTTTCAAACACATGCTTACCCAATCGTCGCAACTTTCATCACTACGCTGACAATAATCCAAGATTATTGAGGGTACTAGATAATCAGCATCGTTTCAAAGTGAACGTGTGGGCTGGAATTTGTGGAGAACATATTGTTGGACCGTACTTTTTTGAAGGCAATTTAAATGCCAATGTGTATTTGCATTTTTTGCAAAACGAACTTCCCCTTCTACAGCTACAGAATTTGCCCGCTGATTATTTGGTTCAACAATGGTTTTAGCATGATGGTGCCCCTCCACATTCCACTTTGGCGGTACTGTGATTATTTTATTGTTGTAGTACTTTTCCTATTATCTATTCATATTTCAGATTAGAGAACACCTAAACCACGTATATCCAAATAAGTGGTTAGGTCGTGGTGGTCCAGTTCCTTGGCCTGCACGTTCGCCTGATTTAAATATTCTGGACGTTTTCTTGTGGGGTTATATCAAGGAGCGAGTATACGAAGTACCACCAACGGATATGCAAGACTTGAAAGAAAAGATCCAAAATGAGTTTCTAACCATAACGCCCGAAATGTTAAGAAATGTTCACATTCATTTTCGTCGTAGATTAATGCTTTGTGTTGAAAACAACGGTGGACATTTTGAGCATTTACTTTAGGTTAGCTTGCTTGTATGATTATTGCGTATTCTTTTTTCAATACTCTATATATATTCATCCATTTCACTAATAATTTTTCTAACTACGGTAACACCGTTTGGTTTTCAATATGATACGTATGAAACTTCTTCTTCAATATCTTATTTGTCGAGCTTTTGAAAACTCCAAGATTTCTACTGATTTTCTGATACTAATATTTTTGGATTTTCAACAGCAGAAACCACAACATTAAACTAAATATTATCGTTGTTACTCCCATGTCCCCTGGTAGTTTTCTCATAATTCCCATTTGCTGTTCTTTCAAATCTTTCTTTCACATTTTCAAAACAGTCAGCACGTGGGAATCTCTATAAATACGTGCTGCTAGCAAATAATTCCCATGAACTTCTTCTAAAGCATACGCCAGTTTTGCTAATTCTTAATTACATGTAGAGCTTTTATGATTTTTTACTTTTATTTACAAATAAATGGTAACTTTCCATAAAGACTTGTTTATTAAACTGAAATTATCTAAATTTTTCAGTTATTTTTATTTGAAGAAGTGTAAACTAATACATTTTATAAAAATAAATAGCCTTACAATATTTTTTCCGTCAAAGGAGTGCGCAAATCGGGTATTTTTCATAAAAATGGGTTTTTTGCAAAAACTACGCAACTTAGGTATAGGGAAAGCTATTATAAAATTGTAGAGTCTACAGAAAGGCATCTAATGAAATCATAAAACACAGGGTGTTCCATTTGAAAAAGTCGAGATTTTTTAAATTTTAAACCATCAGGTTTGGCATGATTTCTGTTGCCCCCTGTATATCGCAGGTCAACTTTTGATACGTTTTTCGAAAGAGCCATCTTCACTCTACAGTTTCTGAAAAAAAAATAATTTCTAGCTGTCATACAACCATAATTATGTCAACTATTAGAAGTGACGAAACATAAGAAAAAAAAAATTAAAAGTCAAATATCTCGAAAACTATCAATATTTCAATAGCAGTGTTAAGCACAAAGTCCCACTAATTTTTTACGTAGAATTCGATAATGCCATAAAAAATATAGGTTTCCATTTAAAAAAATGAAGTTGGTACCTGTCCAGGAAAAACTGAACACCCTAAATATGTAAATATATTTTCATTTTGTGCAGCTCGGGATATTAGACAACCCTGTAGAAAAAAAAATTAAGTTATCTCTTTTATTAACCCAGATATTGGACTTACGCGCACTAGGTGGACACCCTGTATATATACGAGGTCATAATCGGGTGGGCAGAAAAGTGAACCCTCTAGTTCTAAATCCGAAAGACATTAGACTTTAAGCTATCCACTAGACTAATAGCATCCACACTTTTGCAGGCAGGGCTGTGCTTAAATTATGAGGGCTGTAAAATGTAAAAAAACTAACCTATGCAATTTCTAGGACCCATTCCGAATGGGAGGTAGGTACAAGACTGTGATTTCTGTTTGTGGCCGTCAATAAACCTCTCTGGGTCAAATTTTTCCGGGTCCGGATAGTATTCCGGATCATTGTGAATTCCGTCTATGGGAACCAAGATCGGAGTATCCTTCTCGATTAATAAACCAGTCTCCTTGAGGACATAGTCTTCTTTGCACTTTCTGTTCAAGAATGGCCCAAAAGGATACCGTCTCAATGTTTCTGAAAATGAAAAAAAAATTCTATTCTCTCAGAAATGACCTGAATACTTGGTATATTATATCTACTTTAATTATAGATTTAGAGCTATTTCTAAACCCAAACTTCAGAGATATTCTAAACTATTAGTAATACAAGTTGGATGAAATTACAAATATTTTAATCTGAGCTGAAACTTTTGTTAAAGCCAATATAAATAATGGGTGATCAAAAAGTCTTTTGGGCGTGGGTGTGGCTTTGAATTAGAAAACATGTTTCATTTATATCACAGTTGGTGACTGTATCACAATCATTGATGTGATATTGAATTAACTACTGCGAAAATAAAATTACAACATAATTATCTTTAAAAAACCTAAATTATTAATGTAAAAGTATTATAAATTAAATAGGTTAGGTTAGGTTCAAAAGTGAGTGGGCCGAAAACCAGACCCTCCACCGCGACCATGTGGTCTATTGTGGCTCACACCTACTTATATTTCACCCAACAGGTCCAGCTTCTTAATGAAGCTGATCACCTTATTGGGTGAGAGTTTGTTCAGATCCTCTGGCAGAAGTTGTCCTTTGCCAAATAATGAGTATCTGATCCTTTCCCCAGCAGGGCAGGTGCACAATATGTGTTCTGCCGTTTCATCATCTTCTAAGCATAGGCGGCACTCAGCATCTTCTGCTAGGCCGAATTTGCACAGATGATATTTTAAACGGCAGTGGCCCGTATATAGGCCAATTAGAGTTCGTAGGTGAAACCTGCTTAACTCTAGAAGTTTTTTAGTTCTTGTTTTTGAAGGGTTTATTATAAACGCCTTCGAATGAACTAATCGTGGTAGTTCCTGCCAGTACTGGAGGATTTGCTCCTCAGCCCGGGTCAAGAGCGTTGCTTTGGCAGTACTCGAGCATATGCCAAGCACCGGTTCTGGTCCGACAAATTCAGAAGCAGCACCCTCCCTAGCTAGAGAGTCGGCTGCCTCATTCCCTTCATGGCCAGAATGGCCTGGTATAAATTAAATAAGCTATAGATAAATTTAATCCTATAATTTCCATATACATATTATCATTTGGCAAAAGGGACCCTGACTAGTTTCGGCTATATAAGCCAAATTGAGGGGGGTAAAAAACTAATTTAAAAACAAGAAAAATATATCAATGATTTGAAAGTATACAAGAAAAAAATTTATCTTTTAATATCATAGTTCATATAAAATCTGTGTTGTTTTTTGAACAGTATTTTTACACCCTTGAGTTTTTATTTTCAGTTACAACTCAATTAAAAAATTGCTTCAAACAGGAGTCAATCTGATGCATGTAATGCGATACAAGAGCATTTTTAAATTCTGAAAGACATTTGCACTTCCCAAAATAATTTTGATAAAATTGTCTTATTTCTTATTTTCTCGTCTTTGACACGCGACCGACAATTTATTTTTTATGGACACCATGTCAATTATTGTTCTTCACAGTACACAGTACATATTTGTTCCCCAAATAAAAATATATTCAATTTGGAGACAAGAACGGGTCGATAGTAGGTAAACTGTGTATTAAACAGAGAACTAAAATGTACGCAAAATATTTTATTGTAGTCAACACAAAGTATGGGATTATTGGAAGGAGATGCCGAAAACAACTACTCCACGGGCAATATGCCCCGACTGGCGTTGCATTACATCAACTACGCCAGTCGGGGCATATTGCCCGTAGAGTAGTTGTTTTCGGCATCTCCTTCCAATAATTAAGTAGGATTGTCTTCCTCAAAGACAATAGAGGTCGCTGTAATGGCATCTGCTTTCTGCAGATCGTTATTTGTCTGTCAATTAGACAATAATTGTCAGACAGGTAGTAGCAAAGACCCAAAGAGGGCACTGCAGTGTATTTCACTGTATCTCGCCACTACAAACAAAGTATGGGATTTGCATATTTCAGAAACTTGTAATATATTATTGATACGAACCTTTTTTTACCTGTAAAATGGTATTATAAACTATTCATTATTAACATTTGTTTTGATAGATAACCGATAGATAACTGATAGATAAGAAGCCGCAAAAGCTTTAATTATGTGAATAAGTGATCTAAGTCATTTGGAAGAGAATACTATCGCTACAAAATTTGGCAACAATCCCAACACCTGTAGTGACTACTAAGTAGGTACCTATATCATTGAGTTTATAAACCAAGAGAGACAGTCCTTAAGAAATGTACTTATAGTTGACACAAAATCGGTCAGATGTCTCCCTGTGTACAATTTACGAATTTATTTGAACGAAAGAAATTAATCGCAAGCCTCCGCCAGTAAACAAAAAACTTGTGCCCGGCAAAAAACTAATAAGGAGATCTGAAAGGCGGAGTCGATATCCCACCAAGGCTCAGCGTCCAGCCATCTCTCGATGTCAATCAAACATATAAATTTATATTTGCAGTTTCTTATAGAATAGAATAATCTCATGAGGCCTCAAAAATTTTATTAGAAAAAGGTAACAGAATAAGTATTTTTTTAAGTAGGTAATTTGTGAGCATATTACGTCTTGATATTTCTCGTATGCATTTTGGTTATCGTAATTTAATTGATAGTAGGATTAATATAATTATTTGTAAGTAGTTTTAAAGACATTATTTTTTATCCCAAATACATATTAAAAAAGTAAATATAATTAATTATTATAATATCATGTATCATGATTACCTACTGACAAACCACGGATAAACTATGTAATTTTTTGATAAAGCAAAATCATTATTATACCCCACATTATTATACCTACATCTCCAAGAATTTCAGTTTTATTTTCTTTTTATTATTTTGTGGAATATTTCCATAGAAGAATTTTGGATGATTAATTATTTTTAAATAATAATTAATTAAATAATATAATATATAAGTAATTCTTGGTATGTTTTGTTTAATTTATTTCTATGGGTTGCAGAAATATTTTTTCGATACATGTTGTAAAATAAGTGCCTTATATTTTACAATAATAATTTGTAAATTACCTATTTCTCATTTTATATAGTAAGTACCTCCTTTTAGTAGCTTTCATTTAATTGAGCAAAAATAATAGGTATAGGTATGTAATTATTTAGGCACTTTTATCAAATAAAGGGTAGTTATAACAATTCAAAACGGTGTGAAAATAATGTATTAAACAAACAATATATTTTAGGTATAATATAATAAATATGTACGATTCCCATGTGGCTGAAGACAGACACAGAATCAGGTTCGAAAAACGGCAAATTACAGCGGACCAGTTCGTTGTTGGAAATAATGCGAAATTATTTAAAACACCAGTTATTTCCCATATGAGAACTTATTAAACAATTAGTATTTTACTAGTTACGTTTACTTAGATTCCTAAAAATGTTTTTCAACCTCCAAAAGCAATTTAAATATCCTATATATAAATATATAAAGATCAGAAAACTAATTACCAGTTAGGTAGGTATACCTACTTATTTCTATGTAATTTTCTCATTGACTCTCACTTCTTCAACACCACAGGTTACAGACATACAGGCCTGGTGTTCTAAATAATAACAGTTAGGTAAAAACACCGAGATTTTAACGGATATAATTTTAATTAAGAGAGTGAAAATCATTTTTCAATGAGAAGTCAAAAAAAAAATCGTGGATTTTACAAATAAAGGTGTTACACATTTTAGTTTACAGGTTATCATTATAGACGTTCTACAATCGTACTGGTAGACGGAAATTAGAAAATTCAGAGTTTAAGGGGATGAAATTCATTATTTAATCTGAAATAATAAAAAAATCGCGGATTCTACAAAAAAGGGTGTTACACATTTTCGTTTACAGGTTATCATTATAAACATTCTACAATAATGTTGCTAGACGGAAATTAGAAAATTTAGAGTTTAATGGGATGAAAATAATTTTTCAATGAGATAAATCATGAAAAAATCGCAAACTCCACAAATAAGGCTGTTACACATTTTCGTTAACAGGTTAACATTATAGACGTTCTACAATCATGCTGGTAGACGGTTAACGAAAATGTGTAATACCCTTATTTGTGGAATCCGCGATTTTTTCATGATTTCTCATTGAAAAATTATTTTCATCCCCTTAAACTCTGAATTTTCTAATTTCCGTGTACCAGCTTGATGGTAAAACGTCTATAATGACAACCTGTTAACGAAAATGTGTAATACCCTTATTTGTAAAATCCGCGACTTTTTTATGAATTCGGATTGAAAAATGAATTTCATCCCCTTAAACTCTGAATTTTCTAATTTCGGTCTACCAGCTTGATGGTAGAACGTCTATAATGATAACCTGTAAATGAAAATGTGTAACACCTTTATTTGTAAAATCCACGATTTTTGACTTCTCATTGAAAAATGATTTTCACTCGCTTCCTAACAATTCGGTGTTTTTACCTAACTGTTATTATTTAGAACACTAGGCCTGTACGTCTTTAACCTGCGATGTTGAATAAGTGAGAGTCAATGAGATAATTGCTAAAGGAAGTAAGTAGGTATACCCTTAATCTATGGGTATACCTACATAACTGGTAATTAGTTTTCTAATCTTTATATAGTTATATAAGTATAAGCTATTTAAATTGCTTTTGGAGGTTGAAAAACATTTTTTGTAATCTAAGTAAACGTGACTAGTAAAGTACTAATTATTTAATAAGTCCTCATATGGGAAATAACCGGTTTTTTAAATAATTTCGCATTACTTCCAATAACGAACTGGTCCGCTTTAATTTGCCGTTTTTCGAATCTGATTCTGTGTCTGTCTTCAGCCACATACAATTCCCAAGTTTCACTGACCATCCTATCGTAAATGCACAGGGTAGTTAGTGCAATAAAGTCTA
Source organism: Pogonocherus hispidulus (assembly GCA_963924545.1). Classification (NCBI taxonomy): domain Eukaryota; kingdom Metazoa; phylum Arthropoda; class Insecta; order Coleoptera; family Cerambycidae; genus Pogonocherus; species Pogonocherus hispidulus. The sequence goes on from OZ004694.1 coordinate 71,201,931, forward strand.
TTTGGTTTATATTTGGTCTAAATATCTGAAATATTTTTATATAGATAGGTACCTAGTGCCTTTATAAAATTTTTTTATAAGAATCATGTTGAGGATATCAGATTACTACCACCAATTCTGTGTTCGAGATACATATTACATATTACATAATTATTGGTAGATATTTTTTGGTACCATTAAATTATCATCAAAACTGATGATGCTTTCATTGTTTTTCTTGAAAGGGGTTGGAACCTATTGTTTTTCCTGGAACCTATTGGAATTATTGTTTTTCTAATAAACTGACCCTACTTCAGGTTGCCGTCGCCACATTCTTAAAACAAATTACAGATATAGACTATGTGCAACTATTTCAGCTAAAATAAAATTTGTTCATTAATAAGTAAAATAAGTTATACTAATGAACAAAATATAATGATTTGTGTGTAAAGAAAAAATGTAGCAATTTTATTATTGTACTGAATGCATTGTTAATTTAATATTTTCAATTCAAAAATATAATTATAGGTACCTACTCAGAGAAGTACCTACATACTATTATCTGTTAATAAATATTGCATTACCTACTAAGTAACAGTAACAGATTTTTACAGTTTTAAATAGTATGACAAATTATTATCTATTAGGTACATTAAATAATACTGTTATTTGAATTTTTGTTTCGATTAAAAAGGAGATGTTTAACTGGAAATTTCTCTATTGATTAATTTATGTTAAAATTTGTTTAAAAATTATAACCATCTGTTTTCAGCAATTACATAATTTTTAAAAATATAGGTAGTTTTGTATAGGTAATAAAGAAATAATTTTTGTAAATTTATATAATACAAATTTGTGTAAAATATGCACAAGTGAAATATACTACAATTACATTACTTTTTCCAAAATGCGTAATGGGACAATATTCTAAAGGCTTGATGTATTTTATATCGATCTGATTAAATAATTAAATAGTTAGGTACTTAAATATGATATTATGTAGATATTGTATACCTAGTACAAAAACCCATTGTCTTAATCGATTTTCATCTTTATATGGAAAACGGAAAAGTCGGAGTCTTGGAGAGCTTCTCTTGGTTTTATTGCAATTTAAATATACACATTTATTTCCCGATTGCCTAGACATGGTAAGTAAATAACTAACAGTAGCACTCGAGTTAAAGAATAATATAAAATGAATAATATGCCAACAGGTATCACACACTGACAACGGTAACACAACGATAACGCAAATTATAATTAGGAAAATGTTTAAGGGGTTTTATGGTAAATAAGTAATAAAATAGAGCTATAAAGTACATGTTGTGCTTCAAACCAATCATATTTTAAAGGCGGAACCTAGATTTTATGAACCAGAATTTCTGTGCAACATTATGCCACAGCATGCTGTGATTATGCCATCTGTTAGCGCGAGGTCCAAGCTTACCGCAACTATTTGAGTTGGTCTCCCATCAGCCGAGAAATGGTCTCCCAAACCGGCCAACCTAGTCCCGCATTACTTTGGCTAGCACAGACTACCCAGACGTCGTATTCAATGGAAAATTTCATACCGTTAATCTCTCTCGCACCATTTATCCTCTCTCTCTATGTTTTGTAAAATTATGCAAGATGGCACGCAAATCGCAGACGGCTATAAATCGCGGGAAATTTAAATAAGAACTTCTCAAAATACCAGAATTCAAGTTTTCACGATTTTCAGGGATAAAAGGAAAAAGTAAAAAATAGTTCATACTAATTTTAAAAAATATTTAATTATCACCAAAGCACTACTACAAGAGAAATAACATTTAGTTTATTTATTTATTTCAAAATGATTTACAAAAAAATATTGGTTTTATAATAAAATAATAACATCAGTGTCAAGATAAGAAAAAATCATCAATAGAAAAGAGTTTCTAAGTTAACCACAGTGGCTAAACAGTTACAGAATCGGGCCCTTTGTGAAAACAAGTATTTGTTTTCTTAGTATGTATTATTTTCCTTATTTATAAGTTAAAATTTATAGTTTCATCATTATAATAATAATAATATCTCTACCCCTCATACTAATCACAAGGATTAGCCCGAAAGTCTGAGACTTGTGTGGGAGAGGGGGCGGCATATTATTATTTCGCGGGCCGCATTTGCGCCTCAGGAACGACTTACGTTGGTAGGCCCTAACCACCATTCAGTACTAGAATGAGGGAAACCTGGAGAACCTCATTAGTTAGGGGGACAGTCAAACATCAACTAAGATTAATCTCTCACATTAACACCAAGTTTGTATTTTCTGATACATAGTTTTGTTCCTGTTAAAACAAATGAAAGGTAAATGGGAATTAAAATATAACAACACACACATTGTTACCTACTGTTTTTTTCTTTATAAATTTCAAATTTAAAAGACTATTAAAGGTAAATGGAAGTTAAGAATATACAAAATATTTTTTGTAGTTTAGTATTTCTGCTGTAAATAATATATTTGAGCAGTAATAATATTACAGCAAACAAACTAATTATTTTAATTATTTTTCCTAAATGTTTGTAGCATTTATTGGCATTACCATTACCAGGCATCTACTTATTCACTTGAAATCAACTACTTCATGTTTACTCTTTTTTGCTGTCAATGATTAAAATGTACCAAAAGTGACTTACATGACTTGCATGTGGAACAAGTACTGATGGAACTGCATCTCTTCGTAAGCGAAGTGGCATTGTACAGGGCACAAAACAATCATCAGTGAAGTGTTGCTTGCATATTCTTATGTGTCCAGATAACAGTCCTTGATAACACATACCCATAGCTGACTGCCACTTCTTTGATCTAAAAATTTAAGTTTCTGCTTTGATACAAATTGTACTTGCTCACTACTCTTACTAAAACGAAAGTTAATATCTTACTGTGTTGACTACACCCTGCTAAGCAATTTAACCTAAGTATCAAAACACTATAAGAATATCGAGAAGTATTTATAAGTAATAATAATAATAATAAAAAAAAATTGATTCTAAACGAGCTAGATAACTTGTAGCTAGTGGATGGGTACCTAATATAAAATATTGACTGCGAGGAACAAAAAAAGGGGGACAATACCCTAATTAATAATAATCAACATCAACACTTTTATTCTGTACTTTTAGGAACTCACTAATAATATTATGAGATAAACTATTTTAAATTATGAGATTTACTGATTCTCTTTCTGCTTGCCTTTGATTTGAACCAATTGCATGATTATCTTTCACAAATAACCAACTTACAAAATACAGGTAAAAGGGATAAGTAGGTACCTTAAACAAATTCTACTATAACATTGTGGTACTTACTTTTCTTCTTTCCTAGGGAAACAAAACAACTTCACCACCTCATCCTCATTTGCCCCACACACTACACAATGTAGCATATAAATGCAAACTGTAAGAATCAAATTCATATTAACTAATTATCACACAGGAATAATATTAAATTTCAGTAAAAGTCTCTGGTAAAAAGTTTAAAAAAAATTATAACGAATTACCTAACGCGACTCTGACTCAAAATACGAACTATGCAACTTTTAATACATATCAAATATAACAACCCATCAGTAACACATAAAAGTTGGATTTATCCGCTCGGCCATCTAGTGTTCAAGACGCAAAACAGTACTTCAACTGCGGTAACTTTCTACATTATACCTCTCGATAGTAGCGTCACCTACTTGCATTTTGCATGAGGAGCGATAGAGACAATGATATTAGTAAATTAATGCATTGGAGAGAGAAATACAATACGGGATTATTTTCTAATGAAGTAAATCGTCTGAGGGGTAGTCTGTGTTGGCTAGTCTTAGTAATATAGTCAAAGCCTATATGTATTATTTTCACATTGCAGATGAACCAAGCATTCAGGGATGAGTGCTTAAACTTACCACAAAGTACCATATCTAGATATTTCATTTTCTGGATATTTTCAAAAGAAATGTCTTCGTCACCATGAATATTCTCGTGTATTTCACGACGAAGTTTGTCTTGACAGTCTTGTCTTAAACAAAGTTCATAGAGGGCAAAGGCTAATGCGTTGCTAGTTGTTTCAAACCCTGCTACAAAGAATGTGATGGCCTGTGAAACCATTGTGTCAGTATCTAGAAAAAGAAAAGCATTTCAACTAATTTCTATTTTCGATGTACCTATATATAAGTGGGGTATTTTTTCATTGACAATTCTAAGGTCCTCTCTTATATGTTGTTACCCAGCTACAATATTTATTTCAACAGATACCTATTAGAACTTGCAAAAGTTTGCAAATACTGCAATTTGCATTTCGTCTAAATTGGCGGAATTTTCTAAAAAGAAGACAACCGCACAGTTGGCGAATAGTATAGTTAATAAATATACACAAACCCTAACTGACAAAAGTATCTTTAATTTCGTTACAATACGGGTATTTGTTGACGAAGTTACAGCTGTTTTGAATATGAACAAAGGAGGCCAAGAACATTTTAAGCCAAGAAGATTGATACAATTGCAAATTTATCAATGCCAAAATAGAGAATATGAATTTCTACAATATGATTTTTCATAAAAAATTCAGTAAAAAGGGAATGTAACTCAAAACAGTATTTTTTTATTTAAAATAACTACGTAGGTAAATGATGACGATGATAGTATTGACACAGACAAATAAGTAATTTTTCGTCTGTGATATTGAAAAAAAAATGTATATAAAATATATGACTTATAATATAATATATAAAGGTATAGGTACAGTGTTGTTAAATTTTATGAAATTTATAAAATTGAAATATTTCAATGATTTCAAATCTTGTAACATTTTTTTCTCACAAGAAAATCTTTCTTGTAAGAAATGTCGAATGTATCTGACAATAATTAGACGATAGACCCAAAAATTTTAATCCTAAGCCTAGGTTGCCATGAAATTAACCAATTTTCTCTCGTAAACTGCCAGATATATTGTTAAAATGATTGACAAACATAACAATGCAGTTTTCCATAGAAGAGAGAACACATAGAATCGAAACTCTATAGAGAATAATAAAAATTCAAGTGCCGCACATCCAAAGTATCCAAATCGGCATATTCCCCGTAGAACTTATTTCAAATATTTGTACCTATACCAGATTACAGAACGAGAATCAGTGAAAAATGTCGGTAAAAGAAATGGAGTAAAAACTGTAGGAGGAGATGATAATGAATTAAACTAAATTATTATATTTTGAAGAACATCCTAATCTATAGTTTCGTGACGCGAAAGTTGATTCAGGTGCGATTCCTAATATTCTACGAAATCATAAATAAGTATAATCTCTACAAGAAATTATCAGTCCAGATGGTTTCTGAAGCTGATAAAAATCGGCTAGTGGAATTTTGTGGTTCTATTTTAAATTGATATAACATGAATCATAATATTTTAAAACATATATTGTGGACTGATGAGTCCAGTTTTAAACTGCTGGGATACATAATAAAAATAATACCAATATTTGGTCTACTGCAAAACCACACTCTACAAGAGAAGTTCAATATCAGGGTAGACAGTCTGTGGTGTGTGGGGTGATATTATGGACTCTAAAGTTGTTGGTCCAGTTTTTTATAATAGCACACCAACAGGTGATACATATCTAAGTTCTTTATATGAAGAAATTGAAGCTATGGTAAAAGAGACTGTTCCTGTAATATAATATGGCAACGAGATGAGGCACCTGTCCATAATATCATAGGCGTTCGAAACTTTTAAAAATAACAACTATCCGGAATGGATAGGGGCAAATGGAACTATTTTATGGTCCCCAAGAACTCCTGACCTTTCACCTCTTGACACATTCTTGTGGGGTCATCTTAAGTCAAAAGTATATGACCACCGATCAAACTCCGGTTGATGAACTCAGGTTAGAAGGATGAGATGAAATACAGTTAATAAATAATAATGGTACAATAGAAAATGTCCTACGAAATTTACATCGGAGGTCTACACTGTACATTGAAATGAACATTTCGAACAATACTTATTTGTAAAATTATGGTTTATTGATTATTGAATTTATTGGTTATATTTAAGTTTATTACATATTTATAAATCCTTATTTTGAATTTTTTTTTTAACTAGAAAAACTAATACCGTTTATTTGAGTCATTAAAGTATTAGGTATCTGATATCTGACAGCAGTTTACGAGAGACAATTGGTTATTGTCATGGTCACCTAGATTAGGATGGTATTGAAAATTTAGTATCAACTTTCATTAACTTCAAGACAAGAAAAGTAGATTTTTTTAAATAGGACACCCTGTATATTATAGCATATTAAGTACGAAGTAGAATTTTATTCTCTGCCAATTTGTATTACACTTCCCTATACCTATCTCTTTTGGTTTTTATATTATTAACACTCTTAATACAATAACAAAAATCTTTAAATTTCTTGTAAAGATGGCTATGATGAAATATGATCATATATGAAAATAAACTACTTTTTTGTCATCGGTTAATTGTTTGTTGTTACCAGAGACTTATATAAGATATTTAAGTCTCTGTTGTTACTGAATACTGTTGTCACTTTATTTATAATCATTTTTGTAAGAAATTTAAAGATTTTTGTTATTGTAATTCTAGTTTCCTTGGCTTGAAGTTAATGAAAGTTGATACTAAATTTTCAACACACTGTCTACAGTTAAACAACTGTTAAAGTAAAGCTAGAAAGCTTAGATATTCAACAAGTTCCCATAGCAATACATTTGTTAAATATTACCTACTTTTTTAGAGAAATAATAAATTTTAAGTTAGGTAGCGAATTTTACAAATATTTAAAAAAATATATATTTTTTCAAAAACGGCTGAGAATTCGTATAGGGAAGTTTTATGAAAATCCTCATAAAATAACACGTAGAATCCAAAAATGCAATAATATATGGGGTATTTCCTTAAAAATAAGAAAGTTACTAACGGCAACTTCCGGTACAACCGGAAGTGTCACGAGGGCGCCATTATTTTATTTGAGTAGAGCATACTCAAAAACCCCAGTGACCAAATTTTCACTCTGTAAATCTAAGTAGTCTCTGACATATTCCAATGGGTGGTCACCCTGTATTAGAATGCACTTACCAAAATGTGTAGTAGTACTATCGCTGAAATTATCCCTTATTTGGAGCAACAAGTCAACGAAATCATTCCTTTTCACATTCGTCTTCTTTCTGTGATTAAGCGTTTCATGTAAAACGCGCTGCAAAAAACTGGAATCGAGCATCTTCAACTTAAACCATGAGACGAATTTGGGCACGAAGAAGTAACTGAACAGACAGAAAGATGTGTATGCGTCAAAGTCGAACATCTTCCTGCTGTATGCCCTGAATTCAGAGTCCACGTCCCCGAAAGAGTTTATCTCCAAACCGAAAAAGCAAGACGCCACCACATCAGTCATGAATTTTGCAGAGATTTCTTTGATGTCCAAAACCTCATCTTCATGTTTATTGAGGTAAACTAACATTTCTCTTGAAGACTGCTTCATTATTGGAAACATCATTTTCAGTTTTCCGGACGTAAAAATCGGGGTTAGTTTATTTCTGATGTTCTTCCAGTCGGGATTTCTCAAAATGAAAAGGCTGTTCCCTGACATTGCGTCAGCTTCCTTGTCGCAAGCGAATGTTCTATCCTCGAAATTATTAAAATCCCTGATGGTAATAGTTTTTATTATGCTCGGCTTCCTTAAAACTAAGTAAGGCTTCCCCATTATGTAAATTCCAAAATATGGCGTGTCATATTTGCTGTACAAGTACCCTAGATGTTTTCCTATATGCCTTTTTCCTTTAAACACCTCCCATAAACTACCTGCTAAGTATACCGGCTTCTCGAAAGGAACGCCCCTGATTTTCCAGTAATTATGATTTCTTATGGAATATCGGTAAAGAAGATAAAGTAGGACGACGAGTAGAAACAGGGTTTGCCAATTTGGTAATAAATATTTCGTAACCTGAAACAAAATATAGTATCATACACTATTAAACAGTCCTAAAACAACTTTAAAAGTAAAAATTACAGATAGCTTCTTCCTTAGGAAGGTTTCTTATTTTTCCGTTTACAACACTCCAAAGTTATAGTATCTACCTAATTATTATATTTTTTGTTCCATCCATTTTAATATTCTTATAGGAATGACAAATCTGTATTAATTCTCTATATCTGTAAGTAATTTTACTTTCAAGTAAAAATTTCAGACCCAATATCAACCTCCTCCGTGAGACAGCTGCACTTTTCAATTTATTTAAGTATTTAAATAGCAAGGGGTATCGAGTATCGAGTGAGAGGGGTATTATTTTTTAAAATTTAATTTAGATTCAATAGTGTAAAGAAATTGACGTTTCCTCCACCAGTCGGTTTATGTTAATTACGATGTCGAATTGCTTACAAATCCGCTCAAATTAATAATATAGATACTAGAAAATGTTAGACAGAAAATGCAGATTGGCCTTATTGTTATCAATAAGTGAACGTAGGCAGAATATGCACGAATAGAATATATTTTCACATTAAAACGATCAATTTCCAATTTTCAGTAAAAGCTTATTTTTAATGTATCTCATAACAGTCATACTTGTCGTCTTTACCAGTTACCGTTGAATAGATGGAATGGAACACCCTACAGATTTTAGTAGAACGTTCTATTACCAATACGTTCCGGAATACTGTCCGAACATTTTTTCGAAAAATAACCAGAAAAATTATTAAGTCCAAGTTTTTATATCTATTTAACTATCGCACAGTAATACAAAATATACAAATAAAACTTAAACTTACCCAGCAAGTCATTGTGACAAAAAATCATTAAATTCTAGGTCTGATTTAGCACATTTCAATTTGTAGATAATTTATATTATTTAATTTTATTATAACCAAGACAACAACGTTTAAGTGAAGACATGGGTGTTCTCTAAAGGATGTATCCACTCTACAAATGGGTGCTACTAATCATGTGTAATAAGATCATATCATCTCAATATTAATTCTACATTATACTAAGAGGGAGAATGAGATGCTGCGAAATATGGCCTTGTATCCTTAAAAATTAACATTAGCAATTTTCAGCAATAGCAAACGTCAGCAGGTTTAATAGTTTACGAAAATTAACTGTCTGTCCATGGGTGTCGCCTCTAAAATCTCTAGGGGGAGGGGGTGAAATAATTTTTTTTGGAATTTGCCTTCAAACTACAAAATATAATTTTTCTATTCACTTCGCAGTGAATAGTAGAAAACATATTTGTTTCGTTAAAAAGATGAAAAGTTATTTGAAAACATATTTAAAATTTAAAATAGGTACCTAAAATATATAGGTACCTATAAGTGAGGCCAAAAAATAAATGTCCAGTAAAATAAAAAATACATCAGAAAAAAAAATTTAAAACCAATAATGAAAGTGGAGGTGAAGGCGTGCATCAGACTAATTTTTTTATAAGAATTTTATTCTTATTTTGGTCTATTTTAGCGCCTGGTAAATTTTTGTACGCTCACACTGGGACATCCTGAATATGTGTATATATACACAGGGTGTTTCTTAATAACATGCTAATATTTCAGGAGGTTATTCTTAGGTCCATTTTGAGAAAAAAACTTCATATGACCATGTCCTAAAAGTCTTAACTTTTGAACTACAGCAGGGTGCTTTAAGAAAAAAATATTTTTTTTTTATTACTTATAACTTTGGATATTTCACCCTAGATATTTTTGTGAAATTTGGTACAAGCCATCTACGTATCAAGATGGCATTTTCTGATGTACAAACGATTTTATTATTTTTACCAGTGGTGTCTGTACGTGTGGAATCTGTTATTGTTCTCGTTAAGTGGTCTAGCGAGATGTCAATGAATGAATTTTATTTTTTTTATGCGAAAACCGTACGTCAAACGAAAAAAAAAAATAAAGTGACCACATTTGCTCAGGGGAATTTTTACTTTAAGAAAAAGCAGTGGCATAACATATTTTTATTAAAAAATATTCAATTCAAAACTCGTACAGACGCCGCCGGTAAAAATAATAAATTTGTTTGTACATCAGAAAATGCTTCTTGATGCATAGAAGGCGTGTACCAAATTTCATAAAAATATGTAAGGTATAAGGTACCAGTTATAATAAAAAAATATATATATTTTTTTAAACTTTAGCACCCTGTAGTTAAAAAGTTAAGACTTTTGGGATATAAGTTTATACGAAGTTTTTTTCTCAAAATGGACCCAAGAATAACCTCCTTAAATATTAGCATATACAGTGTGGGTAAGTTTGCATTACACACTCAGTAACTTCTTAAATGTCAAGATATTAATATATGTCAAGATATTTATTAAGAATATTTTAAAAAGTATCTACTTCTAAGTGATTTTTAGTGCTCTTTTCAACCCTCTGATTAAAAACGCTCTCATTAAAAAAAAAACAAAAGAACAGCGACATGTACAGTGATTTTTTTAAATGGAACACCCTGTATTTTATTTCATAATTTGAAATCCTATCAAATTCTGAATATGACACCATTTTTATTTTTCTTGGCCAAAAGTCAAGATGAGAATGTGCAAACCGTTCTGCTTAATCTCAAACAGTTTATATTGTACAGAGACAGGGTGTCAAAGTTGCAAAATGTCAATATTCACCTGTCAATATTTCAAAAACAGTTGAAGATAGGTACAGCGGACATCCTACATGAAATCTGTTTAGAATCTTTTACGTATAATTTAGAAATGAAATAATATATAGGGTGTTCCATTAAAAATAACGAATGTGAAGTCAATTTCCGGTATAACCGGAAGTGCTACGTGGGCGCTATTATTTTATTTGAGGAGGACATGCCCAAAAACCAGATATTCCAAATTTTCAAAATTCAAATCGAAGTAATCTCTGAAATATTCTAATGGGTGGACCCTGACAGTCCTGACACTCTGTATATTCGTATAGTGAATTCGAAATTCAAATTTAGGTACTATACGTATTCGTAAAAGAACGTTTCTGTCTAAAATCCTGGACACGTCGATTTTTATTTTTAGTTATTATTTTGATGTAATATACAGTAAGATAGCGCTCCAGGTATTTGGGATATGACGATCTCGATAAATTTTTTAAACAGCCACAATATATTTTACTAAATATAAATAATTTTTGTAGATTGTGAGTTTCGGCAATATAACACACTTTATATTTATTTTAAGAAACAGACGTTGAAATGAATTAATAAAAATTCAGATATCATTCAGAGTGACTGAATGATTTGAAATATTGAAATAGCAGTAATAAAAGACTTGTTTATATAAAATATATCATCCGCAGTGGCGACATCATGTGAAAAAATCTACTTAATACTACTAGGGTCAATGAATTTGATTGGTTACTTATTTCAGTCCACAACTTTTATTGGTCAAAGTACACAATATTATTCACCGCCATGACATTTGTCCGTCATCTTCTCATATCAATACGATCGAATAACTATATATTTCATATTCTTACAAACAAGGGTAAAAGTAAATATAACGAACGAAACGAGTAATATCAACACCAATTCCAAATTAATCACTAACTATTTCATTCTATTCAAACGCTACAAAGTGAAATTGTTTTAATCCCAAACGAAAGGAACCGAATGAATCAGTGAAAGTATAAATTAAAAAAGAATACATTTTTTTACAAATAATGCTGCATTATTTCATTAATTTAGTAAATAGATTCTTTCTTTTTATAACGAATCTATGACGTCCCACACCTTGATTACTTGGTACTTAATGTACTGTACTACTGTCACAGTATAATGCTAATTATTTAGCAATATACTGTGCTACTGTACTGTAATGGAATAATTGCATTGTCAGTCAGATCAAGTCGCCTAAGGAGTAGGGAGCAGTGACTTGATCTGATCTAACTGATCATGTGTACATATCATATATATATATATATAAATATATATATATATATATATATATATATATATATATATATATATATATATATATATATATATATATATATAATACTCAAGGAATTTATATTTCCTTGATAATACTACAATATAATCTATGGTTGGTTCTTATGGTCACGCTATTACGCTATTTAAGTAATTTATCTATGAGGACACTTTAGATTAGAAGTTGGTAGTCTGCATTTTTAGTCTTTGAGTCCATAGATAGAATATGTTTGAGTCTTTGTGAGAAGAAGAAGAGGAGGAGTGTTCGACGGGTTTAACATAACCTTACTTTATAAATCACAAATAAATGAAAGCAAAAATACATATTTATCTATGAAGCGAAATTATTGTTGTAAATGAAAACAAGGTACAATTGTTTACATTTACGAAAATATTCAGTTGTGTTTGTTTGGTTTAGTGTTTTTTAAATCATGCCGTTTATGATAGGACCAGCTCCTATTAGGAGAACTATTAAATATTTGAATGCTGGAAGGCTAGTCTTCAAGGATCAAATTAAAATATTTACGATAAACTATAATAGGTTGGGAGCAAATCATACAGGAACAAAGTAAGTAAAATTGATAATTGATTCCTATTTTAGTTTTGTAATTTATAATTATACATTTTCAGAGAATTCGTGTTTTGGCATTTACCTCAGATTCAATATAAGAATCCTGATGTGCAAGTTCTGACGTTAAAAAATCAAAGTCCAACTCCATTCGTAAGATGTTTTTATGGTAAGGTGTTTCTCATAGATATGTATACTAAAGTGTGTGTGATCTTAATTCTTTGTTGTAGATACAGGACATCAAATGCTTATTGATGTAGATAATTGTTCAAAGGAGGAGATATATGAACATTTAATTAACGTCTTGGGGAAGACACAGTAAGTTCTTACAGAAGTATATTTGCAATACAGGCATATCTCACTGGTTTTTCTCGTTAACCACATGTTCTATGTTAAATTCTAAATACATGTTAGTGTTAGAGTTCATTCACGTTAAGTTTAAAGTAGGGATACCGATACCTGTTAATTTTACTACCCGGGTACCCGTTTTCAATACCCGGTATTTACCCGTTAATTACCCGCTACCCGTTAATAACTTGGTATACCCGTTAATTACCTGTTACCCGTTATTTACCCGTTACTCGCTATTTATCTATTACTCAATATAGCAAATATTTTCCAATTCATATCATATTTTATATCGCCAAACCTGCGTCAACGCCAAACCGCAAAAAAAAAAAACAAGTTTTCATATGAATATGAGTGACATAGAGGGCGACCGAGTGCAGGTGCTTATAGGGTTATCGGGTATTTAACGGATTATCGGGTTTTTAACGGGTTATCGGGTTTTTAATGGGTTATCGGGTCCTAAAATGGGAACCGGGTAGCGAGTCGTTATCGGGTACCCGGGTACCCGTCGGCATCCCTAGTTTAAAGTGACGTTTTTAAGTTTTAAGTTGTTTATATAAATAAATAAAAACTTGACAACGCAGAGAAGGGTTGCCACATATAAAACTCTTTGTAAGTGGCAAATGCTTTGCTAATTTATTGGTCATTTTTTTATCGAATATTGAAAACAATTAATTACTGAAAATGACGTCACTTTAAACTTAACGTGAATGAAGTCTAGTATAGCAACTGCTCCATCAGTCTTCTGAATAAAGTGCTAACTGAATGTTTGAAAGCATAGTACGCTAGCATGTTGCATATTTGTTTACACTTTTCAACAGCAGCAAAAAGCTGACTTAATGGCAGAATATTAAAATCATTACTATAACTCATAAATTAAAAAATATTTTCTAACTCATTGGTTGTATCTGAGGTTGTGACGATTCTTATGGCTATATGATAAAATAATACACACTGGCCTAGAGATTAAAAAATGGTTCAACCTCAAAGTAGAATAAACTAAATCAACACTTTGGATAAATTGACCAACATTATTTGCTGAGATGGTAGTATAAAACATTTTCTCGATAAGTTGCTATTTATAATAAAACTATATTTAGCACCTCAAGAACTGCTATACAAAAAAAATCTATTCAGTTGGTAACTTTTTAATATCGGTGAGTTTTAATCAAATATGAGTTATAAGCAACTCAAAAGTATAGAAAATGTACATGCATATGTTTATTTCTTTAGATTTAGTTTAGGTTATAAGTATGTTAATTTACTAATCAACGAAATGTCTATTTCAGGGAAGTTCTAGCAGCTGAAACAATTGCAAAGGAGAAAAAAGATAATCCAGCAAATTTTGGAGTTGGCTGTGAGAGACACTGTATATGTGAAATTCCAGGACAAGTTCCATGTTCTGCAACGTGTCCATTGCCCAAGCCCTGGCGTGGTAAATATAAATATAACAAAATAGAATCCTAAATTAATCTAAATTGTAAATATAATCTAATAGATCAAGATATTACAATATTGTATTATAATTAATTGCTCTTATATAAAGAAAAATGAAAGCAAAGCAAGATTTATTTCTAAAAAATCTTTTTGGTTTATATAAAATTATAAATAATAAAGACTTTATTGCTTGACTGCTGATTTTATTCAGGAAACCATTATTGTAGAAGTCCAGGTTATGGCAGCGTGAAGCCTTTTCACTGTTAGTATGTTACACATTTCTAGTCAGAAGTAGAACAACTAAAGTCATTTCTGTCGTTGCAGAAGTAGATATGTCTTATACTGTTTTTATATAATAATAATATCTCTACCCCTCATTCTAATCACAAGGATTAGCCCGAAAGTCTGAGACTTGTGTGGGAGAGGGGGCAGCATATCAATATTTCACGGCCCACATTTGCGCCTCAGGAATGACTTACGTTGGTAGGCCCTAACCACCATTCAGTACTGGAATGAGGGAAACCTGGAAAACCTCATTAGTTAGGGGCTGTTTGATAATGAACGATGCTTAGCAAACACCTGCCATTGTTTTTTTTTTCAAAATTAGCAACATTTTAGGAGAGAAATGTAGGAAATTAAATTTGGATGTAAAATTTATATGATTTTCATGTCAGTTATTAATAAAAATTTGTACGACAAATGTGGAGCTCTAGAGGACTACAACCTACAACCATAGACATCCTACCGGGATATCAAAAATTATCTTGGTCAAGGGTGGTTGTGGATGTAAAACGTGTGTCTTACTTTAAATTTTTGAATATGTTTTGTTGTGTCAGAATCTGTCAAGTCATTGTGCTGAAATTTTCTAATCCAGTTTTTTAATCATGCCTCTTACCACGCAGCACAAAATTTTCATGATTGAAGCCTATTTTCGAACGGGTGCGCTAGTTAATGGAAATTGGCAATACAGTCAACGTTTGTGTTTGGACAATTTTCGAGAGCACTTCCCAAACGTGGCAATATTACCGGACAATTTTTATGCGTGCCTTACAAATTGTGTTGAAGTGTTTCGCGAACCTGGTTGTGTGACTCATAAAAAAGGTGCTGGTAGACCAAGAGTTCGTACAGAAGAAGTTGTCAATGACGTTCGTCAACGTATGGAAGAGGAGCCTGCAAAACCTTTGAAACGTCTTTTTCAGGAAATTGGACTTTCTTATGGAACATGTCATAAGATTTTAAAGAAAGACTTGAACATGAATCCATATAAGATGCAAGCACATCAAGCTCTTCTGCCCGCAGACTACCCCAGACGCCTTGCTTACTGCCATTGGTTTGTCAATAATTTAATGAATGACGATCTTCTGGACTTAACTTTTTTTCTGATGAAGCATGGTTCCACCTTTCGGGATACATCAATTCTCAAAATATGCGAATGTGGAGCAATGATAACCCTCATGTTTTTACTGAATCGC
Source organism: Pogonocherus hispidulus (assembly GCA_963924545.1). Classification (NCBI taxonomy): domain Eukaryota; kingdom Metazoa; phylum Arthropoda; class Insecta; order Coleoptera; family Cerambycidae; genus Pogonocherus; species Pogonocherus hispidulus. Next base: position 71,217,668 of record OZ004694.1, read on the forward strand.
CACTACATGCTCAAAAAATTGGTGTTTGGATGGCAGTTTCTCGCATAAGAATAATTGGGTCAATTTTTTTCGATTGTCAACACAGAAAGGTACAGACACTTTTTGGCTGAATTTGTGCAACAGTTAAACGATGATGAACTTTGGTATGGTTATTTCCAGCATGAAGGTGCAACAGCACATACTACACGAGAAAATATTGCTTTCCTCCGCGAGTTTTTTGATGACCGGCTGATAAGTTTGCATACAGAAGTTGAGTTTCCTCCGAGATCACCATGCTTTTCACAGCATGAGGAGGCGCGTCAACTTGTGCATCGAACAAAACGGGGGACATTTCCTTCCAACAATTACTGCAATTTAGTTTTTCTTGTTACTAAAACCGTTACTTCATAATTTGTAGTTCATTATTGTTTTACAACTGAAATAAATAGGTATGAAATTTGTAGGTTATTGATGATGTCAGTGTGACAGTGACATAATTATTTCAAATTTAAAGTAAGACACACGTTTTACATTCCACAACCACCCTTGACCAAGATAATTTTTGATATCCCGGTACGACTACCTACAACTGAAAAGCGAGGTTACTCAATGTGTCATGTGGTACACAGATGGATCGAAGGTAGAGAAAGAGGTATGTGTGGGCATTGATAATTTAGGCTACATAATATCAAAAACTCTAGGTTATACCCTGGCCATCTTTCAGGCAGAAATATATTTTAGATCTTTGTGTTGGGAAATGCATTAAAAAAGGGTTTAGCAGGCGCAAAAATTTATATCTTATCAGACAGCAGACAGCAGGCAATGGTGAAAATCACTTCTGAGTCTAGATGAATAACCTAGGGATGTCTGAAAACTTTTGTGGGATAGCACACAATTACCCAATCCAAGACAAGAGAAAATGGGAGGATAAACAGAAATCATGTCAATGGACATTAACCTCGGAGCAAAGATAACTAAAGAGGTTTATTTTGTATTTGCATAAAAGAACAAAAATTTATGTCTTATTTTTTTATTATTAGCATTTTCATTTTACACATTTTCAATTTCTATAAAAGTTTTTTCAACAACATATCCTCTGGGAAATTGTTTTATTTAAAGATTTATTTATTTAGCACATATTTATTTATGTGCTAACTCATACTTACTCATACTCATGCAGTTATAATTTGAATATCTACTTGTGGTTTTTTTTTCAATATCATTTAGTTTTAGAATCAGATTCACGTTTAAGATTTTCTAAAAAATAATAATCTATTGTTATTTTCAAATAAAGTAAAATATACTTAAAATTTAAAATGTATTAAAAATCTTTTTTTTTTTACGAGTAGTTACTGTACCATGAGACTATATTGATAATATGTCATCTAGATATCACCCCCATTTTTTTCCGGTAACTGTTAACATGAAACTTTCCGAAAATATAACACAGGAAATGATCTCATTGCCATTCCAAAATCTATTTAAAAAAATATATATATTTTTCAACTGATAATAGGTTGTTATTATATAAAGTGTAACCAATTCCAAAGCACTGTAGTTATAATTTTACCTAGAAGTTGTTTGAAGAATTTTTAAAGTATTACTATACTAGCGATTACATTTTTGTATTTGTATTTGTGTTTGTTTTTGGCCAAACTTAAAAAGTTTGGAACTACACTTATAATCTGCATAAGAACGATTTGTGTTTTATTTATTGCTTACAGGTGGTAAACAATTTTTTGTTGAATAATACAGCAAACCGTCACAACCTTGTCTTTGATAATCCTACAGTAAAAATAGATGACAAATAAAAATTAAAGAGCAATAAAGTATAAAAAGTATTATCACACATCAATATAAGCTGCAAAATATTTCCGATATATGATAAACAAGATATATCATAGTCAGGCCCATATAAATCATAACTGTTTGTACAATTTTTTTAGTTAATATTCCCATCATAACTTCATCCAATAACATCAAGCAGTGACAGATGTGGTATGGTCTACCGGCCTTTGTGGCCTTCAGCCCATCACAGTTAGAAATAAATGTTTATTACGTACTTATATGAATTTTAGTCCGAAGGATGACCGAAAGGCCCTGAGCAGCCCTTCAGCCATTTGCCTGAATGCTGGACCGTCCCATCCGTCCCTGACAATTATTATTATTACTATAAAGATAGATATGAGTTTTAATTTTTTTTCAAATACAATTGTTATAAAATACCTCATAAAATAATTTAAATCTACCTACATCTTGTAATTAGGTACTATGTATATTCTGTATTTACTTATATGTACCTAGGTCGTATACTTATTTCAAAAATTTTAAGATGAAGTTTGCCTTATTTTCTAAGACAGAAATCTTGTCCTAAATTTAATTCAGAATAATTGATTTTTATAACTTGAAAATAGCACTTACTGCCTTAATATTTTGTTGTGATGTATAGATATAGATATTCATATTCAAAATACAAATCAAGTTTGCTATGAAATTATTCCATTTCAAATGCAAAGTCATTTAATCATAATACCATTAACTGAGTCATTAAGTAAGTATATGGGTTTCTTTATTGATGACAGTGCCTATTCAATTCATTCAGTTGTTTTTCTTAAAATTGTTCAACCTGAGTAGTTTCAAGAAGAATTACGTTTACTTAAATTAGACTGTTATCAATAAATACATATTACTTGGTAATAAAGTAATACTAAAAAATGCCTGCAACTGCTGAAGGTATTTCGGAATATTTGACATCACATGGTTCTTCATTTCATTACTATTAGCATAAATGAAATAAAGTCATATAAGAACAATGTCAATAGTTTTTAGTATTCTCTTTTATTGATATTAAATTATCATATCGTATTATCAATATTATAGTAGGTATCAGTTTTTTATCACAATTCCCAATTAGCTTTCTCACACTAACAGAATATCTAAGTGAGTCATTATTTTTAGAATATGAGAAATAAAAAGCACTTAATTTTAGTTGACATAATAATGTTATGAATCACATAATATATTGTAAGTACCTACTTTAAATAAATAAATTATATCAATTAATTATAATTCCAAATGTTCCCATTTCAGAGGTTTTTTTTTTGTACACAAATATCTTAAACTTTTAATTTAATGTAAAAGCAATACTATAATAATTCAAGACTCTAAAGTTGGAGTTAGATGTTTTGAATATTTAAATTCCTCTAAAATATAATTTTAATATATAAATAAAAGTGTAATTTTCGAAGATAAAATATGAATTTTATATACTTATTTGTCATTGTCATAGTATGATATTTTTAATGATCAGTTTGAAACAAATAGATCTTTCGAGAGTACCATTATAGAAATCAAGCTATGAAATATTGTTTTGTTTAAAATATTTGTGTACCTTTGTGTTTCCCAAAAGAAGCATTTTATCGATTTTTGGTGACTACAAGGTTTTTTGCAAAAAGTATGGTCACAAGGTGTGTTAACTTTTTATTAACAATAGAATAACAGAATAACAATATTTCAATTACTTTTTGTCGAGAATAATCAATTTGGATTTTTTTTGGTACAGCGCTCTAAACAAGAACAATATGAAGTAACTGCAAATAGTTGGTCCGTATTTACATTTTTTAATAAAAAATAAAATACCTAACAAAAATTTGTGCTATTAATAATGTGATATTACATAATATTATTATAATTAATATAATTGTAAGTGAAAGAGATTTATTAAATAGAAAGATTTCGTTATCTAATTTCAAATGCAATTTCAGCTTCCATTTTCAATAACCATAAATAAAATTTAATAAAAAGAAAATAAATAAACAATGTTGATTAATTAATTTTTATAGATGATTTTACTATTACTATTTTATTTGTTTAAGAAAATATCCACTTAATGTAATTCACTTACGTAGCACTGTGTTATCTGATGGTATTAGTCTTATCTAATGTGTAAATCCAAATATTTCATTGACACCTAATATATATTTTTATATAGGTACCTATCTATAATGCATAAATAATTATTGTATTGAAATGATTTTCCTGTTTTGACTACTTGAATAATATATCCTATATCAATAATAGGACACAATCGTAATGTTTCTTCGGGTTCAAAGATATTTTTCTCATGATTTATCATGGTGATTCATGAAAGACACTATAGAATATTATTTAAAAAAAATTGCAAAGGACTACAACCTCACCTGTGTAACCTCACAACCTACAGTGTATCTCACCTCTCGCCTACGGAAAGTACCTATCGTATCTTCCTCATTTATTTTCAAATTAATTTTACATTTTTTTCAGTTATGCACTAAAGAAAAAAAATATTTTTTGCAAAAAAATACATCATATTTCAATTACTAGCCTAATATAGCTAAGGTTACAATAAAAATGTGATGAATGATAATACCCATGCTATGCATTAATTACCAATGGGTTAATAATAATCATTAAACATAATTTAAAAAGTTATCTTTATAGCACTATATTGTTAATTCAATTTGTTTGCACAGCTGACAAAAATTTTAACTTAATTTGAAAATAAATAAGAAATATATGAGGGCATGTAGGCGAAAAATTTAGTAATCATGTGATCAATGCAGAGAACTAAAATTCATGACTATGGCATTTTTGCATTAGGAAAGCATTATTTGGTTATAGAGCCAGGTTTTAAGATACATTTTATATCTCATTCGAATATTTAAAATGTAGGTAATAGTAATACAATAGAACAGTGATAAAAAATTGATTTTTACATTTATTTCTTAACATTTTTTTAAGTCGTTTTCAGATTTAACTGTACTTTTTACAAAACAGCAATTTATTTCATTGTAGTAAATTAATATTTTTAACAATATCATTTCTTTTTAAAAGAATGACATCCCCATGTACTTCACTCATAAAGATTGTAGTTGCAGTCTTAATGTAAGAATAATATCACAATCATAATTTACCGCAAATATAACATTTATTGAAAACTACCTAAAATATTTTAAAGAAACCTTCAATTAGAAGCTTTAAACGTGCAAATATGGATTTCAAAAAGGATCCGGGCACATCAAATTAACTTTTTTTATCTCAATTAGTCAAGAGATCACCTGAAGTGTGCCTAATTTGTACCTACTTATTTATACGGATATGATGAGGTTGATATTAGAATTGATTGAAAATTAATTAAATACAAAGTAGTTTTGAAATAGATATTATCTTAATATGAAGTGTAATTTGTAAAATATAAAAAATTATTTATTTTATTGTGTATTCTTTTCCATTACTTACCAAAATATAATACTTTTCATAGAAGAATTTGATGGTGACGTATAGATATATTACTCTCTATTTTTTTTACTTAAACATTAAACTTTAACTTACAAAAATTCAGTGTCCCTGCTCCTGAGAACTAAATATAAAAGTATCCCCTAAATTATGTATGTTAGGCAAGTTTTCAAATCTAATTTAAAAAAATAAATGCTTCACTCTGTTATTTTTGACTTACCTATTTTTAAAAACGGTAACACATCCTCTGTGTAAATGTATGTACTAGCCTTGTATATAATAAAAATCTATACACAAGGATATTAATCAACAACAGTAGTTGGCTACATATAGTTCTTTAGCTTTATTTATTATTATTAATCTTATGTAATTATTTTCAAAAAATAATAAAAATAGACAGTTCAGGCTAATAGTATATACAGCAAGATATACCTACTGTTAGACTGAAGTATCTATATTTTCAAAATAATTAATATGTTTTGAAAATGGTTGAACACCTTATAATGATATTTTTGCATCTATCTATCTACAGTATTTTTAATAAGCTAGTTCTGACTAATGAAATGTAGATACATGGTGAGATAGTTTACAAATTATATTCTAGATACATAATCAATATTTGTCAAAAGTACTTACACGGTGTAGGATATAAGAACCCATACTTTCAAAGTATCACTATAAACTGAATACAGCTTAATTCGTTGTAAGCTCTGGGTTTAGAAGATAAGATTTAGAAGATTCATGACGAAGTTTTTGAAGTGTTTTTTCAATAGCTTAGTCTTTCACAACATTTAAAAGTCATATTAGCTGATCTAAAATTTATCACAAAAGGATTTTAATGAATAAAATATAAATTTAGCGTGAGGAAATTTATACAATGTTTTATGTAGCGATACAAAACAGTCTGTCTGGTTCTCAGAATATACAATTAGTGAATAATTCGAAAGCAGATAATAAAAATAATGATACAATAATGAATGTAAGAAGATTAATAGGTACCTACTAGTTTGTCACATAAATGTTTATTGTTTCAAGATGTATGAACAAAAGTATTTGTCCAATACAATAAAGGGTTGTAGAAACTAGTTCTACTACTATCAGATGGCATGCATATAGCAAAAAACTACGAATAGTAAGGGACATCACTAAGTATCCTCCATCTGTAAACGCCTTATTTAAATAAGGACTAAAACAAATCAAGCTAAAACAGCTATTCTCCTGGCAATATGCCGCGCCGAGCGCTGAATTACAAAACAAAATTTGCCGTATTTTGTCTAACACAGTTAGAATCAAAATACAAGGATTCGGATTGCAACGAAAACTACGAGGAAATACTAAGACCACACATCGTAGGATGCCACTAATTGCAGACCGGTTTCGACCTTTTTATGATCTCATCAGTGCAATATAAGTGAGCATACCGACTAAACGAAGACCTGAGTATTTGGCACAATAGGTAAACCTTGTGTACGCAAGACCTACGCAAGGCCTATTGGCGCCACCTCTGTGTAGTTTTCGCAACACAATCCAAACAAATCGTAATGGGGTAAAAATCCAATACAATAAAGGGTTGTAGAAACTAGTTCTACTACTATCAGATGGCATGCATATAGCAAATAACTACGAATAGTAAGGGACATCACTAAGTATCCTCCATCTGTAAACGCCTTATTTAAATAAGGACTAAAACAAATCAAGCTAAAATAGCTGTTTTAGCTTGATTTGTTTTATGATCAGTAATCAAACATGAATGACATGTTTGATTACTTTTCTATTAAAAATTAAATGCAAAAAGTTTTGTACATTTTTGTGCAAAATTGTATGAGAATAATGTCATCAGGATGGGATTGAATTATGATAAAGTACCCTCCAAAAAAAAGGCAAAAAGCTTTTTTTTTAATATTCTCTAATGGTCCTAAGATTAGTAGATCTCCTCAAATACTACAACTAAAAAAAATAGGGCATTGTCATGTGAAATAAAAGTGAAGTAGTTCGTTATTTATTATAATCAGAAAAATGCAAGTTATCCCAGTTTTTCTCTTACCAACGCCTGAGCGCGGTGATTTCGGAGAGAGAACGGTATCAGTGTGGCAAGCAGGTAATCGCCGTTTGCAATCCAAAGTATGTGACATTAATTCATTAAAATTATTTTAAATACGTCCACTTATTCAGAAAGGAAGATGCATCCATTTTAAAAAAATATTCTTTAATTTGAGGCATAGTTTCCGAGGAATGCAGTGAAGAACATACTTGTAAAAACACTGCAAAATGAGTTAAATTTTAACGAGGGCCCAACCGTCCAGTGAAATATTTATTAATCAACGCTCAAATGGGATATAGGCTCTCAAAATGTCTTTTCTGCAATGCTTTTTTGAAAATAGTGTATTTTTCTACGTGTATACAGCTACAGAGAATAATAATAATATAAACTTTTTATCAGAAAAATATCTAATTGTCTGCTACCCATTGCATTAAATAACTCGAAAATTTTACACCCTTTTGCACAGAATAATTTTTGCGCAACTTTTTTTGGAAGTTATAAGCTATTAAAGCATTCTGTGATTAAAAGATATACCTACCTATATATAACATTATTAACCTGTTTTTGTTTCAAGGAAAATAAAACTGTTTTATTCCTATAATTTTCAAAAACTCATCCTGCTTAAGAAACGTATAAGTACCTACCTACCTACCTACATAATAATTATATAAGTAATATATAATTATTTCTATAGGAACATAATCTAAACATACAATTTTTCATGTTTCTTTGACACTTTTAAACAAACAACTTTTCCAAATTGACGGCACTACAAATATGTTGCTCTCTTAATTCTCAATATCACTCATATCCTGAAAATATTTTCATATTTCTGAACATCAATTAAAATTCAATTTGACATCATGTAAACATTTGCTAGATATTTTCTCCAGTTCCAATATTTTATTAATTTCTGCTTATACTGTCCCAAACTTACGCTACACGCTAATGGATGACGCTTAACTTGGAGATCAGGATACCGTATATTAACCAGAAAATAAACCCAATTGGCTGTCAAGACTCTTTCTAATATATCATTTCACGGTTATACCTCATTTTTGGCCATTGATTTTAACTTACATTTTTCTTAAAATATACAGTGTTATTCAGAACTTATCCATAATAAAATTTGGGGATGTTCAACATACATGTAGAAATGTGGTAGTGCAAAAAATTTTTTGGCGGCTTCTGAAAACTATTTAAACATTTTTCATTGCACGCCGCTGGATACTGGTCCACTGTAATGGAGTGACTTGGGACTGACAATGCAAACTGGCTAGCACGAAAAAAACTTCGGAAGTTCTGAGAGTATACCGACACCCGGCGCAAAAAAGATTTGCGGCGTTTTTACTTTAAAATAAACTTAAAGATAGATAGATGTGACCAAAGTGATGTGTCTTTAAAATGAATAAAATTTTTACTAGGTATTAGAAACATGAAATTTATAAAAAATTTGCACATACCTCGTTACAAAAGCTGTTCGAAATAATATTCCTCGACTTGTACACACTTTTGGGCACGCCTTATCCAATTTTGCCACACTAAACCGAATGTTCCTGCAACAATCACTCACAAAACCTAACTCGTAATTGATAATCCACTGGTAACAGTCCATTAACTCAGCATTACTGTACACATGAGCCATTTTGAAAATTTTACAGTTTAACACTCCTACGATAAATAAAACACTGGCACTAAGAAGGACACAGTTAGATTGATGACTGAATAGGCGATATTATCCCCACTCCAACTCTGTTCGCTCGGTCTTTAACCAGGCGTTTCAGGTACAAAAACGTGTTTACTTTTTTTTTTACCACATTCTTAGGAATGTGGTATATCAGATGTTGAAGTACAGTTGCCCATCTACGTAGTCCTTTATAATGGTATAACTTTAAACACTGTTTACGGGAAATCCTAAGACTTTTATTATAAATTTTTTTGGTGATATCGATTTCTTATTGAAGGATGCACGTATCCTCAAAGTTTTAGAGATAAGTTCTGAATAACCCTGTATATACAAATATTAGGAGTTGTTCTACGGGAAAATAAAACGAATTTGTTATAATATAACTTTAATATTTTGAATAATAATATTAATAAAATGATATTTATATAAATTGTTATTTTCTATAATAAAAAAAAATCACACATATACCATCTCTTTGGAAATTATTATAAAAGAGCAATATAAAGAGCTTCTGGTTTACATAAAGGCATTATATGCAGATAATAAAGAAACAAAAAGTACTGCAAGTAATAAATGATTGGTTAATTATAATAAATTGCCCTATCTAGATATACAAATTAACAAAAAGTTATTTATATAAAACAGTCTTTGATTGCACCAAATAATAAACATAATATAAACATAATTTTTACGGACATTTAGGGATATTTTACTAATTTATATTTAGTATAAAATCTTAAAACCTTCTGTGTGCAACTTCAAGTAAAAAGAACGATACAAAAACATTTTTACTATTAGACAAAACAGAGATAACAATTATTAGATTAATACTTAATTCTAATACCATATAAAAATTAGTTTAGTTACTTAGGTGTACGCAGATATTATTTTCAAATTATTTCCTACATAATGTACAGAATAAAACCACTAAATTATATTTTAAAATCTTGTAAACTTTATCAAAATATGTATTGCTATTACTAATAATGCTTTTTTTATATAAATAAAACATGTAAATTAAAAGAATTTACATTTTTAGAAATAACTAAAAATTATTTATATGAATTATCTACTGGCAAGTTATGCTAAGTAGAACTAGTCGGCAGTCAGGATCTCACTTAAACTGTGTTAATCGCTTGGGATCTCTTTCTTTCGTTCAAAGTCCTAAAAGGACAAGCTAGCGACTGGTCAAGTAAGTCTGATCTAGTAAGTAGTTATTTCTGAGCAAATCGATATATATTTATTTATTTTTATATATATTTCTACAAATGAATCAATAATCGGTGTTGTAAAAAAAATTACAGAAATCAGTCATAAACATTTGACTGTTAATGGTAATTAAATTGTTCAACGGAAAAATATTTGATACGATTACAGGATTTTAAAATATCAGGAGTGGATTTAGTACATTCAATGATTAAAAAAAAAAAATGTTTGCAAAGATCGAGAGTTAACCAAAAATATATTCTACGTTTGCACTTTCATTATAAAACAGCTCCTTATCTCCAAACTTTCAAGACTAGTATAAAAATGGTTATTTAATTTCTTAATCATCACTCTAATTTTGTCTAATAACATAGGCTCACGAGTGCTACACGATGTATTGCATTATAAATTTATCAAGGGTTTTTATGCAGTTTTTATGTATATACAAGAGCAGCATGCTTAAAATTTATGAGTAATAAAATTTTACTCATGCTCCAATGCTTATTTATTTATTATTTATTATACTAGATTTTTTGGACTTATCTACATTTAGTGAGCATTTACTTCACTAACATACTTGGTTGGCACCAACTTATTAAATGCATAATTTTCACAAAAGGTTTTTCAACGACTGACCTCTTCCAACTTTTTTATCTAGCCCTAGGTTTGTTAATTTTATTGCTATTTCCAATAGTCTAGGAGAATTAAAGGAATCAAAAAATAACAAATGTGTTTTGTACTTAGAATTTCGTCCTTGCAATGCCAATCTTCTGTTAACTTTTAGTCAAATCTAAATATGTACAATTTTAATCTATCACTGTTAGTATAAATTGCAGTAGCACCATTTATTTTTTTATATAAAAAAAGTTAATTGTCTTTTGTATTTTGTCATCAATTAAACAAGGAACTAACGATATTGACACTGCAAGGGAAAAATGTTCCGACATTGCCTCGACAATATATTCACATATTTATCAAGTTGTATGCTGAAAACTTTAACCACAATGTATTTAATAAAATTTTCTGTTTGATTTGCAATGTTTCAGCTAAAAAGTAGGTAAATAAACTGATTCCTTTAAAATGGCTACGCTGATCAAAAGAAATTGGTTCAAGAGTGTCATCTCTCACACGCACCAACAATTTCAAATTGGTCCAGCGTTACCAATTCGCCATGCCGGGTTTGTTAAGGGTCATGAAGTAAATCTGACAGGAAGACCCACTCTTAGCACTAGAAAAGAAGACCTTATCATTTCGCTCACACAAAAACTTTAACCTCTGAGCCTTTTTATGCATAAATACTCCATCTAAATGTCCTGATTCCACTGAACGTATTTCTATGGCTTTATTTCCCCAACCCATTATCTGGCCCGTGCCTATGTATGCTACCGATGTTGGCATTTCGCCCCACTACAATAAAAAAAAAACATTTACAGAAATTGAGCACCACTCCAGTTTGGCAAGATACTTTCAAAATTCTTAAGTTCTGGGATAAATGAGATTAATGAAATTAATAATGACATGTCCTACTACAACATCAACAAACCTTCGGTACAATATACTTTTTAAATTATAAAAAAAATATTAAACAATCAAAAACCCAAATTTCTAGAAGTAGGTACTCGAAAAAAATAAATTTCTTAGGACATGTAATAAAATACAATATTTATATTTAGTGTTACAACCATAGAAATTATAAAAAATATAGAATGCTTTTATAGAGATTGAAAACGGGCATCTATGGAGAATCCGTAACTCTAGTAAATTTGGTTTTCTGTATTGGTAGCTATGATTGCACTAGCAGCTTGTTTCGCATTAGCTGCCGGGCGAGAAATTTGGAAATCAAGTAACTTTACACGTGACCTGCATTATTTTTCTACTGAATTTTTGTCGTAATATTCACCCATTCGCAATTTCTAGCTAACATGCTATACTTAATTTTTTAATTAGGAAGAGTGAGACCATAAGTCAAATTCACAAAGGGGAACACTTCCAAATTAATTTTGTATTAAAAAGTAGGGTTAAGGTTAAAATTAGGATTGCTAATCTTTGTCAATCACATAGAACACAGATGACAACTTTAATTAACAACAAATATAATATATCATCTTGTGGAAAGTTGAAATTTGGCTGTATGCAAACGGTTTGATTTCAGCCATCAGGTATATTTTACCGCGCAAGAATAAAGTCATTCTTCCCAATTAAAAAACGTAGTATAGTATAAATACTAAATGGCAGGCTATATTACATACTATTAATAATAGAATGATCCTTACCGAAATTTTGAACAAATCGAACTTCTAAAGCTGAAATTTGCACAAAATCGTTTTATTTACCAAAGGCCATTTATCTCCCTATTAACTAAAACAATGCAGTTGTTCGGGGAACACAGTAAAACATAAATCAAGGCAATATTAATTTATCAAAAAAACGGAAATGACAACAAATACACAAACAATTAACACTGACCAACAGCTGACAAATGTTACAGTATCCTAACCTAAAACCTAATTTTAAATTAAACCCGCAGTCGGCATGAAGTTGCTGACTGCGGGTTTAATTTGCACTACCAATATTTACATGGCGTGCCGTAAAAAATCCCTAAAGTTATGTTTTTTCGTATTCTGCATAGAGTGGCTATTTTTTAATGTATCATATAATGGATTTAGGCATTCTATATTTTTTATAATTTCTATGGTTGTAACACATTTTTCCTGGAAAAATCACAACACTAAATTTTATAGATACATTATATCAAATTAAATATAGAAAATGGAAAGTTATTTTCATATTTTCTTATCTAATGATAACAATGTAACTGTACTTACCTGAAGCAACATATTTTTAGCTATCCTACCATATGTATTCACATATACACCTTCGTTATCATAACAAAGTAAGAGCTGCATTCCATTACTATTTGGTAAAGTAACTATACAGTGTGGACTAATTCCATTTTGTGTCTGCAAATAAAAAAAAAGGAATCGTAGTAGATTTGATATTAAAATTATTAAAATTTAGAAATTATCATTTATTTGAAGTAACATTTGTTGTGGTATTTGTTGCATATTTAAGTAAATATGCATGAAAATCACTCGATGAGAACTTAGAAACAAGCTCTTCATATGCTGGAAGCTTATATTGCATCATTTCGTTGCTACTTACGTGTTTGGGTAAGTAGATATCGTAAACGCTAGCGGAGTCTAAATCAACAGCATGGAATCCATCACTGCTTCCATAAATCACCTTAAGTCTCGTGCCTTCTTCGACAGTCAAATCGACCAAAAGCGGGCGATATGTCAAATCACAGAATGACTTGAATGCCATGAATTTGTGGTAGGGCTTGGGTGCCCACGCATAAATTTCGATACTATCTTTTAAGGCTATCACCAAGAACTTTATCCTCTCGTACTTCACTATCTTGAAGTGGACCGCACCCTGGAGGTCGCCTACGTTTATCCATCCATTCCTTCGTTCCACTTGCTGCAAATGAGAAAAACATGACAGAGTGATACAAAAAAATTCTTCTTGATAAAAAGTTTGCGTCCGATGCAGAATTGATTGCTACAAATGCATGCTACATATTGAGCGACCAGTGAGATAGACATGTTGAAAGATATGTCGACCGAAATTCTTAATAGTGAGTGCTTGATAAAACTATAAAATAATCACTTAAAACATCCGTGTTTATAAGGAATTAGTCAGGAGTTTATAAATACTTGGAATAAACTTGGCAACACGATAGAATGTGAAGTGGTCAATTCCCTTACTTGTTTTTTGCCTAAGATTGAGCTACACGAATACTACGTAGAAAAATTAAAAAACTTTAAAGTTTAAATAATGAAAATACCTAAATACAAATTATACCAAAGCCCTCTCACGATGTGACGCATACAAACAAATAGGTACATAATACAGAAACATGTAGACTTACATCACTCATACCATCTGTTCGCAAAATCTTGCTTTTGAGCCAACTAAGGTAGTACACTCGAACACGGTTCTTTTTACCAGAGATAGTGACGAGGATGTTCTGCCCTTCCAGCACTTCCATCTGTTGGAACCGACGTCTCGAAATTAACTGATACACCTTTCCTTGTCCGCTCCTATCTAATAACATCAGTCCATGTTCTGTACCAATGAGAAGATTGACACCTACAAAAATAAAAACTTATTTAGCATTTAAATTCCCTCAGAATTAGTTGTTCAAAATGCATTCATTTTCAATCAGTGTGTCCAACATAATGCCTATATAAAATTTCCTGACTTTTCCAGGTTCTCCAGGAAGATATTTATTTTTTCCAGCAATTAAATGGTTTGTATGACAAAGAAACGCACATTATTTTATTATATCAATTTAAATGATAATATTATCAAAAAATACTTGTTGTCATATGCTAGTATTTTTTCCACTACATTATATAATGTGAAACACCTTAAGGTGCATTTAAGTTGCGAATGCATTCGTTCGTCTCTGTTCGCTCTAATATATGCAGAAACACGGATAAGTTCGTTCGCTCCCGTTTGGTTCTCCATATAAATTACGCAAGCTTAAGGAAACGAATTCGTTCGTTCGCTTCTGTTCACTCTAATTTAAATCCCCCTTTACATTACATAATGTGAATGACCTTAATTTAACCTATAAATATCAATAATATACGGTTTCTCAATGTTGTATTAAATGCTTATTTTCTCTTTTTCAAAACAATAATTTTATCTTAATTTAATATTTAATATAAAAGATTACTCAAGATACAAATATAACCATATATCACATAATCTAATTGGGTGGAGACAGTAACACCTCCAATTTTTCAAAGACCCAACTTCACAAATAAACGAAGAAATTTTCATCTATATCTTAACTCTCACAAATAAAAACACAAAAGAAGAAATACTAACGTTTGTATTATGCTCTTACCCCATAATGCGGCACACAGTATTTCACTATTAAACCTCTTCTTATATTTTCTAATTTCTGGTGTATCGGATGATATGTCATGTGACGTCGGAGTAACGTTAACGTTCACGTGCGATTCTCTCCTCGACGGGGCGGAACTGGCTCCGAATCCAAATGCCAGGAAGGATCGTTGTTTCTGTTGTAAGGCAAGAGCGTTAGCATGCAAGTTATGGGTAACAGGCGAAGGGGTACCAAGGAACTGAAAAAAGAATTTCTGATTAGGTATTAATTAAATTACAATGGCTATATTATGCGGTAAGGGTACCATATCATTCGTTAATTCGAGACTATCGAAAATTAATGCTTAGAATCTACTGCAAATATTTATTATTAAACTACTTAAAATTACAGAAATCAAATAAATCACATGCTCTGAAAAAGATAATTATTGGCTTACTTTTAACATTTATACAAAATATAAAACTACTCAATTTAATCACAATAAATTAACATAAGACGGTTTTGAAGATTTTTTATGTAAAATAAAATTTGATCTGTTCCTACACAAATCAGATACTAAAATATAAAACCTAGAGATGGGTATATGCCGGACACTTGATTAACAATTTTCGGATGATTTGCAAGTTTTACATTATTATTTTTTTTATCTCACTGAAACCTTTTCAGACTATAATTTTCAAGTCAAAACAAGGTTTGACTTAAAGTCAAAATTCATAATATGTTCTGTGGAAAATATTTTAAAGTTACTAATTGAATTACGATTGAAAATCACAAACTTACATTCATTGCAATAAAATTAAACGGTACAGGCCCTTTACAACAATACATTCAGTATGAACGGGTACACACAAGTAACAAGCTGTATTGCTCACAAATACTTACACCTATAAATACAAGTAAAATAATTTCATTTGGGCAGCATTCCAAATTTTTTTATGAATCAAAGTTTTGACGATGTGTCAAATATTTTTTCCAAGTAATTTGTAAATAAACAAGCACAAGCAACAAGCACACAAATTAAAAAGTGTTAGTCAAAATGGATATGATAAAATTAGTCTTTCCCGTTAGTTTTCCGAAACCAAAACAAAAATAAAAATTATGAACTAACAAACAAAATGGGTTATGAATAACTGATGAATAACTACCATTCCACCATGTATTGCTACAACTTGCAGCTGTCAATGTCTCCTTTATCCTGCATGTCGGTCTGCATTTATATCTGGTTACGTGATTAAAAACTTAAATAAAGATGCACTAACTATTTAACTTCAAATTTTTCATGTTGACAATAACATGATTTATCATTA
The DNA here is from genome assembly GCA_963924545.1 of Pogonocherus hispidulus. Classification (NCBI taxonomy): domain Eukaryota; kingdom Metazoa; phylum Arthropoda; class Insecta; order Coleoptera; family Cerambycidae; genus Pogonocherus; species Pogonocherus hispidulus. The sequence continues at coordinate 71,234,080 of OZ004694.1, forward strand.
ATTAGATTTCAAACAAATATATAAAAAATTAATTGTGTACTATAGTGACATACCGGGTTTTTCATATCATCTGACTAATGGCAATTAACATGGGCTATTACATTTTATTGAATTTTATATTCCCAAGGCATATTATGGGAAATATTGCTAACGGGATCGATAGTACTGACTGCCAAACACTTCTAATTACCAAAATACTGAAGAGAAATGTTTTTTTAATTAAAATATCGGTAAAAGTGCGTTACAAGTTAAAAGGTAGTTTACATAGTTGTCTCGGCGCACAAAATTGTAAGTGGCAGTGGCCTAGTGTTTTGAGTCGCAGGCCGTTAAACTATAATTCAAAATTTTGTGCAAGTTCAAATCCCCAACAGAGGCAACTTTTTTTATTTTAATTTTTAATTAAATATGGTCCTTAATACATGACTGCGGAAAATTCCAGCCCAAACATTCACCTTTTGAGGGTAGTGTGTCTTTGCTGCAAGTACCTGATTTGGATTTTCTGCTAACCAATATCTACTGTTTTCGAAATTTGGTACCGAAATGTTCATTCGTTTGTAAAACATATGCTCCTAAAAAAGTGTCTCTAAATTTTACAGACTGTTAAAATGAACTAATTAATTAATTAATTAATTCCAAACGTCTTTAATGTTTAATAAGAAAATTATAATTTTGCAGATTTTAGAGATTGCAAAGAGAATAATAATTATTGACAATGACATATTTATTCGAATAAGTAAACACTAATAATTGAAATTAATTAAAAAATTAAAAAAAAGTTGGTGGGACTTGAACTTGCGAAACTTTGCGTCTTAAACCACCAAGCTACAACGCCAATTGTCGTTTTGCGCGCTGAGACAACTATGTAAACTGTACCTATTAACTTCCGATATATTAATTAAAAAGCATTTCACCTCAGTATTTTGGCAATCAGTATAAGTGTTCGAAAGTCAGTACTGATTCCGTTAGCAATATTTCTCAATGTGTCTTGGGAATATAAAATTCAATGAAATGTAATAGGCCATAACTTTTCTAGATAGAATAATTCCAAAGTATTAAATTTTCAAAATATGCCTCTGCCATGTCATTTTCTCATAAGAAATTTGGTCTCCTGAGTCAGGATAATTTTGCTTTTTTAAAAATTATACTCCAAAAAATCTTACAATATAAAACTTAATTTGTGTTTTTTAAAGTGTATTAGGCCCGGTGCAAAATGAGACGCAGCTTGGTGAGTGACACAACGCGAGTCACGGCGAGTTTTCTGCGGGAGGAAACTGCTAACGTGGGTACCGTGCAAATACGATTGGATTGCAGTTTTCACTTCGCAGGCAGGCGACCACATTACTGAAAAATGGTAACTGCTACTGCACTCATTGATTCTCAATTTAGTTCTGAATCTAATTCAGAAGACGAGTTCGAGTCCGAAATGGCATCGTGTATCTCCCAGACGGGTAGTAATAAAGTCAGTGAGAAGCTTGTACTTGAAAAAAAAAAGAAAAACTCATGGAGAATTTGCCTTAACTATACCCCGATTCAGAATTAAGCAAAGTGCAATGACCGGAAAAAGAGTAGATCTGTGTTGTCACATTTATTTCTAAAGTATTCTTATTTAAAACAGGAAACGTATTAATTACCTTATTTACCCATTTTTTTACTTGTCTTTAACGTCCCTTATTCCTATTGTACTTTATTAAAGCAAACACAATGTTTAATTTGCTTTTACTTAATAATATCACAAGTATAAAGACATAATATATCTTTATACTTGTGATAATATCGAGGAATTTCGGAATATCTGACAACTATGAAAGCCGTAAAGTTGACGACAAGCTGTTTATCCTTATTTAACATACATATTCTTGCATTTTCCCTTTCTTTTTTCTGAGCCTCAACGACGTTGATTGGTCGAATTAGGAACCAATGGGAACCAACAAGCGACTGCGCTCGAAACAGTGGCGTGATGTTGGGTTATTTCGCGCGCGTTTCTTAACGGTAAAAATTTGTGGTAAAATTATCAGTGTATTTATTCTTTGTGTCAGTGTTTATACTTATTTGTGTTAGTTAAAAAAGTGGAAGTGCATATACTAGAAGTATTCTATAGAATAGTATACCAGTATATATTAACTGAAATGTGCCCAATGGTAAAACAGAATACGCACGCCCATGCTTCACCGCATTTTACCAGATCGGCGAGGTCATTCCACTTTGCTTAATTCTGAATCGGGGTATAAAGAATTTAGTGACGAAAAGTTCACCAATTATTTTCGGCTAAACCGTGATTAATTTAAAGAAGTGCAATTTAGCGATTTCCTCCCACTTTTCAGTTTTAAGTTTTGTTCTCATGTAGTCTACATGGCTTGTATCGTACAAAACTTGTCGAATTCGCACGGCCTCCATTAATTTTTCTTCCATGTTTTCAAACACGCACCGTGATTTCTAAAGCAAACTGCGGCAACTAAACTGCGTTCCGCAGGATCGCGTTGAGCCAAAACTGTGTCACGTCACGCTGCGAACAAATATGCGCAATAACTATTCTTACTTAGGTTCACAAAAACTCGCCGTGACTTACGCTGCGTCACCTCACCAAGCTGCGTCTCATTTTGCGCCGGGCCTTAGGTACTTTCATACGCCCAAGTGTCTTTTTTATGAGTGTCTGTCAATCTTTATTCTTGAATTGATAAAACTAGTTCCTACAGACTAGACTTTTATGTAGAAGGGTTGTTTTTATTACAACACACCCTTATTTATATTCACATTCATAATTAAAAACAAATATCAGAATGGAAATTTGAAAATAATAAAACTGATTTTTTTTACGTCTAATCATCATGTTAGTAACCTATACAATAATATTATATTGATCCGTAGATTTATAATTTATACACAAAAAATTAAGTAACTTGCAAATAAGAAAAGAATATTTTGTTTGTGTCTCAATCAATTAGATTTATGAAAATATTTCCGCTAAATATGACCGACTGCAAGTGGACTATTTAATCTACATCAATACATAGTGAACTCAACACTACATAGACAACATTGATAATCATACTTACATTTATGTTACACGTTGTTATGGACGTCACTCGTTAGGCAAAAACCAAAGAGAAAGACATTAAAATTAGTGACAAACACATTAAACATATATATTAACTAACAGATTCTAAATCTCAGGAAAATAGTGTTGTCTGAGTCTTTCTATATAAGGAAACATATTTGTATGTTCCTTGCACAAGTAGTACAATAAATGAAAATAGAAAAAATACACACAAAATAATTAAATATAATAAATAAAAGCTTTAACAAGATAATTTAAAAACAGCGTGTACAGAGTCAAAAACCAGAGGTAAAATAATTATCTACAGATTTGTGTATATTTTTACGTAATAATTGTGAAAAGCTTTTGGGTTTTCCAATACATATGTTAAGACACAGTAAGTAGCATTTTTTGCTCTGCATAGGTTAAAATCCGAGGCAATGGCTTGAAAAATAATTAAATCAAAGTCCCTCTTCATTAGTATTTTGCAAGCATCAGTTTTTAGGTAGTAGTTTTCAACTGATGTTGCAAAACCAAACCATTAAATAGATAAAAAAGAACAAAATCCTTAAAAATAAAACAAATTGTCTTCAAGTTAATAATGGCACAAAGAAATTAAATTATTTCATTTTATATAACCGATATGTTTTGTTAAGTTAAATTTAAATAAATATCATTGACGTTATGTATATATATTTTTATCAGAATTAGCAATCTGCATTAATGTTTGGACTGACTAAAATTAAATATATATGATTAAAAAAATTGCACGACATACCTCTTCATTTGTAGATTTATCTCGTGCTGAGGGGGTACCAGGGCTGCCACTGGCTTGACTAAGAAGATCGGGTAAAACACTACTCTGCCGTGAGTGATCACTACTTCTACCGTTCTATAAAAAATTTGAAAATATATTCTATTGTTAAAAAACGACACATGGTTACTCTTATTCCTAGTTTATAAAATTGATATAACCATCTAGTTTATTATAATTTTTATTATATTTCTGTTTCGTAGACTTCTAACCAGACATTTCAATAATTTGAAAGGTAATCGGTAATATTTTTGAAACAGAAAACTTGATTACTATAAGAAATAATTTTCTCAATCAACATCAATCAACTAAATAAGAAATATAAGGAACGTAATAACTCATGTAATGTGTAATATCTAAGATAACTGTAATTGATCAAATTAATATTATAAAATAAAATAACACAAAGCATATAACAGAGAAGAACGAGCATGTAGATTTAAAAAACTGTTATCACAGAAGAAACACACAAATATTACAACTATTGGTATTCTATATTATATTTGGCAACTAAAAATATATGTTATTAAAACAAAAGTTTACCTATAATTCCAATAACTTACACGAAATATAAATGAATTAGTAAAAGAGGTGGAATTACAAATTATCCATCTAATTAGACATACTAATGATATGTCAAAAATGACCCCCATGAGTCAAACATAAATCTATGACAGAAAGAATCAAACTTTCATTTTAATTGCTAGATGTAGGATTGACCAAAGAACTCATTTCAATCAATATTTCTGAATTCCTGCAAAAGATTCAATGCCTTTAATATTATCTGAAGATAAAAAATTGTTTTAGAATTTTCTAACGACATACTCTTAGTGGAAATTCACAAAAATTACTTTATTGGACCACCAGAAGTCATTTTTTGTCCACAGGTTTCGTAATGCCTAATTATCTGAAACATTTATAATCTAGTCATATAATATTTTGTATATTTTGAGTTCAATTTATAGATTGAGACGCAGGAGTAGTGGTAGCAGCACTACTGCGCCAGTCAGGCCAGGTTCGTAGCCAACGTTAAAGCCGTGAAATGCATTAAAATATTTGCAGATTACTGTAACAGTCTGCCGCAGAGGTTTGTACCGCTCGATGTTAACTAACTTTCAACTTGGACTGCTACTGCGGTTGCATATCCTACTACTATTTTTGCAGCAATTTTGACTATGTCACATACAAATATTGTTGGATGATTTGTCGCTCATGTGGGAGGAGTAAATTTGTTAGAGGAACAATTAAATGCCGACATAAGCAAACCTTCCATACATATAGTTTGAAGGCAATTTTCCATTTTACTCCACTTGCGGAGCTGGTTGTCAAGTTTTCTAAATGAATATGGTCTAGAACTCCTAACCAATGAGTTTTCCTCTTCCTGTACTAAATGGTGGTTAGAGTTTATCAACGTAAGTTTTTCCTGAGTGCTAATGCAGCCTATAAAACAATATGCTGCCTCCTCTTCCACATAAGTCTGGCTTTTGAGTTCATTGTGATTAAAATGAGTGGCAGAGATATTATTGTAGACATTCTGCAGTCAATATAGGTGATAGGATCAAAGTGAATTCAATCACTTTGACCACCGATCGACTAACCGCCATATTATGAAAAGTTATATTTGGAGTAACAAATCATTTTACACAACATATCCTACATATCACCACCCAGTTTTTTTTTTTTAAGATAAGTATAAACAATCTGATATTTTCTTAAACCGGGCAAAATTCTCTATAGAATAATGAAAAACTCATTAGAATTAGTTTTACGTATTCATGGGAACTATTAGTGTTGTAAATGAGGGAACGTTCACCATTGTGCTTGGAGAACATTCGCGAAGCTTCAAATGAATTTGCGCGCACTTTCCCGGCCGAGCATTTTGGAGCACATATTGAGAACTTTCCCTTGAATATGCTCGAAAATTCTCAGCAAATGCTCAATATGTGCTCCAAAATGCTCGGCCGGGAAAGTGCGCGCAAATTTATTTGAAACTTCGTGAATGTTCTCCAAACACGATCGAGACACATTGTTCAAATTGCCGCTAAGAGGTAAAAGTAGCAATATTGCGACTTGCGACCTATTTCCCGAGAATCACAGGTGGCCGCCGGGCCGCCGCTGCACCATAGAATTTATCTCTTTCTGTCGTAATAATCTGAAATATAGAGTAAACGAAGACGACGATTGCCGATATGTTACCGTGAAGGTATTTACTTTGCTTCTCGATTACAAACTTTTCCTCTTGTATCGAGCTTTATTTGTATTTACTCTTTTTTATAACCATTTAACATATAGTTTTTTTTTTTTAATAAAGGTGAAAATATTGAGAAAACTGGTAATCTTACGAGAATATTGAGAATAAATGAGAAAAATTTGAAACATTGACAAAAAACGTTAAATAGCCTAATTCGGCTATGTTGATAATGAATTCTCGGAAATTTCTAGTTTATTCTCATATTTTCTCGTTTATTTTTGTTTGTGCTCAATTTGCGTTCTCCAAAAAAAAATGCTCGAGCATTTTCCATCAATAGGAACTATTAAACTTTTTTCTTCAAATTCCGTTTGCTGATTTTCATTATTTTAATAGACTTTTTTTTTAAAATGTCTATTTAAGTAATGAAAAATCATATACTATGCGATTTGAACATGACACAGTAGAAAATAGAGGATTTTCTCCAGTTTAAAAAGAGTAGGTACTGTATATGCTGCAATTTCTTCAAAGGTGTTTCGGATATATTTTTTACTTGAAAATTATTAATAATAATAATATTCATATATTATAAAATACCAAATAATTGTTCGATCAAACCAAAGATGATTTGGATTTAAAATCTTTGAATAAAGCACATTTGTTATAATATAAATATCTAGACTAGTAAAATTCTATCTAATGCACACAAAAATGGAACAACAAACACATGAACAGGGCACAATACTCAAGACAGGTAAATACTCAAAAGATGGCAGCAGCACCGCAGCCAGTCTGACATCTATCTTCATGCTCATCGTAGATTTCGAGACATGCTGAGGAATTTGAACATTCTGATTAACGTTGTAATTGCCGAAGTCCAATATGTCTTCAATAATTATTTTTGCAGATGACAAAATGAGTTAAAATTTTAATTTTGTTAATATAAGCACTAGGGAAAAATATTTATTAAAGGAAATTTAGTTGTTTTTTAATTGTTATAAAAACTACATGCAGTTTTAGTAGAAGCGAATTATGGAAAATTGAATGTATTAAAGGAACAAAACTAAAAACTGAATACTGAAGTTGTTTATGTACACACCATTGGGAAAATAAAGCGCCCCACAAACCTCAACATGTAATGAACCAGAACCATGAAAATCAGGCAAAATAATTTTGTGTGACTTAACAGCATTGTCTCAAAAAGTTTTTGTCTAATGAATGGCATGAAAAATAAGTTTTTAAACACAAATATATATATCAGAGTTCCAAAAAAGGTATATAATGCAAAACTGTTAAACAGGGCGAGTCTTTGACTTGTACATATATTTTGTAGGGTGATAGATTTTGCATAATAAATGATACAGTATACAGTACAAGTCATTTTTTAAAATTTGGAATATTAAGCGAGTTATTAATTTTCAAAAATTTTGAAATTTTAATCCCAAAGTTTGTGGACCTCTGGAAAATTGGTAACGCTGCTTAGTTCTGTTTGGCAAGGTCGATTAGCTGATAAAAAAATTCCTCTTCAATCAGCGGCAGTCAAAATGTGGACCAATTTGAAATGTCAAATATACATTTTTATATTTTATTAAATTCCTATTTTTTTTTTTTAAATATCGCCACATCAGTGTTATTTATATCGAAATATATAAAATATAGGTACAAGTCAAAGATTCACCCTGTATATAAAATAAAATATATATTTTTTTCATGAATCTTAGCTATTCATACCATTTTGTATCTGTGAGTATAGAACAAAATTATATGAATTATGGTGGCAGGAATGATTTGTAGATTTATACTAGATTAAAGTCCGCCTATCAGAATTCAATGGCCACTGGAAAATAGTTTTAATATCAATAGAATTAATATACAAGTTGACTGTCTGTGCTCACCAGCCACAAAATTGAACTAATTTCGATGGCAGTCTGAAAGCTTTAAATGCCACAGAGCAATAAGACTGCACGTTGCAACCTGTGAGGTTTCGAAACAATAACAACCTTAATTACGGTGTTCATATAACGACTTCTTGGTAAGACATGTTGGCATGTCATGACATACCAATGTGTCAGGCACTAAGATATTGTACACTTGCATTGGACCGTGAGTGGTGGATTGAAGACTTAAATTAATTTTTTGCTGCTATAATTACTTGCACCTAATCCAACTCCCATCTATATATAATATGTTTAAAGGTATTATAAATTTTACCGAAATGAGGATAATATTAACTATGATAAAAGTTAAAGATGAATTTATAAAGTCATCTTGGAATTACCTATTTGTCACTCTAAAATTTTACTTTTATCTCATACATAAAAAGTAGAAATATATAATTTAATTCTATAATCAAGAAGAGAACAAATTGTTACACGCAATTCAAATTGCACATTTTAATATTCATATGTTTATTAGTGGTTATGTTTTATACTTTTTTGGAACTCTAAATGTCTTTAAGTAAACTCATTAAAGGCAGCATTAGTTAAGGAAAATTGTATTTCGTAGAAAGTTGTAAAGTCTCTCTCTCTAACCTCTAATTTATTATAAATTATAAATCTACTTAAACTACTCTATGGAACAAGTAACGATAAAATAGAAATATTCCATCACCAAAGCATAAATCGCTTTATTGCATAAAACTTACTAAACATTTAAATTCAAATTCTAATGAAGTCAGTATTCAGTACATAATTACTAATTTAATCTAAAATTAATCTTTCAAAATGTATATACATTTTTTAAAATTGAATAAGCACCCGAAAAAACAAACCAAATAAACCAAAAATTACCTGTATGAAAGAAAACTCATCTCCAACAGTTAAATTCGATCCTGTGGATGTATTCGAAATATTCGAGAGGTTGAGCGAGTTTATTTCGATTGGTTTCGAGCTCCTTCTCCTTATATTCTCAGCTTCCTTTGCAAACTGAGACTCAACTTCTCTTCTACGTGCTTCTAAGCTTTCTCTTATGCTTCTCCTAGCTTCAGAATGTCGTAACACAATATCTGATTCAGTTTTCTCACGTCGAGGTCTAATAATACTGTTTAGTATGCTGTCTTTTTTATTGCTGTTTATAACACCATAATTACGATTCAAATCATTTTTATTAGGAGTGGAGGTGACGAGAGAATCAGTTTTTTTAACGTAATCCATTAAAACTGGTTCTCCACTAGATTTTTTAGACATTCCTACATCAGAGCCGCGACGGTTATTAAATATACCACTGGATCTAGCATTTTTATCGATATATACCGCTGAATGACGTGAACTCATGGGAAAGAAATCAGAATTCTCCCTTCGGAACCCACGGAAAAATGGGTTGGATATTTTCGAATCGCTTTCCATTCTACGGTGGCCTTGCTTTTTGTCCCTTTCTTCATTTTTGGGATCTGAACTATTTGATGGAGAAGACTCTGCACTTGACACTTTTTTAGGGAAGAACTTGTCAAAGTCCCAATCTTTTAGCAACGTGGCTTCATCAATGTCTTCGACATTCTGACTTTTGTTGCCGTGACTAACTGCAGACTGCTGCCATTTTTGAACATAAAAATATTTACAAATAGAAAAAAGACAGGATATTATGTTTGATGCCTGGATAAAATACACCAAGGAAATAATAGCAAAATTTGTAAAATATTTTCTTTCCCAAATAGGATAAGACCTTAAACTTAAACCACCTTATAAATACATAGAATACAAAAAGGAGCCGTTTTCCACAATTATTGTTGATGTTTTCAATTTTCAAGAAAATAAAAATGTTCATATAAATTTTTCTATTCAAATATCTAATATTTAATGGTTGTTATAAATTATAACACACACAAAAAAAAGACTCGAATATTGGCAAATAAAATTACAAATATTTTACACAGTATAGTTGAATGTGTACGAATCATTGAAATTTTATAGAAGTAACTAAAAAACCAAGCAAAGAAGCAATAATACAGCTGAAATATATTGGGACAGTTTTATTGGATAACTTGGTCTGACTTTGTCCAATGAAAAAATTATATTTGAACTCAATCAGATTATAAATCTTATAGATATTCAATCCCACCAATTTCTGACATCAAAATATATCCTGCCCAATTAAAAACATATTTACACAAAATTGTTAACAAAATATATAAAAGACACATAACATATCCGCTTACCTTCCTGAGAACCAAAGTTCTATCGCCTTGAGATTCTTCATCGTCAGGTGTGGGAGGTAGAGGCCTATTCGGAGCACTACCTGAACTGGAACCGGATCCTGCTGTAGTGCCAGGACTTGAAACACTAGCTGTACCTTCAGGAACTACTCCTAATCCAGCCCTATAAGAAAATTCAGGACTAACGAAATAGAAGCAAAAAAAATAATAAAACATACAGAACAGAATCAGAAATGAAATAGGACAGATAAGTTAAAGTAAATATAAACAGAAATAATTCAAACATAAACAACAAATAAATAATAAAAATAAAAATTAGGAATGCAAAGAGAATGGATTAGTATGTTATCACATTAGCATGTTATTAGTATGAGATTATTATGCTATTTTATCAAGTATGATAAAAGCATTGTATATTGAAAACCATTAACAAGACAATTAGGTATTTCACGATAATAATTAATTGAAATGTTGATTAGTCAAATAGTAGCAATACAAGACAGGAAATAAAGTTAAAGTTTGTTACAACAATGAAACTAGTTTTTTGCTCATTAAAAAATTGGTTCAAAATAAATATTATTGGAAATTGGAAATAGTCTGCAGACTGATTAAACATATCAATAGTCATTTAGTTAGTTAGAATTATTACACATGAAATATATAGGCGACCTCAGCATTAAGTTGGTATTAGCGAAATTCACATATAAAATCGTACTTTTCTTCTGAAACAGAAGTTTAACGTACCAGAAGATCACTGCAATCGATCATACAATTATTCAGTTTATATAAAATACTCGATAAAATATAAAAACAAAATTTGATAGATAAGTTCTTCTAGATTGGTTCTTCAAGGTTGGTAAGTTGAATCTCCAAAGCAAGTATAAGCGATCACAACCTTGTTGAGAATGATAATTACCCTCGACATTAAAAATAACATATTAAGCAAATTCTTGTTCAACATTTTTCATTTCGTGAATATGCACCGTGTAGAAGGGGTTCCGTGCTGTACAGCTGTATTCCACAGTGTAACCCTTACATACGAGAAGTTATAATTTAAAATTTTGATAATTTTATGTTCTCCTGCATTCAATCATCTATACACATGATTTCACTAATGGCTAAATAGTTTAATTTACACAATGTATGGAGTATCTATGTATAACAAATGTTTTGACAAAGAAAATAAAATTGTTTGATAGACATTAATAGTCAATAGATGTAGATAGTAATTAATATCAATCCTTAAAACAGTTTTCTGCCATTTAACTCTTGACGATTAGTTTAACTTGACTATATTACTAGATTTTATAAGTAAATAATAGTGTTGCCAAATGTCCGGACATTTATTTTTCGAGAAATGTTCGGTCATTTTTAGGACATTTATTTGGACATATATTGGACATTTATCAATTTAGCTGTAAATAGTGTCATCATCTCAGTTTTCTCCAGATCTTTAAATGGAGTGTCAAACATTACCAAGGAAATTGAAAGAAAACAAAAAATGACTATTTTAAACAAACACGGACATTTATTTAAGTGTCCGGACGTTTTCAATATGTCTTGACATTTTCAATATGTCCTGACATTTTTATAAATCCGATAATGTCACATAGGTATTAACAAAATTTCAATTTCAAACACAAAAATTTAAATAAAAATGAATAAAACAAAATGTAATGCACCAAAGTGTTAAGATACCATTTGTTATTCAGTACAATAAGTATTGATTATTTTCACTGAATTAAAACACTATTTTTGAATTTTAAGCAAGTCATAGCCGTAATCACAGTCGTGATGTTATAATAATAAATTACAACTTGTTCGGATCAAATTCAACCTTAGATAATTATTTGTAAGGAAAATGAGTGAAAAAAAAACCAATGTAATCGGCATCTTCATGTGATTGGATTTGCAATTCACTTTCACTATCTTGATCTAAAATATTGTCTGTGCTATAACTTTCCATATCAATTTATTTGAAAGAGATGCCGAAAACAACTACTCCACGGGTAATATGCCCTGACTGGCATTGCATTATATCGGCATCTCCTTAGGAGTTGCCACATCGTTCATAGAGACCTTCTACCAGACACTGACCGGTTTCGTCGTTATTTGTCTGGGAATTTGACAATAATTGTCAGACAGATAGTAGCAAAGACAAAAAGAGGACACTACAGTGTGTTTTTCACCACTACTAACTTTCCATATCAATATCATCATCGCTGGTAATATTAATACTATCATTATTACCATCTTCAGTTTCCACTTGGACACTATTGCATTATCCTTATTTTCATTTATATCCTTCATAACTATTTTGTTAAACTTTACTTACATCTTCGGATGTGAATAATAATTACTAGATATCTGAATATCAAGTGGCAATTTCTAACCTAAACTTTTTTGAAGAAAATTTTTGGTTAGGATTTGGACACATTCATAAATGTCCGGACATTTTCATTATGTCAAGTCCATAAATGTCCGTGTCCGGACATATAAATGTCTGGACATTTGAATGTCCGGCAACACTAGTAAATAATATACCATATTTATTTTATAATTTTTGGCATTAATTTAGGTACCTACTCAATTTAATTATTTTAAAAATTTTAATATGTAATTAATAAATATCTGGCCATTAGACTTCAATTACTAAAAGTCATGAAAACACACATCGCAATGCATTTGATGTTTAACACATCGCAACAGTTTGCAAAAGTATAAAAAAAGAATGTTCCGCTTATCCCTACGATCGAAAATCTTTTAACCCGCATATAAATAATGTATTTATTTGTTCTGTCGCCAATTAAGCAGAAATTAACATTATTATAGGCTACATCTAGCTTTTTACGAAAATAATACTCACAGTGGCTTAGGAGGATCACTAGCCAACAAAGTCCCATCGTTTCTCACTCTTCCATTGTCTTCTGGTTCAGAATCCGTTTCACTGTCTACCAAGGTATCGACATTATTGCCTCCAATAGCTTGGTTGCTGGAGGGTGTATGGTTGCTCGCCGAGCTAGGAGTCGATACATTATTGTTAGCTGCAGATTGAGCTTGCTTATTATTTCTATTATTTCTAGGAGGTGCTTCTGGTTGATTACTTGGCTGCACTCCAAGTTCATTTAAGTGAGCTGCTAACGCATCTAACTCCTAAAACAGACAGAGTGCATTGCTCAAACTAGATGGTTCAGTTTCGTATAGTTAAAATTGTGATTCTAACACAATTTTATTATGTCAAGTGAAATATAAACTTGTTAATGGAGTAAAGCATACTAAGTGGTCCAATACATGTGTCCAAAATTTGATAAAAAACTTGTTTTAACACAAGATATATGTATCTTGAAGATAACTTTTGATATATTAGTCACTACTTAAATATAAAACAAAAACTCTTTCTGTGGCAAATGTCGAGGGTCAAAAAATTATTAGAAGTTAATATTTATTAGTTTATTACTACACTGTACACACACAGGTTGCAATTATTCATCTTTAATTCAAGAAGTTTGGAAATAACACTTGGTTAACTGGGTTCATAATTTTTAATAACATTTTGTAACTTTATATAGATCCAAAACTTATTAGTTCATATTTGTGTCGAATACTGATTATACCAAATTAGATGAAAAAGACACATCTATTTCTGCAAATGTAGTAATGAATTTAAACTTAAGTAGTGATGAACTTTAGCATCATATGAACTTTAAATTTACCACTGCTCATCACTAAACTTAAATAACACAAATTTGAATACAAATATCAAAAGTATTACGTAATCATGTCATATTACATTTTTTAGTTTTCTTTTTCTATCAACTAAACAAATGCTATTTATAATTACAAGAAGTATAAGTAAGAGTAGACAGTTAAAACATAAAATAGGCGATAAGTGAACACAAATGAAAACCTACCTCAGGTTTACGTGCAGCAGCCTGTATTGAGAGGTGAAACATGGACATGAAATAAATAGAAAAGCTAAATTAGATGGAAAGCAGTGCTACGAAAAATATAGAAAAAAGCGTAATGTTAATAAAAATATCTGACAAAATGAAACAACAGAGAAATTTATGATGGAAATATTATTTATTAAGGAAAATGTATTTTAGGTTAGATCCATAACCATCATAATTACATAAGGATTAGGATATTAAAAAACTTTTATTAATGAGACAGAAATATCACTCTGCACATGTCAAATAAAAATAAAAATGAATTAAACGAATTAATAATTAAAATTAATATGACATGTGATTACTTATCTTTTTGAAAGAGTTCATAATGTTTTAATAAGTTTTTGTGAAAGAGTTTCAATACTTTTGAGTTTGTAATTGTATACAAACAATATATAAAAAAAATATTTTAGTCAAAACTTGTAAATATGAAAAAAATATATTTTCAATATTAAATTATTTCCAGAATAAACAATGGTTTAGTAATTATAAAAAATTAAACCATGTGAGATTGGGTGCTTATTGAAATATACTGATACAATTTGCAACAACATATACCAGTCAGCTAAAATAATAGGCAGTGACTCATGGGTCTAATTCGATACAGAATAGGGACGAAGTGTAAATATTTAATACATAGCGGCACAAACGTTTGCACATAGAAAAGTGATGCCGCTTACGCATTACTATTGAACAGAACTATAAATTGTCTGTTCCATGGTGGTTCCATGCTTCTCTATTCGATGCCACTACAATTCTTTACGTCGGATATAGTTCCGTCATTGTTTAACGGGTTAAAAAACGAAGAGCGAGATATGCAACCTATGCAACAAAAGTCAAGAGTGTCTAGATGATCGGACATGCGCATTTCACACACATCCAAGTAGTTCATCGCAGCCTGACATAAGCGTAGTACGCGGGAAATGCTGTAATTTGTGTCTGGTCTGCATATATTAATTGGTGAACTTGGTGATGTGTTACTTAGTTTATTTAGTGTTCGAAGAAAAGGATTTTATTATGGAAGCGATCGCGGGGAGCAGTGGATTAGAAACATGTAAACGATCTCATCTGACAAGCGAGGAAATTCGTATGATAAAAAATTTCTATGAGCGATTAAAAGCGCGTGATAAAAATTTAAGTGTAGTGGATGCGGCGGAACTGTGTAGTGAATTAACAAAAGTCTCCGTTCGTAGTGTATTTCGTGCAATAAAATATGGAGACACAGACTCCATTGCTCTGGCAGAAGACAGCGATTTGCCCAAACTCTCGTATAAATTGCTTATAAGGACAATGCATGAAATGAATTTCAAATATTGCAAACGGAATCGGAAGAGTATGTATGCTTATAGAGAAAATGAGATTGTGACATGGAGACGAGAATATTTGGAGAAAATAAGAGAATTTCGCGCTTTAAATAGAAAAATATATTATATGGATGAGACATGGTTAAATGAAGGATGTGTAGACATGTGTTGTGTTGCGTAGTGTAGTGAAATGAAGTGAAGTGAAGTGTTAAATAGTAAACTTGCTCCGGAATGTGATTAATCGCGTTTTCGGGGGCGGCTGTGGGTTGGTGGCGGGCCATCAACACTTAAAAGCGTTCTTTTAATATCTGTGGCAATATTCATCAATTTCGTTCGATGTACAACTAATCTGTAAGGTGAATTTGAAAAACAATTCACAATTTCTATAACACCGTTATGTTCTGATATTTTTTATATTTATTTGACATTATTAGCACCTTTCCAACGATTTTTGCGTACGCCTATGGAATTACAGTCCCCACCACAATTTATTACGTCACGCGGTAATACGTCACTGCCTATTATTTTATCCGACGGGTGTAGTAAAGGAATATTATTGAGAGACCAAAAAACAGACACTAAATTAAAACAACAATAACTACATGAAACATAATTTCAAGTTATTTTATTAGCTACTGATTGAGGATTATCTAGTAAAGGATTAATTTTTACAAACATAAGTACACTATTTACAGATAGATCTAAAACCAGCCACTCACATTCCAATGCCTCAGTACAATTTGGTTGAATTACAGTATGATTTTGTCAGAAATTGGATAAAGACACATGCTTATACACAATATTATATTTAATAAGGATTCTTGAACGACGAAATCACAATCGGTTTGTTCAGTTGATCGCACCAACTTGGTCAAACGGCACAATCAAATTGCGTTTAATTTTGTCGCATCCAACAAAATTGTACTGTGTAGTTGGAATGTGAGTGGCCGGCTTAGGGTTTCATTGTGATAAAAAAATATAACAACCCAGAACACAAGATGACAATAATAGTAGTCAACTATACCGATATACCGACTATTCGTGTGATTTCATGGCATTGTTTTAATAAGTATATGTAAAAATGTTCGGAACAATTTATATTAAAATTAAAATATCAAGATGCAATTTGTGTGATGCTTATTATTAAGGATCACACCTGCAGTGTACCTTCAGAAAAGCAGGTCGCTATTTATCTGTCAATTAGACAATAACTGATAGTAGCATAGACTAAAAGAGAGCACCAATGTGGTTCTCACCTTACATTATATGTTACATGGTATTAATAAGTGAATATTTTAAGTTTAACTGATGAGATCACAAATTCTGAAACAATTTCAGAATGTGTGGCTCGTAGTCTTAGAAAAATATGGGCAGCAATTTGGACAACAATAAAGAACGCGTATTATTATATGTAACTGATGGATATGCACCTACATGAAAACGTCTGCAGAACGCTTAAAAAGTATATACAACTTAGAGGTAGCAACCTATTATTACATACATTTTGATGACGTAAAGAGCGTAATTAATACACTCAATCCAAAGGATGCACTCTCTATTTAACAAGCTCAGCAGGCGTTCAATGACCCAACTATTCGGGAAGATCTAAAGAACATTCATAATAATTTTTCACGAATTTGTTTATCAATAAGGAGCCTAGAGACCACAATGACTTTATCTGGGTACACAATAGTTAACGCAGTAAACATTATCTTCCATCTGCGCCAATTTATTAAGCGCATTAATACTATTCATTCATAGATCATTCTTTATAATTTTGGCCAAAGGGTATACTGAGTACATCTAAGTATATCTCCGAGTATAACTAACGGGTATACTTTTTTCTTCTAATAACTCCCAAATATCTGAGTTAAACATGTTATGCGAGGTAGATCAAACTGCATTACTTTAGAATTGCATACTTGTACTAATCTGGTTAATTTTAAAACTGAATTTGTACATACCATCGGCTTAAATTGATGTTGTGAGTTTCTCTGTGGCTGTTGTTGAGATCTTGATGCGGCAAAATTATTGTCGGGTGGCGGTGGCAGTGGTCTGAAAAGTTTTTTCAATGACAAATTATGTAATATTAATAGCTACAAATCAGTACATAAAATAGACTAATAGTATAATAATAAACTAAATATATAATACAATACAATTTGTATGACGAAAAATCAGTTGATACCACATGTAATAACATCCAAAATAAATTTATATGAAGATAAAATGTATATGCAATTTTAGACGGTGATTTATTAGGACATAACATACAAATTAAAATCCAAAATTGGAAAGTACCCGCATCACCTCAAGGCCCAATTATTGTACGTTATCAATGTTTATATTAATTAATATTATCGTTATTATATCAATTATATTAATACACTAATTTGGCTATGAAGATGGCGAGGATCTAGCCATTGAAATGTTAGATTCCTTATTTACATGTAGTTAGTCTGAAAAAACAAATAAATTAAACAAACTGTTGTTAAGAGACAAAAATCTTAGAGAGAGGGTCTTATTTATTTCCAAAATACCAAAGAATGAGTTTAGTAACTCGATTGCGTAACCCAGAGGTCGTAAGTTGAAATCCCCATCCCGCCAGACAATTTTTAATCAAATAGTCAACATGCATATTATGTAAGATGTTAATGTAAGAAATTAACATCGGTTGATGTTCGAATTACCTCCTAACTAATAAGGTTTTCCAAGTTTTCCTAATTTGCTCATTGAATAGTGGATAGGTTTTAATACTATAAGTCGTTCCTACAAGTTTCACATTCGAGCTAATCTTTGTGATTAGAATGAGGGGTAGAGATGTTATTATTATGACGAAAGATTGTACGGTTATCTTAATAAAACACCGTCCAAAACTATTTGAGAATTTTATCTATTATCTCAATCTCATATATGGATGTCACTATCATGTACATTTGATACAAATTTATGACAAGTACAAAACCATATTTACTCACCGTCTTGGCGGGGCAGGATCAGGTATTACTATCACCCTCTGCGGAATGGGTGGTCGAGCTGGAGGTCCAGGTTCGGGAATTTCTTCTCTATCTTTATTTTTACCACTTCTGAAAAATAATCAAAATATAGTTGGTATATTAACTGCACACCATGATATTACCGTGGAGGTGGTTCGACTTGACTAAGGGTGCGCCCTTCCTGTATCTGTTGGAAGTTTCTACGTAATGTATCTCCTCCGGGGGCCTGAACAATACTACTAGGCTCACCTGCAAGTTGCGGTTCTTCTTCTTCATTCTCTGAGCCCGAGTATCTGTAATCTTCCCTGTCTTTCTCTTGCTTCCTTTTCTTGCATCGATCGATATGATCTTTCAACTGAATTCTCACTTGACGTTCAGTAGGTTGGTCCCTTATAAATGGGTGCTTTAATAATTGTTCAGTATAAGGACGTTCGTGATAGTCCTTGACTAATACTGTTTCAATGAACCCATGGAATTTTTTGTTCCACTTTTTACTTTTGAGTCGTGGTGGTGGATTTCTAGGAATAAGGAAAAGGGCCCTCATAGGATGCAATTCACAAAGGGGAGGCTGTGACTCAGCCATTTCTAAAGCAGTTATACCTAGAGACCATAAGTCACTACGATTGTCATAAGTTGCATCAGGATTTTCATCGCATGCTATAACTTCGGGAGCCATCCAATAAGGTGTTCCTATGAAGGTGTTTCGACGACCTATAGTTCTATCTAACTGAGCAGATACTCCAAAATCAACTGAAAACAAAATAAATAAATAAATGATAAAGATTTATAAACTAATAGATAAGTTAAGACTGAAAAAAGAATAAGGAACATTTTTATAATTAATTATTAATTATTTTCAAGCTTAAAACAAACATAATTACCCAACATTATGTGTATTAATAATTCAAAAATCTATTTATATTGAAAAATACATTTTAGGAAATTTTCTAGAAGTTAACTCAAATGTTCTTACCATTTTTTACTAGAATTTGTCTTGATCTATTGATCAGAATGCATAGTAAACTGAAACTGTATCTAATGTTTCGAATATTTAAACCAAGTACGCTTAAGAAGTTAAGGTATGCAGTGCTTTTTTCGGTACAATGTCATTAAGAAATCATTTTACACCAAATTAGTTCTCACTTTCATGATTATTTTAAAGGTTAAGTATGATGAGATAAAGTTCCTAGAGAATTCAAAGCATGGAAACCCAATTTCTCATGACTCAAATGGTTAGAACAAATTACTGATTAATGAAGGATATTTTATTAAAAAGTAAATAGTACTCAATACTACTCGCCTTTAAGTCTTATATTAGAAAATTGGTTTTAAAGAAAATATAAGAATTAATTTCTAATAAAATATGTTTATAAGAAAATAAAAAACTTTCATTGTACAGGGAGAGGTAAATAGGAAGTCTTGATTATCAAATAGCCCCTATTATCTGAGGTACTGCCTTCAATTCTGATTGGATTGAAGAAGTGTTCTGGAATTATAAATATGAAATTATTTTGTTCTTGTGTTATTATTGTGTTGTTTTTTGTAAAATTTGTAAGAAAAAAACTTGTTTTTCTAACAATTAATCAAGTGAAACTACACTTTGTTGTAGTGAGTTTGTTGAACACTTTCAAATTTACCATCTTGAAATCATGTCTTAAATCTTTGTTATGAATTATTAGGTTCTTCACTATCTATACATTAAAAAACAAATTCCACCATAAACGAAATTCAACTTTAATTACAGAGTTTTTGATTTGGAAGTTGAATTTGTTTTAAATATCAATCTTGGGAGAATAGTTATTAGTTTATCTTTTTTCTACTTTTTTTTTTGTGTCTGCGATATCAGAGAATCCCATCAATTTCACACATCACCTCACCCTGTACATTTTTAAAATGACCTACCATAATCACACTTTATTTAAATAAAACTCTATATATTCAAACAACTATCAACTAAATTGATGTTTACATATTAATATCTGCGTGGGAAGCTTGGCACATTGATATTAAAATATAAAGTAGAAATCAAAGTTTTAGATAAAAGTAACAGATTATCAGGTCTTAACTTCTAATAAAGTTAATTATAGGTTGTAGGGAACAATTTCATATTTGACCAGTCATATAACAACTTTTATCACTATCGGGGTTTCAGAGATAGGTACGTTCATATCTGAGAAAATAGTAATGCAGGAATGAAAACAAATAAATGGTTCAATAGAACTGATAAATATGTTTAAAAATAGATGCAAACTGAATCTAGATGATCAATAATATTACAATGTACCAGGGAATTTGCACTGACAACAATGAGTCAGCATAAAATAATTATGCATATATTTATAGTTATGGTTTGTTAAGTTTATTAATTCGAATCCATTCATCCATTCCCTGAAAAAATCAAATTGAAATATCGAAGTGGATTGAAGTATCAAATCGAAATATCTGCTCAAATCAAAATATAGAATCGAAATCGGTAGTAGACTTGAAAATTGGTATATCGATTAGAATCCATTTATCGAAAAATCGAATTTCAACTTCGACTTCGATTCGAAATTGAACATTTATCAGTGGCTTTAAATTGCTCGATTCTTGATTTATAGGCATATCAGTTCAATTTAATAAAACAAGATTTTGCTATGTGATGTCTCAGTTTATTAAACCATCTTCAGAGACTACAAGATATATTTTCGTAACATTCATTAATTATGAGTATTATTTAAAAATTTTTAAACACTTTTCATTTTACTAGAATTTGGAAAAATGCCAATTATATTTACACGTTATATCCATATCTGATGTTTACATATAATATTCTAGTGAGAGGCTTCTACTTGACTGGACAGTTTTATTAATAGCTACTGATTGTAGAATACTCCCTTAAAAATTGTCGCGAGTTTACAGAAAATTTTCTAGTATAAAACAAATATATCAGCAGATCAAATGAATAAACTCATTTGTGTTCACATATTTTGTAATGTTGGTTCACATAACTACTATGAAATGTGTAAATAAAAGAAAGCATTAAATTTACTTACATTTGTTAATTTACATCTTTTCATATTAACAATAGATTTTTTTAAAGAAACACCTTTATAACTGCCCAATAGTTTTGGGCACATATTCAAAACATTTATGAGTAAATTTGTAAGTGTCTGACAACTTAATAATCATATCAATAACAATAATAAATAATAAATAACAAACATTTATTAATCAGATTATAATAAATTAATATTTTTATCGTTATTCTACACTGATAGAGATCTGACTCAAACACATCACATAACTCGAACTTAACAAGTGAATCAAATTAATCCACATATCAAATTCACAAGTACATAAATAAACCAAATAAACGGTAAACTTACCCAATTTAACTTCTGCATTGTCTGTTAACAGAACATTCTGCCCTTTGATATCCCTGTGGATAACCTTGTTAGAGTGCAAGTATGACAAACCCCTAAGGATTTCACGGCAAATGTATGCTATCCATTCTTCCTTTAAGGACTGTCCTTTTGTAGATTTAACTAGATCAGTCACAGATCCTAAAATAAAAAAGCAAATTTACTAGGATTCGATATAATTTTTCTTAAAAATGGTGTATTTATTATATTGATATGTTAGATACACTCACCAGACAAATTATTTTCAATGCAGTTATATTATGCTTATTTTCAATTTTTTAAAAGTAAAATATAATATGTATACAGATAATGTTCAAAAGTAGGTTAAAACATATATAATTTAATATAAAAACCTGCTGTACCACACGCAAAAATTTATTATAAATTTGTGAGGTTTCTATACATATTATATTGGTATGTAAACTTCATTTAAAATTATTTATACCAGCATTAAATCTCTAGAATCAAATAAAAAGTCACTAGAAAGACTAACAACAAAGTAACATTTTCATTAAAAAATAAATCTTAACTTTATATTTCGAAAAAAAAAGTGAAAACAACTTAAATCACTTTAGATTTGTTGTTTTTATTAACTTTGTTTAATAAATGTTGTAATAAAAAAATCTTTAGACTTATCTCTCTCTATATTTCTCTACAGATAAATGATTATAATGATCAAATAACTACTTATTAATAACTAAATTTTAATAACTACTAAAATCTTTAATACTTTATAGATGTTTTACCTGCACCACAGTATTCCATGACCAACCACAGTTGGTCATCTTTGCCCGGAGGAGATTTTTTTATGAATGCTCCATAATATGTAGCAATGTTACGATGATTTGAATACTTTTTGAGAACATTTATTTCCAATTTGATTTCTTCTTCTTCATCCTCTGTTACGTCCATAACTTTAATAGCCGCCAACTGGCCAGTTTTTGTATGTCGCCCCTGTAACAAATTACATATTCTTATAAATATTTAGATATATTTAATTGATCAAAAACAATTGAAATATATGTGCCACAATGGTATAATTGAATATAAATCGAAATAAACTGTTCCGTGAAATAAAGGAAAATGTTAATATCAAAAATAATCCGTCCATTTGAAACAATGGTTAAGATTTTCTTCTTCGAGTAGTGCTACCCAAAAACTGCATAAATATAAGGGTTACTGTCTATCTTGTATCCCTCCTAGTATTATTTTATTATGTTTATTATGAAAACATAAAAAATTAGTTAAAAGTAGGATCAGAATGAACTGAGATTACTTATTTTGTGTATAAGTCCACAAAGTCCGGTTAGAATTAAGATTGGAAATACTGAATATTGATATTTTAATAATCGAATCCTCAAATGAATTCTAAATTTTGAAGTTTTTGTTTTGATTTCTGATACACTAGGTTTGATATCTCTATGAATTAAGAGGAGGATTCGAAAGCTCTATTTACTCAAATGGCCGCAAGGTTCTCTGGTGTAAATTTTTGAATTTATTTAGAATAAATTTTTAGTGACTAAAGTAGATTTCCACAAGAATAAAGTACAGTTGATTCCCTAGCAAGTAATACTACTTACGATTAGATGGCGCTGATATTAAACGGTGTACATTGTATTTATTTATATAGTGTCCCAAATAACGAAATGCATAACAGAAACTTATTCCCCACTGCGGAGTTGCTGACTATCGATAGCGACACGGTAAAATAGTAAAGAATAAAAAAGGATTTTAGGTTGTAAGAAAATAATAAAATATAAACATATCTGCGAAACATCAAAATTTAAGCAGTTGTTTGTGAAAACAATGTCAATAAAATTTGGTAGGTATTCTATGTAATGTAATCGATATTTCATTCCACATTCAAATAAAATAAAATTTGAAAGGAAATAGTTATTTGTTTAACTAGTACAAAAAAATATACGTTTTCGGGACGAGGGAAATGGTTGCCGGACGACGCGTAGCGGACTTCGGCAATTTTACGAGTCTCCAAAACGTACTTTTTGTACGAGTTTAACATAATATTTTTTTCCAACCGCTTCGAATTAGCTCCTCCAGTTTACCGATGATTCATCGGAGTCACTATCTGTTTCTATTTTTCTATTTAATTAAACTTCTATATAGGTACCTATTATGTGACATGCAATGTCAATGTCAAATTACTTTTCGGTACTGTACAACTGTACAATATTCTTTTTTGTACAGTTGCTATGGCGATTTCAAACAGTCCCGAAATGGCCCTCTTTTTATACAAAATAATTTTGTTATAGCGTCCTATTCGTATGGTTGAAAAAAAAATAATTTTGTCACATATTTCATATGCCTAAATCATAATACCTGTCCATCAACCTAAAGAATAACACAGACCGGCTGGCTATTCATGCTGTTTCTATCTTTGAATTAGAGAGAGATACAACATCGAGCGTAACGACGATAACCAATAGTACTATCTTAAAATTCGTAATCGCATGCTGTCTTTATTTATTTACAGAAGGTGGTGATTTTTTATAGTTGTACAAATTATAAAAGGTTTTATGTGCCTTACAGAAGCATATACCCAAATTTTTCTGCGCCGTGTTACTAGTTAGTTTTGATAATTTGATTACCGTGTGTATAAGTGAAGTGATAGTAGTGTGTGTAATAAATAAGAGCAGAATTCCTAGGTAGCCGCAGTTTTAAGTTTTTTTAAAAAACTTTGTTGAGCGTGTTTGTGTTATTTATTCAAAATAATGCCTAGAAGCATTGCTACACACAGGAAGCGCAGCAAAGCTGCAAAAAAAAGCAACAGTTGTTTGACAGTCACGTAGGAATAATAATAATATAATGGATGGTATGTATAATTTTACTTTATATTAATTTTTGTCGGAATTAAACTACATTTTTATTAAAAAAAAATCATATATATGGTCCCATTTCTTGGCCGAAAGGAATTTTTAACAATAATTACTTAATATAATTTTCTTTTGTTATAAATAAAACCAATCGCTTGTGTGAAGAAACCATTCGTAGTTAAAATCTAACACCCGGATTCATGAAAGGGACGTAAGGCGTTAGTCGGACTAACCAACTTTGCACCGCCGACTACACCACAGAATATACTCCTCTGTGACTACACCTTTTATTTAACCCGCCCAACAAGGGCGCAAATTTTTCGCGTAACTTGGCTAGTCGGGCTAACGTTAGGCCTCGTTGATGAATCCGTACGTAAAATTATTATTGATTAATATATTGGTAATATTGAGTGACAAATGTATGTATTAAATTTTGCACCCATGTCACAATCCCAGCAGTAAATATTTTTATTATGTTCGCGATTTATTATACAACTATTTAGCTAATTATTTTAAAATTATTTGTGAATTCCATTTGTTGTTATAGTAAAAAAATATTTTTTTTTTTGAACCTACCGAACCAAGCCGAGTAAATGAAATAAATTCATCTCATTCAGATGATAGGTTAGTATTTCATTAAGTACCTATGTGGTAATGTCTCGTCATCTACACTACAAAAAAGTTATGTTATAAAAGCACCTGTACATGTACGCACAGGGTGATTGGTGGAGAATTTACACCCACTTCTATCTCAGTTTTATTTGAAATAAATCTGGGAAAAACAGTAATGTATTTGTCATCAATATTTTAAATATGTCATTAATTGTACAGGGTGTTTAGAAATGGATGGTCAGAGGCCGTAGACACATTTTTACGATATTTTTATACAAAAAATGAAATTTCTGCTCAATCCAATATCCAATATATAATCCAATATAAATATATTAAAATAATATATATTAGGAATTATGATAATCTATATTTATAATAAATTATAAATAACTATTTTTTTAACAATAATTTATAATAAATCTAAAATTATATGATACACTTAATAAAACGTGTTCTGTTCTATTAATCTAATATTTTATTTAGCATTTAATTGTTAATAAATTGTTTGGTGATCAAAATTAAATTTACATGTAAATATCCAGGTATCTAGATATTTACGTGTAAATATCTAGGTATCTAGAAAATGGGAAAGCTTACGGCCGCCAACTTCTAAACACCTACACGCACATTTAGTGACATATGAGGCTAAAATATAGTACCCTCACTTTTTTCCCAGATTTCTATCTCAAATAATAATGGAGATAGAAAGGGTGTCAATTCTCCACCAATCACCCTAATCACAGGTAAATAAAAAATTTGTTACAGGGATGGCACAATAAATCATGAAAATCCTTTAACATTTGAGATGTTGGAGGAACAATGCTTGGCAGATCAGAGCAGGTTAGTTTGTGCTCCAAGGGATCCTCTGTTGCCTTTGCAGCGGCTATTCATTTTGTCTGTATGTACTGCATATGATATTCTTGCAATGCATCACTCTGTATATGTCGAAGAATAAAAAATATTATTAAAATTGCTTTATTTTTACCCTTATTAATTTACCTAACCCTCATTTTACCTATGCTTCAGTACCTAACACAAAATATTAATAAGTGTTAAAAAAACAAATATAATACATTTAATAATAAACAAGAAAATAAAAAATTACTCTCTAAAATACTATACTGTACCACTGAACGGAAGCTGTACTTGAAAAAATAAAAACCTAATGAATACTAATTCTATATTCACTCTTTCTATTCTATTTGTCAGTGCAAAAATAATTTGCCTAGAGTTCCTGTACTTGACTGCGGATTACCATAACTTATTTAAAAAAGGATCATGGTTTCCTGTAGAGGTAGGTATATTTGACTATATTAAATTTTCTAGGATCAGTACTATCTGAAATACTTCTTAGATTTTCTGTAATTCAGTCAATTACAATATAGTAGGGGGTCCAAGGCATGAAATGACCCATGACGGTAAGGTAAATGATTTTTGATTTCATTTAGGGGTATAGGGTCCCTAGGGGCATAAGAAATGACTTGTTGGACTTTGGTTGGTTCTTGCATAACTTCTTAAATAGCAAAAAAAAGGGCGGAGCCGTGTTTAAAAAATAAGTGATTTTGAACGTTTACACCTTTCTAAAAAAATAACTATTTGAGATATTCATATGATTTTTTATTTGTGAATACTTGAGACATGAGCGCTTCTGCCTGTGCTAATAGAATTAGAAAATATTTTTCTGTTTTTTTTTTAACAATGGCTAAAGTCGTAGTTACGAAATTTATGTATCGAAAATTTCAACATGCGGGCAACTATATTAAATTTTCAAAATTTGCACATACTATATGTGAACGAAATGTGGTCTAAGGCTTGAAAAAGTTTTTTGAAAAAAAATCAGTTCCTTACCTTATCTAGTTTTCGAGATAATCATTTTTAAAGTAGAGCGTTGTTTACATTCGCGCCTGACACGTGCCATACAATTTACTGTGGTGCGCGCTACCATCTAATGCAATATATCGGAATATTAGGCCAGACTATAAAATTGCGAAATAATTACATTCTTATAGTTTGTGACTATTGTTATTAGTTATTATATATTAGTTTATCAATGTTTTATCTATTAGTGTCTTGTTATTTATTTTAATTGAAACCCACCTTTGACAGGGATTAAGACGTGTCGCCTTGTCGGATATCCCATTACTGCCGTATTTTAGCCATTAAAACAATTGTTAAGAAAAGCTGTATACATGTGCAAACAACAGAACACTAAGGACAAGCACATTTTTTACACATTTTACTTTGCAATTGAACTTTAAGAAGTATCTCCAGTAAGAGGTAGAGAACGTAAGTCACCCCGAGTAATTGAAAATAAATGTTGAGCATCCACCTCCAGCATGTTGAGACGTTAAAAAACTTAAAATTGAAGTTAAAATTTAGGCATAATGTGTGGTACCTGAAATTCGCAACTATCATATCAATGGGACGATCTTCAAAACCCTGAATTAGCTTCAGTAACTGAAAATCTTGAATTTCTTTGGATTTAGCATAAATGACATTCTGCTTTTCTTGGGTGGAAATCAAGAAAATCTCACGTTTTCCTTTTTTATCTCTATCTTTAAGGCATAGAAAACATACTTTTTTAAAATCCACTGGCTGACTGTTATTACGACTTGATTTTTGTTCATAGGAAAATTTTTTTCGCCGGATACGGCATTAATGGGATATCCGACAAGGCGACACGTCTTAATCCCTGTCAAGGGTGAGTTTCAATTAAAATAAATAACAAGACACTAATAGATGCATTGATAAACTAATATATAATAACAATAGTCACAAACTATAAGAATGTAATTATTTCGCAATTTTATAGTCTGGCCTAATATTCCGATATATTGCATTAGATGGTAGCGCGCACCACAGTAAATTGTATGGCACGGGTCAGGCGCGAGTGTAAACAACGCTCTACTTTAAAAATGATTATCTCGAAAACTAGATAAGGTAAGGAACTGGTTTTTTTCAAAAAACTTTTTCAAGCCTTAGACCACATTTCGTTCACATATAGTATGTGCAAATTTTGAAAATTTAATATAGTTGCCCGCATGTTGAAATTTTCGATACATAAATTTCGTAACTACGACTTTAGCCATTGTTAAAAAAAAAACAGAAAAATATTTTCAAATTCTATTAGCACAGGCAGAAGCGCTTATGTCTCAAGTATTCACATATAAAAAATCATATGAATATCTCAAATAGTTTTTTTTTTAGAAAGGTGTAAACGTTCAAAATCACTTATTTTTTAAACACAGCTCCGCCCTCTTTTTTTTGCTATTTAAGAAGTTGTGCAAGAGCCGTTTTGTAAGAAAATTAATAACTTTTTCGTATAGTAGATTCTCATTAGTTTTTTGGCCTAAACTAAGAACGTTAGGTATACTACCTTGTGCAATTAAAACAACCTCAAGAATAATATACCAAGTGTTCCATTTTTCAATTTTCATTTTGGAAATTTCAAACTGCGAAAATTTAGTTGAAATGTGTTTCAAATGTCTAGTTTAAAATTTTGCGAAAAATATATCTTTGGTTATAAACTGGAAAAAGTATTTTAATAGCTAGACTTCCATAGCACTAATAAATAAATTATAAATATGTATATAAATTATTTTCATGAAAAAATGGTTACGGTTACGACACTGACGAACTGCCGTGGCAATATAATTTACCGTCGAATGTTGCCTTTATTTACTTTGGCAGTTGTTTTTATGTTTTTCGTTACAAATTTTGTTTTCATTTCTGTTATTTTATTAACAAAGAGTTAAGATTTTAATTAGGTAGATAGTATAGATATATTAAGTACCTACATCATTTAGTCTGTTGTTTTTTGTTTAAACTTAAAAGACACTGAAAATATATTTATATAATTTTCATTCATTATATATCTACACATTATTTATATTGATATATTTTCAGGTCACCGGTTGTAATTCGATATTATTACTTCAACTCTTCCATTTTGCAATAATTTAATAGAAGCGTGTAAACAGCTATGAACAGCAAGAATAACACTCGACAATATTATCTTACTGCACTAGCAAAAATGTCAAATAACTCGAAAACCAGAAAAGAGTAGATATGACACCTATATGACTTATTAAATATAAATGACTAGACAATTAAAAAATGTTAAAATATACTGGGTATACTGACGCCCTGAAATCAGGGCGTCAGTATACCCTGGATCATATTTACACTTGCAGAAAATTTCTATTCATAATCTTGACAACCAGCATCGCTTAAAATTTTACAAGAACTGACGAGTTTTCGAAAAAAACGTTAATAAAATTTTTGAGATTGCAAAACCTTATACTTACCAGTATTTTGTGAAGAAATGTTTTTATTAACATTTTTGGTTGCCTCCACGGGATGTACCTAATAAAATTTTTTTTCTCAAAAACCATATATACCAGAAAAACTTATATGGGTAAATCAACTAATTATCCTAAATCTTTTAACAGCAAAAATACGGGATGTTACATTTAAAAAAATGTACCTATGTTTTGTTCGTAACTTTTTTGAGCCACCCTATAGATGTCAAAATAATTTTAAAATGTGCCCGTCGTCGACTTTGATAACATCCAATATTAAAATGTTTATGAAATTATTTAGTTTGACCACAATAATCCTCCACCTCATCCTCCTTTGACCACCCTGTATATGATACCACCAAATAATATCTGGAACACTTGTCAATAATAATAAATTAATATAATAATTAAATTATTATTTTATTTTCATCCTATACCCGTAATTGTCTACCTGCTGCAATAAAAACTCGGGAACATTATTACAAAAAACATTCCAAAGCGTACGATAAAAGTTGAATTGAGGTAGGTTCTGTTGCACTGGTTATATACTGCATCTCACTCTCAGACTTCTTTTTCTGGCATACGTCAGTTAAAAGTTTAGAAAGTTTACACGGTCTTACACTTATTTCAATAAAAAAAGGATCGTGGTGCCTTGTAGTGATAGGTATATTTGACTATTCTAGATATTCTAGGATCAGTACTATCTAAAGTACTTCCTAGGTTTTCTGTAAAACGTCAATTACAATAGTTTTCAAATTAACCTATGACATAAATTTTACAAAAAGTCTCATTTTGTATCTACAAAAGTAAATCATACATTTTTTTCGGATCCGCAAAAGTCGAAGAATTCTTTCAGGCACATTATTAAAAAATCCTAAATTAGTTAACCTAATTTATGAAACAAATTTGTTTCATCCACAATAACTTACGCAATTTTACATACTTTAATAATTCACAATAAATTATTTATATCGCCCAACAATGAAATATAATAGTCACTTGTATTATTACAATTGTTTCAAGAACACGCATTTTTTGGGACACTATATATAAAGGTAAAAATATTTACTATACAGTTATCTGTATCTTAGTTTACGAACACAGTGCTATACGATGGTAGCGCTATCTTCGAGGGAAGTGCCAAACTAAGAATTTAGCCAGGAATGGTTCAAAATGACAGACAAATTGTCTCTAACCAACGTCTAACGTCAAATGAAAACTTTGAAAATAGTTTTTGGAAAATCGGAATAATTCTAGACAGTAGTATTTTCAGAATTTGCTTCATGTTATGTAACTTAGGTAATGACATCTTTTCTACGCGATCCATGACAAAAAGTGTAAAAATGTATACCCGATTAAAAAACTTATATCTTATTTTCAGAACGAATGTTTGCTCTGAAACTTTGTCATTACCTATTCCACACCTTTACCTTTACCAGAGACTTATACATCTACAAAGACCGTTCACCTAATGTATTTTTTTGAAGTATGGACTTTTTCCTGATTTTATGCAACCATATATACGAGATGACAATTAGCCAATCAAAATCGAGTAATTTCAACCCGGCAAGTTGCGCCCTCACAGTACCAGTAGTTTACATGTGCAGGATTCTACTATCGCTTCGCATTGCCATACAGGAATTTAATTTTTCAAGCGCACACGTTTAAGAGAATAGTGCAGTGTTGTCAGACGTAACCTAACGAACGCTATGGATTTAACATAAACATCATTTTAATAATTTTACACGGAAGTATAAATTCTCCTACGTTAATAATTTTATTATTGTATTTATTTAATATTCTGGTAGAATAAAAAGTGCTTTGGCCTTCAACGGCATCCGAGGATCGAACTCGGGACCTTCGGCATAACAGGTAATGCTCTTACAACTGAGCTACCTCCCTACGCTGTTTTAAACTTACTATTTCGGGTAAAATATTTACTACTTTATAAAAAAGAAATTTGTATGTATCTTATGCATGCCGTATACATAAATGAATTCAATAATATAATAAATAAAAGTAGACCTTATTAGGTACTTACTACACTATTTATACCTCGCTGCTATTATTAAAACCATTATAGTAGGTAGTAGGTACCTACTTTTGTCTTTGGCTTGCCACGAGTCTTTTTTGCGTGTGCGGAAGGTTAGTTACAGTTAGTTACATGCGGTGACCCTATCTGAGGACAGTTATAGGTAGGTACATGTTTATTGAAAAAATTTACTTTGATGAGCCGCCCATTAAAATGAAATTATTAAAATTTCTTGGATATAAAGATAAGTTTTTCTTATTATGTACGAATAACTATTATAAGATCAAATACATAGATATTCTGGATTTTTACTAATTATTTGTTCTAATATAGTGGCCCTCATAGAATAAATATTCAACTGCGGCTATAAATAAATAGCAAATTTGAGTCACGGCTCAAATAAAAACTATAAAAATGTATAGTTTTTTTAATAATCATATAAAAAATGCACGTTAGTATAGTGTATATAGGTAGTGACTGAAGATTAAAAAAAGTGTTATATTAGTTATATAAAAATTAAATAAGTTACCCCACTCGGGTACCGTTCGGCACTCAAACGTTTACTTACACAGGAGCTCACGCTCGACCTGGAAAGTGTTGGGTGCGATTGATATAGAATGAGAAAAACAAGTGATTAATATTTATGTTTTATTTTATTTTATTTTTTGTAAAAATGCCTGTGGTAGATTATAGCGAGGGTAGCTGTCCCTCGCAATATTTGTAACCGAATACTTTTTAAGAAAATGTGTTACAACATTCCTTGAAATTTGTAGCAATTTTAGCAAATATAGAAGCCACGTTCTGTAATCTTATCCTATAGTAGCACAAAATCAGGGGTATTAATTGTACCATTTAGAAACATCGTGGATAATTGGTCGTAGTATGAGAAGACATTTGTGTTAGTAAATTTGAGGAATTAGTTTGCCACGAAAATATTGGAAAAACACTAAAAAATCATTTCGTCAATATAATCAGAACCTCTATTTATTTTACATTAAAATTTGTTAAGCAAAATATAAAAACCGGGACAACATCCAGCAAAGTTAATACAAACCATTCAAAATTACAACATTTGTAATTTTTGAAAATAATAGTACAGATGAATGATATTCAGATTATTTCAGAGGCCACTTCGATTTAATTTTTAAAATTTGGTATTCTGAGGTTTTTTGGGGATGCTCTCTTTAAATGAAATAATAGCGTCCCTGCAGCTCTTCCGGTTATACCGGAAGTTGACGTCAACTTTGTTATTTTAAGTGGAACACCCTGTATATTATTCAATCCATCAATCCATCCATCCATCAATAACCTTGATGGTTTGATTAGAAAGCTTATGCAGCTTATGGATTTAACTCTCTCACTTGTGAATATTGTCGTTCTATATCGTTCTTGATATAAACAACACAGGGTTTTATGTTAGGATTTTCGATTTTTCGAAAACAGGTAAACTTGATGAAAGTGAGCGTAATACCGACCGAAAGTGACCGAAAGTGTAGAATCCAAAAATGCAATAATATACAGGGTGTCCTATGTAAAAATTCAAGTTTTTATGGCTTGCAGTTGAC
Organism: Pogonocherus hispidulus; assembly: GCA_963924545.1. Lineage (NCBI taxonomy): Eukaryota > Metazoa > Arthropoda > Insecta > Coleoptera > Cerambycidae > Pogonocherus > Pogonocherus hispidulus. The sequence continues at coordinate 71,267,261 of OZ004694.1, forward strand.
CTAATATGGTATTAAATTTTTACCACCCTGTAAGCAACCACTAACCCTGAAGATGTGATTAGAAAGCTTATGAATTTAACTGACTCCCCTGTGATTATGACCGCTCTATCTTTCTTAATATAAAAAACACGGGGTTTTAAACTATAAAATATATACATATAAAAAAAATAAAATATATCGAAAATGGTTAACTAGGAATAGGGAAACTTGATAAAAGTAACACTAAAATCCAAAAATGCGATAATAAACTGCGATGTTCCATTATAAATAACAAAGTTGACGCCAACTTTCGGTGTAACCGGAAGAGCTACAGGGACGTCATTATATTATTACCAATTTCAAAATTTAAATCCAAGTGGTCTCGGTCTCTGAAATAATCTAATAGGATACTTAGAAACTTTTAGCCGCTCGGTATAGACACCAGTTTCCAAAAGTGTTTCATCTTTTACTTAGGCACAATTTAAACATAAATAATTAGTATGATGTATTTTTGAACATAGTCCTTCCTACCCATTGGATAATTTCAATTTATATAATTTAATGCTGCACTTTTGGAAAACCCCAGTCAGTAATCAAAATATTCTCGGCGCGAAACCAAACTATCTTTCTAATGTCCCTCGTAACGAGGAGATTTTACTGTCGAACGTAGATGGCCGATGGCGGCGGCACGATTATGATCTCGAAAAATAAAAGTTCCGACGGAGAGGAGCAAGCAACTGATATAGTTATATTCTGTAAACTTTGGAATATCAACCGATATAAAAATTAGGTATTAGCAGCGACGAATACCTACCTACAGATGTAGATCTAAGTATATAAAGTACCTACCTCGCTGCACCAAGGGAACTTATTCGAAAAACAAGAATTTTGTAAAATTGGACTCCATAACAACGTTCTAAAATTCTATTTCAGCGACTAAAATTATCCTCTATAAAATAGTGACATTTTAGTTAGTTAGTTACAAAGCATATATACCTACACTTTGGTTATTACCTAAAAAAAGCTATAAAAAATAAACGAGATTGTTAAGATACAGAAGCCTAAATAAAACACCAACAGTTCAAACATTCTACCATCTTTAACGGTGTAATTTTTTACACATTCTTTAAAACTATTATACCTATGCAACTAACCCAGTGTAATCAGTGTTTTAGTATAAACACATCAACCCTTCATTGTGTTTACACAAATTACTAATTTATATAGTTCGAGATATTTCCATATACTTTATGCAATTTTAATGTAATGTAATGTAATTTAAATACCTACTTTTTTAGTAGGCACAGTAGTATGTATACCTATAACCTTATATCTTGGTTATACGAACACCACAAACAGCAACAAAAGTCCCAAACTTGCAGATTGTGGAGATATTGAGTACATAATTTTTAGACAATGTGTATGCATCACGTCCATATGGCACGAATTCTTAAGAAAAAAATCGTTATCGGCTACGGATCGAACCTGGGACGCTCGGGTGACACGCCATGAAATAATCAAATGTGTTACTAATGACACGTATAAAAATTAGACTTTTGTAGACTACATTTGCAAAACTTTCATTTACAGAATGTTTTAAATTGGTATTATTGTAATTTGATTTTTATAATGTAAGCATATCAAATGCGAAGTATTTGGTAGACAACTGTTAAGAAAACATATTCACAAATAATATTTCACACCAGTTATGAATATAATAAATCCGGCAACAGCGACAGCACCTATACATGTGCAGTCAACCTTATTTAGCGACATCTGGTATTAAACGGTGGAAACAATTGTAGAGAATGTTCAATTTAGTTCCAATGGACACTCCTGCAAGCGCTGCTGGTAAAATTCCAGCAGAGCCATCTACGAATGGCCAGTAACTTTTCGGCTTCATGTCGCCCATAAAGGTGAAACCAGGGGCTGGGCACTCTCCCGCTTTTGACAGTTCAAAATTTTAGTGAGAGAACGGGTCACAAGAGGCGCTCGTGACGGTTTATCGATTATTAGACAGAGACAAACTATATATCATCTCATCTCATCTCGCACCGCGACGACGCGACCACGTGCAGTAGCGCAGTAGCCGTTAAGTGTTATATCGTGTGGTGGTTCGGTTATTATCATAAGTGTGTTCTTATTTGCTATTTTTATTGTTTTCTCTTAAAGTGTGGTCTTCTTGTGTCTTATAAGGTTTAATTGGTGTTTATGTAATTATAATTACATTATCATTTCTTGTGTATATACTTTTTAAAATTAACAATGGTGGTGCGTTGTTGTGTGCGTGGATGTAATGTAAAAGCCATGCAGGGTATTAAAATGCATATTCTACCCAAGGATTTTGAGGTAAGACTGAATTTTACAAATTTTTTCGTCCAATTATAAATCTCATGATCACTTACATACTTTTATTTAATAATTAAAAATAAATATTTTTAACTATGAGGTTATACCTAGTATAATGATTAATTTTTATAGTCCAAGAACTGCGATCTTGATAATAGTACTTGTACATTACTTTACACATAGACATAAAATTAACAGACTAGTGCATATAATGATACCATTTTATAATATGAATTAACTTTTCAGAGACGGCGAAAATGGTGTGAAGCCATTAATAGGCCAGATTTAATTGAAATAAATGAATCGTTGAGGCAGAATGTTATAAGAATTTGTGGGTCTCATTTTGCTGACAAATATAAAATTGATAACCCTCATCTTAGGACCCCTCTAACGTTTGATGCTGTTCCATCAATTATACCAGGTAAGGATTATGTGAAGATGAGCTTTTAAAGTGTATCGTACTGTGGGTGTTAATTACCTTATTAGATTTTTATAAATGTACTTGTTAAAAACTAAGCGCTTACATATTTAAGGTACCCAGGCCCTTAAATTCCATTCCATTTCCATTAAAATTCCGATCTAAATATTTTCTACCTACTTTATAGATGCATTCATTGTAGGAGCCCAGAATTACTAATTGATTTATTAAAGTTTGTTTAGATATTTATATAAAGGTTTATGCGTTTATATTTTACGAGCCTTTTTAATATCATCTGGCAATTCCAAAATTTTGATTGTAATAATAACAATAATGAAAGGTATATTTTTAGGGACTTCTTTCATGGATTTTATACCAGAAGAAGGCTTGGAAAATCAACCAGGCAGTGTTCTAGATGAACCTGGCCCTTCAATTGCTCATTCTTTAAGTCCTCTACAGACTCCAGGTAAGAACAGTACATTTAAGCTTCTTTAAAACTTTGTAGGTACATTAAACAATAGCAGGAGTTATCATTTAGCAGAAAATCATTTATAAACCACCTTATAATTATTTTATTTGTAAACAGTATAATTAACTCCACAAAATAAAATGTAGCTTTAATATATAGAGAAAATAAACCAATATGATTCTAATTCTTATAATATGTTTTATTTCAACACAGGCTCTCAATCAATCCTGATGGCTGAAAACCCAATTACTCGTAGAATGCAAGTTACTCCAAAATCAAAACGTAAGTCACGGCTCCTCCATTTTATGTTTTTTTTTTTCATTTAACGTAATTTGTAGGTGAAGTTCTTAAAGCCAAATTTTTGGATACTGTAGGAGTTGGATCTAAAAGCCAATTAACACCAAAGGCGCGTAAGTTATTCAGCTGTGCTAAGAATTTGCAGAAAGTAGCCAAACGCCTAAACTTTGAAAATGCCGATAATAAGGAACGTGTTACCAGAGCTTTGGAATTTGCTGAGTCGGAAGAGTTTTTAAAAACCAAAGTGAATGAACGTTCTACAAAGTTTATTTGGAGTCAGCTCCAGATGCAACATAAAAATCCAAGGGGTCGTCGTTTTTCGTTTGACGACAAAGTATTTGCTTTGTCTTTAATGAAACAAGGACCACTAGCCTATAAAATTTTAAGGAGAACTTTTGCCTTGCCCGCACGAAAGACGTTAACTAAACTTTTGAATAAAATTCCATTTAATACTGGAATTAATAAAAAAATGTTTGAAACGTTGAAGATCTCTGTTCATAAAATGGACCCTCTTGACCGTTGTTCTATTTTACTTTTTGATGAAATGTCACTGGATGCATCATTGTCTTATGATCAAAAGAATGATGTTATAGTAGGGTTTGAGGATACTGGCACAGAAAAGAAATTAAAGTTGGCTGATCATGCCCTCGTGTTACTAGTAAAAGGTATCCATAAGAAATGGAAACAGCCCGTTTCCTACTATTTTAGCCAGGGCGGCTTCAACTCGATTGAATTGGGAAAAATTTTAAAATCAACTATAGAGGCTTTGCAGGAAATTGGATTCACCATAATTGCCACTGTGTGTGATCAGTTTTCGGCCAATTCAACCGCACTCAAACGACTTGTTGAATCATCGGGAGCAAGCAGAGACACCAGATTTCCATTATTTACAATTGGAGGTCAAGAAATTGTAGGTATTTATGACCCACCTCACCTATTGAAAGGTATAAGAAATAATTTATTGAAAAATGATATTAAATTTAAAATGGACGGAAAGGAAAAAACAGCTTCCTGGAAAGATATACAGCACCTATATGAATTGGACATAGGTGATTTTAATACAAGGATGTGTTACAAATTAACAGACGGTCACATTTACCAAGAAAAAATGAAGAAAATGAAAGTTAAGCATGCGGCACAAGTCTTTTCGCACCGGGTTTCATCCACCTTAAGATGGACTGCAAAATTTGGTAAGTTTTTATTATAGTTTGTTAGTATTTCTTATTTCTTGTTCTAATACATAGTATCTTATGTGGGTATGTTCAAATTTCAATCTAATATTTGTGTTTACACAACTAGGTATGTGTATAAAATATTAAGCAGTTGCGGATTTACTGATACATTACTGTATTACTGGATTTACTGATTTACACTTTATAGGACGGTCTCGCGAACTCTAATTCTTAGACTCATCTTAGATTCTTACTTCATGTAATTTTTCTCTAACATTTTCTCAAGTTCAGATGTCCCTGAACCTGAGCTTTATCGAGTGTGGAGATTAAAAAATCATAGACTCTTCACCATTGCTATCTAAAAATTATTTTTTGTTTATTTATTTATTTTTTCTTCTATTTTTTGATACTGTGTAGTTACTAATCAAGTTTGTGCACTTTTAGGAAAGGAAGGCATATTAAGTAAAACTGTCGAAGGCACTGCTGACTTTGTGTCCTTAATGGACCAACTGTTTGATAGTATTAATGGATCCACATACGACGCTGATCATGGAAAGGATCTCAGATGTGCCGTAAAAAATGACTCGCCCCATTTATGTTTTTGGAGAAATACCGTAGAGGTATTACGATCTGCCAAATTTATAACAAAAAAAGGTGAAGTTGTACCTCCATCCCTCACTAATTGGATTAAAACCCTCCATGGCTTCATTTACATTTGGCGTAAATTACATAAAATGGGGTTCAAATATTTATGCCCAAGAACCATCAACCAAGATCCTCTTGAAAATTTTTTTGGCTGCATCAGAAGCCATGGGGTGCGAAACATAAATCCTTCATGTTTACACTTTGTTTCGTCATTTAAAAGTTTATTGATTAGTAATTTTACTTCACCCCACTCGCCTGGGGCAAATTGTGAAAATGACGACAATTCCGTGTTGGATTCACTGCATTTGTTTCTTATGGAGAGCAAAAGTGGTGAAGGTATTATTGTGGAAGACACTTTATACGATTCTGCAGAAACTGCAGCAGAGATACATGAAAATATTGAATTTAGTGAAGTAGAGAATGAAGCTATTGTTAATACGCATGCCTATATTGCAGGATACATAGCTAGATCTATATTTAAAAAAATTGGCAAATGTTCTGTGTGTTTAAATCAGTTGATTTCATCCTCTACTTCGTCTGAACATGAATTAATATCTTTGAGGGACTACAGACATAAATCATTATTAAGACCAAGAACACAATTTAGAAGAATGTTTTCAAAAATGGTGTATTTATTTAATATCTTTTTTATAAAAGTAGCGTTAAAGAAAGGCATTAAAGAAAATTTGACGAAATTGTTTAAAGGACAGTTACACAATCCATTTGTGTGTGACCAACATAATGTTTTTCATTTATATATATCTCATTTTTTGACATTTTTTCTCCATACTTATTTAAAAAACATTAATAGAATATTGAAAGGTCAAATTTCAGTAAATCAAAATGACAAAGATGAATTAAAAGTGTTGGCACAAAACAGATATAAGCAATTAAAAACAAAACGCCAAAAATTAAAAATTGTAAAAGGGTTGATTTATTAAATGGTTCCTACCAAGTTGAATTTTTTTAAAAAATATATACATAGTTACAGTTATTTCGCTTTTCTGTTCTTAAAATGTCAATTGACGAATAAATATTTTATATTTTTGTAATTGCTCTCTTGCTTTTTAAGAAAAACCAATGTCTACATATTTTTGTTGTCCGAAAAAGTAGGAAATTAGGAAGGAAAATAGAAATACATCAATTATGTTTTAATGTTTTTACAAAATGGTTGATTAAACCACCTTCGCAGGGGTGTAAAATAAAATTGGTGATACATCTCTGTTTAACTGGTTTTATTGAACTTTTAGTCTTCAAATCGATGCCAAATATGTATATAAGAGATAACTAAATTTAGAAAAACTGTATGGTCGCTATTTAAAAAAAATTGTTAAAACCACATATCTTAAATACGAATAAATTCTGTTATGGGTTATAAACGCATTTTTTTTTTTCGTTTTTCGAGGAGGGCGGTTTTCGCACTGCAGCCTCTAAGGCTTTTTGTGCTTCCCCCCTCAACATTCAGATACATCCATGGTGAAAGCGGAATTCGAACTCTAGACAGAGTAGACCGATCCCGTCTCGAGTTTCTCGGCGATACTGCACTCCCAGTCATCAGGCGACGCACCTCTGTTCCCCTTAAATGAGGTTCCTCTACCTGACTTTGCCTGTTCAATAAGTTGGGAAATGGCTTCATCATTTTATTACAACTCGTATTGCGATGGGGATTATACAGAGAAAATTCTGTACCCTGACATTTTTATTTATAGAGATTTTTTGAATAATCAAAAACTGAATCAAAGATCGAGAATTTGAAAAATATGAATGCGACCACCAGAATCCAGTTTTTTAAATGGAACACCCTCTATAGGTATTTCATTAAATTTGGAAATCATATTGTTTCGAAAATCTTATATATAAACCAAAATGGCGTAACTTTTACTCTGTGTTAACTTCTGTAGGAACATGATCTATGACCCTAGTTTTTTGTTTATACTTTTGAAGAAGTAAGTAAAGATAAACATGTAACACCCTGTATTTTCGAAATTACAAAAAAAAATATGGAATCTAAATTTAATGAAATATATAGGATGTACCATTTAAACAAATCATACGGTTCCGATATCAATATCTTCTTAATTTAAAAAAATTTATTAATTTTGTACGAGCCAGTTTTTGAAAATGTAAAAAACTTCTATAAATAAAGAAGTTCGGGTAGAGGAATAGTGTGAAAATCCTGTACAATTAATAGATTATAAAGTAACCATTCTGTGAAGTTATTGGATTATAAAGTGCTCATTCCGTGCAGTTTGTTTCCAGTGTAGTAACGGAACGGGTTCCAAGAGGTCGCTTGAGTTTCAAATTGGCGGCAAGTGCCGAGTGGTCCATCTAAAGGGTTAATATAATCTGTGGGTGAAACGTCTTTGTAGATTCTATACGTCTCTGCCTTTACCTACAAACTAATTTTTATCACCCCAATGTCATTGTTACGATGAAAACTATTTTTAAAAATAGGTCTGCAGTCTCAAATATTCCGAATCCCCCTCTTAACGTGAATTTATCATAAATAAAATTTACCTTGAGAAGTTTATTATTGAATAGTATTGTTAATTATCTGTAGTAGGTAGTGATTTACTTTCTTAGGGCAATGCAATTCCTTATTATATAGGACGATTAAAAATTAAATGGCATTCTGTCAACGACGTAAGTAATAATCTAATAAAAATGAGTGTTATGGTGTAAATTATTCATTAATGAAATTCAGGGTGTTAAAATGTGAAACCAACTTATGTGTGAAGAGAGTATTTGATGTAGTTTATACGTCGGTTTACATAATATCGGGGAATACGCATTATAGTGGAGTAAAATCGGTAGAAAAATGTTTCAAAAAATTTTTTAAAGGTATAACCACATGAAACCTATACAGGATCATTGGTTGGGTCCTTGTGCATGTGAAATGACTAATTACGACATCTTTAGGGGGGTCAGACATTTTTTATCCCCAAAAATGTCAATAATTTGTCAAAATGTTATATTTATGTTTTTTTAGACATACCACGCGATAACTTCGAAACTAATTAACTTATAAACATGAGATTTTTTTTAATCGATTGAAGATATATAGGCGCTCATAACTGTACTAATTTAAGTCCCCTGGTTAGCATATTTTTTTTTGGAGAATGGAGTAAACTCGAAATTTTACTTTTATTGCTGCATGATTTTCGGTAAGCGAGAAACTTTTTTATTTCAAGGAATTTTGCCATAGTATCTGCGTATGAATTAAAGAAAAAATATTGAAAAAGTTTTTAGAAGAAGACTCAACTTTCTGTGACAAACAGTTTTCGAGTTATCGCCATTTAAATTTAATAACACAGGGGCGCGCTGCGCCGCGCAACGTGCTTTTCGAAGACTATCAAATTATCGCACCGTACCGCGCTCTCGATGTGTTTCGAAGGCCCGCTTGGGTGATCTCCTGACCAATATAAAATATCCAAAAAGAATTTTGTATTAAAAAAATAATTTAATGTTCTAGTATAATATATATTTTCTAATTTCATATGATTCGATAAATATTTTCTATCAGGAACACAAATTTGCATTGTATTTACATTCATATTTTTAATATAAAGTTAAAACACGAATTACAAAAAAAAAGGACAGAAATTTAAAAAAATTAGAATTTTCTAGACTCCGAATCTGACGAACTGAGATCTTCGTTTTGTGGTCTGTTACTATATAAAGGGTGGTATGAATAAAAACGAAGTACCTGCTACTACTACAAGTATTAGTATATTTTACATAGTATTTACTTTAAAACGAAGTAGATACTACATTTCAAAGTACTCCCTTCTATTTTTCCGGAAATGCTAAAAATAATTACATTCTTCTAAACATTATAATTACTTTAATACTTTTTACTGGTAAATATTTAACTGAAATATTTTCTCCGTCATTAACGAAGTTGATATCATGGCAGCCTCATCGTGCGTGCTACAAAGTGATTACTTTAAAAATGGTTCAAATACATAGAAATAAAATTTATACTGCAAGAATAAATATGTAAATATGTAATTTGAGGTATGGATACAAACGAAGTACTTGCTACTACTACTACAAGTATTAGTATATTCTACGTAATATCTACTTTAAAATACATTCTTTGAAATGTGTACTTGTACTTACTTCCGTCACACATACGCCGTGCGCCAGGCCCCGGCTAACGAGATATACATGTTTAAAAGTTTTTGGGAGACAGTTTCAGTTTTGTATGTATTTATAACATCAGCAGTCCTTTAAGATGTCTTCGGATGAAGGAAGTGTGATAGAAGAGTAACGAGTAACGAGAAAGTAACGTTTTCCCTACTAAACCTAGATGAAAAATATAAACATAAACCATTTTAAATTGATGGTACTTAATTGTTTACCTAAATATTTGACGGTATATGGTATCAGCGTCGTAGTGTCTTCTTGCAGTATAAATTTTATTTCTATGTATTTGAACCATTTTTAAAGTAATCACTTTGTAGCACGCACGATGAGGCTGCCATGATATCAACTTCGTTAATGACGGAGAAAATATTTCAGTTGTTAAAATGGATGTATTTACCAGTAAAAAGTATTAAAGTAATTATAATGTTTAGAAGAATTCTATTATTTTTAGCATTTCCGGAAAAATAGAAGGGAGTACTTTGAAATGTAGTATCTACTTCGTTTTAAAGTAAATACTATGTAGAATATACTAATACTTGTAGTAGTAGCAGGTACTTCGTTTTTATTCATACCACCCATTATATAGTAACAGACCACAAAACGAAGACCTCAGTTCGTCAGATTCGGAGTCTTGAAAATTTTAATTTTTTTAAATTTCTGTCTTTTTTTTTGTAATTCGTGTTTTAACTTTATATTAAAAATATGAATGTAAATACAATGCAAATTTGTGTTCCTGATAGAAAATATTTATCGAATCATATGTAATTAGAAAATATATATATTATACTAGAATACTAGAACATTAAATTATTTTTTTAATACAAAATTCTTTTTGGATATTTTATATTAGTCAGGAGATCACCCAAGCGGGCCTTCAAAACACATAGAGAGCGCGGTACGGTGCGATACTTTGATAGCGTCTTCGGAAAGCACGTCGCGCGGCGCAGCGCGCCCCTGTGTTATTAATTTTAAACGGCGATAACTCGAAAACTGTTTGTCACAGAAGGTTGGTTCTTGTTCTAAAAACTTTTTCAATATTTTTTCTTTAATTCATACGCAGATACTATGGCAAAATTCCTTGAAATAAAAAAGTTTCTCGCTTACCGAAAATCATGCAGCAATAAAAGTAAAATTTCGAGTTTACTCCATTCTCCAAGAAAAAATACGCTAACCAGGGGACTGAAATTAGTATAGTTATGACCGCCTATATGTCCTCAATCGATTAAAAAAAACCTCATGTTTATAAGTTAATGAGTTTCGAAGTTATCGCGTGGTATGTCTTAAAAAACATAAATATAACATTTTGACAAATTATTGACATTTTTGGGGATAAAAAATGTCTGACCCCCCTAAGGATGTCGTAATTAGTCATTTCACATGCACAAGGACCCAACCAATGATCCTGTATAGGTTTCATGTGGTTATACCTTAAAAAAATTTTTTTCGAGAAGGAAGCGACTTTTTCCCTTGTTTTTACTCCACTATTATAACACATACCTACAAACAATTTAAATGCTTTTACAGGCTTTTAAATTTCCATTTTATCAAAGTATTTCTTCTAGAATATCAAAGCACCATTATAAAATTTCAAGATTGAATATCTGAAAGTTAATTAGCTTTTAGTTTATTTTTTTCAAAAATTGGATTTTTATTTCAATATGCCCTTTGAAGCGTGAGTGCATGTCTAAGAAAAAGGACCAATACAAGTATCAAGTTTAAAAAAGGCATGTACTTATAATAGCCTTCAAAAAGGCAAAATTTTTACCAATAGGTCATCGTAATGATTTATACAATGGATTATGGATTCTTTAGTAGATACCTAATTCAACCTAAGAAGCGCATCAATTCAAAAATGTACCCAAACCTACGCGTAATATTGTATGCCATAAATCTCGCACGAACATCAAACAACATTACTTTTAAATTGAAAAAATAATGAGAATGCTAACAGCAAAAAATATTTCTTTTAATAACGGTACACAGACGTTATATATGAATAAACAAATGGAATATCGTTATTCATTATCATTACTATGAACAAAATCTATATTGTTTTCTAATACGGAAGTACACACTTCATTAAATGCATATGATCAGTAGTAGGTAGCTAAGTATAATGAAATTTGCAAACCAGAAACATAATAAAGTCGACCGGAATCAATGATACGATTTTTATCTATAGTGCAGTGAATCAATTTAAAATAATTAGTAATCATCTACTATAAAAATATAAGTCATAAACTAATAGCTAATCTATTTGTAAATAGCGCAACGCAAAAACAGATGCATTAATTTTGTAGTAATAAAAAGTTAATATTATAAAGTTGCGCATCAAGGGACCAACATAGCGGCTGAAAAATGTCAAGACTAACTCGATTGAGTTTTGAAATAAGTTTTATTACATTTTTCGAAATTTGGGTCTCCGGACTTGAAATTCAGACGTTTTGTCCCGAAGAATCCACCTTTAATTTTTTATTCGGCCTCGTTTTTCGGGGTTTTCTTTCTTTCAATGTCGTATTGCTTAAAAAAGTCCAAAAAAGAATTCATCTTTATATTTCCGAATTTACAAAGACTAAGCGCTCTGCCCAGTAGATAAAGCTGCATTTTTTATGTTAAAAAATTTTCACAAAAAAGGAAATAGAGAAGAAGTAGAGTGCATTTCAGTGAAAAACATTAATACTTATTCTAGCTTTGTGTCTATCTACCTATAGGTCTGAAGATATTTTCAAGGATACCTATTTTGTTTTAATTATAAAATATGAGAATATGTACTTCCTGTTTTATATAGAAAATAGTGTGACATTTGGATACCTACTTGCTCTAGTTAAACATCCAAGAAAGTTTGACGGTTAGCTTTATGATTGTCTTGCTAAACTACATAAATACTGAGAATGATATAAAATGTTACTAAATCGATTTGCCTTTAACGTCATGAAGTCGTGCCTTGGTACCTGCCAGTATCAAGTAAGTAACTAGAATTTCTAATAACAGTAATGTAATAATAATAACAAACTGAAACATTTCATTTTTTATGGTGCATTTTATGTAAAAATTATATTGTATGTCTATTTATTTGTGGCATTATCTAGATATTCTTTTATTGGGTATCTTGCGACAAAAATATGATTGGATTACTTTATAACATTTTTTCATGTGTCGCAAAGTTGTTTTAACTTTAACAATTTTTGCAAAATATACCTACTGTTTAATATGATACAAAAATAATTATCTAGTAGTAAACAAATTAATGGTTTTATTGCTAATCGCTTTAAAACATTATTTTGAATAACAGATTCTGCAAGCCGAAATACACGACACATTTGTGAGTATTGTGTCTACCTTGCTCTATTTATTTATTTATTTATTTTTTAATGTCAATAGGTGTATTGATGAACATATCACTCATATCAGTTAGCATTATCAATTTAATAAAATACATTTTGATGGAAAACAGTAACGTATTTTTATAATTCTTACAAGACACGGAGGAATGTTGTACCAAGACTTCAGTCGAAAACAAAATGTAGGTATACGAATGTTATTAGCTTCAAGCTTCCGCTAATTTCTGTTTAATGGGTCTAGGTATTCAGATTAGTTTGAAGAATACATTTTCTGGTGCGTAACTTATTACCGTAGTTCAAACACAGAATGAAATAGGGATCCTTTGGGAAACTACTGAACCTTATCCGTGATTATTAAAATTGTTCACATACGTGCTTCTTTACGCCCTGTATCAGATAGGATTAGGTCTCCACTCACCATAACGTGACAATGAACAGAATGCACACTATTCATACCCAGTCGTAAGTCTTTAATCATCTTGGTAATGCTAAAGTAATTTATTTTTAACTCGTTTAACCCCAGACTAACCATGTATGGATATTTGACATGCCCTAATATCTACATGTAAATATTTGTTCAATAGAAAATATAATTCTAAATCATCCGGTATGGTATAACTCCTATGTTTCTGTGCAAAACATGCTCTTTGGTATTTTAATATGCGGGTAAACCGCGACATTTTGTTCTGTCAAATTCAATTCAGGGCCTTCCGAAGGCCCTTCACATATATTTTGAATTAGGTATCCAACTCCTTGATCTTACTTTGACCTTAAAAACATTACCACAAAAAACAAACCTTTCCATATCTTGAAAGATATTTTTCTTCCGTATTCAAACATATATAATTTTAATAAATTATCTTTAATAGTTTTCGAGATACTTAATATTAAGTGCAGTATCAAGGTAAACTTCTAAAGTTAGCCCCCACTTTTTCGAATGTTGAAAAAATTATTGTTGTGCTGTGTTGTGCTTGACATGTGCTTCCGAGCATAATTAAATAATTTATCTTGTATGAATAGTGTGATTGTTATTTAGCCCTGAATCTAAGGAGCATGGCACAGGAAACTATGAAAAACATTTCCTAAATGTATCTCTCTAAAATAATAACAGTACGAAGTAAAAGCGATATATTTCTAATATCTAATATCTGAATTGACTCTATATTCCTGCTTTTATAAGCAGCAGTTACCTTTAAAGTAGAGCGCTGCCCGCTTCCATACATTCCATGATTTCCCAGAGGATTGTCTTGTCAGTTTTCTCATTATTCTCATTGAATGCTTACTATATATAAACCCGTTTAGACCTCAATTTCGGGTTAAAGTTATCTTATCTCGAATAAACTATTGTGATATAGATGTATTTCACTGAATTACTTGGAGCGCATGTTACATACAAACATCTGCGTCGCATGATACAGGCGATAACAAAGAAACTTGGAATTTCAGATTCCCCAAGTCACGATAACAAACAATAAGTAGGTAATTCTCTAAATTCCAAAATATGAAAGGTGATTCAATACGGTATATCATAAATAATATACTTAACTAATTTTCAAACGTATCTATATAGGTACGTTTGAAAATCAAGTAGGTAAATGGCCAAACGACACTTAATAGTAATGTGCTGCCTGTTAAAAAATTAAAACCATTTCAATAAAAATTAAAAACAAGATTGTTTCACATTATTGAATAATTGAAAAGAAGCATTAACTATTTAAAATGGAACCTACCTACTTAAATTATAACATATTTCCGAAATTGAACAATTTTTGCGTTTTTCATACAAGAAAAATTTCATATCTCGATTTTAGCCTAATATTCTAATTTTGTCTGTACAAACTAGATAATAGTTTGTATATTTTTTAATTTTAAAAGCAAAATCATTCAACTTCCTAGTATCACCATTAGGCAAACCATTACGGTTGTATTCGTATTCGTTCATTGTTCAATGGTTTTGCTATCCGTGTTTTTTTTCTTTCTGCATTTATTTGCTATCTTTCAAATTTGTATCTGAAACATTTCGCTCAATATTCATCCAGTATACCTATGTAAGAGAAGACTGATGAATATATGTTTACTCTCACTGAAGTCTGAAGTTACTGCAACCAAGAGGTGGCAGACGCTAAAACAATAAATCCAATTGTGTAATAAAAAAAGTCTGGCTGTGTAGTTTTTGGAAAATCGGGGTATTTTTTAATAAATGTTAGGAATTTGTTTGTTATTTATTTGGCCAATCCGCTCCAGCGCCTAAAAAATTTAGGTTGTGTTCCGATATTAAACCTGATTAACCAAAATCCCGGTTAAGCGTTCCATTAAATAAAAATTCCTGAAAATTGTTTAATTTTGGAATTGCGGTCACCTGAAAAAGGTTAACCAAACGTCAAAATATTGACCATGCTCTGAGAGCGGTCAGTTGGTCAACCGAAGAGTTAGTGGGTTAGGTTTTAGCGTTGAGAGAAGCAAAATCCATTCTCTCAGCGATTTTAATTATATTTTGTTTAGATAGTGAAGGCAGATGGGGTGGTGTTCTTGCGTTAAGAGTTATAATAAATATTTATAAATTCTACTTTTCTGTATTGTATTCTGTAGTCCACTTGACCAAGTCGACTGAAAGCTTCACTTATATCTACTTATAAGCTACTTAGCTACTTATATCTTACTATAATATACCAAATTATCTGTAGTTTCATTTATTTTTTGACTGGAGACTAGAGTAATAGTTAAGCACGGAATATGAAGGTATTGAAGGTTGAATGAATCCCAATAAAAACAATTCATCATCCATTTTGATTAACCAGCCAGTTCCTTTATTAAACATTTTTCAGGTTTACCAATATTTCGGTTAACCGAAATCCTGGTTGGTCTCGGATAATATCGGAACACAACCTTAAGTACATATTTGCACTATTATTTGACAATCAAAGTTGGTTTACAAAGTTTTCTGTGTTATAGCTACAGGGAGAAAAATAAATCTGGTTACTTTATACGTAACTTCAGTCACCAGTGTCACCACATAACGTTAGGTTATATGTAGACTTTGGTTGTGTCAAGTCACCGCCTCGATACCACGCGTAAAGTTGTATTGCGGAGTTGATGTAAAAGTTAGAGGTTCGATTAGAGGTATCGTTGAAGGTTTTATAGTTATTAGGAATAGTTAGCAGTATAACTGGAACAGGTTGGAACTGTTCGATTGGAACTTCGTTTTGACATTATGAGCCGTTAACCCCCTGACAGTATCAATGATTCCAATGAAAGTATGATAACTAGGTAATATTTTTAGTAGGTAGGTACCTATTATTTTACGATGTTTTTCGAAATTGCTGCAGACAAAGTAATACGTGTAAGTTTGCAAGAGCAATATGGAATATGTTGTTCTCGTACTTGTGAGGGTGTTGACCTCAAGTGCAAGTCCTCCCAGTCTTAGTAGGTACACTAATAACTTGATATTTTTTTAAACTATTGAGAACTTTAGAACTATTTGAAAAAATGTATCATTACGGATTTTAAAAGCCTCTTAAATACCGGAAGTAACCTCGGGAGTAACTGTAGGTACTTATCATTATTCTAAATGTATAGGTACTTCTTATTCTCAAAATTCCAGGAAAACTGTAATTAAATTAAATTCTATTTAATTTTACTAGAAGCTTTAAAATCGACATCAACAATACATACTTTAGCTGGTACTTTAGCTATAAATCAAATAGTGGATTTAAAAGAAACGATGTCTCATTTTATGACTTCTATTATGACATGACTATTATATTTCCGTCTAAGTGATTAAGCCCTGAGCCTCTAAAGGTCGTAAAATGTTTTTTTAATAAAAAATTAATAATTAGCCAGTGTAGGTACTTTTCTTGATATATTGTCGCCATCAAATGGAATACCAGTAAACCTACCCAATACCATTCACCGTACGCTTAATGCTATCCAATGAATTTTATAAAACTGTGATTTTGGAAGCCACATGTATCACTAAATTATCAAATTTCTCTAGAATATAAAGAAAATCGTGCCTACTTTTTGCAATAAATAAAATTATTTCTGAGATTATTCGATCTACAAGCACAATAATTCGATAGCAATATTCATTAATGGCAATAATGATGGTAATATAGATTCTATATACAAGGGTAATAGGTAAGGTTCTAGATGTACACTATAATAAGTAGGTATATTGTAAAATTGGTAGTTTGGCACTGGTATTTGCCTAGCCCACTTTAATTGTGTATGTAAATGTTCAGTGTATTAGCTACTAAAAATAGTTAACATTTTAACGTTTATGTTTAAATCTACACATTTTATTTAACAGAAATATATATAGGTTACACCTACTCTATGAAACTACTATTAGTAAAAAATATATTTTAAATATATTTAGCAGCATATTGCACCAGACTAATAAAATGTTTTGCATTCTCGTGGTCTTAGGATATGCTAATTTTTAGTTCAGTTCTATTCTTCGATGACATCAAAGTATGATGTACACTATTTCAGGTTTAGTCTTGTTACCGTGACATGTTAGAGGCAACGCCCTTAAATTTGTAGATTCTCCATTTACGGCAATGGGAGATACCAATATTTAAGGATGTCAATGGCCGGAATTCTCTGTAGACCGCTGGATCGTTCGCAGAAATCATCAGAACCAGAATGTCTAGCACTCAAGGACACGCGCACGCATAAATGAACACTTACCAATTCTAATTAAATCTCGACCAAATCCATTTTAACAATAAACATTCATTTGTTACTGATCATCCTAAATATATAAATAATATAGCAGGAAACAGCAGCTGCTGCTTGCCAATGTCTTTTCATATACACAATTTGAAATGATGGACCACTGTTTATTTCGTTTAAATAATATTTATTTACATATTACTATTCAAATTGTCAATTTTACTTAAACACCGAAAGGAACAACCAACGGAATGTCAACTTATTGTTAAAAATAGCTTTATATGTATGTTTTACTAGATAGGTAGGTACATAAAAAAGAGCTACTGCCAAGCTATCTGAAATAAATATTTTAAGTCAACTTATGCACACCTTGAAAAAGTAAAAAATTTACCAAAAATGGTATACTATTATAGTCAGTTTAAAGATGTGTATAAACAAAATCGACTTGATAACATTTTTAGAGACACAGTATGCTGATTGTTATACCCGGATAAGTATACCTATTGATAATTCCTAATTCCTTGCAAACTTATTAGAAGGAGCAGTAAAAAAAAATCATCAAAGTTGGGATGATGGTACCTATGTAAAACATGTAATAACATTTAAATGGAAATCGGAAATATGTAAAAATTTTATATTTGGATGTGCGGTTATAGAGCTACTTATTGCATCTTTTAATGCGGTTATTTTTTATACAGCTACCAATATACTTCGCTATACAGGTCTCCAAATAAAAATATGTATGTTCGATTTAGAAAGAGTAACTAGTAGGTACAGTGTGAAGATATTAGTTAGTACATGATACCTAGTTAAATAAAGATAAATAACATTAATAATACTGGAAACTATCACCCACAGACTATCTTTGTGGTCACACCTCTGACCTCTGTCACCCGTATTATGTCTCCCATCCATAGAATTTGATACCTACTTCGGCCTACCTATGTACCGTTATTTTTCTCTGTTTAATACACACTTACTATCGGCCTGTTCTTGTCTCCAAACATATTTTTATTTGAGGATCCGTATACGTATACAGACAGGAGACGCAAACACTGGTTTGATACATCGAATTTGTGGCAAAGTAACATAATAAAGACAAACCCACTTTGTCGCATAAACTGAATGAAAACGATTGATTACCTTGATTCTATCTAAAAATTGTACCTCCTGTTCGATTATGATTACGTTCTATATTAAGGATCATCTGCATAATATAACTAGGTAAAAAGTGAACCATAAATAGTGTAACACAGTTGCGTGATTGGCAATAATTAGGTACATCGAGTGAATTGATCAAATACCCTTGTTCTTGAATTAATTGCTTTATAACATGACATCTCCACTCTCTACAACTAGGGCAATGATAAGATGATTGACCAAATGGCTGTTTAGATCATAGTATCAATACAGTCAACTAGTAGCGTGCAGGCGAGCGAGCCCGCAGCCCTTTTACCGGGTTCACCCCTAACATTAAAATACGCATTCGACACAATACTTCGACCGTAGGGTTAGTAGAATAGATTTTGTTAACCCCTAAAATTATTCTATTTACATTATCCACGAGATTATTCATAGTCAAATAAATTCGAAAATCGAGTCAACGATTTTTGATCTATTAGCAAACACATACCTACAACCGAACGTTTTCGTTCGAGAACTTTTTATATTTTTCTAGCATCATTGAAAGTCGCACAAATACTGTGTATACGGTTAAGTGGCACGAAAACCGCTGCAAATATCTTCTTTCCACCATCTATTTCTTAAATTAATTAAACCTGTGTATTCTCTTAAGTTTTGTTTTCAGTCATGATTGGCTTTTTCTGGCTTCTAACATATATCAACGGACCTAAAGTTGTATTGAGTATCATATTATATCAGAAAAAAATCTGCAAAGCTCCTGCCTAGAGGAGGAACATTACTACCTCAATTGGGAGGAAGCAGTCATTTTCCAAATAAAACCACAATGTGACAGCTGACCGAGCAGCTGACAGCTATGACTTACTCTCATAAGAATCTATCAAAACTAAAATTACATGGTATAAACACAAGTATAAAGATATATACAGTAATTTCACTCGGCAAAATTTCTTTGATGTTGGTGTCCTTAAGTTTTGTTTTTTTAACCCCCCAAAAAGACCACTGCGCATACTACCCAAGCACAATCATGCGCAGTAGTGACCGTTTTTGGGAGACACGCACAGGCCCGGACTATTATTTTTTTTGAGTAAAAAAGGTGGCCTAACAGAATTTCGTTTACAAATGAAACAATATTTTGTAGCCATGTTACACACAATACAAAACACTTATTAAAATCACAAACACAAACGCCTAGACACACAAACGTATGCTGATTACCTGTAAAGCAAAAAGCAAATGTGCGCCCATAAAATAACATACGCCGGCCCATTCCTCCCCTTCTACATCTCTACCAACGCGCATACTACCCAAGAGCAGACATGTGCATTAAAAACTTTTGTACAAAAAATTTAAAGAGTGAAACTACTCATAGATAAAATATATATATACTGAAATAGATTGGTAATTCTGACTCCCCCACCACTTTTTCCTGAAATAGTACGTGGATCCTATCACTTGCGGCGCTGATGTCAATTTTTGTTGAGCAGAGAGTTTTAAGTGTGTTAGGCAATTTTTCGCGGTTGCACTACCAAAGCTGGTTTATCGGTCAATTTTGTAGGAATAATAGCAATATTGTTATGGTATATATAAAATTTGAAATATATTTAATTGTTCTCCTTATGTTTTACAGATTCATCATAATTTGAAGAAAATAAGTGAATATTTGGTCGGATAAGTTAACAATTTCGATTTTTATATATCACGCATATAAAATTCAAACTTTATTCAAATGTTCTACTTATTTTGTTCAAATGAATTTCCATTACAAATAGCTGGACACTTGATTGCTATTTGTAATGGAAATTCATTTGAACAAAATAAGTAGAACAGTTGAATAAAGTTTGAATTTTATATGCGTGATATATAAAAATCGAAATTGTTAACTTATCCGACCAAATATTTACTTATTTTCTTCAAATTATGATGAATCTGTAAAACATAGGAGAACAATTAAATATATTTCAAATTTTATATATACCATAACAATATCGCTATAAGATATAAAAATATAAGGAAATTAAATAAGAGTATAGTAAGAAAATATTAAATTTATTTAAATCATTATAGTTATGATTCATGTTAAATCATGATCTATGGTTGGATAAGAAGTGTTTTAAGCTATGTTAAAAATTATAATATAGCAATTTTCAGTTAATGAATCAATTAACGACACACACAACCAGATGCAATTGATATTTTCGTGGCTTGTTTTTTTACCATTACTAATTAATTTGTATCTAACTTTCTACCATGAAACTATTTCAGATACTATCTTTTGAGGGTAGAATTTATAACTATTGATATTCATCTTTCCGATATTCACCCACATGAAAAATCTATTATAACCCAGTTGTATGTCTTGTTAATTCGTTAAGACAATGATAACACTTAAAATTTAATGGCACGTATATAAATTTAAGTATGACAAAAATATAATTCCAAGAGGCTATCTCTAACAAAATGAATATTTTATTTATTAACAGATGTTATAAATAACTTTATATGTTTGAGCAACTACCTGCTCATTATTTTGCCAAGTGGATTTAACATTTCCCTTGAGTATATTATTATGGAGACATTTAACTAGATGAGGGGCATCATACATACAGTACATATAGTAGGATGATTTCCTCTCCACCCACGCAGAATCCATACATAACATTTTCTTAATTTCTTGCACTGAATTCCTCATTGGTCTTAGTCTTTCTTTAAATAATTTATAACCGCAGTATTCGTTGAAAGTTGGTCACATATCTACAAAAATAAATGTTACCTTATTAAGAATGTAACTATATTAATCAAACTCACTGCGTGGCCACTACTTTCAATCCAATTTCCTGTAGAGCTTCATTTACTTCTTTTACTACCCGCATGAGTTCTGGTGTGCTCATACCACCCTCCAAAAAGTAATAGCATACTGGCTGCTTCCATTTTTGGCTAATTCCCCCTGTCATAAAGACCATGATCTGCAAACTTTGAACGCCTTTCACAACCAGTGTCCTCAACCTAAATATGGCACGGCGTGCTTTTTCAAATTGGTCTTATTACGGTCTGCTTGAAATTTCTGATCCTCCGAGAACTGAATATCACATATTCAATAACTTTTTATTTTTTCTAGGCACAGAGCAGAGATCGGTTCTGCAAATTGCCTGTGTCAACATTTTGAACGTCTATACTATATAATAAAAAGTATGAACCTGTGGATAGATATAGCAGAACAAGCAAGCAGCAGTTTTTTTATAATTAATTGAATATGTACATAAGTAGGTATAGGTGAATATAACTGTAATTTAGTTCAATTAGATGATTTATTAACTTAACAATAACTAACAAAAAGCAACAGTTTATGCAAAACTAACAGGTTATGATTTTTATTTTCAAAACATAAATCATTTCATTCTCATTCAATGATGCCTCCCATAGAAAAGGATACCAAGTGCTAACAGCGCTGCAGGTGATAGGATCCGCGAACTACAAAAAGGGGGGATAAGAAAAAAGGGCATTTTTCATTAAGTGAATACCCCCTGAAACTACTGTATATATCTTTATACTTGTGGTATAAACATGTTTAAATCCAGAATAAAAAATTACCTACCCCCTATATGCATATTTCCCAGCATAGGTTTTCATTGCACTGTTTCGCTAAATCAGTCTTTTACAAGTAAATAAGAATATTTATTTGTGAATATGAAGTTTACGGTTCTTTAACGAAACAGGATGGCTGCATGGAAAACATGGAACATGGATGCCAAACAAAAAAATGACGTGATACAGGACATCCTATGAGAACAGTGGTTAGTCCATCACTTGGTGTTATCTATATTAACGAGTACAAAAATCTGGTTACGAAAAAATCCAGATAGATTCACATACAATTAGGGATGCCGACGGGTACCCGGGTACCCGATAACGACTCGCTATCGGGTTCCCATTTTAGGACCCGAGAACTCGGTCGCCCCCTATGTCACTCATATTCATATGACAACTTGTTTTTTTTTGCGGTTTTGCGTTGGCGCAGGTTTGGCGATATAAAATATGATATGAACTTGGTTGAATGGGTTGATATCGCGTAATAGATAAATAGCGGGTAACGGGTATACCGGGTTATTAACGGGTAGCGGATAAATACCGGGTATTGAAAACGGGTACCCGGGTAGTAAAATTAACGGGTATTGGTATCCCTACATACAATTCGTTGATATTTACTTTGATTCTACAGAATTTACAAGTTTTGTATCGGTACCTACTACCTACATCCTGTTATTTTGATAGATGAAAGTAGTAATTAGTAATGAACATAGATTAGGTGGTAATGAATGACAATGACTAATGCGAATGAGAATCTGGAAGGTTCAAAATTGTTTAGTTTATTACGAAGTTTATTATTGACGAAGATCAGTGCTGTCGCTGTTAAAAAAATAGTCATTTAATAATGTTTACTTAACCGATTCATTGATTTTCATGGAAATTCAGATTTAAATAGCTATGGATTCTTTTATGGAACATTTTACTATCTCGCATTGAAAATTGTAAAACTGATTGCTTCTAACGATTGTCAACTGTCATGAACTGTTTTTTAAAAAAAGGAAAAACTGGTAGGTTTGACAAGTTGAAATTCGGCGCTAATTAGAATATTTGTAGACTTTGCTATGTTGTATCATGTGATGTTAAAATAACATTGATTTTAAACTTTATAACCAGTCAGATATTATTTTTTCAAAACATGGCTTCTGTGGATATAAAGTTAACAGCCCATGTTATAAAATAACATACGGGATACATCATGGCCCCGAATATATAAGAAAAATTTTCATTTTCAAATATGTCACCACCTTTTGTTGATTTAGATAAAATCTGAGATAAAAGAGACTTGTTCAAAATACCTATTGATACACCAACATTCGAGTAAGTAAGTAGATATATTAAAAACACTGAATGTTGATGGGTTCTTTTTAACAATGTTCAAATGTCAGATTCCTTGATTAATTGCCTATAATTGACTGGATAGAAATATGGGAAAACAGACAATAATTTAATAAAATTGAGATAATAATCAAAAAGTTTAATCCAAAATAAGTACTTCGCTTTTAAATTAATACAGATATTTTAGTAGTGAATGTCGATACGTAAAAACCGAGTAAAAAAACTACTAAAATTAACATTAAGATTTGTTCTAAATCTGATATTTTCAATGGTTGTGAAGAAGGCAGGGCATCAAAAGAATAATTACTAATTGTGCATTTTATAGTAAACATAATGATATATAATTCTATAAATTAACCGTTCTTTCTTTAGTAACAATAAGCGTTCCCTTTGTAAACAATTCCCACGAAACTCTGGTCAGCGTGAATAAACAATAGGTAAAAAGGAAAATACAGAGACAGAACACGATTTTACCTCGGATTTTACTAAAAACTAACAAAAATTCGTTGATAGTTTAAGAGACAAGAATAAAGATAAAAACGAGAAATAGTTATTGAATTAAAATTCCCTTAACAAAGTAATAAATTAAATCCAGAACATTGGCCCTAACTAACCATTAGGGATGCCGACGGGTACCCAGGTACCCGATGCCGACGGGTACCCAGGTACCCGATAACGACTCGCTACCCGGTTCCCATTTTAGGACCCGATAACCCGTTAAAAACCCGATAATCCCTTAAATACCCGATAACCCTCGAAGCACCTGAACTCTGTCGGCCTCTGTGTGACTTATATTCATATGACAACTTATTTTTTTGCGGTTTTGCGTTGGCGCAGGTTTGGCGATGTAAAATATGATATGAATTGGAAAATATTTGCGATGTTGAATGCTATGGGTTGATATCGCGTAATAGATAAATAGCGGGATAACGGGAAATTAACGGGTAACGGGAAATTAACGGGTAACGGGTAATTACCGGGTTATTAACGGGTATCGGGTTATTAACGGGTATCGGGTTATTAACGGGTAGCGAGTTATTAACGGGTAGCGGGTTATTAGCGGGTAGCGCGTTATTAACAGGTAGCGGGTTATTAACGGGTAGCGGGTAAATACCGGGTACTCAAAAAGGGTACCCGGGTAGTAAAATTAACGGGTATCGGTATCCCTACTAACCACTGAAGATCATTTTCTAGCGTGTATCGTTGCTGACAATAGATAGGACAATGGAGGGTACAATATATTGACAAAGAATGCATTTCTTTGTCATTATTGCAATTAGTAGGTATTTTATTAAAAAAGTAGGTAACCTAACAATTATTTCGCATTCAAATTGTTATTAATGTATTTTTTTCAATTAATTCAAGTATAAAGCCAACCTTGGTCAATCATTATTATAATATATGTAAATTGTGTGTAAATATATATTGCTAAATTATTGAATTAAGTACCAAAGGCAAGACAGGAGCCATGCACCTAAGATGTAACTCAAAAGTACAGGTGTAAGCCAACAAGGTTGCTGTACCTACTTGCTCATTTCAATATGCAAGGGCGCTTTACGCGAACGTTGACCTTCAACGACCTTGACGTTTTCACTTTCTTTGGATACATGATAGAACAATATAAAGGGTGATGTATCTATATTATTACTATATAAGATAGGGTACTAATCTTATCCATCCTCAAGGACTTTTAACAGATCAATAGCGGCACTGAAAAATACAGTACAGTAACCTTTTGTATTTATTAGTGATGTGAGTCGGATTTTTTCCACTGGAAATATTTCCATTTTTAGCTATTAGTATTAGCCAGTTAAGGAAAGTACATTTTTGCAGTCTAAAAATTGTTTTAGCCGAAATTTTCGCCAAAACTCGACCTTGTGGCAATTAATAACCTAAATTGACTAAATTCAATCAGAGATTAGAGTAGGTATTTATCTCTGAATTCAATACCATTGTTTTTAAAAAAATTTTTGAAAAGTATGAATAATCTCATATTGTATTAACAGTTGATCAAAAAGTCTTTTCGTTGCGGGTAACTTTAAATTATAAAACGTATTTCCTCTTCAGCCTAAAGCACCTAGGCATAACTTAAATGAACTGAGAAATTTTGATAGATGATAGCATGCATTCCAGGTCAATATCTCAATATGTAACATAGTTTTTGTAGCTATTTAGGTGTTTGTCAACTATCCGAAACTATGCCAGATCCGTAGTTTTTTTTGTCCAATTTTTCCACAAAAAAATCAGCTAATAACGACATTGTTAATTAAATTTTTAGAATACTTACTTATTGATCACTTTATTTACACAAATACATGTTTCTCAATACGATAGGTATCCATATTTCACAATATTTACGGATACCGATATTTAGGTAGGTACCTATCCATAATTCACAATTTCAAACAATTAGAGGATTACATTTTGTTATAAAATAATAATAGTACAGTAGGCACCTGATGACACCCAATACTCCTAACACAACTAACGAAGTGATTGATTTGAAATTTCTTGGAATAGTTTATTCCTCTGGTTATTCACTATTTCCATTCCATAACAAGTAATAAAATATAAAAAAAAAAGTTGCCCATGCCCTAATACCTATTTGTACCACCTTTCCTTAAATTTTGGCTTAACACAACTTAAGTGTCAGATTAAACTCCGAGGTCTTTGGCGGTATGTCCTAATATAATCACAGTATGTATCACGTGCATTATACCCTTAATCCAAGCTATACCCTTAAGCCGAGGTGGTGCAAATGGGCATATATGTAAACTTAAAAGTTTTCAAGAAACTTTCAACAGGCTAAAACATCCTAAAAATCGGACCCGCATTACCGTTTGAGATTTATAACGGATTCTACAATGACACTTGACACTTCAAGAAAAAAATTAATATCTCCCAGTCACCCGCATGCAACCAATTTAAAAACCCTTTTGGAAGAACCCCACTACAAATTTGCATTGAAAAAAAAAAAAGAATTGACTGGATCCTAGTTTCAGGACCATTACATGAGTGGTAGCGATACCAACACGTCATTCATTATTAATATTTTAATTGATATCTATTGTCTTTCTGGGAAAATAACAGGCACTGAGATCCGAGATGACATATCTTGATATTCTTAATTCTTAATGGAAGTGTTGGAACTCACCTTATAAACCTGTCCGTAGGTCCCATTTCCGACAACTTCAATGAGCTCAAATATTCCTGCAGGTTCCTGAAATCATATGAAGCTTTAAAATAATGTAAAAACGTTTATAAACTTTCGGTACACCTACTGGTGATTCACATTCAAGATTCAGTTTACTTAAGAATTAAAGTAAAGACAAAATGGCCGATATTCATGAAGGATAATGGATAAAATTAAAGTTGTTCTTGTTAATGCAAAACTCACCTTAAGAGCTGTTAAGTCAATTTCATCTAATGAACAGTTCACCGATGGGGGCATTTGATGCGCCATTTTGATTGAGTTCACTAACTTATATCAAAATAACACCGTACACGTTATTTACCCAAAGTTATATTGGAAATTTTGAAAAATACATTATAAATTTAGCCATAGATTTTGTAAAATCTAATATCACACTATAGTTCAGGTATAAAACACATATTTAAACAAAAAAAATGTTCCCATATAATACACAAAACATGTTTTTCATACTTTCGGCGCACCCTACAATCCACACGCAACGCAAAACGCAACTCGCTTGCTCGCTCTCGCTACAATCGCGACTGCCGTTTGCTGATGTTAGAGTCGCTGCCACACTAACAAAACCAAAATACCCCATAGTTTAGAGAACAGGTCCAGTGGCGTACAACAGAACAGAACTGGGCAGTAATTGAATTCAACCACCATTTAGTGCTGGAAATGCTGGAATGAAGCAAACCCAGAAAACCTGATTTTAATCTCACATTAACACCAAAATGACATTCTTCCCATCCTAGATCATCATCAGGATGGTTCCCAATCCATCCCTGTAAACAAGCCTTAATCTAAGAGTAGAGAATTTAATTAAAAATTGTCTGGTGGAATGGGGATTTGAACTCAGAACCTCTGGGTTGAGCGATAGATACTAAATCCTGAGCAACAGGCTCACATAAATGTGTCTATAAGTATAGGCTTGTTTTTTAAATCTCTGATTCTTAACAGCAACACCTTGCATTATCTATTATATTATTTTTCAGTTACAGTTGTAACAGTTTTCTGTTTCCTCTTTCCTTGCTCATATTTGTATATATTTCAGTTCTTTTGGTTATTTATTCTAGACAGTTATGGGTTATGGGTTTTTTGATTCATCTGAGTTTTTATAACTATAATTATTAATTGCGCAACATCTTAGTTTATGCACGTCTTTTTTAAATCTTGATTTCTGAATAAACGAATTCGAAAAGGTAGAGATTATAGAAAGACAGATTAGATATAGAAAGTTATTAACTAATCAGTACTTCAAAATTGCCAAGACATATAAGGTAGGTACACCTCAAAAATATCAGATTAATATTATGATATCCCACTAAAACATTCCCAATTATTTATGGGAAAAATTGATGCTATATTATGTGAAATCGAACACTATAAAAAAGAAATAATTATACAGAAACCCCAATATCGGAATCTGTAACCAGCGAGGGCCGGCATCCCAAATGATGCGGGACTCAGCAATACAACAGCACGTACCTCTCTTATTTTCGTGAGAATAAGAGCGTAAACACATGGTGACGTGAACTAAACACATGCTGAGGTGAGTTACACAAGTTGTGACATGAATTTGAATGTCCCATACACGAAGTACATACCATCTATTGTTTTCATGAAGAGACGAGAGAGGACAAGCGTTGCTGAGCCCTCAATTCGTCGGGTTGCCAGCCACGACTGCCTGTAACTGAATTTTTTGTGCTTTCTGATTTGAATACCTAATATCTTTTGCAGTTACCAAAATTCCATCCCACCAGCTTCGAGGTCTTGTCCCGATGCGACAATATTTTGGTATCAACATCAGAGAATTTAAAAAGTCGCCAATTTATAAACCGACGAATGATTGGCTATAGCCAACCTGCAATCCAGCAATATGCTTATGTCGATCGTATCCCAGTGTGATTAACGTTAAGCTCCTGTGCCTAAAATATCCGACATGGGTAAGTTTTCTGCATTTTATCTTACCAAAAATAGAATTAATGATAAAACACTCAATAATATGAAAACTATAAAATAATAAAATTAAAACAAATACCAAACACCTTTTTATTACTTTTAATTAGAATTAAAAGGAATAATTGAAGAATCAATTTTATTAAAATTTATAGATAAAAGGTAAATGAATAAGAACAATTATTTAAAAAAGGCAACTATGAATTTATTTCTACCAAAATAAAGGCTCCTATTACAGAAATTGGATAAAAAAAGTAATTTTTATATACTTATAATAAAAATTATGAGCGATTACAAAGCTAAGACTAGTAATTATTAGTTGACCATTTTCTTATAGATTGAATAATTTTGTTAGTGAGCAGTTTTCACATAATTATTATGTGTTACAGTGTGTGTCCCCATTATTAATTATTATTGCTAAATTATGATATGCAGTTATTAAAATAATAAATAAATACAAAACATGGCAAAGCTAATGAAAATCGAAAATAAGTAAGTATAAGAGTTAACTTATAACACTTTAAATAGAATAGAAAACTAAATTAAGTAGACCTATTTTAAATATGGCTGCTATCTACATGTCATACACTGAAGAATCAGATATAACATCAGAAATATTATATATAATTTATAATTTTTGTTATCTAATATCTTATATATTTTTATGATAAACTTTAACTGTACAATGTTAATATAATTTAATTTAAAAAAATATGGGGCTAAAGTTTCATAAAATATAACATTCAAAATTTAGTTTAATTAATTTAATAACAATAATCAATCTTTCTCGACAATCTCTCAAACACAACCGGCGGAGCTTAATAAATGAATAATTTCACTTCGCCCATTGCATGCCTTTTATATTATATTCAATGTTTACCAAACAGAAAATGTAAATAGTATTTTATGTATTTTGTTTTGAATGAACAAAACAATGAATGAAAACAAAATTAACTGTCAAGTAAAATAAAATTTAAATGTCAAGATATATTTTTTGAAATAGGCAGTCTAGACTCTTTTATATAAGGTTAAAGTTAATATTTTCCTTTGAAGTCTACAAAATATAAAAAAACAAATATTACCAATCCCCACATTTTTTAGTAATCTTTGTGATTAATTTAATAATCATGATTCAAAAACACTTTAATGAAAGCTTCACTAGACCAATTATTTATTATTAACAAATTTAAATGATATAATTTAGATACCTAATTTTATATTAATTAAATAATAAAATATAATAGATCAATCACAGACAATTCTCAAAATAATTTAAAGAATACAACATATATATCTAAGAAAATAACTATCTACACTCATTCACCCTAACATGACATTCACAGGGGCTATTAATCACCACTTAAATTCTGTCCAAAATATGTGAATCTTAAAAACCTCGATGAAAGGTATACGAGAAAAATTTAAGTGGCAGATCAGGACACATTGGACATTTGTATAACTTACAAAAATTGTATAATTCACTTAATTTGACATAGATTATTAACTTTATAAAGCTTTGTCAAGCGTTCTTTTTTTAAATTAGATACTGAACCTAGAACTAGTATATCATAAAAAAGGGTGCTATTTATTTCTATTCACACAACATACAGAAACAGAAAAACAGCAAATTTTTAAGTACAGAGAGATCCAGAATCATTGATTGCGGGATCTGCACGCACCCTCTCCCAATTGCTGTCATAACTGATTTCCATTTGTTAATATTACTTTATTTTCTATTGTCAACTGATCAATTCTCGAAATCGAACAATTAACAATAGAAAAGAAAGTAATTATTGTAAATACAAATCGAGATGGAAACCAGTTTTGATAGCAGTAGAGACAAGATATGTTCAGAATCCGGTCAATAATTCTGGATCTTACTGTAGGTTATAGGTAATCTATTTCTCTATTAAATTAATAACATAAAATGTTCCAGAAGTTAATGGACTAAAATTATCTGGTAAATCTGTCCCTTGTAATATATTTTATATATAGTATAATGAATAACAGAATTAAATTGGACTAAATGTTTTGACATCAAAATGTTCTCCTTATGATAATGATTTAACAAAATTGTCAATTTTATATTTATGTTATATTTAATTCTTTTAAATTACACACTAATGAATTTTATAATAAAATGCATTTCTAAAGTTATTAATTGACATGTATAAACAGAATAATATAGTTTGATTATAATTTATTCAAATAAACCCTTAATAACTTAGGAATAATTGACATTTCTCGTTGTTACATTTTCAAATTGTGTAATATTGTACCATCTGCTGTATTCAGCAAAAAATATAATTATCTAGATTTTTCTTAATAATTATATGATTATTACATACCTATTTAAAAATCATTTTCATTGTTTTAAGGGGTGAAAGTCAACAAACATATTTATTTAGAAGGGCATGCTTGTAGTGGTGGGTTAACTACAAGAATTAAGAATATAAAATGTTGCACATTGAATAATAATTTTGATAGTTTTTGAAAAAGTGTCCCTCAAAAAGTATATGCTAAATTTTTAATTAATGAATTGAATATACCAATAAATACTAAAAAATTGTGATCAGCAACTATATGCAATACCAGCTATTACTAAATTCAGAAGTGAAATGAACTGAGCCTCAACTATATCTCAGTACCAATAACTAAAAATATTGTTATCGATATTTCGATTAATATATATATATCCACAAATATTAACATAACGATGAGTATCAATATATTGATTACTATGTAAATATTCATTTCAAAACAATAAGATAAAATTGAAAGTTTTAATAATCTGTATAATTATAGATCGATCTGATAACTAGCATTTAATATGTTGATAACTATTAATAAGAACAAGGTTATAGGTTATAGGAAAAAATTGATAATGGTCGATATGCCGATAATTATCAATATGTCCATAACTATTAATGGCATGATTGTCACTAATGATAATATTAATAAGTTCATAGCTAAATATTGATGATAATCGGTTTGGCGGAATGTCTATAACTATCAATAATTAATGATAGATATCAATTATTATCGATTAACTTTATTTCATATATCGACAAATTCATAGATATATCGACAAATTTCCCAACCATATTCCCAATCCTTAGTGTATTTCACCGAGACATATGTTCATATTTTCATAAAAGATTCAAAATCCAATTAAAATAGGACACTATTGCAAATGTATTGTTTTTTCTAATTCTGTAAACTCATTAAGTATATATAAAATTAAAGTATTTCATTTTACACGACCTTTAGTAATTAGAGTGTAATCGTACAAGCTCTATTAAAAACATGCGGTAACACTATTGATAATACCTGCAAACCATGGATGACAACCTCGGGGTGCCAACATGAATAGCATTACAATATTTTCGTAGTTGATGAAGCAATTTTCTATTTTAGGCATCGTACCGGCTTAAAATTAATTTTGTATGTGAAAGACAAATTTTCAAGACAATACAAGTTCAATTTGGCAGGACAACTTCATATTAGAGACTTAAAGGTACTACAATTTACAGCCTTAGAACAACTAACTAAGATGTAATTATAGAACATCAGTATGTTGTGTGAACAAAAAAAAGAGCTCTAAGGACTTTGACTGATATGATAGGTTTTAGTTTATACATTTTAACCAACCAAAGAATCTAAGAAGACATCGACTAATGCCCAAAAAATAAGGGTTTCTGTTAAAGTACATATGTACAGTTTCAAATGTTGCAACTTTCAGAAAGTTTACCTTTTAGGCAAGTAGGTAAGCATTGGTTTGTTAAATATTCTAAATTGGCAACTTGTAAATAAATCCTAACAGCTAGAAAACAGTCTCATGAAAGACTCCAACAAACAGCTTATATACAATTCGCCAGAGCTATATATACTAGTCGTTTCTGATTTACACAAATTTGATTGTGACACTATTTCTCTATTACACACAACAAGTAATTATTCATGTCCGGGGACAACAAAACCCTAAAATAAGCACAAAAACCTAAAACTTGTTCAAAGACGTAAAAATTTATGGTTTGGCACTAAATACTATATTTTACTACCCTTGATGTGAGTGAGCTTGTGATAAAATTGCCTTTGTTCTACAATAAACACAAACTGAATTGTCACATAATTAAGTATTGCTTTTTTATTCACAAAGCAAAATTAACATTATCTACATTTCTTAGAATTCTGTTGTCCCAGCATTATTATAAACAGCCAATACTGGATAATCCAAAAATGGCACCATTCTGGTGAAATTTCGGTTGATTTCATCCAAACTTTAACAATAATAAAAAACTTTTCTCTCATATTTCCAATTACGTATCTCTCACTTCAAAAGTCTATTTTTTATATAAAGTCTCTCTTAGTTAATCCTTGAAAACAGTACATAAATAAATAGCAACGAAGGTATAATTCTTGATGGACAGAGAGAACTGCTTCCACCAGCAACATGGACTTTTGGGGGTGTGTCTTGATCTTTGGGTATTGATCCATCTACAGGACTGTTCCTTCCTACAGAATGATCCTGATTATCTGTAAAAAAATGCACATTTATTTTATATTTTTGTTTTATGTCTTATTAAAATAGATTAACTATTACATACTATAAGCAGCTACGAAAAACCTACCTACTACCAATTACCTAAAAACTACTTAGCAGAGAAGGTAACATATGTCCCTTAGCCAAATAAATGACATAAATCTAATTATTTTCTTGAATAATTTTGTACAATGATTAAAACCACTCAAATTGGATTTTATCGTTAGTTGAGATTAGTTTTGTCCTCATATAGCTCGAATACCACTATGCACATTTGATTATTTATTATGTCATCTGAACAATCAAAAAATGATTCATATTCTTCACTATGTACAGTGTACAAAAAAATCAAGGCTAACATGATTAGTTTTTAAGATATTTGAAAAAAGTCGAGATTTTAGGAATTCGTTTTTGTAAAATTTCAGCCTTGTTTGAAGAGCTATTGAAATAAAAATGACGCTTCCTCATAGTAACTTTTGACGCTCTATCTATTCATTTTTTCTAATACAGCCTCATTAATATTTTTACGTTCAATCGACAACATACTTCTTTCCGAGTTCAATGATGTATCATTTGCTAAAGTTTAATCCATTTTGAACGTGGAAAACCATCATCAAACTCATCTGCGTCTGTCTGTATGTACTAACAAAAGGATAACGAAGAAGTAACAAACCATGAACAATAAATAACAATTAATTAACGAAAATAAAGAACAATTAACAAAACAAAAATAAAATAAAAAATGGTAATGAACAGTCAATAGAACAATAAATAAACTGTAGCGTATAATATATTATTAAACTTACAAAAAAAAAATGTTAGAAACTAAAAAGTAAAGAGCTGACATTTCTAAACTGACTTTTCAATAAAAAATTTCATACAAAGGGTAATATTAGAAGGTCTTCAGAATCTTAAAAGTTCTTCTCAAATCAAGAGAAAAAAATGTATACTATTTAACATCAATTCTGCAATGACAAAACCAAAGTTTGATATGGGAAGCTATTAATCAATGTTTGCTCATTTTTAGTGTCAATTATCAGTGCATTATATTAAGAAAAGATACAAACCTTCTTGATTAGGTCCATCTCCAGAACCAGATCCTCTCATGTAATCATCGTCTCTCTCTTCATCCTCAATGTCAGGGCCAGCACCAGATCCTGATCCATCTACTCCATCTCTTTGCATATAATCACCATCTGCATAACTTGAACCAAGAGAAGTAATGGCCATCTGTAAGAGAAGATATATCATGTATGGTAGTTTATTTAATACCTACTTACTTAATAAATAAAGAAAAATCCAGAAATAAAAATTGCATGCAGGTAAAAAACTCAGAAATAAATAATATTTTGTCTATCTAAATGATTTAGGTACTCGGAAGATTCCCAGTAACTGACAATTCCACCTGTACGGGGAAGATCTATGTACTATGTTCATGCATAGTGATACTTATGTACTCTCTGTTTATTGTCACTATTGTCATTGTCCTTCAATAAATGAACTTTGACGTTCAGTAAAAATATTTTGTAGAATTTATATACCTAAGAAATGGCAATGGTAATATAACTAAAACAAGTATTATTGAAATACTTACATGATGAACTCTTCTCAATTTGTCAACCAAACTTGCGACTCTTGGATCAACACTTTGCATGTTTGCACTTGGTTTGACTTCCGGGTTGTATTTTTGCATATCTAAACCTACATCGACCACAGTTTTGGTATATCTGAAAAACAAACAAAGACCAATCATTATCTGCAGCATTTCCAAGGATGAATTACAATAGGCATAGGTGACTTAAGTTATAGGATAGGTATAGCTGATTTTTTTAAATTATGATACTCATAGATAGTGATATATGATGTGATATAGGTATTGATTATCTGACCTGTTGAGAATATATAGAGCACACTTGCACACAAAATATGGTTGTCAATACTAGAGGTATTCACTTATAGATAGTAAGAAGTACGAACCAAATAAAAGAGAAATAAGTAAAAAAATATTATTGGTTTGTTTCTAGAAACATTTTTAATAGACAAATCAAACATGTGCTCCATGATTATTAGTCGACCAACTCAATTTTGTATCCCAACTAAGAATGTTCCTTTCACTGAGATGTAGGTATGATGACCTATACCTTACGGTATTATGTTAATTCACCTTTAGATCTGATGATACATTTGTCAATTATATTATATTGGTATAATTATCTCAAAGTGTACCTACATCCTTTTTTCAAATTTTCATTAACCGATCTTCAGTTTTATAGATTCTTTAATGGGTTGAGTGAAATATACATACCTATATCTTCTATCTACGAGTAGATAACTTATTATATTTATTTTATAGGTATATGTATATAGGTTTTAATCCTATTTATATTTAATACTATATGTTTGTTATAGAGGAATATTAACATTATAAAGTGTATATCAATATATGCTGAGTAAATGAAATTTTACCAATAAAATAATGTTTGATGATTGCTTATTGAATTTATTAAATTAACTAGAAACCAACTACAATTTTTTGATATAAAACACAATTTTAAAGATATTTACTGCAATATATTTACTAGAAAACAATCTCCATTTTTGTAAAATGAAGCACACCAGAGACAGAAATTCTCATGTGAGAATACATTCTTTTAATTTCATATTATTTAAATAATTTAAGTAGGTACCTAAATAAAAACCGAATTATCTGACTCAAGTAGTAGATCAAATTAAACAAAAATGCAGAAAATATTTGTAGAAAGACATATTCAGATTTAATTAGGAAAATCTAAAAATGTGATAAAACCAAATACGTCAATTTTTAAAGTATATTCCACAAACTGCTCACGTGTTTCTCACAAATGGGAAGCTGTGCTTAGAATTGGCAAAAATGATGTATGGTGTGTCTCCACATATAGATTTTAACACACGCTCGGCTTAGGCCTAGAGGATATAGCCGCGTTAGGCGACCA
The DNA here is from genome assembly GCA_963924545.1 of Pogonocherus hispidulus. Classification (NCBI taxonomy): domain Eukaryota; kingdom Metazoa; phylum Arthropoda; class Insecta; order Coleoptera; family Cerambycidae; genus Pogonocherus; species Pogonocherus hispidulus. Next base: position 71,303,487 of record OZ004694.1, read on the forward strand.
TAAATTTGATAGCATCACCCCGGGCTGGTGATTTACTAGAATGGTGCAAATATTTCGCTGCGATGTTTATTTATTATAGGAATCGGCGACTTCACTTCCCCCTCGTTTTTGTTTCGGTGTTAGGAGAGGATATACGCTAAAATGTGATTCCCACTGGAACACTCAAATTTGCCAAAAAGGGAAAATAAAAGCTACTTAAAATAAAGCATTTAATATAAATATGACGTTAAATCTAGAAAATTATAGAAAAAAACACGTCGTCGAGCGACCTTATTATATGGAGAACCGTCAAGCTTCCTAGTTTAAAATCTCTTCTCTGAATCTAATTGATACCCTAATGATGATTTTATTGATGATCAGGAATGTAGGTATGTTGGCATAACCCTGTGTATATATGTAATGTTAAAAATAAGAAATAGGCTAGTAGCCCATACAGTTTTGGAAAGAGATATGAAACTATGAGAAGGGTTTGCAAAAATTGATAGAGCGAAGATTTCATATAAAGAAGAGCCACAAGAACTGGCCCTGGCTACGACCACAGGCTTATCTAATTTTATTCTAAACTTGGGAGCATGTATTATTAAAAAAACGTAGGTGAGTAGTCTTCTCATCGGTTTGCATAGGGCTTAAGTTTACTCTTCTATGTAGCAGGGTTAGTCTTTGTAAACGGACAGTTTCCTTTTTTAGACGGACCACACATTTTTTGGTCGTAGATAAATGGCTTATTTGTGAAAGCAATATATATAACGCCCTACGCAACATTTCTTCCATCATAGGAACTATGTTTCAACTGCTCTTTTTACCTTATCTGCTTTTAAAACCTAACTCAGTAACTGTAGGCGTATGGAGCCAAAAACGCGTGTATTTTTAAAGGGGCCTAAATTTTATCAAAAAAATTTGTAATTTTACCTCCTCCATATCAAGTAAACGGCACGTACCTTGGTGGGGAACGTCACGTTTTACGTCACGCGTATCCTGATAGGATATAAGGATAAATACGCGCGACGTCGTGTCCTGAAAACGTGAACGCGTGATACGCGTGACGTAAAACGTGACGTTCCCCACCAAGGTACGTGACGTGGAGGGGGTAAAATTACTAATTTTTTGGTAAAATTTAGGCCCCTTTAAAAATACACGCGTTTGTAGCTCCATACGCCTATAGCTTATCTACTACTACACACACTACTACAACCTATCTATTAACTCTTACTCATGTGTTGGAAAACTGAAAAGGCAAATAACAAAAATTGAAATTTGTTTTTAATAAAAGTTTTACAAATATCAATTCTTCAAAATAATTTATATTTTAGATGATTTGTGCAAATTGTGTAAAATTTATTTTAATCAAAAAAATATTTTTTACAAAATTTGGGATGGTTACAATTCTGCAAATGTGTGATCTACTATTTATGACCTACGACAATGGAATTTTCAACTTCCTATGATTAAAGAATTTACGTTAATTGCATGCATATAACAACCATATACCTATATCTACATATTTCCAATATATAGCGATAAAAATAAATTAACAATTGTTATATTCAACGACAGATAAGAAAATTCCATAAAAAAACATCGAGGATACGACTTTTGTTTTCTTATAAAACTTAAATGTAAAAGAATTTATTTAATAAGGATAATTTTGTACATATTATGCACTGTTCCACCAAGATACGTGGCCACAAATAAAGAGGCTATTTCTTCATAGCATTGCTGCTGATCTCTTTTAGATTTTAATCATAGATTCCAACTCACTGATAGATATATCGTTTTTCTCTCTCCCCCTCAAATAGCAATATAAAAATCGAAACACTCACTCTGCGATCCTTTCGCCGTTCCAGCAACGCTGATCCTTCGGCTCCGCGAAAGACTCGTCCTGGCACAGTGTCGTCGCCAGGTTGGCATAGAAGCCCTTGGTCTTGGCGATGGAGGCAAGGAAATGCGATAACTCGCTCTCCGGCAGAGGCGAGAAGTTGCGGGGGTTCGTGGAACGCGGCTTGCCACCAGCGGAAGTAGCCGGCTGGGGGGTACTGTTCTGTTCCGCGACTAGGGGGTCCTCCTTTTGTGAAAATTCGGCCGTGCCACAACTCCACTTCACCTGGAAATAAGAAAAACTATAAATAAGAGGTAAGTATGTATAAAAATTATTTTATAAATAAAATTGTGAACACAAAAAATATTTTTTATTTGGTTTACATCATTATGGGATTATTATCATTCTCGTCAATAATACTTCTTCAGTACCAAAAACGGTTTAGGTACGCTAATACCCTATGTATATTGGAACGCAATCTTTATCACAAAATTAAAAGATGAGTTCACGAACAATATTGGATTGGAATCGACTGTTATGCATGAAAATCTGCAAAGGTGCCGGCATTTCAATTAGTTATATAGGGTTATTCAGAACTTATCTCTAAAACTTTGAGGATATGTGCATCCTTTAATAAGAAATCGATATCACCAAAAAAATGTATAATAAAAGTCTTAGGATTTCCCGTAAACAATGTTTAGAATTATACCATTATAAAGCACTACGTAGATGGGCAACTGTACTTCAACATCTGATATACCAATAGACTTAATAAGAGGAGACCTCACGGTTCATTCATAAATAACCTTTTGTTTTGTATCAATCATTGGCAATGTGTATGACAAAAAATACCGAGAGAAAGAACGGCAAAATTCCGACTCCGTGCAACGTTGCAAAAGTTTTGGGAGAACTTGCTTCCGACGCCAAAAGGCGTACTGTTTTTGGAAGGGTTGGGTATGCTAATAAAACCTTTCATAGCTACATTTTTTCCAATAAACAGCAGCGCAGGCGGCTGATAAAACTCGCTAATGCAAAGCGGTATCGAGAACTGTAGTGGCGAAAGGCATTCACGAAGCGGAACCTGAAAACCTGTTGTTAAGTACAACACGTATAGCGAAATTCGAGAAAGTTGAGAGGGTGTCTGGAGAGAATTCCCAAAGTTCGCGGGAGCCTATTTAGTCGTCTGGAGAAGTTTCACAGCTTAATGAACAACGAAACAGCAGGAGCTGGTTGCACACAAAAATTATGCGCTGTAGGTTCAGAATAAATTATGTTGGTATAAAGTAGAAGTAAATAATAAAGGCAGAACTTAAACAAGCATAAATAACGTGAGGAAGAAAATTCCGGGAACGGCTTTAATTGGATATTTGTTACAAAGATTCTATTTTTACAGATGGTTGTAGTTATTTATTCATTCGATATATTTTCATTATAAAGACACCTATAAACCAAGTTTTAACAGTATATTTATTCATGAATATCAAACTGTTTAGCTTTTAAAAACATTGCTATATCTCAAAAATGTATTATTTTAATGAAACAAAAAGAAATGGCTAGAAAAAGAAACAAAAGATTATGAAAATCCACCAAGCGCTCATCAAAAGAAAAAGTTAAGAACAATGTCATCAGAAAATATTTAAATATTTGAAATTATTAATTTTCTTTAAAGCCCTCATTATTAATAACATTCTAAATAAATATTTTGTAAAATTTGTTTTATAGATATTATCTCCGTCTCAAACTCCTACTTTAGCAGGCGAAATGATGTCGGGTATCTAATTTTTAATAGAACTACATATACAGATTTTACAAATTGATATAGAAGTTGTCTCACACGCAAATATTCTCCATGGTTAACTAGAGAAAAACTCATGAACCCCTACCTATATCAAGAATAATTTATAAATAGTTTTTAGCATAAAAAAATATCGCAGTAGATTTAGGCTTTACTCGTTCACTTGGGTTTTGAAATTACATTGTTATATAAGTAAAGTAATTTTTGTACTTATAACTTTACTATTCTTCTCTAGAACTTCTCTATAACTTTACTAGAACTTCTCTATAGATACCTACATGAGTGGATGTATGCGCAAATCAGAGATATACAGAACTTTAAATTCACTACAACTGTTCAAAGACAACCTTGGACCTCAATATAGAAAACGAACGTCTCAACAACAGATCAATCTGCAAAATTGCACTAATTAACATAATATCTTTAGGTGGGTATAATAGTGCAATTTAAACAAACGCCGCTTTCAACTATTATTGCAAAATGCGTGGATAATATTCAGGGTTAATTAAAATCTCCTCCCTAGAATTTCCCTAGCTGTAGACCACCGTAATCCTATACTAATCAAACACACATAGTATACATCAGGTCAGGGGCCACCCGCAAGCGGATAAGGGTTAAACAAAAGGCTGAAAGGGTGGGTAAAGTGCGCAGCATTCCGGAAGTCCCGTGCGCCGCACATTCCGCCCATGTTCAATTTATGTCGGGTTACTATCATGGTAAAGTGTAGAAAGCATTTGGCTTCGTTGTTAATGAAATACATCGAATATTCTTTCATATTTTCGTAATGCTACTACTGCTATTTCTTACGAATGTCCTGAAGAATCAACGTTGATTTTTCGTTGAATTTTTTGTGGACAAAACTTATTCTTTAGTAGAAAGTTCTACTTGAACCAAACAGAAATTTGTCATCTCAATTTTCATTCCATATTTTCAACGGTATTACTAAAAATCACAATATCATAATATCACAAGAAGTAACATATACAGGTACATATACAGTAACATATACAGGTACGAAAGTATATGAGCTCGGTCGATATTCTGTTATGAGAGCAACAGAATAGACATGAGTATAAGAAAGAACAGACAAAGACGGTTACATTTTACGAACGATCGCTTACAGTATGTCAGAAAACAAATTAAGAGTAGGGAGAACGGGTTTGCCAGCTGCACCGAGTCCCGAATCACGAGCCAATAAGATCTAAAGTGTTGTATCTTTGTTACATATCTGTCTAATTGCCTTATACAAGAGTTTTTCCTCTTCTTTCTTATTGTACCAGACCACCGAACTCTTTCACTTTCGTATTGTGTGTATCTAAATCTACTAGTTGTAAGTGTAATTTGAAGCAAGCAGTAGAAATTATAAAAAGGCAGCTATGTTCTTGTAACAAGATTTTTAGACAGTTTTTAACTGATAGGAATCTGAGTCCTATCCAATTACGTATCATATTTATTGTTGCGATAACCAAAACTCCATATTTTTGGCATCTATAAACATACATTGGCCTCTATAACATATTATGTTATAATATTAGTGACCGTACTTACTTCAAAATGGTACCTAACTCTTCTAAAAGAAACACATTTGTAAAACTGATATCAGTTTTAATCATCTCTAGATGATGCCAACTTGGTTGGCGAAACGCGCCTCGCGTGCAGGTTAGTGTTTTGGTTTTATGTGAAAAACTACATCAGTGTTAAGATATTTTAGATATAACTAAAAAACAAATTAATTTATTTTGGGGCACTGTTGACTATACTGCCCAAGAAGTTTCTCATTAGGAGTGAGCTTCTCCATTTTCGACAGGGTATGGCACGACGGCCTGCTTGTCAAGATGATCGACGCAGGCTATCCTGTAGCGATGGTAAAACTGGTCGGCTCGTACCTACGCGGGAGGCAACTGAGGATGAGGGTAGATGGAGAACTTTCAACCATCCGCCCCATGGAAGCAGGAGTACCCCAGGGCACTGTCCTGTCACCCCAGCTGTTCAACATTTTCACGTCGGACCTGCCTAGGACGCACCGTACCTCGGTAGCTCTGTACGCAGACGATACGGCCATCATTGCACGGTCTTTTCAGGCCAGGATGGTTACGAGGTACCTCCAAGAGGCAGTGCTCCTTCTTGAAAACTGGCGCAACAGATGGAAGGTGGCTATTAACCCGGACAAATCTAACGCCATTCTTTTTTCCCGCAGGTCTGGTCAAAAGCCGCAGGGACATGTCATCTTGCACGGGGAAAACATCAAATGGAGAAACACAGCCCGATATCTAGGGGTAACCCTGGACAGAGGACTCACGTGGAAAACCCATATCGAGAACGTCGTGCAAAAAGCACGACTGGTCAGGGGGATGCTGTATCCAATGCTCTGTTCCACCAGCGGGCTCAGCCTGAGGAACAAGAAAACCCTCATCAAGACTATCATTCAACCCCAGATGACATACGCGGCGACAGCGTGGGCCTACGCAGCGAAGACGCACATTCGAAGACTTCAGGCCGTGGAAAACATCGCCCTTAGGGTCGCAACGGGCGCCCCTTACTACTTGCGCAACGCCGACTTATACCGGGACTTAGAGTACGTCCCAGTCCTGGAGGTCCTCAGAAGACGAGGTGAGAAAACCTTTGCACGAGCCGAGACGCATAGCAACCCACTAATCCGGAGAGCTGTGGATTATGCACCCGACGTGGCAGCTAAGTACAAGCGGCCAAGGCTCCAACTCTTGGACCCAGGATAAGGTATAAGGTAACATTTTCAGATTCCACCTGGAGCAAGAGTAGGAGACTACGAAGAGACATAGACGACCCACAGACCTCCCTCGAAGTCGCGGCCGCCGACTGCGGTCGCGGGTACACTTCGATATCCACTTGCCTTCCCGACACCCACTAATGGGCCATTTGGTCCCTTAGAGGTGCATCCTTAGGCTACAATGCCAATCCTGACCCCACCTAACTACAAATCCCAGGGCGGGAGCGGCAATTGCCGCCCCCGCCCATGACAGACCACCCCCGGGGGTTAACATGCCAGCGAAGAAAGCACACCAAGACAGAAGAGCGCCAGAAGATCCTACCCGGCCGGCAGGGTAGAGCCAGGACAGGAGGAGATCCCACAAATCGCCCACACCTATCACTCTTGTGATCGGGGTTGGTGAGGGATGGGGTCCACCTCTACGAGGTCGTCCAGGCCTACAGAGATGAGGAGGGCAAAGAGTGATAGTCCCACTCGACCCCGAATCATACAAGGTCACGTTCACAGCCAAGAATATTGGCGCTTCTCCATTACCTACTAAAAACGTAAATGTAAAAAGAATAATAATTATATCCTGGGGTACCTACCCGATATAATAATGGGGGAACACGAGAGATTTTATTTATTTGTTAATATAAGCATTAATTAACAGTGCAATAATTACTACGATACAATCATAGACTACGTTTTTTATTTATTTATTTATAAAAGCTGCTTGAAACCGAATCTCAATCCTGAGTGTTTATCTCGTAGTAACAAAGACGGGATTGAATCCCCTGTTCAATCCTTGAAGCCGTATTCCTGCGCTTGCGTGGATTATAACAACCTAACCTCAAAAGACGATATAACAACCTAACCTCAAAATTAGTATTGTTTGTTGTATTAATAATATATTATAACCATAGAGTTTACTTTTTAGTGTTCACAGGATCACTAAAGAAGATTTTCATTCGTTACATATGATTCTTCAGTACGTGAAGCATATAAACATCTGCAGTTTGATCTGATTAAATCCAATCGCGTTTATATCGCAATCTGAAGCAGCTCTAGGGCTTGAGTCAGCCCAATCTACGTTGAACGTTCTAAGACGCTTGGAATCTCGATTCCAAGAGTTTAAGTCATCATTTTCAATCCTTTTTTTCAAGCCGCTTGGCTTCAATCCGGCTTGAAATTGACGACATAGACGTAGTCAAGTATCGATTTAATTATAATAACAATTTACTGTCCCGTGAATACCCTCAGTTCTCACGCAACAGTCATTATTTATTAGATACAATATGTTACTGAAATAAAACAGTTTGCTCTCAAATATTAAATTCTATTGTGTTCAAGATTTAATATAAAAAAAAAGAAGACTAATAATAACTGCAGTTTTATGTTCCATACAGAAACCTCAGCAAACAATGGGCCTTCAAAGCTATAAGGAAAGGGCACAATGAGATAGAAATATAATCTATACGAACAATTAAAAAGAGTTCTGGTGCACACGAGGGCGATGAAAATGAAGTGTAGGGGCGACTGAAATAAAGAAGCATTTTAAAAGGCCCTTATTTTTCCGAACTCAAGGTGCCGAACAATGATTTTCGATAAAAATAAGCAATGGTTATCGAAGCTGAACAATATCAGTAACAAAGTCCTTACAGTAACTTTATTTAAATGTAAACTAAACGAAAATATTTGTAGTGGCGAGATACAGTGAAATACACCGTAGTGCCCTCTTTGGGTCTTTGCTACTACCTGTCTAACAATTATTGTCTAATTGACAGACAGATAACGATCTGCTTTTCTGCAGACGCCATTACAGCGACCTCTATTGTCTTTCAGGAAGACAATCCTACTTATTTATTTATTTGGAGATGCCGAAAACAACTACTCCACGGACAATATGCCCCGACTGGCGTTGCATTACATCAACATCTCCATGGATGTCGCTACATCCTTCATCAAGACCAAATACCAGACAATGACCGGTTACGATCTTGTTATGATCTCGTCAGATTGCCATAGGTATCGGAATAATTGTCAGACAGGTAGTAGCAAAGACCCAAAGAGGGCACTACGGTGTATTTCACTGTATCTCGCCACTACAAACATTCACTATGCCCCTTAGGCAATAACGTCGCCAGATCATTCATCGATTCCGATACCTATGGCAATCTGATGAGATCATAACAAGATCGAAACCGGTCATTGTCTGGCATTTGGTCTTGATGAAGGATGTGGCGACTTCTATGGAGATGCCGGAGTAATGCAACGCCAGTCGGGGCATATTGTCCGTGGAGTAGTTGTTTTCAGCATCTCCAAATAAATAAACAAAAATATGTTTGAATAATATATCCATCCGGACCACATGAAGTTATACAAGCTGCCTGAACTTACCAGGTAGTATCTAACCATGTGACCACCCCATGATACAACTACACAGATATGCCAATCCGCATAGTGACGTCAGTTACGAGGAAAAACAATTGATAAACACGAAAATAATTATATCACTGCCCTTAAGAATTTTCGCATCGCATTGCCATTTTTCCCTCACGAATGACGTCATGCGCAAACAAACGAAAGTTATGAGCATATCTGTGTAGTTGTATCATGGACCACCCTTAATTATCTCATACAGGCTAATGAAGATATAATTATATAAAAAACAAAAATATCTTGAAGAAACTAATAAGAACATGGTACAGATACGGCAGTGCAAGGAAGTAATCAGAAAAAAAAAATTGCTGAAAACAACTCCGAAAAAATACTGCTGTTGCTGGGGACCATGATTAAAACTAACTAGTAGTTACTAGTTTTAATCATCTCCACATGATGCCAACTTGATTGGCGAAACGCGCGTCGAGTGCAGTATAGTGTTTTGGTGTTATGTGGAAAACTACGTAAGTGTTACTTTTCATATCATTTATTGTTAAAAATTCTTGAGTATTTTCTTCGATAGGTCAATTCAAATTTTTAAGTTAAAGACGAGATAAAGTACAGGCGAAACAAACAAGAATTTATCTTATCTCGCAATGCACTAAACATGCATTACTAAAAAATTTTAATTATGAAGTTCCTACTCGCAGCAGGAGGGTCTTTAAGTTCATATTGTATATTTAGCCCTTTGCAGCTTGCAAAAACACTGTATTGACAGGGTTACTAATAGATGAAGCTAGTAAAATATTTTTATTTTTTACAATTTTAATTATTATGAGCTGAATATTTGAAGGTTTGTCTCTATACAGAGTGTCCCAGTGTGAGCGTACAAAAATTTATACCAGGGGGTGGACCAGACCAAAATAAGAATAACATTCTTATAAAAAAAATTCTCTGATGCACGCCCAACGAGTTACAGGGTGTTATTTTGGAAAAAACCCAACAATTTTCGGCAATAAAATAAAAACCGTTTCGAAAATATAGGTAATTTTTGGGTGACGTGTACATCTACTAAAGGTAATTAAAACTACATGGTGTTTGTTTAACTTTGACACCTGTGGTGGCCTAGGCTTACCCTTCCTTATGATTTTGTCTTCATAAATCTTGCATATCCTACTTTTTCATATCCTACTTTTTCGTGAATTGACGAAGTTTTCCTTAATCGGTTACCAGTTCTGAACAAAAAGGGTGCTCTTGTTACATAGCTCTAAAATCAACCATTTTCGAGTAAATTGAGTGTAAAGTACCGACTACATTCCTTTATGCAGAAAAATACATGCAAAGATTTTATTTGTTGTCATCTAGTAGGTACCTGTCGTTATAAATAACAGTCACTTATACAAGAGTTATGTCAAAAATTGTTACGTGGAGTTAAACTAGTAAGATATAGTTACTGCTAAGTTACTAGAAGTCAACTCAGTTCTACAAAATAGTAAGTTATTATTTACTATGGAATTTTCCAATAATGAATATGCTGATATGATATATGTGACGGTTCCTCTGATGGAAATTCATTGGCTGCCTCACGAGAATATCTACGCAGATTTCCAGAGATACGCAGAGGAAGACTTAAGTCAATTCACGAAAAAGTAGGATATGCAAGAGTTATGAAGACAAAATCATAAGGAAGAGTAGGTCTAGGTCACCACAGGTGTCAAAGTTAAACAAACACCATGTAGTTTTAATGACCTTTAATAGATGTACACGCCACCCAAAAATTCCCTAAATCTGGGAAACGGTTTTTAAGTTATTGCGGAAAATTTTTGTTTTTTCCAAAATAACACCCTGTAACTCGTTAAGCGTGCATCAGAGAAATTTTTTTATAAGAATTTTATTCTTATTTTGGTCTGGTCCACCCCCTGGTAAATTTTTGTACGATCACACTGGGACGCCCTGTATATTATCACAACTTATTGATTCTTGTAACAGAAAATTGGTAACAACAGTTTTTTTTATAATTTCTTATACAACTTATAGTATGATCATTGTTGTATTATCCACAGAATAAGTATTTGAAAATAATAAAAAAAAACCCGCAGATAAATGGTGTAATCCAAATGAGCTTGTATGCCTTGAAGGTAATAACTCGGCATTCTAGTTGCATTTGCATTTAGATGCGCACTGATAATCAGTCATTAAGTATTTCAGCTGTCTTTTGCTTGTTGCAAAATATAATATATATCTAAATAGAGCCGATCAGTTACGAAGAGTGCAAAAGCATTAAATTTCCATGTTTATTGCCTTCCAGTGGCATTTGAGTGGGACGAGAACTAAATCAACCTGATCCAATTTTAAATGACACAGTGATCTAGACGCACGCTCACCCGGAGCTGAAGTAGCCAAGAATCTTGTTGCGATGTACAAGAAAAACAAGTCATATTGGGAATAATTTGTTGAATTGGATAAGACTGTAACTCAAGTCTGGACCTAGCAATATATAGAAGATTAGCGACTTGATTGAGGCTTTCGCGATGGTTAACGGGCCAGATCCTATGTTCCAATTTATTTTTGAAGGTTATAAATAAATCTCTCTCTTTAAATTTATTATTTATTCATTTTGAATACGTAACCGTAATAAAAAGAAATGTGCATAGCCATTTTTGTTTAATTATGTTTCCAAACTCATTCCTGACAAAAAAAAACGTCAACTAGCGACGTTTGTCGCTAGTTGACGTGTAAACGGTTGTTAGTGAAGTCCTCTATCATGGCTCGCTATACGAATGCCGAGATGGCTGACATGCATTTTATTTATGAACTTGCTGATGGCAATGCATTAGAAGCTAGGCGACTGTACATTGAACGATTTCCTAACCACATTGCTCCCGATAGAAAAATCTTTCAAAGTATTCATCAACGTCTTCGAGAAACGGGAACATTGAAGCGAAGTGGAGGACCAGGAAGGCCAAGGACTGTAAAAACGGTAGACGTAGAAGAGAATGTGCTGGACATGATAAAAGAAGATCCAGGTAATTCTACGCGAAGAATTGCAAATACTTTGAATGTAAGTAATTGGACTGTTTGGAAAATTCTGAGAGATAATAAATAAACGCTACCTCAGTTTTTGGAGGATTCACCATTGGTTACAAGACAGGCAATGTGGTTTATGCATGATGGTGCACCACCTCATTTTAGTGTAGTTGCTCGAGAGTTTTTAATAGCAACATACGGAGATCGCTGGATTGGTCGAGGTGGACCTCTCGTATGGCCTACTCGATCCCCGGACTTAAACCCCCTGGATTATTTCCTATGGGGCAATCTAAAGTCATTAGTTTATACTAGGCCAGTGGAAGATGTGGACGATTTAAGAGAGCGGATAATTGCTGGGTGTAACTCAATAAGAAACGACCCTGGTGTTTTTGAAAGAGTTTGGGAGTCTATGAGGAGAAGATTGGATGGTTGTATCCGAGCTGGAGGTGGCCATTTTGAACAATTCTTGTAGGTTCAGAAATGTTACATGTAATTTTTAGTAATAAATAGTTATTTGTTGTTTTTTTCGCCCTATATCTTCGCAACAAAGCGCTTTTTCAAAAATCATCAAAGGATAAAATATCCTTAGAATAGTCCAAGGAATAACCTTTTGAATTTTTGCCGCATGTTTAACTAACACCCTGTTTCATTTTATACATACAGAGTTACAGCAGTAAATGTATTATTAGCTCAGAACAAAAATATTTCAGAAAGATATGGGACAAATCGGTATTCTTTACGGGACACTTTGCATGTTTGGATATATTTTCGATACATATTGTTTCTGAGTATATTGATCATATAGTGTCTGCTATCTTCACTGGCCCGTTAGTTACTTTCAAGGACCCCTGCTAAAGCCAGTTGAATAAATGTCGGTAACGATTTTAAAATTGGCACTAAGAAGCGCAGAAGACAAAACGTAAAACGCGAAACGCACACATTCGGATGCCCGAGATGTCGCCCGTTATAACGAGAACGGGTCTTATAAATACTAAGTCGTCGAAAAAATTCCGGAGAAAAGTCGATGTGAAAATTCCAGACGGCCTGATCTATTTCTTATCCAATAGATGCTTTTGACTCAAGCCGAATAATTATAGATCAAAGTAGCATATGCCTTTATATCCTACCGATAATGAATATTGCAGTGGATGGTTACGATACAAAATGCCTTTGATTAATATTGTAGAACGCGTATTTCAGAAAGAAGTTATAATTTTGCACAGTAGCGTTCGATACTTGCAAGTAGGTATTATTATGTTCAATGTTAGCTCGAAATATACCAAGCAGTAAAAAAATACATCATTTAGTCCACCATACGCGTCTGCTGTATATTACTTTTTTTTGTGTGCCAATCAGAAAGAAGCGTCATCAGGTGTGTATTGCGGAGTGTAATTTTTAAAGACATTAGACTACCAAGATCACAAAATAAAACATACATTTCAGGATTTACGTGTGTATACTATTCAGGATTTATTTGTGTATTTGGTATTATCACCAAGTAACCGTCAGTGGCGTAACTACCCTGGGACGCAGCGTGGGGGCCCAAGAGCTTGAGGGACCCCAGAGGGGCCCAATCCGAGTGCGAAATAAAGAAGTTAACTAGTGTAACTCGGTCGGGTATTGGCGAATCCCGAGTTCGTGTTGCGTCGATTACGTAATTAATTAAGGGGGAGGGGCCCGAGAAGATTTCTGCACAAGGGCCCAAAAATTCTAGTTACGCCACTGGTAATAGTGGTGACACTTCCGGTTATGCCGGAAGTATTAACTTCTTATTCTTGACTTCTCAAGTCAACTTTCTTATTTTAAATAGGACACTCTATATATATTATTTCATTTTTGGATTCTACGCGTAATTTTAAAAAAATTTCATATGTAATATCCTACACCTAAGTCTTACCGTTTTCGACATATTTAAAATTTTATGTAAAAAAATAACATTTGTAGACCGAAAAATAATTACCAATTAAATACATTTGCTCCTAGTCCTATATCTAAGTCTAACCGTTTTTGACATATTTAAAATTTTATGTAAAAGATGACGTTTGCAGATCAAAAAGTTATTTCCCATTTTGACAATACGGGAGTCTTTATTATTTAACTTGGGCGGTTTCTATGTAGAAAGGCTTAATAGACTTAATAATATTTTGATAATCATTAACACAGGGTGCTTAAAAAACAAGAATAAATTCGAAAATGAAGAAACAGTCAAAAGTCCATTTCTTCAAAGGAAAACACCCTGTTTTTATTATTTTATCATTAAGCATCAAAAATTTATATAAGGTCAACTATTCCGAAAATTTGTAGTTTTCGAAATATTGGCAATTTAACATATTTCTATTGGAGTTCCGTAACTTTTAGTTGGGTTTAGTTAATCAAGTGCTAAATAGATGTCACTGTCACCTATTTGCTAAAAATTATTAACAATAATGCCAGAACGATTAAATTACTTATAAAAAGAAGACAAATTTCAATCTATTTATTATTTATGGAGAATGTAATAAAGTAATATCAAGATCTTGTGATACATTTGCTACTCATCGATATCTGCAAAAATAGAAACCATCTATTCTCTCTGTAACCAGTAATTTTTTCTAATTATTCTTTACGAATACAGAAAAATCTCGATTCCACACATTGCGGTATTTATTAAGTCCATATCAGTCAACGTTGAACTGAAACTTATTACGTAAAATCTTATGGTATTGAAACAAAATGGTGGGAATACATTTTTATAGGGGTCGTAAATAAGATAAGTTCCGTTAGAAACGAACAATCGAAAGCGAGATCGTTTCGTTAAAGGTGAAAAATATGCGGGTGGGCTCAGATATGACACGTTTGAAGAAAGGAATCAATAAAAGTATAGGAGACTTCTCATATGTTGTGTCCATTCTGGTCGTCGTGCTTATGTAAAGAGTGAAATTTGAGATTTAGAAAATCTCTTTAGAAAAAAGTTTAACTATTTTTTTGTACTGCATTATACGTGGTAACTCCGATAATCAGCTTACTATTTTATACGATGTTCAAGATATTTAAAAAAATAATTAAGAACCGCTTTTAAAAACCACCATATATGTATAGGTATATCAGAAACAGTAAGTGTTGGAAAAGGATGTATGTATGTTAACGTTCATTAAAAACGGTGGTCCAGTTAATCATGCATTAGAAAGAGACCCCTCGGACACGTGATACAGGAGATACAGGGGGAAGAGATACAGAAGGAGAAACAGGAGAGTCCGTACATTATGAGATTTACGTGTAATGCACTTGGTCAGCTGGTTTGCAATGGACTTGCTCAGCTCAGCTTTTTGGACAAAGTTAAACTGAAAAGTGAATTAATGGTTATACCGGGTGAGTCAGTTTTTTGTAGACAAACTTTAAGAGAAGATAGAACATATGTTTTTAAAAAGAAAAGTTTCTATAAACATGTCCTGGAAGGCTTCGTTGCTGAGATACAGGGTGTTGAATATAATTTTTTTCTGGAATTTTCATCATAACTTGTAAATGAATGGTTAGATTTTTTTCATGTTTGGGGGATATTCCCTATTAATTAAGGGGCATAAAATAAGCGATAAGAATGTTCAAAAAATTGCACCGTGACGGAGTAGAGGAGTGCTTAAACCCCTTTCTGAAATAAAACTTCTACGCCATTGACTATTTAAAAAAAAACTGTTATTTTCATCATTTGCATACAGTTTACCAAAAATACTTTTCTTTTAAAAACATGTGTTCTATCTTCCCTTAAAGTTTGTCTACAAAAAACTTAACCACCCTGTATACAGTAGGGAAGATTTTCGTGAAGCAGCAAGTTGCTTATCAATTTTGCAATTATTTATAGATCGAAACCTTAAGGACTTTTTTAGTGAATTTGTTTTATTGTTAAAATTAACGTGTACCATACCGATGATAAGTGTTGAAAGTGAAAGCTGTTTTTCAATACTTAAAAAAATTAAAAACGTTTTTGAGCGCAGGGCAGACTAATTTTACTTTGCGCATGATAAGCATGGAGAATATTGAATATGACGAAAGACATAGACCAACAACTCCTGTTCATTATTTATTTTTGTAAACATCTCGACAAACAAATGAGTTGTACAAGACATACTACTACTAAAAACTCACCCTGTATAGAGACTGTGAAGGATGTTTAATGAATAAATGCCGATAAAAGTGAGATAAAAGCATCGCAAAGGCGGCATATATTGCGTCGAACTGAAGCCGCATTTTCGATTCGGCGCCCGCGGAATCAATAGCAATTAGAAGAGAGCGAGAGCACATTTTCATTAGCGAGTTATAAATCTCCCGGCGGATTTATAAAAGCAATTACAAGCCGCTGCAGGTTGATGGAGCGATTAGGGCAACACCTAGAAAGGCAATCCATCGTTTCACGCGTGCTGCGAGAAAGGAATGTGTGCAGACCGAGAAGACGGGTAAGGCTTGCGCGGTCTCTGGAGGACGCGGCCCTAAACGAGAGAGGATTCTTTAAGCTGAATAGGTTTCGCGACAGATTACGTTAATTGTTATTACGTACTATTTTCGTCACACATACATACTAATTTAATATAACGCTGCTGGTAAGAGGTGGAGCAGGTCGTAAACTTTCCTCACGACACTATATAACAAAAAAGGACTTGCCAAATCACTCTGTAGATTATTGGGACCACACAATGATTACCTACGTACATTACAGAATAAGCGTGTAAGCATGTGTATAAAAAAAAGAGTATAGAATAGAATAACTACGTTTTGATGTACAATTGTAGCAGGTCAAGGCACATATTAAGTAAATAACTATATATATCTATATTAATTACAATTAATATAATATCACAAATATAACAGCAAAGTAAATAGAACATATACATTACATTAAAAATAAGACAAGAACAGAACATACTATAACAACAGATTAAAAAACACAGAGATAGGTTTACCAAACACGGTGTGTCTAAATCCAAATACTCTACCGCGAGGCAACCGTTAGCATAAATTCATTTGTGGAATAGAAACAGTGGTTATAGTGTTCTTTTGCAGGACAGGTAAAGTTAAAGGATGAGATATAGTAATTACAGCATGAATTTGATATTCTGGCAGGTAATTCATGCAGGGTGGCCCAATAGAGTGACACAGTACCATTACTCCTATGCCGTAATAATAAAAAAAAATATTTAAGGATATTATAGAGCCTAAGAAGTAGTAATACTAGGGGGGTTCTGGGCCAAAAACTCCATGTAAAAGCCCATAAGCCAAAAACGTGGTCAAATTTGTTCCCAGATGTGGGTATGTCCGATATATTTTGTGGGTACACATGACATTTATCCTCGTTATCCTTGTTATCCTTACACGTTATCCTTGTTATCCTTACACGTTATTCTCGTTATCCTTGCTCACATCATGCGTACCCACAAAATATATCGGACATACCCACATCTGGGAACAAATTTGACCACGTTTTTGGCTTAAGGGCTTTTACATGGAGTTTTTGGCCCAGAACCCCCTAGTATTACAACTCAAGTGTTCAAAATGTTGAACTAAACATATTAGAATGTAGCTTTATACGTAAATACAATACTCATAACTGACCTTTGAAGTAGCCTTTCTATATACTACGCACTAAGTCATAAGTAATTAAGTACTCATTTTTTCCAACTCATGTTATACAGAGTGAGTTTTATGTATGGAACGCCTCAATTATCTCGGAAACGGCTTGCCCGATTTTTATGAATTTTGGTTTATAAGGGTTTTGTAATATGGCCGATATTATTGTGGCATTTACATTGTTGTCAGATCTTTCGTTTTTCCGGAAATATACTGAAATTTGTTATTTCAAATGGATCACCCTATATATTTTTTTGTTTTTGAAATCTCTAAGAAATTTAGAATATTTTTCATGTAATGTTCCCTATACCTAATTGCCATAATTTCGGAGTTACAGCTACATTTGCAATATCTCCGCCGAAGTTAAAATATTACATCAGGGCGGGCGGCTATGTCTGCGACAAAAACAATTTTGACGTTTTAATAAACTATTATTGTTGGTTTTTATTGAAAGTTACAATGGACCGTTTATCTGAGAAAGAACGAATTGAGATTTTAATGATATTAGGATATGGTGATGTGCGTAGAAGTCAACAGGAAACGTGTAATATCTTTAATAATTTATATCCTAATAGAAATCCCATAGGATCTTTTGAAAACATAAAGTAAAGGCGGTTACAGCTGATGCTCAAAATGTTGTCCGTTTACTTCCATACAAGAAGCCATGCGATGTTTAAAACTTTGCAGTACATTTTGTAACATTCCTGACTGCTCAATTCTTCTTATCTCTGTGGTAATCCTATCTTTTAATTCCTGAATATTGGCAGGTTTGGTTTTATAAACAATATTTTTTAAGTGACCCCACAGGAAATAGTCTAAAGGATTCATGTCGGGTGATCGCGGGGGCCATTCGATAAAACCACGCCTTCCAATCCATCTTCTGGGAAACACATCGTTTAGGTATTGCCTCACGTCACGCGCATAGTGAGGTGGAGCTCCATCTTGTTGCACCCAAATATTGTTATTTGGGACATTGTTATTGTCTGAAAGTTTCAAATAATAAAATTTCTAAATTAACAGGCAATTGAGAATACTTACTTAGATTTGGAAATAACCGAGCCAACTCAGGTATAATATTATTCTGTAATAAATTTAAATACGCCGGACCATTTAAGTTTCCTTCAATGAAAAAAGGACCAATTATTTTGTCGCCTATTATTCCAGCCCATACAATAATCTTTTGTGGAAATTGGGTGTGGGATTCTCTCATCCAACGAGGATTGTTACGTGACCAGTATCTGCAATTATGTCGATTTACGTTTCCATCAATACAAAAAGTGGCCTCATCGGAAAACATAACATTATTTAAAAAATTTGGATTATTTTGATCGTAACATTTTTCCATCATTGTGTCGGCAAACTCTTCACGTCTATCGAAATCATCATCTGACAACTCTTGAACCAATCTTACTTTGTAAGGATGGAATTTATTGGCATGTAAAATTTTCATTATAGATGTTTGAGAAATATCAACTTCCCTGGATATTTGTCTAGTACTCAAGTGTGGATCTTCTTCTAACATAACACAAACATCTAAAGATTTGTCTTCAGTTGTTGCAGTTTTTATACGCCCTGATTTCGGTAAATCTTTTATGGCTCCAGTTTGGTTAAACTTTTTTAACAACTTACTCACAGTAGATCTTGTTATGGGATTTCTATTAGGATATAAATTATTAAAGATATTACACGTTTCCTGTTGACTTCTACGCACATCACCATATCCTAATATCATTAAAATCTCAATTCGTTCTTTCTCAGATAAACGGTCCATTGTAACTTTCAATAAAAACCAACAATAATAGTTTATTAAAACGTCAAAATTGTTTTTGTCGCAGACATAGCCGCCCTGATGTAATATTTTAACTTCGGCGGAGATATTGCAAATGTAGCTGTAACTCCGAAATTATGGCAATTAGGTATAGGGAACATTACATGAAAAATATTCTAAATTTCTTAGAGATTTCAAAAACAAAAAAATATATAGGGTGATCCATTTGAAATAACAAATTTCAGTATATTTCCGGAAAAACGAAAGATCTGACAACAATGTAAATGCCACAATAATATCGGCCATATTACAAAACCCTTATAAACCAAAATTCATAAAAATCGGGCAAGCCGTTTCCGAGATAATTGAGGCGTTCCATACATAAAACTCACTCTGTATAATTTCCAATGAAACTAAACAATTTCAAAAACCTAAAAGCTTTAAAATTATAATGGTAACAAATGCGGTAATATAGTTCTACATAAAAATAATAAATTTTTATTAGCAAATGATGCAGTTACAGCCTTCTTGTGATGCTTATTTTAACAGACACGATTACGAGCAGACAGTATTCTTTTATAAGACATTTCGTCATTTCATGAGACATAATCTACGAGAACTCCTGATGGTAGAATTATTTCATAAGCTATTTAAAATAAGAACTACAACCCAGGTGGTACGTGTAGAATATATTGATGTTTCCTTCGCTCTGTGCCAAAAAATTTATCCCTACTAATGGTTTTGTTTTAAATTCATGAAATTATTCTATCTGACACTGATAGTACCAATATATTTATTTCTAACGAATGTTATTATGCTGTCCAAATCCATTTTAATATATTTATTAATACAGTTTCAAATTTATCGATTATGATAGATTATTATTATAAAATATTCATATCCTGGGAGAATATGAATATTAAAATGGGAAATTATGTTCCCATTTTTAATTAAATTAACAGACATTGAAATTAAATGCTGTATCGGTAATTTATCTACAGATTGGCGGCGGCGCCGGGAGCAGGACATTGCATTGGTTCTGTATTTATTTGTTGTAATAATAATATATTACAACATGGCTAGCCTAGGTGCTATATCTATAACAAAATTACTTAGGTATCTTATTATTATCAAATATTGCATCATCATATTTCATGAAAATATTGACCATCCACCATATGGCTGTTACAAATTCGCTTTTCACCATTGGGATCCCGGAAACTTTATAAGAGATACGAGAAAGCTTAAAGGGGGCAAAGTTGTGTAATTAGGGGCCAACATAATCCCCCAAAAAAATCTAAGCTAACTTGATTAGGTCTAGAAATGCCTATGTGAAATTTTGGAAATTCGTTCTTATTTTTTTCATTGGTCTTATACGGGCAGATATTGAAAAATGAAGACATTTCCTCGAAACAACTTTCTGCCCTCTATTGGCCAGGATATTTAGATTTTAAATGTCATGTTTCGTTTTTCCAGAATCATCATCAATTTCTTTTTTTTAAATACGAACCTGAAATTTTCAAACCATAATTTGAGTCTCCTTTACCCCTAACAGCATGGTACCCAGAATAAATCATAATCGGATGTTTCGAACAAAAATATGCATCTTCAAACTATTCCTTCGAAATAAAACATTAATATGGGTTGATGTTATTATAAAAAGTTTTTTAAATTACAATGATTAACAAACATTGAAAATTTATACATTAAATGCTCAAAAATTTTCCATTTTGGGCTAGTTACACAAAAATTTTTTCTTCTGCTAATATTCTGCAGTGTCCTTTAAATATTCCCTCTTCTAATGGAGTTAAAAGCGTTTAAAAAATATTTTGCCTCAGCTTTTTTACATTGTTGGGTATTTTTTATATATACCATTTCTTAGAGTCCCCTCCATAGGGGTCCTTGCAGGGCCATTCGACTAGCCCACCATTACAATCCATTTTTCAGGAAACTGTTGGTGTACAAAATACCTAGCATCATAATTTAAGGACCTAATTGGATTTATTAACATCCACTAACATTTATGTGTACGATAAATGAACAAAATTGGGTACGCAGATAAAAAAATTGTACAAATCGGAATGGAAACATTGAAGATGCATTTTTCTGTTCGAAACATCAGAACATGGTTTATTCTGGGGCCGCATATTGTTTGAGGAAAAGGAGATTTGCAGATTAGGGTTCTAAAAGTCCAGGTTCCTATTTAAAAAAATGAAATTGATGACAGTTCTGGAAAAACGAAACATCACATTGAAAATCTAAATATCCTGACCAATAGAGGACAGAATGTTGCTTCGATAAAGTGCTCTTCATTTTTCAATATCTGGTCCCTTGATTAAGAAGCAACTTTGCCCCCATTTAAGCTTCTTCGCATCTCTTACAGTTTTCGAGATCCAAAGGTGCTAAGCGAATTTGTAACAGCCTGTATATGTATACAAATTATTGAAATTTAAATACTTGTTTCTGTATCACTATGAGATAAAGGTCTAGACTACGAGAAATTGCGTACAAAATAATGTTTTGACACATGTTTTTTAGACGTCTCATAGATATGTATTTACCCCAAATCTTTTATACAAAATAGTTACAATACAATTAGTAAACACTTAGTAAGTACACTATAAACACTATGAGCTGTACTTAACTTAACTATAGTTACTTTATATTGAATACACAGTACAAAGTTGCATGTAGACTAATTTTTTCACTGTCCATTTCCAAGTTAACGAGTCGACGTTCGCTCGCATGAATTTGTATATATTTCTTAATCATTATAATGAATTGGACATGCACATTTACGTATTTGGAAGAAACGCATTTAATAGATTTATCATAGGTGATTTAATTACTTATTACTGAAATATGTAAAACACCTATCCACGGATATACGGCGCAATGAACATCCCTACATGGTGTCCAGTATATCAATGTGCTGTGCTAAGATCTCGCGGTAGCTGCCGCCAGTACACGGTAAACCGAATTTTAACTAAATACAAATCGGTGCTTTCTTTAGAATAAATTAGGTACAATGTTGTGTACAATTTTTTTTCAGCTTTAAAATTTAACTCCAGAAAGCAGGTATAAAAATTAAGTAGAATTTTAACGAAACTGTAGTAGCCTATATGAGTTTGTTTTATCAAATTACTCCTGCCACACTTTGTCAACAAAAATAATAGTCAAATTGCATATTTAAAAAAAAAAATAAATAATAAAACAGATGTTCTGTATCCCATAAACTGGGCCATTTCAAAATAACATTTATGAAATTTTCTTCATTAAATCACTTGAGGAAGCTTCTTTAGTATTTCAGATTACTTATGAAATACACCGTGTTATCTTCAAGATTTAAAAGTGTGCCTATAATGGACCTTATGTAAAGGGAACAACTATTCTTCAATTTGATGACCTACATCACAACTGTTATTACCCCCAATAGTTAATTGTGATGTATGGGACACCGTGTACAGTTCAGAGTTGTTACGATCAGTGGAGGCCTTGGATTTGCTAGGTCGCAGACCGCAACTTCGCGAGGATACCCCGCTTTACTCTTCTAACCACCCCGTCACATGCATACTTGCACCTTGCAATGTGCATTATGGTTATGGTTAAATGACGCCAGATGCGTCGGTAAAGTTATGTCCTAACATTATGTTCGAGTAAAAATAAAAGACGGGAGGTGAGAAATGTTTCTGGTTTCAATAACTTTATTATAGGTACGGAAAACGATAAATGGATACGAGTTTTAGCAAAATAAGTTGTCTGACAATTATTATTCAGTAAATAGTAAACAATCGTGTCATATATTTTAGCATAAAGTTAATATAAAATTAAATGTAAACGAAAAAAATTGTCACTCGATAATGGTGTCTATATTCTATGAAGAAAATGCAACAGACCTTTTTTATTAGAAATATGACAGGAATTAAATGCGTTTATTATAATTTTTCTGAAAACTCAGTGGCGTATACTATCTGGGGTCTCCTAATAGAAAATATACCGAACCATTGTCTTCAGTCACTTGTATCATTTTTCCAAGTTTCGTCAACCTATGTTACATAGTTTCACGCTGACAGAACTAAAAAAATGTGGTATTTTTCAAATACTTTGACGCCCTCTATTGTTGGAAGCAGTTACCGCAGGCCCTTGGTTTCTTAAGGCTAATTAATAGGCCTAAAATGACCCAAGGAATCATCCCCTTAATTTATGACGGACCTAAAATACAACCCTTTATATATTAGTATGTAGTAATTACATAATCTGTGTAAGTAAAGATTCATAGTAGCATCTAACAAATAAAATTTTAAACCAATTGGTTTATTACTGTCAGAGATATAAATAAAAAAATAACTTTCAACTTCAACACCGTGTATCAGAAACGATACAGATCTGGAAATAAGTTTATATGACAAGTCACATTAGTTTTACTGGTTCTACATGTTCCTGAATTTTACTGTTTTTCAGCATAAAACTGAGATACCCTGTATATCTCTCAACACCTCTAAATTACTGATAACAATACAAAATGAAATTGTCTACTTGGCAAACGGTCAGATGGAAAAAGGCCAGACAAAATTTGCAAGCGATTAAATTGACCTTTCAGTCCACTAGGTAATTTATAAGTATCATCTCGAAAATACCTGCAACAAGTTTAGCGTATGATATTTCTGAATGAAGAATGAATCACTGAACGAGTATATCAAAGCCATGTTTTATATTAGGCCTGTTCCTGCAGCAATCCCCAACTAGTCAGAAGGATTGTAGGGAAATTATAAGTGAAAACTAAATGAAGAAGAGTGAAAAATAAAACAATAGATTTAAGTAAAAAGTCGCCTGCTGCTTGCTTTTTACAGGAATTATTATTTTCAACGATGGTATATGTAATATTTCGATGAATAAAGAAAATGCGCCAAGTAAAAATTTCCAATTCCATTTCCATTCGGGGAAAAATCTCCTGATTGACATTTAATTTGCTTTCTTTTGATGTCTAATCGGTTTTGAAACGACTATCATTTCAAATTGACAGGAAGGAATATTAGAGTTCGCATATTGCCGGATATGATTACATTAAAGACTTAACGAATATATTTTTCATTGAATGGCATCTGTGATATCGGTTGCAATCGATGATGCGAGTTTTATTTCTCTATGGTTTAAAAAGACTGCTCGGGTAGACATTTAATCAATACTGAATGAAAAGATGTAATATACAGAACTGTTGCAAATGGTAAATAGAAAAACTATTTTACGCATTCATATTTTTGTATGTTACAATTAATCCGTTGTATGCATTAATAATTTTTATTAATTTCTGTAATATTATGATATAATCTCAGCGTGCGTATCGTCTCATTTTTAATACTTATAAAAATTATTACAATTTTCCCGAAATTCGGAAAACTTTTCTTAAATTTACATACCGATAAATGCAAAAGGCTTTAAAATGTCTATCATAATTACTATAAAACCATAATACATTATTTGAATGAAATTAATTATTTTTATATGCGTTATAAGAGATGTAGGTATTAGGAATATTTTTTTTTCAAAATCGAACTATAAAGTGATTGTACAGTTGAAATAACATGCGTATAGGAGGTATGTTCTATTTAAAATAAAGTCTAGATAGAATATTTCCAGCACAACCGCAAATACAAATTATATAACATGTTATACAGTGAGATCCAGAATAATTGGCCATGTCTCCTCCATGGGCGTCGCCTCCAAAAGCTCTAGGGGCGCGAAATTTTTTTTAGAATTTGCTTTCAAAGAAAAAGATTCAATTTTCAAAACACTTCGCAGTGAATAGTAAAAAACATCTTTAGTTTCGTTGAAAAGATAAAAATTATTTGAAAACATATTTAAAACTTAAGCAAATATAGGTATAAATGAGGGCAAAAAAATAAATGTACAGTAAAATAAAAAATACCACATCATAAATAAAAAAATGTACCTATTCTATCAAAAGATCTAGGTACATGATCAAAACACATAAAAAATATTTCTAACAAAAAAATAAAATACCAAAATAACGGCAATATAAAATATATTATAATAAGAGTCACGTTAAAGTTGTGCGCTAAAAGATCTCTGCTCTCACCTCTCAGCTATGATTGGCTGAAATCAAACCGTTTTTACACAGGAAAATTTCAACTTTCCACAAGAAGACATATGACATTTGTTTTTAATCAAAGTTGTCGTCTGTTCTGTGTGATAATACATTTCGTTTTGTGTTTTTTCCTATTTATTTCTGTTCTGTTTCTGTTCAGCCAGTTCACTGGCTTCATTTTTGGTCTGTTTTTTAAGAATTGCGATCTATGGATGCTGTAGTAGATAAGAGTACCGGTACAGTAGTCGGAATATCTCCGGTATAGTAGGTTGAATAAACGTTAACTAAAATTAGGACATATTCAAGTTGTTAATTAGGTATCTACTTATGGGGATTTACTCGTAGGTTAGGAAGTTATTCTAGAGTTCAGTAACTGAAATAATAAATAGCAACATCACTAACTGGATTTATTGGAAGGACATGCCAATAAATAGTCAATAGAGGTCACTGCAGTAATGGCGTTTGCGGAAATGCAGGTCACTATCTGTATGTCAATTTGACAATACTTGTCAGACGAATACTAGCAAAGACCCAAACAGGGCACTACGGTGTGTTTCTCATATCACTACTATCACTAATTGAAGTTTAGTATTTTACAAATTTGTTCGAAATGGAAATTTAACCTTACATTTTAAAACTGTGAGCATTAAATTAGGTACCAACCTTGAAAGTGTTCCCCTTTGTAAATTTGAGTTATGATGTTAAAAAATGAAGTTATAATAAGTATCTATATACCTAATATAATAAGTTATAATATCTAAGTACATATAATTTATAAAATTTTATTTATGAATATTAATTTAGGCTATTTTCTAAATTATGTGGCGTTGAATTTAGGATTCGACTCGAAAGCCAGGGGGGCAATCTCTCCCCTGCCTCCATGGTCGTTTCATACAGATTTTTTCTGTACGGCGCACTGTTTTTGATACCAATACTTCGTATCGTGAGCACAGGTTGGGCGATTTTAATGATGTTAGAACGTCAATAAGGATAGGTATCGTAAAAATAGGACTTATGATAATATTATCAATTATTTAACAAATATCACATTTACTTCATGGATTAGATAATTATAATTTCTATCTTCTCTAACTGTAGCTATGAAAATAACTGTTTTATAAAGTCGCAAAATATATCAGAAGCTAATTTAAGGAACAGCCAAATGCACAAAACAATATCCAAGCCAAAACATCTTGTACACCAATGAACAGAATCTCAAGTCAGAATTCGATATCTACCAATTAACAATAGAAAAGAAAGTAATTTTAACAAAACGAAAACCAATTTTGATAAAAATTGGGACAGGGAGCGTTCAGAATCTGGTCAATGATTCTCGATCTCACTGTACAATAGGGTTGCCATCCGTCCTTTCCTGGGAAGGACAGTCCTTTTTAAAGGCATACTATTCTTTTATCTTTTTTAGGTAAAAATGTTGCGTCCTTTCTGTTGAATATATTTCAAAATTTTGATTTGACATTGTCAAATCGTAAATCCTTAATGCATTAAGCCAGTTGGTGGTACTGTTGGCAGACGGCAATAGTGGCAGCACCAAATAATAAACGAAAACGATGAGAAAGATGAGAAATTTTATAAATTAAATATAGTGTAACAAAGAAATGTATAAAGCTAAATTTATATATACTGATTTCTATAAGCTACGAGGTACGTTCAAAATGTATTGCTTAAATGTTTGTCTCATAATTTATTCACATAATTTCCTTATAGACAGTTATTACTTTAACTTAAAGTAAACATAGGTAGGTACTGCATATTTTTTATTTCATTAAGAGCCGGTCTTTCCATATCTTTATAAAGTTGCTTTTAACTAAAAGAAACTTAAAGTTAACAAGTGAATTTATCTGGCAGTTAAAAAATTGCGTCTTTTCAACACAATTTAACTGCTCTTTTGTAAAAAGACTGTTTAATGCTATTGGCAATACTGATTAAATAAGAAAGTCTATATAATAAAGTGAGACAGATGAAATGCGTCAACCATAATCAACAAAATATGTCAATTAGATATGACAACATTACCTAGCTATAACATACTGTGGCTATAACCAACTATAACTTTTTTTAAGTTCTAGTCGTTTCTGGGATCTCCAGTTTAAATTTAATATTCAGAAGTGTAAAAATGTCTTCCCAGGATGATACAGTAAAAAACTTGGAACCAAATTGCCCAATGATTTGGGTTCGGTCCTCATTTCAAAATATGATTCAATAAAACATATCATAAAATCAAACAAATACGTAGATATTATTTCTTTTTTATTATTAACCTGTTAATGTGATGCCGTAAATATTGCTCGATTTTTTCTAGAACATTAAACACCGTTGTTTTTGATACACGAAATCTCCTCGTAAATTCTTTATCATCCCAGATGTTTAAATTGTCTATATGAGGACTTACAGTATATATTTTTCGTTCGCGATTTGCAATATTTACCATGTTTATAATTTCATGATCTAATAATATTTCTTCTTCAAAATCAATAATGTTTTCCATTATAAAAATATATTTTTTGACGTTTTATTAATCAAATTGTTCATCAAGTGTGAGTGGGTGAGTTCATCAAGTGAGTGATCAAACACTCAAATTGTAAAATTTCTGAGGTTAGAAATATCTTTGTAACAACTTATAGGCCAGTAAAAATGCCCGATAAGTTAAAGAGCAGATGGAGAACTTTAAAGACAGGATTTAATTTAAAAAACAGTGAAAAGACCCATTTTGTAGTTACAAGGAAGATAAATTTAAAATGATGTTTATAAGGAGGTGGAAAGACCGGCCCTTAGTCCCCATATCCGGCAATGTCCTTTTTTCAGTACTTTTAAAGGTGGCAACCCTACTGTACAATACAGGTTATACCAATTTACCCCGCCAACAGTATTTTCCATCTACACACTACACACATATTTTTAAAATCTGAAGTTATAAGTAGGTATATTGATGCTCTTCACGACTTCATGAATTGAAGAGTTGATTCATAATATCTGTTATACGCAGTACAATTATGGCATACCCATATCGGTGACACAGAAACGGAAACCTTTCAACTAATGCTCGTTATAATTTCCAAGGTATGGAATAATTCATCATGTCACGTACGTATGTAATACCGTGTACTATGATTAATGTTATTAACAATACAACACAACGTTGCATTTGATGAGCATGAATTCATAGAGAATGTGTTGGAGGATTATATAAACTGCGTTAGCTAAAGACCAGTTCTAAACGGACTAGTCTCGAGTTGAATAATATTCCGTCATTTTAATTTAAAGCCTGCCTTAAATATTTATAGAAACGTCCACAAAAGAATAAATTAATTCGTTTGTTTTAGAAATTTATTAAACACATCTGTGTAATTTATTATTGGCCCAAAAAATATTTTAAGCATTTATTAATGACAACTCCTAACTATCAAGCTTTCACCAAGGTCCTTATAAGGCAAGAAAAATCATAGTTTCTTAATTGTAAGCGGTGGAATTTGAACATATGGTGATAAAATGATTACAATAATTATCTTGACTCGGTCGAGAGGTGCAAGATACAACTTTTCTTAATTAACGACCAATTTGCCGAGCCGTATATTTACAACGAATTAAAATAGGGAGGGACTGTTAGATTAAGTTATATAAGTTATACATCCCACTGTGAAAATATTGAAGTTAATGATACATGAGAGATAATTAAAAGGTCGGTATATACTAAAAACATGTTTGTGTAATTAGGCAAATAAAAACTAGTTTTAACGCAGTCTACAGCATCGTCTCGATATTATATTAGGTTGTATAGAGTGTTTGTTCTATGCGCTGTTGATAGAGAGAAATTGAACAACATTTTGGAATTGTACTTTCAGTGCATTTGCAATTTTTAACATGAAAATATGTAATATTATAAAAAAACTTGCAAAGCACAATATTTTAGGAATTATGTATCCATTAGATAAAATTAATAAATATTATATAAACATACCAAAAGAGCAGGAAACTAAAAAAATCAGCGTAGTAATTAATCAACGTGAATCTGAATATACTATCGACTATTTTAGAGCAATTTTATTGACACCAAGCACCTATACGAACCATAATTTCTTTAAATTTGAAATAAAGTCACTATTTACGTTTATGTTCGATCCTTATTTAGCTTCATTTATAATATACTTTTAGTTATATCTGGTTTCAACATGACATTACAAAGAATAAACGCCTGTTTTACTCCATTTGCGGCAGTAAAACATTTTTTGTAGTTCCACTTCTAAAACATTCTCGAAATTTTCATAATTCTTTTGATTAGCCAGAAGCTTCTAAGCAAGCAGTTTGTTTCATTTTGGAACTATCCATAGGCAAATAATTATTCTTTCTTAAATAGGGTATTTTAAACAATTAGGAGTTGGTTTTTGAAACCTGGTCCCAGTTTTGTTTAATAAAAAAAATAAACCCTTACACTCAAAAAAGCAGTTACATATTACACCAAATATACAAACCCAACCCCGATGATCAACGTTTTGAAAATATCTCTGATTTGAATATATCTTCTATTTTGAATATTTGTTTTTCCTTGTCAACACACATCCCTTTGTATTTTTTTGAGAAACGACCTGAAATGGAGTTTTATTCGTTTTTATTTTTTTGCAGGCTTATTTGAGCAAATATTGAAAAATGAAGGGCACTGCCCTAAAGCAACTTTCTGTCCTCTATTGATCTGGATATTTAGATTTTTAATGTGATGTTTAATTTTTCCAGAACAATCAACTTTATTTTTTTAAATACGCACCTAGAATTCTGAAACCATAATTTACAAGTCTCCATTACTCCTATAAGAACATATTACCCCAGAATTAATTATGTTCGGACGTTTTGATAAAAAAATACATCTTCAATTTTTCGGTTTCGAATTGTATATTTTTTTTATCTGCGTACCCACTTTTTGCTCTTTTATCATGGACATAAATGTCATTAGATGTTACCAAATCCAGTTAGGTGTGTAGATAAAAAATTGTACAATTCGAAACTGAAAAATTGAAGATGCATTCTTTTCCCAAACGTCCAAATATCATTTATTTTGGGATAGTATGTTGTTAGGGGTAAAGAAGACTTGCAAATTATGGTTTTAAAATTCCAGGTCAGTATTTACAAAACGAAATTGATGATGGTTCTGGAAAAACGAAACGTCACATTGAAAATCTAAATATCCTTGCCAATAGAGGACAGAAAGTTGCTTTGAGAAAGTGCCCTTAATTTTTCAGTATCTGCTCAAATAAGACTGCAAAAAAATAAAAACAATTTCCACATTTTCAGTTTTTTTTCAAATATTTCAAAACCTAATCAAGTTAGCCTAGATTTTTTTGAGAAATTATGTCGGTCCATTAATTATGCAACTTTCCCCCATTTAACTTCCTCTTTTCTCTTACGGTTTCGAGATCCCAATGGTGAGAAGCGAATTTGTAACACTCTGTATAGAGCGAAATTAAATCTTTCACCTTCGTGATTGTGTCAGTAATACTTCATCTTCATCTGCAGTACCGCAGAAGTTGTGTGCATGTACCGTTCCAGTGCATTTATTTCGAAGAATAAGTTCAGTATAATCAGATAAACTTCTGGGTGGCTTAACCTGCCTAACATGGGAAAATTACATATAATTTAAATTACAAAACTGAGAAATTACAATATCCCCATTATTTATATAAAAGTATACATCTTAAGTGAGGCACGCGAAAAGATAATATAGTTAAGGGTTACTTACCTACATAATAATAATAACGTAATTACCGTATACTTCAATTTTAATAAATTACTTTCACCGATACGTTCAGTTTAATGAAGATCCAGCTTAATAATCCATAAGTGGCATCGAGGCTATTACAAAATTAAGAATTTCTGAGGTATAAGATGTTTAATTTGCAGAAGCAAATTTTTTATATAAAGTCTGACGCGTTACTTTTCAAAACTTTAACCGCTTCACAGCTGCAAAGTTTATACGATATCAATAATTGTACCTGCTGATTTTCGCGATTAAGTCCGTTCTCACTTATACAGGGTGTGCCAGTGTGAGCGTGAGGCAAAAATTTACCAGAGGGTGGACCAGACCAAAATAAGAATAAAATTCTTATAAAAAAATATCTTTGATCCACGTCTAACGAGTTACAGGGTGTTATTTTGGAAAAACCAACAATTTTTCGCAATGTAAAAACCAGCCAATGAATTTCCATCATAGAAACCGTAGACATATGTCGTATCAGCATATTCATTATTGGAAAATTCCATAGTAAATAATAACTTACTATTTTGTACAACTGAGTTGACTTCTAGCAACTTATTAGCAGTAACTATATCTGACTAGTGTGACTACGCGTAACAATTTTTGACATAACTCTTGTAAGCGACTTCGTTATTTATAATGGCAACTAGATGACAACAAATAAAATCTTTGCATGTATTTTTCTGCATAAAGGAATGTAGTCGGTACTTTACACTTAATTTACTCGAAAATGGTTGATTTTAGAGCTGTATTACAAGAGCACCTTTTTTGTTCAGAATTGGTAGCCGATTAAAGAAAACTTATCTAGTCAATTCACGAAAAAGCAGGATATGCAAGAGTTATGAAGACAAAATCATAAGGAAGAGTATATGTCAGGTTACACAGGTGTCAGAGTTACACAAACACCATGTAGTTTAAATGACCTTTAATAGATGTACACGTCACCCAAAAATTACCTAAATCTACGAAACGGTTTTTAAGTTATTGCGGAAAATTGTTTTTTTTCCAAAATAACACCCTGTAACTCGTTAGGCGTGCATCAGAGATATTTTTTTATAAAAATTTTATCCTTATTTTGGTCTGGTTTACCACCTGGTAAATTTTTGTACGGTCACACTGGGACTCACTGTATAACTGAATCATCCGGTATATCAGTAAAACTGGCTTTTTAACATGATTAGAAAACTATTCGAAGGAAAATCTGTAAATAAAAAATGTATAGAGAAAGGTTTAATATGTACCTATATGGTTCTTATTTGTGATATTCAATGTGTGTTTAATTTTAATATTAGAGTAATCCCCATAAAACGCTATAGGTAAGTAATAAATTACAAATAATATAAGTTTCTTCATTAAAAACCTACCGGTAGTATATATCCAGGCAACTGAATTTAATCTTAATTGGCCCAATTCCACGCAGATAATTTTGTGCCTGGAAACTGGAAAAACCAAAATACTGGACAATTAAAATACAAAAGGAATAACGTTTTTAACCTCACTTATTTTTTTCCTTTTATAATTACTACGGGGATCATTAGGAAAACGATACATTTTCGTTTGAAAGAGCAGATGGGGGAGTTATAATAATCAAAGAGATCGTTGATCCGAACAATAACGGTTCAGGGCAGAGGCGTGCATATAAACTGAAATGGGAGTAATTCTGACAGTTATTTTTTTCAATGAATAGGAACATTACGCACTTGGAATGGAAAATAATAATGCTGTGGGCAAATAGATTTTGGGTATAAATCCTCGAGAAATATATGCATAGAGAAAAATATACTGCGTGCGAAAATAGGGCACACGTAAGCTAAACAATCCTTGAACCCGGGGTTTGTATATCCTTTCTCCACTCTATGTATGTATAATGGTATATTTAATAATATTGTAATAGTATTAATGCTTTAGTGTAAACTAGTATTATAATTTCCCAATTTTCAGGTTTTCTGATTAAAGACGAATCAATTATGTACCTATAGGTGTTTCAAATTGAACACTTGCAGGATATTCAAGAATAATTAAGTAAAAGTGATATTATATACTATTACCAATTCTCAATAATACTTGTATGGTTTGAAAAATCGTCAGTCTTTATATCTATTTGTATGTAACGCAGCAGATTTTCAGTTTTTTCTGTGTTACAGTGTATGTAACTTAGTAAATGTATACGGTAATTAGTATCTCGCTTTATCAGAAGGCAAGCTAAGATTTTTAGATAATTTGTCAGCAAATGCATGTTTATATACTTTGTAACTGTTAATACTAGATGTAAAGAATGCGCAAATTGCAAATAAGGTATTTGCAAAATTTGGTTATTTACAAAGATCGGTGGGGCCTACCTTTTTAAAATATTTTCTGGCACTTCAGGTATAACCGGAAGTGGACACCAACTTGCTTATTTTAAAAGGGACACCTTATATATTATATCATTTCCGGAGTCTATTCAGATTTCAGTCGAACAGATTTCATATAGGATGTCCTATACCTATCTTCAACTGTTTTTGAAATATTGACAGGTGAATATTGACATTTTGCAACTTTGACACTTTGTAAAATCTAAACGGTTTGAGATCAAGCAAAACGATTGCACATTCCTATCTTAGCTTTTCATAAGCTATCGTTTGACACTAATTTTAACCAAGAGATTAAATTCAATCGAAAATTTTTAATTTCTGGCTAAATCTGAAATTAGTTCAAAAGTTAGCAGGGGGGGGGGGGGGGCGGACTTAAGACGTGCACTGTATAATACAACTATGTAATTTATTGACAAAGTGAATATACAACCATAAAAAAAATCCCCATGATTTGAATGATGCTCAATACATTCATGTATACAGAGCATTTCTAAGGCTCAAAAATAAAACAAATATTGAAGTTTTAAGCAACTTATTACGTTGTGTATAGAGACATGCACAGTGGCTTTTAAGCTAGGTGCTATATATTATGTACTTTACAAAAAGGTAGTACCAGAAACCAATAGTTGAAGATTTCTAATAAACTGGTACTATTACTAAACAAATATTTAGATCCTATTTCGTTTAAGTAACAGACATATGGTAGTTACACCTCCCAAAGTTACGCCTATGTCAGCCAATCTTGGAGTTGAGGACAACGTTTAGGACCGGTTCTCGAACTTTTTGGACATCTTTTTGGCTTTAATTGTTTGGCGCGGTTTTACAACAGTTACCAGATCTGCACCAGGCATGAATTATTATCTGCTCTGCTCTCCTTTCCGCGTTGCTAACTGCTGTAAATTTTTCAACGTGATTTATATAATAATCTCAAAGATAACCACGTTTAATGTAATATATATCATAATTCTCGTACAGTGCCTGTGGAAAACTGGAGCAATAGAAAATTTATATACCTAATAAAAGAAAATTATATTAATGTATTACATATTGTTATGTATTCGTAGATATAAATGTTAAAGCAATGTTGAACCCAAATTATATTTGCTTAGACACAGTGAAAATTTTATTTTTCAAAAAATGAAACTCATAATTTTTATTATGAACTATCAATGCAGTAAAAAGTACTTTAAAAAACCAGGAATTACAAAGTTCACGAGGCAGTACAATGATAGGTACCCACTCATAATGTGGAGAAATGTTTAGGTATGTACAAGGGCGTCACTAGCACTAAATATACAGGGTGTCCCAATAGTGTGACAAAGTTCCATAACTCCTATGCCGTAATACACAAAAACAAATATTTTAGGATGTCATAGAGCCGCACATAGACGCACATTTTAAAAATATAGTCATATAGCTTGCTCCATAAACCGGGGCCATATATCAAACTTTTTAAATCGAATGATGTATTTTTTATTTCATATTCAAATTCGGATAATTTTTCCGAATTCGCCAATATAGAATTTGTTAATATTATACGGAGTAATTCAGAAGATAATGTATAAGCATTTTTATATCTAAATCACTTTAGATATAAAAATATCTAAAGTCTAATTTTACTTTCTATAGAATTTCCTTCAAAATAGCTTTACTTCTTACTACAATTTTCTCAATTTTTATAAATGAAACACCCTATATTTTTTTATCATTTTCATTAAGGTCTCTCACGACTCTTTCTATTCTATGAAATATTCCATATACAACGGTTTTTGAGATGTTTGAGGAATTAATTTCGTATTGCATTTTTCTGCACCCCGCCCCTGATTCTAGAAGAGGAGAGCTTTTATATTTTCCATTTTTACTAAAATCGGCAAAGGCATTTCCGAGAGCAGACTCTTAAAAATGACTAAAAAACTATTTGTCAACTATTTTGTGACCAGTTTATTAGCGAAATTCGCGGTTCATTAGAAGAATTTAAAAAAATCAGTAAAGAATTGTGAAAATATATGGTTTATTTGAACTGTTTTCATAAGTAGTTCAATTGGTTATGCCATGGTTATGGTAATGGTTGCATTAGATAGTACTGAATAAACAATTTGTTAGTCTAACCCATAGGTACTTCTAAAGAACGTTAGAATTTAGAGGATAAAACCTAAATTATTTCAAAAACCGTTGCAATTAGATATAGGGAATACTTCATAGACTAGAAAGATGAGAAACCTCATGATGAAAATAATATGACATATAGGGTGTTTCATTCATAAAAATTGAGAAAACTGTAGTTGAAAGTTTTGATTCGCCCTGTATAGAAGTGAAGCTATTTTCAAGGAAATTCTATAGAA
Source organism: Pogonocherus hispidulus (assembly GCA_963924545.1). Taxonomy (NCBI): domain Eukaryota; kingdom Metazoa; phylum Arthropoda; class Insecta; order Coleoptera; family Cerambycidae; genus Pogonocherus; species Pogonocherus hispidulus. The sequence continues at coordinate 71,339,158 of OZ004694.1, forward strand.
AGTAAAACTAGACCATATACGGCATAATTAACGGAGCCGAAAATTATCTAGTTTTTATTTTCTTAAAAAAGATGCAGAGTGCTCAATTCAATGCGATTAAGATACAAAAATGATCATATCTTCTGAATTACTCTGTATAATACTAGTACCTAGATAGACCAGGCAAATCTTATTTTTTCAATGAAGTTTAAGGGGACATTTATTTTCTAATGGAAATCGATAGGTTTTATGTTCAGGAACAAATATACAGAGTGAGTTTTATGTATGGAACGCCTCAATTATCTCGGAAACGGCTTGCCCGATTTTTATGAATTTTGGTTTATAAGGGTTTTGTAATATGGCCGATATTATTGTGGCATTTACATTGTTGTCAGATCTTTCGTTTTTCCGGAAATATACTGAAATTTGTTATTTCAAATGGATCACCCTATATATTTTTTTGTTTTTGAAATCTCTAAGAAATTTAGAATATTTTTCATGTAATGTTCCCTACACCTAATTGCCATAATTTCGGAGTTACAGCTACATTTGCAATATCTCCGCCGAAGTTAAAATATTACATCAGGGCGGCTATGTCTGCGACAAAAACAATTTTGACGTTTTAATAAACTATTATTGTTGGTGTTTATTGAAAGTTACAATGGACCGTTTATCTGAGAAAGAACGAATTGAGATTTTAATGATATTAGGATATGGTGATGTGCGTAGAAGTCAACAGGAAACGTGTAATATCTTTAATAATTTATATCCTAATAGAAATCCCATAACAAGATCTACTGTGAGTAAGTTGTTAAAAAAGTTTAACCAAACTGAAGCCATAAAAGATTTACCGAAATCAGGGCGTATAAAAACTGCAACAACTGAAGACAAATCTTTAGATGTTTGTGTTATGTTAGAAGAAGATCCACACTTGAGTACTAGACAAATATCCAGGGAAGTTGATATTTCTCAAACATCCATAATGAAAATTTTACATGCCAATAAATTCCATCCTTACAAAGTAAGATTGGTTCAAGAGTTGTCAGATGATGATTTCGATAGACGTGAAGAGTTTTCCGACACAATGATGGAAAAATGTTACGATCAAAATAATCCAAATTTTTTAAATAATGTTATGTTTTCCGATGAGGCCACTTTTTGTATTGATGGAAACGTAAATCGGCATAATTGCAGATACTGGTCACGTAACAATCCTCGTTGGATGAGAGAATCCCACACCCAATTTCCACAAAAGATTAATGTATGGGCTGGAATAATAGGCGACAAAATAATTGGTCCTTTTTTCATTGAAGGAAACTTAAATGGTCCGGCGTATTTAAATTTATTACAGAATAATATTATACCTGAGTTGGCTCGGTTATTTCCAAATCTAAGTAAGTATTCTCAATTGAGAATTGAGAAATTTTATTATTTGAAACTTTCAGACAATAACAATGTCCCAAATAACAATATTTGGGTGCAACAAGATGGAGCTCCACCTCACTATGCGCGTGACGTGAGGCAATACCTAAACGATGTGTTTCCCAGAAGATGGATTGGAAGGCGTGGTTTTATCGAATGGTCCCCGCGATCACCCGACATGAATCCTTTAGACTATTTCCTGTGGGGTCACTTAAAAAATATTGTTTATAAAACCAAACCTGCCAATATTCAGGAATTAAAAGATAGGATTACCACAGAGATAAGAAGAATTGAGCAGTCAGGAATGTTACAAAATGTACTGCAAAGTTTTAAACATCGCATGGCTTCTTGTATGGAAGTAAACGGACAACATTTTGAGCATCAGCTGTAACCGCCTTTACTTTATGTTTTCAAAAGATCCTATGGGATTTCTATTAGGATATAAATTATTAAAGATATTACACGTTTCCTGTTGACTTCTACGCACATCACCATATCCTAATATCATTAAAATCTCAATTCGTTCTTTCTCAGATAAACGGTCCATTGTAACTTTCAATAAACACCAACAATAATAGTTTATTAAAACGTCAAAATTGTTTTTGTCGCAGACATAGCCGCCCTGATGTAATATTTTAACTTCGGCGGAGATATTGCAAATGTAGCTGTAACTCCGAAATTATGGCAATTAGGTATAGGGAACATTACATGAAAAATATTCTAAATTTCTTAGAGATTTCAAAAACAAAAAAATATATAGGGTGATCCATTTGAAATAACAAATTTCAGTATATTTCCGGAAAAACGAAAGATCTGACAACAATGTAAATGACACAATAATATCGGCCATATTACAAAACCCTTATAAACCAAAATTCATAAAAATCGGGCAAGCCGTTTCCGAGATAATTGAGGCGTTCCATACATAAAACTCACTCTGTATAAAAATCCCAAAAAATCCGTTGTGAGCCAAATGATGGCTTACCCAAATTTTAAAATATATTTACATATGCTAGTTTATTATTGTCCATTCCATTCGGACTTTTATATTTATTACCTACCTCATAATCTTAAATTTACCAATATTTAATTTTAAATAATTTAAATTAGACAAGTTCACCAATTTATTTATTTATTAATATTTTCCCGGATTGTTACACCGTTCTTGACGGTATTTACAAAACACGCAATTTAAAGTACCTATACAATATACATAAAAATACAACACTTAATTCGATGATCGAAAGTATGATTATCCAATTTCAATATTTTAAACGTAAGGTTTTGGTTAGATAAGGATACTTTTTACTTGGAGGTTGTTTGATTTTATGCAAGCATTAGGTATTGATATATAAAAAGTAAATAAATTAAACTAGTTAACAAAAAAAAAAGAATAAAATTTTGACTGCATTAATAAAACCCTACATTTTTAAACCTTGTGTTGTATTTATTTTTGTGCCTATAATACCTTTATCCGGGGCTAGGAAATTTCCTATCCATTGCTGTATTTGAAGATAGGTCCTGAAAATATAAAAAAAATTATTTGCTATTAATGTAATCCCCATTTGAAGGCCCGTATACAGGGCCCGAACCAGTGCTGGGGCTTCCGCCTAGTTATATACCAAAGTCCATTGGAAACTGGATCAAGGTAAGATTAAAGGAAGAATGGTCAAACGGGACTGGGTTGCGACAAGCCAGGCTCTTAATTGAAGGCCCTTGGTAGAACGCAACTCGATCAATACTTGCGCTAAGTCGTAACAACATAAGGATTGTCACAGGACTGTTGACAGGTCACGGACATTTTAACAAGCACCTTAACATTATCGGTCTTAGTGACACTAGAAGGTGCAGGTTTTGCGGACACGATGACGAGGACTCCATTCACATCCTCTGTCGCTGTGCCTGCCTCATGGTCAAGAGACACAAACACCTGGGCGCAGCATTTCTCCTGCCTCAGGACATTAGGGAGCTTCCCCTACAACGGGTGTTGGCCTATGCGCATAGCACGGGTCTCTTCCAATAGCTCCCAACTAGCGGCAGGCACAATGGGTCGAAAGACCTGAGTGCTGCGGGTAACCGCGCCGTCTATCAACAACAACAACAACAATCCCCATTTGAAACTACCTTAAAATATGTTGCTTTAGTGCAACTTTCGTTGAAGGAAGAACGTCCAAATCAAAAGATTTTTGGAGCGTCCGCTTAGCTATACCAATGTTGTAAAGCCTATATCGTTCTTCTATAATGTCTCGGGATCCGTCTAATCCGTACATAAAGGAGACAAATTTATAACCAACGTTTAGTAGTTCATCTAGATCCGTATTCTTATCACTGAAGACTAACAATTTGTCATACATGAATGTATGCTTCTTAAACACCTTAAAAATAACGCGAGCGGCCATGTTTTTTTAAATGCTGACTTTAGCTCACTTCCGATTTTTTGGGATTTTTAGATTTGCATTCTATGATAAGAGAGCTATCGTTTTCAACAAAAAAAAAATAATGTCCGCAAAAACTTCACCCTTAACGTATATTTCATTAAAATTTGCCTGGTGTAAGACCCTACATTGGCGAATTTGGAAAAATGATCCGATTTTAAATATGCGAAAAAAAATATATGTCATTCCATTTAAAAAAGCATAAGTTTAATGTAGCCCCGATTCATAGAGCACCCTATATGACTATACATACATATTTTTTAAATGTGCGTCTTCTTAGGCTCATATAAGGTCCTAAATTAATTATTATTTTTTTGTATGTTTATTATTACATTACGGCATAAGAGTTATGGAACTTTGTCACACTATATTGGGCAACCCTGTATGTGTAGTGAAAATATTACACAACTTTATTATGTAAAACTAAATTGTCAATATAATTTGGTATGTAAACTTACAAAAATTGATTTCAATAGATTCTTATGTATAGTAAATGTGACACCTATAAACGGTTATATGTAAAACAGTACAGTAATAGAATATTGTAAAAATTGTGTAACTAAGAAAATAAAGGTTAACCTACCTAACCTTCGTATATCGAACATATAAGAAGGTTAAAGTAAATAGAAACGGGATTCCATTTAAAACTTTAAAGCAATAACAGATAGAAAATATTAAACTAATTGCCAGCCATTAACCAAGAAATAAAACAAACAAATAAATTATGTAGTATGACATTCGAGGTATAATATTTAAGAAATCTTAATTAAAATTACTGCGTTAGAATAATACTGTATCGTTGTACAAAGCTCAAAAGCTAATATTAATTAAGCTTTGATGGCACATAACTATTTATTATCCGGGGAAGGGGTTTATCTATATGCAAAGGCACTACACCGGCGCACTCGCCATATATTTGAAATACATACCTCGTAGGTAAAGTCGGAAGGAAGGCATTTTGTTATTGAGGACAAACTCGAACTCATAACTTATTGATTTATACTAATATTGAAGGTCACTATTTAGCATATCTAAATATACGCGCATGTTATACACGGTGTTACATTTAATTTTGGTCACCATTGGGATCTCGGAAATTGTAAAAAATACAGAGTGGAGTGGCACAATTGTATGCTGAATCAAATGGCGGTACGTTATCTGCCAAATATGCACCCGTTCGTGAGTTATCTGGTAAAAAACGAAAACTGACAATTCACAAAATGCTAAAATATCTCCACTATAAAGATAGATACTTCAAATTTGAAGTATCTATATCTACTATGAAATCTTATCTATGACCTACTCCCGAATACATTTTTGAAATTGTAATGACGTCATTTTGACACCCAAAATTTCAATGTTCTATCTTCACCAGTTTCGGAGCTATTCGATAAAACCCTCTTCAGGGGTGCATCTCTAAGGAACTGTAACTCCCTTAGGAAGCATTTTTCGACCTATGCTTTATAAAAATATTTTTTTCTTAATTTTGTACGTAGAATCCGAAAGTGAAGTTTGGCAGGCTAATTTTGGGACACAGATCTGATTATACTGGATGATTCACTTGACAGCATAATTCACGGAGCGGGAATAATTGCTATGCTGTGAAATTTACGTTTTCAGTGTAAATATGCTGACTTGACTTATTCTACCCAGCATAATCAAAGAGGCCGCCAATCTCAGGGCCGTTTTTATTACGCTTTTCGTGGTAGGCTGCTCATCTGGTATACTTTTTATTCAGTCAACGCCAAAATTTATAGCCGACTTTAGCCACACGAGAGGTATCTATACATATTTTGCCGAAAATGATTATACTTACATCTAATTTATATTGTAGACTTCATAGCTTTTTTTCAGTAATTTCTTTACTACTCATATGCTATCATCGGTCATATCAACCAATATAATACTCTGTACAATATTTAACTAAGCACTTTATATATTTATTTCATATAACTTAATTATACAAACCGAAAAACATAAAAGAGATCTTTAATAGAGACCATAATACTGTTTTAAAAGATTTACATAATAATTATATCAGGAAATTTATATGTATTCGAAGTAATAAATTCAGGAATTTACTTAATTCAGTACTGACTGTTATCCTTGAACTTAGCACATATGTTTCAGTGGAAAAATCCATATAATGATAGTAAATATTAAGGTTATACAACGCACACTTGAGAATAATAAATAAATATTACGTATAGACCACACCGAAACTAGAGTACTACTATTATCTTTTATTACATAAGCACATATAAAATTGTTGTATTATAAACCTCACAATACGGAAGAGGAATATTTATACTAAATATTTACACGTTTTCAATTTGCGATGCGTTGTTGCATTTGCCATATTTATTTCAAGCTACTGCTCTCTCTTATACACCCAAAAATACATTAAAGAAATAGATACGCGTATAAGTTGTGCCAGCGATGTCTAATTGTTGTAAACACATTATATTTGCAAAAAATTAACCAATAGATATATTATCAATTAAATTATTCAAATATTATACACAATGGAATAACTTCATTATGTAAAGAAATATCTCGGAAACAACTAATGTGCGTACTGGTTCACCTTCCACTATTGAATTACCAATTAGAATCTAAATTTTTAGTTGTAATTTAATTTATGTTTATGTTAATTTTAAATCATAACATCTTAAACTTCATTGAATCAAAATATTTCAATAATTTAATAATAATGATATTTCTATCTCTTATTCTCATCGCAATGATAAGCCCGGAAGTCAGAGACTTGTGAGGTAGAGGGAGCGGCATATTATTATTGTGGGGGGCCGCGAGTGCGCAGTTAATGAAATATCTAAATTAAAACATGATTTAAAGAGCATATTTATACAACTTTTTAACCAAATATAGGGCGATAATATCAATATCGCACCAATCCACTTCAGAAGAATGCTTACCCAAATTATAGCTTAGGTATATAGAAAATGACCTGTTTTAATATTTAATATTTACTTTTTGACTATAAAATAAGTTCGGTAAAATCGTGATACTTTTATAAGTAAAATATATCTGCTCTTCATATGTAGGACTACCCTGTATGTAATATCTCCAGTAGTGAAGACTTCTAGAAAACTTGAAACAACACATACCCTTAAATCTTACACTTGGCAACTACGATATTGGACCACTTTCAGTTGGTGAAAATGTGTTTAAATAAAAAAAAATCTTTTAAAATTGCTACTATAACAAGTATTTTTCTGACCGAAGCAATAGACACTTAAAGTCTATTGAAACAAACACCGATTCTTATGGGCAGAAGTCTGGCTGCTATTTTCTTTTTGTGGACCAGTACAAAAGTAAGGATACTGCGAAAGAAATAAACAATACATATTTTTAAAAGCTACTATTAAACAAAATTTGTTTAATAGTAGCTTATTTTTGACCACTGAATATGACCTAACTTAACTGTTAGGACATAATATACTTTACAATAACAAAGAATATACTTTACAATAACAAAGAATATCAAATTTTAGGCAGGAAATGCGAACAATACGATTTTTAGAAAAATGGACTTAATACACTTTGGCTCTAGGGTACAGAAATACGTATGTGTATACAACATAAAAAATAAGGTTTTTGATAATATCTATGATATTTTTAAGTAGGTAGTGTAAAAATGCACTTGGTCAAATAAATCAATTTTGTCGCTAATGGGTTTAGGAATTCCAAAAAGTATAAAGAGACAAATAATGAAGATAAAACAATCGTTCCTATAGCGACCTATTTTATTTGTAATATTGTACAGGCTGATGCATTTTTTTGATAAGTAATGATCGATAATACCCACACCTCCGTCAGCGATAAGTTTCTAAAGTTAGTAATTTTTGTTTCATCCCATTGACATACTAAATATGTACTAAATTTGGTTAAATTACCTCAAATGTCTTAAAGATTAAAAGTTGTTACAACAGGTCCTATTACAAATTGTTACGGTCAGGTATGGACGTTCCTAATGTCAACTGCAAGGCCTGCCATAGGGCGCCGGAGAACAATTATGCATCTGCTCTCCGCTTGTCCGGCATATGCAGTATTTGCCTATATCCATAGACACAATGTGGCTTTACGAGTGCTGCTATACGCTCCGGGCGATATTGAGTCCGTTATGGGGAATGAGAAGTGCCGAATTTATTGGAACTACTCATTTCCCATGCTCAGGCAGTAGTCCTCCTCGACCACCAACTCAAGACATCATCATGTTTATCATCGAGTTCTCGGCTTCTGCTAGACCAATATTGTCTAGAAAGAGGAGGACAAACGGACTACAATAACTGCCATAAAATCCCAGGCTTATATAACAAAAAACACCTTATTTTTGACCACTGAATATGCCCCTGGATGTTTGACCTCTATTTAGGAAACATCCTGTATAGGTATTCAACATATTTCTTACAATTTTATATAGGTGTATCGTGTATTTACATCGCCATATTATCTCATTAGTTGAGTAAGTAAACGTTAATCCAATTGCAAAAATTTTAATGGAACAACATTAGCATTTATATTACCTTCTACGAGCGAACGTTTAGAGGTGATTTATCTTAGATTATTTCATTTTTCATAGCGCTAGACCAGTTGTAATAATAGTGCTGCAGTATTATTACTGCATTAATTATGAATTTTACGAATTCCAGAGAAGGAAACATGGGAGGTAACGAATTCATTATTTCCACTGAATATTAACTTATGTAAGTGTTATACTATAATATACTATGTTATTATTAGGTAATTCATATAAATGGTGCGATTATGCGACATATGTATGTATAATTTATAAATGATGTCAATTATACTTAATTTAATAGAGCTTTTATATTTTTATATTTATTATATAAATAAGTAAACCATATTATACGGGGTGTAAATGTAAAACTTCAGTTAGTCGAATCTTGGAAGCGGTTTGAACGTTCGTTTGAAAATTTGTACACATAGGTTTTAACATATTCTGTGTCGAATGAAAGATGTTTAAATAAAATACATATTTCATTTTTCAATGTCATCGTTTTATTATATTTTATATTTTATGTACTTAAATACAATACAATTTAATTTGTGACAATTTTTATTAACGTAATTTATACTGTATCCCATAAGCTAATTTTGGATTACCTCATTTTCCCTAATATGCAACGCAATGGAGAAAAACATTGAAAACAGATGATATTATCTGTTAATTCTTTTCCACCTTTTTCCGCTTCTTAACAATTTGACTCAATAATATTGTATACATTTTTGGATATAAGGATATGTACCTTTACCTACTTTGCAGAATACATGCAAAAGTATTAGTATTTTCTACGAAATATACTACTAAGTTCTGCTGGGAATTGCAAGGAAAGTTTAAAACTATTTGTTAAAATTCAGAATAATAACGCAATAAAATCTTGCACATTTTTATTATAAACATTTGGTTTTCTTTGGCAGTACATCTAAGATAATAGGTAAATATGGGTCAGTTACGTATTTTTATTATTCTTTTGTATTATGTCATGGATGTATTCATTCTTAATTACTTACTTTCTATGCGATTCAAAACATACCCCTAGGTTTGAATTTGGTATCTGTATAGTCAAGTAGTAACTTTAAATAATAAATTAATTAATAAAACTAAAATAATGTTGCAATACAAACTCTGAGTGATAGCGCAAGGTAACTCTGGCTCTGGCTATTGTTATATACATATTTTTGAGAAGAATTCTAGCATAACAATTACTCAGCTAAATAAACAAAGGAATAATAAAGAGTAAATAAAACTTCTCTCGCGGAATTTCTCAGTATTCTCTGCACCGAAATGTGGCACTTTAGCTTCGCTCGGGGCAACCGAAATAAAAGAAAATCAGCCGGTTGAGGAAAAGAGTCGTGAAACATGCCGTGAATCAATTACATTGTAAATAATTAAATTCTAACGTTGGCTTAAAAAATTGCGACATTGTGACACTGCAAAGCATGTTGATCTAACGAGGCTGGGACCCGGTAAAAGAAATGCCAAATATGCAGGCGGAGCCTCCGAATATAATTAAATGCGAAAATCTGCAATGTGCGAACTGAATTTACAATATCCGCTTGGTTTTTTAAATCTTTCGTGGAGGGTACAAACATAAGCGTTCATCTCGTGTGCAAAAGCTTGTGCAGATAATTTCCTATTTAAACAAATACCTTTTTACAATAAAACATTTTTGGGGTGTACTTACATCCATTTTGGGTCGCATTCTTTCAAAAAGATGTTAGGAATTGTTTTCAAATACTCAAATAATTGATTGGCAAGCTATTATACAAACCAATGCACATAGAGTGTGGAGAATGCTCAAAAACTGTTTTTGAGTGCCTTGGTATGTTCAATAAATCGTCTTATTTCGTGGGGTATGAATAGTATGTAGTTCTTTTAGTAAGGAGGCCTACATTTTTCTTTGTGTATATCAAATATCTGAGTATAAATATAAATGGTGTAGTCAGTATTCTTTTACCTTTGGATTCCTCTCTGAAGGTCTCATTACTACTAACTGTACCCTATCCTTTCAATATCAATATAATTGTTAAGTTGTAAAGTAACAGTAAAGTTCAATATAGGACCTATTAATGGTTCTGGAAAAAAACTTCCATAGGAGTGAAATATAGTGTCAAAAGACGCACATTTTAAAAATATTTGGAAATATACTACAGACTTACTACAGAGGAGCAACTTCAAAGTATTTTTTTTTTAATGGATTGTTATAAATATTTTTGAAATCGCAGGAAAATTATCTTTCAACGATGTGTCCATTTTCTATTTTTGATGAGGAGTTGCCGAGTTATTAAAAAAAAAAATGTGAAACTTTTGGTTGCGGACAAGGTTTAACAAATAAACCCGCTGTGAGAAAATTACGACTAATTAAGAATAAATACTTTGTAATTACGTAGCCAAGGGACATACTTAAATGTTGCAACCACAGAATAATGGATATATTAAACAATAAATTAATTAATTATTTCAGTTTTATATTCTTTCAATACCAATATCAATTTTACAGGGAATTCCACGGGGTATTTTATAATTTTCCTGTATATGTAAAAAGCAGCAAAATGAATAAACGCACGCTGTAATTCTCTTGGATATCTAGAAATCCAGAGAAGGCGTAATTGCTCATATTAAAATAAAAACATAAAAGCTACAGCGATATATTCCCTGTAATTAAATATGAATGTACAAAAAGATGAAGCATGATGAAAATATATAAATTTGCCTTTTAATAAGCTTAATAACGAGGGATGTATCGCCATAAGTTCTTCTCACGGTTCAAAGCAAAAAAATCAATATGTTTAAATATTATGATTGATTAAGAATAAAATAAGGCCTTTTCTGACTCTCATTTGCATATTTTCAATTAAAATCGTCACTTTTATTTTTAAAATTACAAGCATAAGTATCTTACTCTATAGTGGGTTCCCCAATTATATACTTATATACATGTATCTTTTAAATATAGATATGTCGGAAGTGTTCTTGAATATTCCAATAAATTCAGCATTATTTTTCTTCATTATCATTACGCCATTTAAAAGTTAAATCCGTACGGGAAATATTAAATGATATTATATAAGCAACATTTGCATATCGTGTTAATAACAATATACAGGGTGTGTAACGAGTTGACAGTGGACGTAATTTTGAAAATAGTTGAGATACGTAATTTATATTTTGAGTTCGACCATATAATGTCACATTGTAGGTATCGATTGAAGATAATAAAGCTGAATTCTCACTATCGGTCAACCAATGATTGAATCGCTGTCAAGTCAAAATTGAGATAGGATTGTTTAAATGGGTTATCCCTAGGAGTGGATGTGCGAATACTGCGAATACACATGCCGATCCCGAAATGCACGGCACGGTCAAGTCAAGAGGCATTCATTTCAAACAATTCACAACGGGCAATGTAATATTGTTTTTTCACCTCATTCAGCAGGATTTAATTGTGAAGAGGGCTCAAGTGATGGTGCGTTAGATAATTTAAAAAATCTCATTGAATCAGAAGTATCTGATGATGAGGTAGGAGTGGAAGAGATATTTGTTTTGCCTACAAATGTCCCGCTCTATGTTGAGTCTGATGACATTATTGCCAATAATATCAACAACTATATAGCAGGATTTGTGGCCAAAAAAATTATAGAATACACCAAAAACTGTAATATGTGTAAATCATATCTTTTAGGTATTGACGATGATGGTACTGATAATAATTATTTATTAATTCAGAAACGATCATATGGCCCATCATCTTTGAAAGTACCAAGTACATCGTTTTCTAAAATATTTTCGCAATGTTTACATTATTTGAAATGGCTGTTACCAAAGGTGTGTAATGAAAATCATTTAAAAAAAAAGTTAATTACATTTTTAAAATCACATGTTGACATGCCTGCAAATATTTGCCATGATCATGATGTGTTTATCAAAATTTTAGTATTTTGCTTTTGAATATCATCTTTAATAAACAAAAGTAAATTTTGATATTATTCAATAGACAGTCCGATACACGTAAAATTTAGGTCTGTCATCCAAAAGCCCTTTATACAGTATAAGAACCAGGACACCTTTCTAAAACATTTTTGGTAAGTGCGATTCCAGTGAATTTTTTTATATATGTATTAGCCTCCTAGATGTACTTGTTGAACCTATTACGATGGTCCAGCTGCTAATCCTCAGCCTACTACGATTTTTTTTTTCAATCAATCTTTTCGAAAATTACTTTAGGGATTTTTTTACTAAAAATTTGATATCGTGGCATTCTTCAGCATCACTTAAAACCAATGTGGCCCAAATTTCATCAATTTGTATTGAAGAATTTTTTATAGAGCCTTAAATGTTTCAAGTTTCTAAATTTGTGTTTCGATTAAAAGATATAGCAGGCATTGGAAACTCTAATAATTATTGTTAATTTAGAATACTGTTCCTTTACTTACTTCACAAATTAATAATAACGTTAAAACAACACTTTACAGTAGTCCCCTATATCCCTAAATCCCTAAAGTTATTTAAAAAGAAATTGATTGAAAAAATTCATTGCAATCGCGCTTACCAAACATTTTTTAGAAGGGTGTCCTGGTTCTTAATGGGTCACACTGTATAAAGTTCAAATTCGCCTTATTTTTTTCTTTTTTTTTTGACATTGGATGTACCCCAAACCAAAAAAAAAAAAAATTAAAATAATTTCGTTTTCTCTATTTACCTATATCACAAGGAAAGTTCAACCGTCTAGACAGAACGATGATTTGTGGATGGGTCGCAAAACCACAGAATACACGAATATTAATAACAAAAGAAAATGTAAATTTCTTTGCATGGCGCTGACCCGTAAACCACTTAAACATTTTAAACACTATTTACATATACAATATGTACAATATTGTCGATAAGTACATTCCAAATTTCCTGATGGGCTTAATCGCTTTATTCTGTCCAAGCACAAAGGCAAATATTGAAAAACAACATTCGAGATCATTTTACAAACTGGAAATATACTAAGTATCACCCTTATTGGTCACAGGCACATAATAAAAGAAACAAAGACCATATTAAAGGAGATAATTACATCAGACATTTAAAATACTCTTTAAATTATGTATATTTAAATATTTTCAAATAAGCAGATCAAGGTTAACTACGGAGTAGTATTTTTCTCGCAGCTTATGTTGTTATGGATATCAAAGATTCTAGAATTAATTTTTAAGTATGTTTTCATGTTAATATTTGTTTTATGTAGTCACTATAGTACGTACAAATTGCTTTAATGTGACATTTGTAAAAATAATAGGCAGATTTTTTTAATCTCTACATAAATAGTTACAGGAAGCCTATGCTACTTTACAAAACAAATTCCTACAAAAAATCGAACGATTTATAATTGTTTTTATACACAGAGCTTACTTAAAATATTTAAATATACAAATGTGATTCATTGCATAAATTGTGGCTATGTGAAAGAATACAACTGCAGCATAGATATTATATTTGCAAACAAAAAATTGTTCCTAAATTGTAACCCACTTACCAACATGTTGAAAAGAATAGAAGACACTCACCTGAAACAAAAAGAAATGTTACAAAATAAATATCAATGAATATCAAGATTATCATGTTCATTGATTGGTTTATATCAATAAATTGTTTTATAAAGCATTTAATTATGACATAATAACATGCCTTCATAAATGTCCACAAACCACGTGACCAGTAACTATTATAGAAATAGTAAATTTATTTTCTTCACCTTGGCGTCAAAATTGTAGTTACTTTCAAAGGACCTAACACATAAGGTGAAGATTACATTAAAACGCAAGTTTCCTTGTCACGGCACACGATTAGTGTTATTTGTCATTTTGACATTGAAAGTAGCCAATCAGTGATCGACGACGATATTATTTTGGGCGTCGACGAACAGAATGTTGGTGTTTACTGTGTACGAACCATTACGATTAATGTCAATATTTCACATTTTTGCTTTATTCATTACCGCCTGTCATCGTTTGAAATTTTCTGCTGGTGTTTCTGTATTTCCTTTTGCTTCAATATTATATCCTATACATTTGAAATGAATCAGTTCTTTTCAGAGCTAAATTACATCGCTTTTCAAATTTCTCGTAAGTACAAGTAACAACCAAATTTTAAGGTTAACTAATAAAATATCGTATTTCAGTTCGACACAGTATGCCTTTTTCTGCAGAACAAGACGTCTTTATTTTAATGGCTCATTTTCGGAGTGGAACTAGAAATGAAGACCGATTATGGATATATACTCCGTGCAATCCATGCATTGGCCAATTTATTACTCAAGTTACAGAGGAAAATATTGACTATTATGACACCTTCTTAAACCATAAATGTGCAATTATTAAAACATTGCATTAGCAAAAGTAAATCGACTAGCAGGCGTACTGCCCCACAAGAAATGAAGTCCAACAAAGCCTGTGTCAAAGTTCACCGCTCAGACAGGTAACTTTTCGTATTATGTTTGACCCAAAATAATCTCAAGTTTATTTTAAAATTGCTTTGAAACTTGAAATAAGTAGCTTGAAAACTTCATTTGAAATAAAAATAAAGTTGTATCTGCATATTAATGAAATTTTCCTTTTTGTGGGACTTTCAGTTGGAACATGCCTAAACCTTAAAAAAACGACTGAATCTACATTCCTACAAAGCTACCGTTGTACAGGACTTGCTTCCCCTTGATTGCGGAAGACGATTACGTTATTGTGAATGGTTTCTCGAAAACATGAATAATAATTTGTTAAATTTGACATTTTTTACTGAGGAAGCATGGTTCCATTTATTAGATTATGTATATAGCTTAAAATTATAGGACTTGGGCTGCAGAAAATCCCCACCCATTTGTAGAAACTAGCTTATATTCCATTAAAATTGGCGTTTGGGAAGCGATGTCAAGAAGAAGTACTTATAGTAAGTCCCATATTTTTCTATACGAGACAATAAATAATGAAAGATATCAAAGAGTTATTTGAGAGCCTTTTTAGCACAATTACATGATGATGAGTAGCAAGTCGGTTACTTTCAGCAATATGGAGCAACTGCACATACTGCATGAGTGAAAATTCGGTTTTTAGAGGAGTATGGTAATAGACAAATTAGTGGAGAATTGCGGCCAGCTAGGTTACCGGACTAAACTGCTTAAGATTATTTTTTTCTATGGGCATTTAAAGAATAAAGTTTTTAAGACCGCAATGCATAAACTCGTAATATCGAAGAATTAGTAATAGCCAATATTCGAGAAATTAACAATATGACTGACCAACAGCTGCAAAATATGCATAGGAGAGTAAATTTGTATATAGCTAGTGAAGGACATCATTTCCAACTTAATAACTTATTTAATGCATTTTCTAAATAATTTCGGGTTCATTGTTAGTGCAATGGTACCTACTGTAAAACAGAGAATAGCTTGTAATATTTTTTTACTGTTAATCTTTATTTCTATAAAAAAAGTAAATAATTATGTGTTTCTTTAACTTTGGATATTAAATTAAAATAAAAAATTAATAAATATTAAAGCTATACAGCATACCTTTTCGTTGTTATCAATTATCCATAAATGTAACAATAAATTCCATGTAAATTCAATATTACGAACAATTCATTTGTGAGGTTAATTAATTCTGTCAAACTTTTTATGTAAGTAAACCTCTAACAGGGTCGGTGCAGGTATTAACAATATTCGCAACTGACAATTATTATAAAGAAATAATGATTTCCCAGATAATTAGTATTTATTGCTAAATGTTTAGGTCTTTTAAAGAATATTTGTAAACCAGTCAAATATATCTTTTAAACAAAAATTAAAAAAAAAAATGGTGGTAAATGGCGGAAACTTTATTTTAAAAATATAGAAATTAAGATCAAAGAGTTCATCTTTCAGTTTTCCTTTGAAAATATTTTTACAATGGATAAACAATCAACTTAAATTATCTATATTGCTCCGACACAGTATGTTTAAATATATAAATTCCTAACAATATAAAGTGTAAAGTAGAAAAAAAAACAATTTGAGAATCAAATTAACAGCCGTTTATGAAGTATATTATTATCTATACTTAACTACTATCTATACAATTACCTGTACTTATACATAAGAAGTCAAATTATTAAAGGGTACTATTATATACGTATCAACATTATAATTATTTCCATATTAACCATATAATTTACTTAAAAGGTTAGGAGACTTTTAACACTATAAATGTTACGCAAACAACAATTACATGAAAGTAAAATGTTACTCATTCCTATATTTGAACGTAGCGTGTATTATGAATGTTCGAAAATTTGTACCCTCAGAAAACTATATTATGTACTTAGATAATTTAATATCAACAATATATTTTGAATAAAAAAATCGTTTCATTGAATTCGAATAATTGAAAAATGAAAAAGATGTCAATATGCAAAATCCTGCAGAAGTTATACAGGTACTATCTGCGTGTTTTAAACTTTGAAAGGGGTTGGAACCTTTGGTGTGAAAATAACGTAGTTATCCACATAATACCAAACCACTATACTGCACTAGACGCGCGTTTCGTCAACTAAGCTGGCATAAAATGGAGATAATTAAAACTAAACCTACGAGAACTGTTTGAATTTATATTTTTGTAATGGTAAAATTAAATTGTAATTCCTCTAGTATACATGATTTGTTTAGCTTTCTATGTACAACAATAAATGCTAGACGCCATAGTCAAGTTCAACCAAAAAAATCTTTCCACTGCTTATACCTATTAATTAAAACAGTACTTAATTCTACTTATCTTCAACAAGCTAATCAGCGCTCTATATGAATTTGGTGGGTATTTTATTATTAATAATTTTTTATTACTATTTTACTTATTAATTACATTTAAATATATTTTATTGGACTTAGAATATGTTGCGAAAATATATAAGGTTTTCCATTTAAAACCACTGCATATTTTTGCAACAAGATGATGTTCTATGTCTAATAAAATATATTTAAATATAATTAATAAAAATAGTAATAAAAAATGATTCACAGCAAAAAATCTGTTTTACACTCTGTTATTTTGAATCTGAAACACTACGGATCATATAATTATCTATCTAATCAACTCATATTCTCTGTATTAAATAAACGCTTTATATTGTGTATCTATGAAGCTACTTATTGGTTATACAAAAGTTCACAGATAATTCTGTAAACTTTAGTTATACTTACATAGATAAGTAGATATCATGTATCTACTTATAATAATAATAATATCTCTACCCCTCATTCTAATCACAACGATTAGCCCGAAAGACTGAGACTTGTGTGGGAGAGGGGGCGGCATATTATTATTTCGCGGGCCGCATTTGCGCCTCAGGAACGACTTACGTTGGTAGGCCCTAACCACCATTCAGTGCTGGAATGGGGGAAACCTGGAAAACCTCATTAGTTAGGGGGGCAAGTCAAACATCAACTGATTTTAATCTCTCACATTAACACCAAGTTGACATTCTTCCCATCCTAGGCCGTCGCGAGGATAGTTGCCAAGCGATCCCTGCGAATAAGATTTGATCTACGAGTAAACAATTTAATTAAAAATTGTTAGCGGAATGGGAATTAGAACCCACGACCTCTGGGTTGAGCGATCGAGACGCTAAGACCTGAGCCACCGGCCCGATAAATATATATATATATTATATATTATGTGTATATAGCAGAGAGGTATTTGAACATTTGCATACAGTTTACTAAAAATGATTTCTTAAATTTTCAGCTGAAGAAAAATTTTCT
The DNA here is from genome assembly GCA_963924545.1 of Pogonocherus hispidulus. NCBI lineage: Eukaryota > Metazoa > Arthropoda > Insecta > Coleoptera > Cerambycidae > Pogonocherus > Pogonocherus hispidulus. Next base: position 71,357,312 of record OZ004694.1, read on the forward strand.
CTGGATCCCCATGAAAAATTCATTTTGAAAGACAGATGGGAATGAACTTGAAGATACTCTGGCAGAGTTTATAACTTGGTACAGGCGTCAATACCTCATATTTTTACATAATAAAATAGTACATTACGTCTCTTAATAAAACTATAAATTCTCAGAAACCAAAATTTGTATCAATGTATATATTAATGGTAGGTAGATATATGTATTTACAAGATAAAAAATAAAATATGTATGTACTTATATTTTGTGTAAATTTTAAATAAAACGTATACACATCACCGTGTTATTATTAAGAAATGTAGTTTTAAAATACATATATTCCATAATATGCTAAATCATTGAGATATTTGCAACGAAATTCTACCAAATTTTGGTCAAATAATCTACACAAATGTCTTTGCAAAATTTACCAAATTCCCGCGTAAATTTTGCGGGCTTTTCTGGATCAACAACCGAGTAAATTTCGTGTAAAATTTTACACCTCTTTCTTTTTTGCTGTGCACAGAATTCAGTGACCGCACCTTGTATATTATATTCACCAATGCTGTATCTAATGTCAGAAAAAAGATACAAACAACTTTGCAAATATAATTTTCCATTAAAAAGAAAAACCGGCGTAATAAAACAAGCATACGCTAATGCCACACCTGTCGATATAAACCGTTATCAATAATAATCATCCATGCGAAGATAACGACAATCGCGTAAGTATCGATATAAAACCGGAAAAATCAGACTCCGGGCGCCATTAAGTGTAGCGCCGTTTGGGTTCCGCAATGGGAAAATCTAGAATATTAAATCCAAGACAGACACAAGGAAGTAAGTCGTATCGCGTCTGAACCGGGAAAATAAAATTAATTAATAATTATATAAACCCGTATGCTGGCTACTAAACTATTTCCTCTGGGAATATTGGTGTATATAAATCTTGGGAGTAATTGTTTGCAAAAAATATGTTGCTAGGCGACAGTTAATGGCATTAATGATTTAACATTTACCGGAATAATAAAGTCATATCAAAATCACTGGTCTTTCAGTACAGAACTGATTCAATTTTAACGTTGATGCACAAACGAACATACTTACTAAATATGCCTACTTATTATTATCAAATATAACGGTATAACTACCTACAGTGTAGTTAACAGTATTTTTTGTAAAATCACAACACAAAAACTGTATAGTCCATTTATATTTGTTACTGAAGTAATCCGTTTATGTTGTTATTGAGAACTGTATGTATTGGGTTAAGGTATAAAACAAACTTACTAGCAAGTAGACCTCTACCGGGCCCTTCTTGTCTATTTATATACAACTGTCTATACAACTTATAGTTAACTTATTCAATCTTCAAAGTTAAAGTTTACAAATTTTCTTGGCTCTAGATGCATTCGAACCACCGGTATTTCACCATCTGTATTTGGTACAAGTCAAAATAATCGCCAAGGTACTTTTATAAATATTTTGTAAAATTCAAATATCTAGCGTTACTAGTGTAATCACTAAGTAAAAGTACTGATATATTTGTTAGAAGACATCATTTTTTCTTCTTAAGAAAATACGTTGAATGTTAAAAAGTTAGACGATCTAATTATCTTGGTATTTTTTTTATGAACTTTATTCACTCTCAACCGAAAATCCTTAACTAAGGAATTTACAAGGCAGTAGATGTAGCTAACCTGATGTATAAATTAACCTGGTTTCCAGGTTTAGTTGACATTAATCAGATCTGGTAATCTGGATTTAGTTCCGGTTAGTTCCCGTAGGACTTGGGTCGATCCGGAACACTGTACATGAACAAAATTTTGGAATATGAAGCAAAATCCAGTTCAAAATATTAGGGATAATTTTAAATTACTTATTACTTTGAACCAAGAGTTGAAAAGTAACATGCTAATATCTAAGTAGTGAACTATCGCACTACTTATTAGCATCTTTAAGGGAAAAAGTTAGAACATTCGACGGACTTTTTCCAAAGCGTAGATTTTGTTTATAAATAAAAGGAGAGTAATGTTTTTAAGACAATCAAAACTATTTCATGCCAGCAAAGAAAGTATTCCACTAACACACTGCGTAACTTTCTAAAAAGCTAATGAATTTACTTGCCGAACCGAACTAGAGGCATTTTAGTTAAATTCAAATCATAATTCAAAAGAAAATCCACTTTGACGTAAATTTAAATACATTTGAGCAACTATTTCAAAATAGTTTACCTATTAAAAACGTTCGTATAATAAAGAAATATATAAAAAGCACTGCTGAGACACTATTTAGCTGCTTTTGATGACATAAAGTCTTGGGCCAGTGTATGCAAAGTTAAGTTTTCAAGCGTTGTAATATCAAAAGTATGGTAAAAATAGAGTTATAAGTCACCCAGAACCCTGTACAGTTCTAAAATTACCCTAGAGTTAGTCAATATCAAAAATCATAATTAGTTCCTGTTCCCCATCAGCCCTAAGCCAATTCAAATTAGTAATTAGCCTGCACTTGAGAGAAGTTGGAGGATGCTGAATAATACTATACGACACGATACTAAGTTGATTTTAAGCAGTTTCGCTGCGAGCGTTATAGACCAACCCGTCGCAGTCATAAAGCCGCTTAAAAAATGAGAAATCGCATAATTGATGACTAGTCGCCGTTTACGTCTTACAAGAGATCCAAGGCACTTTTTCATTTTAAAACAGAGGAATAGAGACATTTACGGATGTAAAAACATACCAACGCAACGCATTGTGATCTTTTCCATGCTTTTATAAATAACTGTGTAATTTGACAACCTGCAGTAAATGCAATACTTAAGAAAGTATTTAACATAACATATTGTTCAATAGAAACAGCTTTAGACCCTGCAAAGCAGTTTGTATTCAACGAATTTAAAAGAAGAGAACATTAAGGCATGAGTCCCCATCGATGCAAGATTCTTCTCTGCTGGTAAAATTCTTTCGCCTGTTTGGGGAACTATTCCTTAACAGTAAATTCTACCAAATTTAAGGCCAAATTAAAAAGCGGTCATTTACTAGCGGTTGGGATGAACACATTTAAATCGTATGGGGACAAGTCGGGACTGTAAGGTTGGATGTTGTCAGACTTCCCATATCATACGGCCAAGCAGATCTGGAATCACTTAAGCTACATGGAGTCGAGCATTATCATTCGAGCGTTATCATTCAAAAGAATGACACCATTACACCAAGGTTGCTGGAACGTATTCTTCAGACCAACTCGAATATCGCTCAGCGTTGATGTTAACACCAGATTCTTTAAAACCTAACAGCAGTACATTCCTGTATCGAGAAATACTGTCACCATTACTTTTCCTGCCGAAGATTGGGACCGACATTTTGTGCATGCTTCCACTGCATACTCTGACGTTTATCTACATTCTGGTTCGCAATGGTAACACCAAAACTCATCATCGGAAACAATTTGGTGTATAAATGTATTACCTTGTTTTGATCATCGCATCAAATGCTGTAATGATAAGGCTGAACAATTAATTTGTTCATCAGTAAACAGTCGTGGAATCCATTGAGTAACAACCTTGTGGTAGTGAAGGCTATGAATGATGGAATGAACAATTAATTCCCTCGCTGATGCTCAACAACTGAGAAAGTTCTGAACTTTGATGCGCCGATTTGCGTGTAAAACAAAAGCTCTTTCACATTTTCATCGGATGCAGCGACACATGCAGATTTTGGACGGGCCAAATCTTTAGTTAATTCTATAATTTATTAGACATTCAACCACTACCGTACGAGAATAACTATATTCACCACATACAACTTTCATTCTGGTATAAATTTCCGTTGGCTGACAACCCTCAGCGGCCAAAAACTGAACAACGGCACGCAGATTATCTTCGGATGACTTTTCCATCATAGATGCAATTTTTCAACTCAGTTACAATGCGGAGAAAACAGCAAACTATATTCTCGACAGACGCGTCACTAGTAAGGAGAAAACAAACAATATACACAAATTAATCACGTTGCCATTGCGACAAAGTCATGGTTACTCAGATCAAACGTGTTTCCATTAAACAATCCATGTATTTGGAATCATAAACTTTATTTTTTGAATACTTCAGGAAGTACAAGGTACTACTACAGATACATGATGTATCAAAACACTCAAATATTCTGCGATGCGGTTTATTTCAATCGTAGGTTGAATGAGGATTTCCCATGCTAAATATTTGAGTAAAAACTAGTATTTGGGTAATTATGTCGTGCGTGTTCTTAATTTTTCCTGCAAATACCCTGCAAACCCAATGTAAATCGTCCACAATGTACAATGTCATTATTTTCGATCTTTTATCATTTTCTGAAGGCATCCATCTCTATTTTATTCTCTCTCTATTGTTTCTATATATAAAATTTCAATTCTACCGAGAAATGGCAAGGAGACCTCATTATCTCCCACAATGTAATTTTATAAGCTATCGATTGATAATATCAAAATATGCAGCATTCGATTACTCAATGAAGCTCAAAACTGGGGTAAATTGCTCGCCTATTATCATCAACTTCCCGCAGATAGTGTTAGTATCGGTTTCTTTACGGCCGCTGATCCGACGTAGGAGTTCGTCTGAGTCTTCAAGTGCCTTATTAATGGCACAATACGCAAACATGTCATCGACCAGGTAAACACTTCACAGATCTGTTTGTCGAGGCACATGACAAATCTGCAGCCGCGAATACACGCCAAGTGTATTTGACCGTCTCTATATAAATATATGCACCCTGGGAGTGGTGATGCGTGGAGCTGTTTATAAATAAACATTCGACAAATTTATTTCTGTTGATCTCCACTGATGGCCCGATGTCTGGAAAAACAAAAAATTGCAAGAGGTGTACCACTACGTTCGTGCCAATAATTATATTGGTGCAAATAATAAAAATAGTAACAATAATAGTGACAATTTAATTTATATATAAAAAATCGCATTTGCCACAGTGCAATTGTCACTTTGACAGCTACAAAAGTTACCTGCAACTTTTACAGTGACAAATGCACTAGTGGTTTTTTCACTTATTCATTTTTTAATTAATTATCGCAGTGTCCGTTGCCAAAATAAATAGTTTGACATTTCTGTCAACAAGTTATGGAATTATTAAACACTAACAAATAATCGATTCGGTGATCCTCAAATAAAAATGTGTTTATTTTTAGTGTTTCATAAATAAAGTTTGCATTCGTATGTTTCTAAATTTCTTATTCATTAAATTGTCCTGCCGAATTACACTCAATGTTTGTATTGATACCGGATAAATTTGTATTTTTTAAATTCTGAACTGTTTCCTTTAGCAATTTGACTCGAAAAACTGTCAACCTAAAAACGATCCACCTTCGGTGTCGCGTTTTTAATAGTTGACAGTTTTTCTCGTCTAATTGCTTGGCAACAGTTTCTCATTAAACAATCCAAATTTATCCGGTAAAATACAAACCTCTTGTGCAATAATTATAAGTGATAATATATGCTCTTATTATAACCACAAGGATTAGCCAGAAATTTTTAGACTTGTGTGGCATAGAGGCGGCATATTATAATTCAGTAGGCTGAATTTGCGACTCAGGAACTACTTACGTTGTAAAGCCCTATTTACACTATAAGAACAATACATGGTGCATAAAAACCGTCATAAACATGTCAAAAATAGGTCACGAGATCTAAGAATTAACATTTTTCAACATTATATAATAGTTTAATTTATGTACCGTAATATTTCGGTCCACAAATCTGACAAGCAACATTGGAGAGCCAGTTAGTGTGGGACAGTTTCACCACTAATCTAATTTTAGTAAAAACATCTATTTTTTACAAGAATATAAATGTATTTGAGAAATATCACAACACGAATCTCCATTTTAAGTTCCTCTAAGTGTGTGGGCCTTTTATATTCTGATATAAGGTTAAAAATTGAAAAATTACTAAAATTTACATAAATAAAATTTTAACGCAAATTACAACCATCATTAATACGTTGCTAACATATTGCCTTTTAAATCAAACCATTAATAAAAATAACTTTTGCATACATTTTAAGCAACCTGTTAAAAATATCGTTTGTTGACTGTAAATAAATGTAAAACGATTGTTGGACAAAGACTTTGTAATAATTACGGTAGCCTAGCAACGATTTTATGTCCTCTTTCCAACACGCTACGCTTATGGCACATTCTTTTGGTCATAACTCCCTTATTATTATAGATAGACCCATCAAATACTGAATATATTCGCAAGATAACGCCATCATAAAAAAATTACGTAATATTGTATAGGGTGCCTATTTAAAAAATATAACTTTAGTCTGCACCAAAGTCTACATATACAGGGTTATTCAGAACCCATCTCTAAAACTTTGAGGATATGTGCATCCTTCAATAACAAATCGATATTATTATGCCGTCAAAAAATCCAGAATATCTACATTCGTTTTTGAGTTATTTCAAAAAAACTACAACAAAATTTTGAGTTTTCGTTTTTAATTTTTTTTAGCTTTATTTGAGACGATATCAAAAAACTGACAAGACTTTTTCATTGCCACTTTTTATGCTCTATAACGTGGTAGTACAAAATTTCCGTTACGGCGTTTCGTCCGATCAGGATCATCTTAACCGTTTTCGTATCTCTTACCGTTTCCGAGATCCCAATACTGAGCCTCGAATTTCGCCCACCCTGTATATAGCAAAAAGAATGTAACATGTTAGACGAAGAAATCCTAAATCAAGTGATCTTTTTCCAACAAAATTATCTTAACTTTCATGACCTTGGTTTTAGCTCTCTTCTTATTAGAGATATAAAAATATCTACGTCTATATCAATACCGAGAGAATGCTTTTTTGCAAATAAATAAAAACATACAGGGTGTTCTATTATAAGACGAAATCATATATCATTTCACACACACACACACACACACATAGATATCTATAAATCTATATCTAAGTTTAACAAAATGTTTGTATTTTTGCCTAGAGAAAACGCCTTTCCCATTTAGATTTTACACAAGGGGCGGCTTTTATTCTCCCTATTTGATTTTACTGACAATTGAGACAATTTATTTTTGTGCTCGTTCCCAAATGAATAACAAATGAACAACGCACGGCGATTAAGTTCACATGTCCGGATAGTTTTGCCTGATGTAATCCAACACCCGGCTGGTAGATGGTTTTGTTTTGTCTACCCAGTTCGGAAATTAATGCAAAACTTTGTAAATTAGTTCCGTCGGTAGAAGTTCGAATTTCTACACTGCAATTGGACACTTTAAATATAGGTACTCGGCCAAAGCAAGGTAATCTCACCTAAGGTGAACTCATTACTAATTTAATTGTTGCTTTTATATCAAAACTGGCTCAGTAACAGTAAGCAGTTAGACTGCAGATAAATCGGTAGGTACTGCAAAACAGATTACTAAATTATTATTATTAGAAATTTGAAAAAAAAACAGTAGTAGCAGGTGTGGAAATAGATAATTATTTTGTTGCTTATTTGTTGTATATGTAATCAATGTATTATTGTTGTAGCTAGTGGATATGGACGAGACGATCTAGCTTTTCTTAAGCTCCAAAATATAAGACCTAAAAATCATTTACACTGATAGGAAATTCCTTAAACAAAGACAGACGTGGAAACAGAATTTAAAATTTCTAGAGGCAATATCGAACGGGTGAATTTTGTTGAAATGTTGTCAAAATACTCGTCCGTTACCAACTGAATACACAATATTCGTCGTTGGATATCTACGTACAATTTGTACCGATACGACACAATAGGAGGCGTATAACTACAAAAATTACCAAATTTTTAAAATTGCCTTATCTAGTTACACCGAGAATTGGTTTCGAAGAAATATTTAATGAAATTTTGCTTATAATTACGATAAAAAATAATATCCAGCTAGCCAGGCATTATTGATATACGGTGAGGACATAAACTCCGCGGTCCTTCATTGTGATGAAATTTGGAACAGTAATATATGACTAAATTCTGCATTTTTGACACATCAATGACAGCTTTGAATGTCAAAGTGACAGCTGGGCGCGCAATAGAAATATTTTTTTAAATGGAAATGGGGGTCGAGTAATAACTCATTTTAAAGATATTTTTATGCTCAAAACATTCCCCAATTTTGAGAACATTCCGTTCAGTAATTTCCAAATAAAAACCAGTAATATCAGTTTATAACATAATCTTTTTACCACATAATCTTTATAATAGAACTTACCCATAGAACATTTATTTGTCAGGAAGATCACGGTGGTCATTTTCAATATCTTTTGAAGTAACACGTTGTCTAAATTTGTTTCTGCTTCTACGTTTAATTTAAATTATTTCATAATTTTTTAATTTAGGTTATTTTAGTTTAGGGTTGGTTTGTGTTATTTGTTACTTTTAAATTTTATTTTGCTTTGAATAATTTACAATATTTGTAATATGTATGTAAAACATGATATAACGTAGAAATCGATATACTGCTTATATCTGAACTGACTGATATTAACTATATAACTGAAATTACTGAACCAAATTTTCTCAAAATTGGGGAATGTTTTGAGCATAAAAATAGCTTCAAAATGAGTTATTATTCGACCCCCATTTCCATTTAAAAAAATATTCCTATTGCGCGCCTAGCTGTCACTTTGACATTCAGAGCTGTCATTGATGTATCAAAAAATGCAGAATTTAGTCATATATTACCGATTCACATTTCATCACAATATACCTACTTAGTGGTTCGAAAGTTAGAAGGGTGGGGGGGTACGGACTTTATGTCCTCACTGTATATCGTTCTAATATTGATTTATAATTTATAACTTATAACTTATTTATGAAAGTTATTTATGAAACGCAATTGCGTATCGAAAACAAATCCTTTTCGACACTTAACTTTTTGTTTTTAAATGTTGGTAGCAACAAACTTGCATCCTGTGTTTTTGTATGGTGCGTGCTATAATCACTGCTATAGTAATAAAAAATAGTATAAAAAACGTATTTCATAAGGCGTTTATCGCACTTGTCTTTTAGAAAACTCGCCGCTTGGCGGTTTGTTTTCTACACTTGGACGAGTGCAATAGAAGTACGCCTTATGATACTCGTTGTTAAGGGTCCATTCACTGTAGACTTGACAGATATGAATTCGGGGTCGGGTTGAGAGGTTGGGTAGCCGATGAGTGAAGACTTACATATTTCCACTACCGAATTATTTAGATTTCGGAGGTGCACGTAAAGCCGAAGTAAAAAGGCACATGGAAACAAAGTTAGCCCTCATTGCAAGGGTACCGGATTTGTCTTATAATTCCAACAAACTTTCTTTTTAATGTTATAAATTATATATCACTGGAAAGATCAAAAGATAAACTAGATCCCTATAGTAGCAAATTTTTGTTTAATACATGTATTTTAGAGAAAATAATTTTTGAAAATACGCTACTTTAGTACAAGATTGTTTGCCTGGAATTTTAAAAATAAAAAGAATTACCAAAAATTACTACTATAGGGATTTATATTTCAATACTTTTTTACTAAATGTCGCTATCTTTTATAGTTTTTTTATAATTAGACACAAGACGAACGCCGATTTTGGGCTTATTTCGGACCAGTGAATGGACTCTTAACTAATACTCTATTATATTTTCGAAATATAAAAAAAACTACTGTAAAGTATTTTTTCTCTCAAGTGGTTCTGTTTAGCTAAATAGTCTGTAATTAAAAATGCCATCAGTTAAGCAGCAAAGTACAACTTTGCCAACCAAGTGATACTATATAGGAGTGTTACTTGGGTGACACTACCAGAATGAGTTCACAATAAATAACGAGATAATATTCATTACATAGTTTAGAATTATTTAACTAAAAATACAATTATCTTTTTATCGATATAGTAGAGATCACTTTTATGCGAATCTAATCGCAATATGATTCATTCACCACTTTTTCCATAATTTAAAATATCCAGTACTGAGCACTCAGTTTAAAAAAAACAATTATATGAGTACTACAAATATATCTATTTTTAGCCTAATAATTAGCTCTTAAGGGTAATGCACTCGTAATTCAAAACCAACATTATTTATACAACTTGATACGGTATAGTAAAATAAATAGAACTTAATTCTAAAAGTACGACAGCTGCGCCTATAATTATGTTGTTTAAACAAATGACTTAATTCTGAAGGAATGTGGACGAACTAATTAATATTTACTGCATGATTTACACATGTTGGGAATACAGATTTTTTCAATTAAATCCTTTAGTTGCAAATTTGCTTTGAAAATGAGATGCTTGGATTCAGCAAATTAGGTATTTACCCACTATTTGTAACGATGACAAGCATCAGGAAAAATGTGTCCGCTATACAAATATTCATATTTTAGTTAAATGTAAATGAGTAACATAATATTTTACCTACTTATAATATCAAACAGAAAAATATATTTGTTAAACAAACACTGAAAATACCACGAGCAAACATTAATTATAGTTATTTAGTTTGGTTACATAATTATTTATACATACATATTCCGGATATTACAGCAATAATTGGTTATTTCTTATTGTTTGCAAATAGGAAATAGTCATTTCCAAACTAACCAGTTCTGAAAAACACCTAAATCAGAAGATAAGTTTTTGACTTAAGCATTGTTTTCATACGTCAAAGTAAAATTAAATATGAAAAGATATAATTTGATAACGAAATGCAACATCGTTTGAAGCGGTGAGTTGTACTTTAATTATTTCTTTTTTATTTGTATGAAATTATTTCATTAAAACACAAACCCTATAGTGTCAATGGGAAGGCCGACATGTATATAACTCTATTCCTAATAGTTGAAGTCTGAATCTATACTTATATAAACCTATATCTATATAAATCAATAAGTATTTATCCAATAATAATAATAATAATATTAAAATATACAAAGGTGTCTATTTTATACAGCCGCAAGAAGTCTAATAAATTAAATTAATAAGAAATATGCAGTAAGCAGTTACTGAGACGTTAAAAATAACGCACTCATATTTAAGGACTATACGTAACATATTCTTAATAATTCTGAACATTAAAAAACCGATTAGGCCTAAGATAATAATCTTAAATGCACGAAGTATTATCTAAATCTTCTTTATATGAGAGATACTTAAAAACTGTCACTTACTTGGAGTACATTGGAGGCGCATAATAACAACAGAGTGTCATAAAAACTCTAATGACGCTGCAAAAACAGCAAATAATCATTAGCTATTGTCCCTAAATGGTCGTAAGCCTCCTTGTCGGGCTTTTTGCCATTTACGTGAGAAGATCAGCTGTACGAGAAGTCGAACATATGGCACAATTAGACTTGTTTATTTTCCAAGAGCTTAAGAGAGGTTTATCTTTCTGAGAGCGTCTTGTCGCTACCATTTGTCACTGCGGTAAAGTTACTTTTAAAACTTCAGGACCTCGGGTGGATTATAGTTTAATAAAATGTAGGTGTGGTATCTGGCACATGCGACACGTATGGCCCACTTAACATTATCTTTCTAGTTAATGTCTGTAACTTATTTGTGGTGTATTTTGACGATTCATAGTTTGTTAAAAAGAAGAAAAGTCGGTTAAAAGAAAACTAAAACAAAGTGCTTTCATTAAGCTAAATGGTGATAATTGTATCTCGTCGGAAACAATATTCATAGATCAAACATGGCTTCCTCTACTCGTGAGTTGTATCCTCTACTCCATGATACAACTACACAGATATGCCAATCCGCATAGTGACATCAGTTACGAGGAAAAACAATTGATAAACACGAAAATAATTATATCACTGCCCTTAAGAATTTTCGCATCGCATCGCCATTTTTCCCTCACGAATGACGTCATCGCAGAACAAACGAAAGTTATAGCATATCTGTGTAGTTGTATCATGCTCTACTCCAAAAAGATGTTACCAATGGAAAATTAATAATATCATAGTGATCAGTGCATGTGATGACAATTTAAATTAAAAATGTCAATCTGACAAAAAATACTTCTTTTTTAATATAAAGATTTCTTATCGTACAAACAGTCTACAGAAGAAGAGTTGAGGATCAACTCAAAACGTCTAGAAGAAAGCTAGTGAAGTGTTTAATTTCTTCTTTAAATTTTATTATAACTATTTTATTTGGACATATTTTAAAATATGACGTGTAATATTATAGAATTTTGTATAAAACTGAAAAACCACTGATAAAATTTAGTCAATATATCAAATATTTTAGCACATGTTATACAGTGGTTTTTTGGTGCAAACTTTAGAAGTTTGCCTTGTTACTACACTTTGAATATTTAATTTGTATACTTCTGGTTTTCTGCTTTTTGTGATTTTACAGGTGGTGTAATCCCAAAAGAAACAAACTATGAATTATCTTTCTAGTATTGTGTAAAGTTTGTGTCCATGAAATTGAGTCCGAAAAATTCAGCCAACTATTTTATGACTGATACTATTAAATGAAAAATAATCATTCCAATCAACCGCGATACTGATCAAAGGGTGGGCTATGACAGAAGCAGAGGCAAAGATTCAGGCGATTTCAAGTCAATCAGCGCCCTCTGGCCAACAAAATTCTCAAAAAAAGAATGTCGAAATATCATTTAGCTGCAGCACTACCTTTTTCGTTGCTGCGCCTTCATTTCGTTGTTTTATCAGAAGTTGGATGTCACAGTAAGAAGTAAAGACTTTACCCATCGCATACAAGCAAGATCATTGACGAAATTTTATAGCTATATAGGTACCTAATGACAATTATATGGAAAAGTACTGTTGTATTTCGTCGCAAAAATAATAATCAACAGTAAAAATAATGAGGACTTCGGTGATTAAGATACATTTGACGAATCTTGATGGTGGCCGACATGATCAACCAAAGCGCTAACATGAGGAGTCTTAGGGCTCTTTCACACTACGATTCCGAAATCGCATTCCAGAATCCGATTCAAGAATTTGAAAAGAATTATTTTCAAATTCTATGAGTTTCTCAAATAAGTAGCCAGTAAATGCATAGGCGTGTACTAGTTCAGTTATTGTGAGGCGGTAATGATGTCTTTTTCGTCAAAATTTGGCACAAAGTAAGAAATCACTAACTTCTAGGCATTCTTTTTGGCAATTTTATTGCTGTAGTCTTCACATTGATCATTCCATAATTCCATACATTTCAATTTGTGATATGAGATCTTCGGTGTTGATTCCCTCTGTTTAGCATTCATTTTGTCTAATCGCTTTAAAACTATTAGCACAAACGTCACAGACAACGGAACACCTGAGAATGGAATCGCAATATGAATGCTTCCATTTGCACCAATGCCTTTCAGTGAGAATCACGACGAGCCACCGGAATATGTTGAAGATTCTCGTAGCCATAGCAAATTCCTATGAATTCAAGAAGCTTGCGGTAGCACAGCAAAATTCTTTAGAATCGGAGTTGAAAAGGTACCATTTAAATGTATACACTGAAGTACTGCGTTTCTAAAACGGATTCAGGAATGCGATTCCGGAATCGTAGTGTGAAAGAGCCCTAAGACTAGCAGTCGCGAGTTCGAATCTCACTGGCAGCAGGAATTCGATGGCCAATGCAGTCTTCATCGATCAACGCTTCAGCTACAGTACCATGAATATTGTGAGTGCTTGCCACCATAAAGTGGCTGCGGTGCATCGGTTGACGTAATAACTAAGCCGATCTCATGAAATGAATCGCAAATCTTTACTTACTTGTTTTTAAATTTTTTGTAAATGAGGGACCCTAAGATTCGATGACCCTGTAATTTGGACAGTAACAGGCCGCGTTGTCAGCAGGGTTCGTATCGCTATACCATATATTATTATTTTGCTTGTAATAATCCAAAAATATCTTGATGATTGAAGAATATTTATAAATTAGGTTATTTTTTTTTCACCTAAATGGTTATATCTCAAACTCTAAAATTAAAAAGTATTTACGAAGGATTATTTGCAAAAATAATACCTATATAAAGTTTAATGGGCAGACATATATCGGTGGGTACTGAGAAATAAAAAACCTCGTAAAATCACCGACAAAGCTGCGGTTATAATGTTTGTTTAAGGCGCGTTCGTACGATGCAAATACGTGGGTGCCCTTAACGTTTCATTAGCAAATACAAATAGGTTAGCAAATATTTTCACACATATTCAGAAGTATAGGAAATTTCTGGATAAAGTGTTCATCCTACCGTCTCTGCCAATATTTAACATACTACATATTTGAGGCTCATTTCTCATGTAGTTTTCAAATATGCTAATTGGCGATTCAAATTACCGATGAGGGCGCTGCAAATTGTAAACAAATATGGAGGAAGACGAGTAAAAATTTTGCATTTCATATCACATCATCTAGCAATTTAGCATTTATCTGTCATAAATATAGTGACTTCATGTACTAGTTAGGGCGAAATAAAGGATAAATAGAGTGGTAAAAGCAGTCAAACGTCCCATAAGTGCTTCATTGCTAATTATATGAATTTTTTGGGTTGAAACACGTACCCTAGTTTTTGTCTATTTACATTTTGGACTAAAATAAGTGTGATAAACTGTATGGTGATACCATATTAGTGCTTGTTTTTTCTTAAAAGTTTAAATTAAAATATATTCTGCTTTTATAAGACTAATAAGTATAGACAAACTGCAACAAAGTGGTTATGTTGTGTAAATAAACGTGTTCCCTGTTATTAAATTGTTACCTACCTTTTGAAGAAATAAATGAGAATAGTTTCTTATACTGGGACCAAATTTCTAGACTATCTTCAATCTTAAACACTTCTATTGACACATTTTGTGGAATGACACATAAACACGGCAGTTTGTGTTGTGGTGATTTCTTTTGAATGCCATTTTAAAATATAAAAATAAAGATGTACAAATACTAACCACGTCGTTTTTAACTTTGTAACACCAAAAAATCACAAGCAACACTAAATTATTACGTTAAACAAACCCAAATATGTGTTATTTATCATTATATCAGCAATAAGTCTCCAAAAATTACCTTTTAAGTAGGTTCAAATATTTTCATGTAGAGGGCGCATTCATTTTTGGAATCGCCATTAGCGATGAAAGCAGCGACTGTTATCTATCATTCTGTACTTTTGTTGTATGCATTTAGAAGATTTGGATAGAACGTCATCTCAAGAACACACACATAAGGTTAATGTTATATGGCATTTAAGGCATTTACAGAAACTGTATTTCACTGTACCGTAACTGGCTAAATTGTTGCATTATGCCATGTAATATACCATGTAATCACCATACATGATTGTTTTGTAGTGAATATTTTATGGACGTCGCAATGGGATATTAAGAACCTTTAGCATAATGGTTGTCTTTCAATACAATAATAGGTTTGTCTACGATAAAATGCATTCTAAAAATGTATGGGTAAATAATAAGATGAAAATTTTACCATTGACTACTGATTAAGTGCAACTACTAAATATAATATATACAAAGTTTGGAGCGTATACAAAGTGCTTGTGTTTTAAGGAAGATGGTGTCTATCCTGGTTTTTGGGTTCCCTCAGAGCGAGTTTTACACTGCAAAGATTTTCACTGCCTATAGCTTAGCCACGCGTAGAATTAGGGCTCAGCAAATATTATTGTATAAATTGTTGCACGATATTGGGTTTATTAAAATTTAGAGTACCTTGACATGGTTCAAGGCAAAAGCATTTGTTTCAGTTGTCAATTCCCAGAACTAATATCAGAAAGTTTTCACCACTCCATCAGATTTGTGATAATTACAATAACATAGGAGACAACCTAGACATTTTTCACTGCTACGTAGCTTCTATAAGACACATTAATATTAATTATTTAAATAATGTTTTGTAAACTCATTTTTTTTTCATGTTAATTACTTAGTATTAGTTACTATTATTTGTGTATTTTATGGATCTCTGCATTCCTGCCCTGTAATTGGTTTTGTACTACTGGGCAGTGTGTATCTAAAATAAAAAATAAAATAAAAAAATAACAATTTTTTTCACTATATGCAGATTTCCCAACTAGGTATGTATATGGTGAAAAATCTGTCAAATGTAAAAAAAACTTCTTGATTTTACAATTCGAATTCACTGCATATTTGTTTTAAAACGTAACCGGAATAGATTCGCGTATTTTAAGTTAATAACAATCAACAATGCTATTTATATCCATGCGTGTCAAAGCTACCCATATTTTCAGGTCTATATAATATTATTGAAATCCATTGTGTTTGCTTTAGTTTTCCAATATTACGATTTATCAACATGATACCGGCCAAACATATTGTCAAAAGACGCATCTCATATTATGACGTTTCAATCATATATACAATTTCAATAAATCTAATTTGATCAAATGAAATTATTATTACATCGATATATTTGCATTAATCTCAGAGGATTTTTATGTTCATTTGTGTATATAAGAGCACCAAATAAATAATAAGGTTATTTTTAGTTAATTTCGGTCCATTTAATCTATGTCAAACGGATATTATTGGTTGCGAGATAAGAAATCTGTGCGTGCTAGATTGAAAGTTTTCTGGATTTAGTGAAATCAGATATGCAAAATAATTGTAATAACTGCTACAGATTATAATCCAAATGATCCAGAAACACATTGATAAATATCTGCCTATTTCCATAAATTAATTTTACGATGTTTACCTAGATATATATTTTGTCTAGATACCCCAAGCTTAAGAAATTTTGCAGAACAATAGTTATTGTTATTAGGTATATAAGCAAAAACTGACCGAAGCTTTGCCAAGCCAATATTATTCACATTATTCAATACTTTTTAGGTTTCTTCACTTACTATATCATAGACTAAATTTATCCCTAAACCAATAAGGCTATTATATATATTGGGTTAAGCTAGTTTGCGTCGTGTTTCTGTTTCTACTGAAAAATATGTTTTATATCCTTAATCAAATATTATTATTTGCAATTTTTAGGAAAAATATACAAAATTTCCTGTAAAATATTTATATTTTCAGAAAAACCGACAAAATACCAATATTACAAAAATATGTTTTGAGGATATAGTGAGTAGTTATTGAAATTTCATCAAAATGGAACATTTTTAGAAGAAAATGCTTGCAACGAAAGGCCCACAGGTAAAGAAAACAGTTGATTTCATGAGTTACTAGACTTTAAATTTTCCTATTGCCTTTAACTGCAATAAATTGGCGAAGAAAACACTTAAGTAGTTGATTTTAAACGATCTTAGGCCTTCATTGTAATATATCCAGTGCATCCTGTCGCAAACTACCCATTTTTATATGATATATTGGAAAAGTTATTGGCTGCTAAAATAGAATTTATCTCTCCAATAAAATCAAAAAAGAGGACTTTCAGCCAGATACATGGACAAATATCCTACGTTTCGTCCCGAGTTTTCGGACTTTTTCAAGGTTACTTAATAGCTACAAATAATGGTTTTACATAGGTATTAAATTAGATTAGTGACAGAATAAATATCCACACAGACATAATGAAAACACTTTTTTGGATATTTATTTTAATTAATTTCTCTATAATTTAATTAATTAATAAATTTAAATGAATTTAATACTTACGTAAAACCATTATTGGTAACCTTGAAAAAGTCCGAAAACTACGTCCGAAACGTAAAATATTTATCCATGTATCTGAATGTCCTCTTTTTTGTTTTTTATTGAAGAAATAAATTCTATTTATTTTGATTTACCTCTTCTAAAGTATACTTGAAAAATCATTATAACCTCCACAACGCTTTAGAAGTCTCCGTTGCAACTAAATGTAGGCCATATGTTATAAAGTTGCATTTTTTGTTTCAAACGGTACGGGGTGGCTATCCATATTTTAACACAATTGATTTGTTTATATCTTGTAAACTTTTAGAGTCTCACTATTCCATCTATGTTTCTATTAAAATAATACAGTCGTGCTATCATGGAACATTTGCATTTAAATTCCGCTAAAACCCCGTGACAAATCAAATAAATAATTAATGTAAAAAAAACGCTTAAAATAAATGGAACTGAAAAGTGAAAACCGCATTTCAATATCTTGAACATCCTTCTTAGAGATATAAATAGGTATGTTAATTATTTCAAAATATCACACCCAATCGTTTCAGATATTTTAAATTACCCCCATCTAATTTTCTGAGGAACGTACCACGTAGAACGCCAATATGCTTGACATTTGTTAAAAGACGCTACTCGGAATTTATGTGTGCTATAAAGAATTATACGACGACATTTCCCAAATAGATTAAGTCCTATTTGATCCAGAATAAATACCGGGAAAATGCAGAAGTGTGGCTAAATTAACTGAAACGCTGTTATTTCATAATTTCTACACCACTCTGAATTACTTATTTACATAATTTGCCGTATTAACGTTAATTGCTCTAATTGAAAGCCCGGGCTTTTTACCCCAACCAAACCGTTTATAACAAAGAACTTGAGCGGAACTTAAATATACGAACACTTGTAACCGAAGTTAAATTGTTTCCGGAAACTTTTAAGAAAATGGGAGTTTTCCTAATACGATTTTCGTGGCAATTTTAATTGTTGGCTAATGGAAAAAATTGTGACTTGGAACAGTCAGATTTCCGTAAATCAATATATGTCTGAGTTTATTCGAGTTCAAAGTATAGTTATCTAATACAATTTTAAAAATCAAAGCACCAAAGTCAAAGAGCTATAAAAAATAGCAATCTGCAAAAAATATACCAACACAACAATACAGTGTGTCCAAGATAAATAATACGGATGAGAAATATGGGGATCTTGGAAATTGTGAGATGTGGAGTTGATTAAATTAGAAAAAAGACGCCTAATCGAAAGTCCAATTACCTCCTACTTGCAAATCAGAGAAGTTATGATCATTATGTTGGAAATTGAAAGCCCTTTGCAATGAGTTAAATAACAAAGTTAACCTGATAAGATTATAAATAACACAAAACATAGTAATAAAGTGGATACGGGAACCACAGTTCTCATTTATATACATATTTCAAGAAATATAAATATAGAAAAGAGTATATATAGTAGTATAGGCATTTAATGTTTCCATTTGAAAATACAGTTTTTGAAAAAGAATTAAGTATAATCAAACAAATTGCAAGAAACAACGGATATGAAGATATACTAATAGATAACATGATAAAAAACAAAAGGAGAAAATTGAGTCAAGAGTTTTACAATATTCGGGAAAAAAAAACCACCTATTGTTCTATTAATTAGGTCCCAGCAGGTTATAGTAAAAAAATAGTTCGCAAACGGGCGTAAAACAATTCAAAAATAATCAACAAATCAATAAATGTAATATTGGGAGGATTTTGATAAATAACAAAGAAAGGGTTAATAAATTGAAAGAATCAGGAGTATACCAAATTGATTGCGTGGATTCTAATGCCATAAACCTATGTGGGTCAAACCGGTAGAAGTATTGAAACTAGAGTGAAAGAACGTAAAAAATTCACACTAAATAACGTAAAAAATTCAGGATTATCGCCGCATTGTATAGAAAACAATTAGTTTATAGATCTAAAAAACGTAAAGGAACTACACCTGGAAAAGAAAGGAAAACGCTTAGATCTGATGGAGCAATTAGAAATTAAAAACATATTTAATTAAAAATCCTTGTACTACCAATGATCATATAGATTTCACACTTTCGCCCTTCTTAGAAAAGGTATCTACTAAAAACTCGGACTTTCCCAGATGGGAAGGATTAACTAGGGTAGGTAAATAGATAAATAACTAAAATACGTTCAGAAATATTTAGTAATAGACATTTACTCTATTGAGAAAGACCTAACAAGCCGAAATACCAGTATATAGAGTGTTTTCTATGTATCTCTTGAAATATCTAAATTAGAATTGTGTTTTTTTCAAAACAATTAATTAGAAACATTGTACTTTAAATTTGTGATAATCACGTGATAGACGTGATAAAAAGATAGATAAAAAGGGAAAATGAAAAAGCTTGAAATGAAATGCTTTCAGTTTTTGTCTATCTCTTCAATTAACTCAATTAACTAAAAATAAAAACGGGTTTTCAAACAATAAGTTTTTTTCAAAAATTCCGGCACTAAAATTCCAGTGAGGTAAAAATCGGGCCTTAGATTGCGCACTTTTTTCCCATAATCTGTATCTCTTATAGTTTCCGGGATGCTCATTCTTCTCATCCTTAACTTGTCTGTCTAACTTAACTGTCTATATACAGTGCGGTCGTAAATAGTCCCCCCCCCAACCAAGTTTCGAACCAGATAAGATAGGGACACCGGACTAAAACTGAATTAAATGGCATGAAGTATACTACTTTTTAGTTCAAAATTAAAACTGCAGTTTTCAAAGATGACGCTAGAGGCGCCATCAACTTTAAAACTTTAAATAGCAAGGGTGGTCATGTGATACCTCATTTGAAAGGTTTTTTAATTCTCTATAAAACGGTGGCTTCATTTTTAAATTTCATTGACTAGTTCCGGAGTTATTAGCGTTTGAAAGTTATTTGATAAATATGGCGAATAATCCTTGTTTGATTATTTCTTTTATTTTTTCACGTATTATTTGTGGTTGGCTTAGTAATAAAATATTTATCCATTTAAAAATCTTTACTAATGACATTCTTGTGCGAAAATTAAATGAAAATGAGATAAAATAATTTATTCGCCATATTTATCATGTAACTTTCAAACGCTAATAACTCCGGAACTAGTCAATGAAATTTAAAAATCAAGCCACCGTTTTATAGAGAATTAAAAAACCTTTCAAATGAGGTATCACATGACCACCCTTGCTATTTAAAGTTTTCAAGTTGATGGCGCCACTAGCGCCATCTTTGAAAACTGCAATTTTAATTTTGTACTAAAAGGTAGTATACTTCATGCCATTTAATTCAGTTTTAGTCCGGTGTCTCTATCTTATCTGGTTCGAAACTTAGCTGGGGGGGGGGGGACTATTTACGACCGCACTGTATAATTATAAGTAAAACATAAAAAAGAAGTACAATTACTACTTGGATGCTATTGTTAAAATTTCTAAAAAATATGTAGAATTAAGTACATTAGAAAATATAAAAACAAAAACCATGACTTTCAGCTTGTTCGCATATCTTCTAAATCTAAACGAGCCAATGAAGGCCAGATTTGTCGTCAATAGACTTAACCGACCTGGTATCTCTTAATATAGCCGAGATCCCTAAGCCAAACATCAAAACAACAGGCGGTTTGTGTAAGAATAACTTTACCGATGGCGTAAGCAACATAAAAGGTTCCTAGAATTCGTACATTCAACTACCTCATCCAAAAAAGATATTGACAAGAAAGACAGGTAATAAAGATTGCAAAACATTATCCTTAAAGAGAAATACTGACGTGTTACTGAAATATTGATGCACGCTGTATATTTTTATTATGGTAATATGATCTTATAGAAATATATTATGTTCTATCGTCAAGTTTATGTAAATAATTTTTATAGTATGTTATTATTATTAATTATTGGCTAATTTAACTGTTTACATCTTTCTTTACGTAGGAATTAAGCTAAAAAGTTAACTAAGAGATAAATTATTAATTAAATTATCAAATATTATCGTTCAATAAACGTTTACATTTCCTCGTTACCTATTATCCTAGGTACGGAAAGTAATAGGTAATAACCTTATTATTTTTAAGATATGTCGAAAACAACTACTTTGCGTCCAGCATGCACGCGCCCATCATTGAATTACACCAGCATAACCTGACATAACCCCAACTTATTGTCTTTGATACATTTAATAGTGTTATCTACATTTTTTAAGTAATGAAATATTAAACAAGCATCTACATTACAGTAAAAATAATAATTTTTGGTTGCGTACCTTTTGTTTTGCATTTAATGAAACCTTTTTGATTGTTTACTGACAAAACTGAAATTGTAGCAATCCTTCGTAGCCTAATGTACGATACGTATTTCTGCTTCCGGCGTCCTCAGGCACATACATGTTTGCAGGAGGATTAAGATTTAAGAGTTGTTAAAAATTATAAGAAATATATTATGACAATTGAACTGGTTATTCCTGTGCATACCTAGGATAATAGGTAACGAGGAAACATAAAACTTTATTGAACCATAATATTACATAGTTTCATTAATAATGTATCTCCTATAGTTAACTTTTTGGCTTAATTCCTATATAAAGAAATATGTAAATAGGTAAATGATTGTTATAATTAATTTCAAACATTCTAATTTATAGAAACGTTACATATAATTTCTTTATTCCATTATAGAAGGAGAACAAGAGCAAATCTTCTGTAATTACTAAGAAGGGCTTATGTTGCTGTAATAAATATTTCAGGAAGAAGATAAATATGCAAAATAATTGTACATTACGGAGCCCCCTCGTCGGGCGTAAGCGGAAATAAAAATACGATTAAAAAATTACCACCTGTACGAACACAACATTGAATACGGCACGAAGGAGGCAGGTGATAACTAAAAGTCTGAAGTTAATTATAGTATACGGAATGTGCAATTACAGGCATTCCAACAATTTAATATATAGGTATACTTACAATTTCAGGGGTGCAGGGACGTACTGCACGTGCCTTCTTTGTAATGATTGGAGGGGTATTTCAAGATTGTAGCGAGATGACAGCATTTTAATTAATATTGGTATATTATAAATTAGTAATGAAGTATTCAGCATTTATTCTTCTTAATGAATATTATCTTCAACATTACTAACATTGCTTTTTACTTTTAGAAGATTTGTATTTTATCGATGGAATACGTATCATATACCCAGTATTTAAAATTATTCTGTTAGAAAGAGTTAGTGACTCAAAAGTGCAGTTATAAATGTGCAGTAATAATAATTAGTAAAAAAAAAGTTGTCAGGTTTCAAATTATTCAAAAATGCCATCCGTAAAATTTAAAAATTTTTATTTCCACAAATTTACAAAACACGACCAATTAACAAATTAAAATTATTTAAAATTAATTAAGTTTGTAACAACATTGAGTGATGGAAAATTCAGTTTTCAAAATTGTTTCAAGAAATTAAGGAATAAACAACCGGCGATTTTTTTAGTTATTCTTCAAGTTTCAAATAAAAATTAAGTACACTTATAACTCTTGACATGAAGATTGAAATTTTACTAGATTTGCATTGCAACACAGTTTGACAAAGTAAAATATTTGTAATTAATGTAATAATGTCATGCATCCTATAATAATAATAATATCTCTACCCCCATTTGTGTGAGAGAGAGGGCTGCATTTGCGCCTCAGAAACGACTTATGTTGGTAGGCCCTAACCACCATTCAGTGCAAGAATGAAGGAAACCTGGAAAACCTCATTAGTTAGGGGAACAGTCAACAACATCAACTGATTTTAATCTCTCACATTAACACCAAGTTGACATTCTTCCCAGAGACGAGAAAATTGATAATAATTGTTTTGAAAAAAACATTAATCTCATTTAGATGTTCCAAGAAATATATAGAAAACACTCTACATACTTGTATTTCGGCTTGTTAGGCCTTTTTCAATAGAGTAAATGTCTATTACTAAAGATTTCCAAGCGCATTTTCGTTATTTATTTGTTTACAAGTCTACCTACCCCCGATTGATCCTACCATTTTCTAAGAAGGGCGAGGGTGTAAAATCTATCTGATTATTAGTAGTACACGGATTTATAATTAAAGATTTTTTAATTTCTAATTGTTCCAACAGATCTAAGCGCTTTCCTTTCTTTTCACGATGCAGTACCTTTACATTTTTCTGATCTATAAAATAATTGTTTTCTATGCAATGCGTGGAAAATCCTGAATTTTTTGCGTTATTTTCCACGCATTGCATAGAAAACAATCATTTTATAGATCAGAAAAATGTAAAGGTACTGCATCGTGAAAAGAAAGGAAAGCGCTTAGATCTGTTAGAACATTTAGAAATTAAAAAATCTTTAATTATAAATCCGTGTACTACTAATGATCAGATAGATTTTACACCCTCGCCCTTCTTAGCAAATGTAATAAAAACTCGAGCTTTAACAGATGGTAGGATCAATCGGGGGTAGGTAGACTTGTAAACAAATAAATAACGAAAACGAACTTGGAAATGTTTAGTAATAGACATTTATTCTATTGAAAAAAGCCTAACAAGCCGAAATACTAGTATACATATAGAGTGTTTTCTATACAGGGTGTCCACCTAGTGCGCGTAAGTCCAATATCTGGGTTAATAAAAGAGATAACTTAATTTTTTTTCTACAGGGTTGTCTAATATCCCGAGCTGCACAAAATGAAAATATATTTACATATTCAGGGTGTTCAGTTTTTCCTGGACAGGTACCAACTTCGTTTTTCTAAATGGAAATATATATTTTTTATTGCTTTTTCGAACTAAACCCTTGATTTTAGTAGGACTTTCATCAGCCTTCCCTATACCTAACTTAAACTGTTTTTGAAATATTGACGGGTGAATATTGACATTTTTGCAACTTTGACACCCTGTAAAATCTAAACGGTTTGAGATCAAGCAAAACAGTTTGCACATTCATATCTTAACTTTTCATAAGCTATCGTTTGGTACTAATTTCAGAATTATCCAAAAATTTAAAATTTTCTGAAAATTTTGAAAATTTTTAATTCCTGGATAAATTTGAAATTAGTACCAAACGATAGCTTATGAAAAGTTAAGATAGGAATGTGCAAACCGTTTTGCTTGATCTCAAACCGTTTAGATTTTACAGGGTGTCAAAGTTGCAAAAATGTCAATATTCACCCGTCAATATTTCAAAAACAGTTTAAGTTAGGTATAGGGAAGGCTGATGAAAGTCCTACTAAAATCAAGGGTTTAGTTCGAAAAAGCAATAAAAAATATATATTTCCATTTAGAAAAACGAAGTTGGTACCTGTCCAGGAAAAACTGAACACCCTGAATATGTAAATATATTTTCATTTTGTGCAGCTCGGGATATTAGACAACCCTGTAGAAAAAAAAATTAAGGTATCTCTTTTATTAACCCAGATATTGGACTTACGCGCACTAGGTGGACACCCTGTATATTTCTTGGAACATCTAAATGATATCAATGTTTTTTCCAAAACAATTATTTTCACGATGTCTCATAAACAACCATCCGCTTCGAGTATCCACTTTATTATGAGAAAATTGATCTAAAAGTACTCACACAAACAGCTTTTTCTAAGCTTTTTAAGCAAAATATACTGAGTGGCCACAGTGTAAATTCATTTAGCTACATTATACAATAATAATTGTTTTGTTTGAAATCAGCCCGGTCCGGCCCTGTTGACATACCATCTTACCGGTTCCCAAAATATTCATTCATTCAAGAAGCCGACACACAGACCCTTACTACAGGAGGTATACTTTTACTACGCCGCTAATCGTCCCAGGCCCTTACCATAATATAATTTCAGAATAATCCTGGTAATCCTTCAAGCATTTAGTAAGATCACCGAAGCGGGGTTCACTTAAATTTGGCAGAGCCCACTGGATTGAAATTCTGATAGCTATCGGAAAACAGTAAAAGGGCGTACTTGTTTTCCATTGAGTGGTATATTGGCGTGTCGTAAAAAACACTTTCTCATCCGGCCCCCATTTTGTAGTCACGGCTAATTTATTTCTTTGTTAATTGGGGTATTTTGGGGGACTACTGGTTGAAATGTTGCTGTCAGGCGACCAAAGCGTAAACTTGATAGGACGAATTTGAATGTACGTTGGATTAATTATTGAATTAATCTACATTTTCATTATATATTAACAGTACACACAAAGAAATAATTAACGTACCGTGAAATTTAAACTGAATTAAAATACACTCTCATGATCAGACTTGAATTTAAATACATGCAAACTTTTTTACACAGGTGGTAGGCATCACTTTTTAACACAAACGTTATCTTTCATTTTTAAGAGCCACAACTAGTTGGGGCACTATCTGGTGACACCGCAACACATTATACACAATAATTATAAGATACTAAGTCATCAATATTTATTAATTGTAAGATATATTCATGAGATAACCTGCTATCCAAAATTATAATATACATGGCGTTATTAAAAAACCTTAAGTTCTGTGGCCTCTTATACCACTCAGATCTCGTTCATCTCCAACTATCTTTGAAATATAACTAACCGCGTCCTATAGATAGAACGTTGTGTATAATATTAGGGGCAAATGAATATCGATCTAATCAATTTCTCATTACTAAGCAAATAGGGTGCACAATTGTGGTGCAATTTCATGTAAATGTGGAGTATTACAAATAAAAACGCTTTTTCTGTATTTCAAAAGATATAAACTTCTATTATGGAAACCCAATTCTAATAAAAAAGACAAGCGAATAGCCGATAGAACCTTTACGAAAATTGTCTTAAATTTCACATTCAATGATTTTATTTTCACATACAATTTTCGTAAAGTCCCAATAAGTTTCAGTCTCCAAAAATCACCATCAGGCATTAAATAGAAGGAACTATTTTTTGTGAAAATACAAATGAATTAGGTAACATGAAGTTCTTTTAACAATCTTGTTACATTAACATGAATTTTCTAGAAAAATAAAGTTGTCTTTTCCCTATAGGAACTTTTCTGCCTTAATAAAGCGAAAATATTTTCTTTTTCTTAATACAGCTCTGGAATTTTTATATTCAGCGGAAACGAAAAAACTCTCGGGCATATTCCACCTTAATTTAGTCAAACATGTGGCCAAATATGTGTGCAGTTTCATGTTGTCCTTTTTTGAAGAAATAAACCTGACGCGCGGGCTTGCAACAGAATCGGCATTCTCCACATACCTCGACTCTAACTGGTCAGTGTTGCCAACCGACGGGCAGTTTCAGTTTTATTGTCTCAGACGTAACCAGGTATAAGTATTCACAAGAATTTAATAGGTAAACCAGAGCAAAGGTCACGGCGATATTATGCGCAATCACGACAAATACTTGCTGCAAGCAGTCACATCCTTGCTTTACTGTTATTTTGTGCAGTTTTAAAATGCATTTAATTTACATAAATACGAGATTCTTACGGAATGTAGTTAGAATTGTGCAAACATTTTGGAGAAGCAAGCGGGAAAATCTGTAAAACAAATAAGTGTACCTAGTTAAATAAATTTAAAAAGAAATTTGCTAGGAATAACAAGATTTTTATTTTTTCATTTATGCTGTGTGCATTTTCCAACGCCATTAAAGTTTGTGTAATAAAATAAGATGTACTATCGTAATCGATGATAAACTCGGTTTTCCCAGTCAGCTTTAACCAAATTTTGATAACTGATAAATTTTCCTACTTGACATTAAAAATTTATATTATTTAGACGCAAAAATAATCTAAAGTGTAATACTGCACATGATATACAACTATGTTACTAATCGTATTTTTCCTCAAGAAAAGAAAATATTTTAATCATCAGAGAAAGAAATAGTGCAATCACTTATTGACCTGTTCATAATGTCTATTTACGTGAAACTATATCTAAAACTTTTCCTTAATTCCAGTGGTGTTACCCCATAGTATGTTAACCGTATATAGTATGAAATGATTATCAGGGTTCAACGAAACTGAAAAGCCTTAACCCGTATTACCATCGTCAATAAAATACACCAATGTTCACCTACAGAGGACTACCTATATAAAAACCATCAAATAGGTCGTTGTTTGCCTCTTCTAACACGGCAACTTTTATTACTAGGTTACAGCTCTAATTATTACAATTATAAAACTAAGTTTATGCAATTATGACCACACACGGCACTACACTGTACAATCTTTGTACTCTGACGCACTCGCAGAGTCTGATTCTTGGACGAATGCAGTACCAGTGACTCGTCTAAGTCAGATGTAAAGGAGGAAGAAGAAATAATCAACTTATTGAGGAATTGTGTTTCTTATTTATATGGCATCGAGTTATAGTAAGTATATAACCCAGTACTAGTACCTCTATAAGTGCGCCACTGCCCTTGAGAGATTAATGACGTGGTGCATTATCAGAACACCATCATATATAAGATTTTTTAGCGAGCTAACAGTAGTTGCCAGTAATTGTTTAAAATTTAAAATTTTTGCGCATTTGGTTGTAGTGGTGAAGAAAATTGCCCTTAACGATGTCCACTTTTATAGGTTAGGTAACAGATAACCAAAACTTGGTCACATGTATAGGTTACTAGTGCATGTTTCATTTTAATCATTTCTTTTGTGAAACATGAATTTTATTGAATGTCAACACCCACTAATAGTATATTGTTAGATTTGGGACCGATGGAAGCCTTTCAGTTAGTTGGGGAATAATATTTTCTAATTTTGAAGTGACACTTTTCAAAACCCTTTGACGTTAGGAAACGTCTTACTTTTCTTAACTAGTTATGAAAAGGAAAATATTTCACAACTGGTGTTGGAACGTGTGTTTCACCATCAGTTATGAAATATGTAAGTACTACAAAAAATTAACAACTTCGACTTTGTCGGAATAACAGTAGATAAAGCGCTTTGGCCCGCTTCTTCTATATCACTAGAAATATGGCTTTCGGTATCTGACATGATGGTAACTGGTATAATATCTACTGACATAATTCTAGGAAAAATTATTCTCAAGAAATGGCAAACTTGACAGTAAATAATAAGTTTAAGTATCTTAGCAACAGTACCTACACAAATCTTATATGAAACACGTTGAGAAACACTATTTTGTGTAACTCACATCCTTTTGTGGAATCGCTAGCGCTCGTTCCGCAGAAATCTGCTCATCATTACACAAAATAGTACTTTTCCCAACTGGTTACATAAACAGCTATTTCATCACTAATGATATTTTATACAATATTAATTGGATTGACACAATAAACATAGAATAGCATAATAGAAAACTCAAGGAAATTTGGGGATAAAGAAAGTTTCTATATAAATATAATCTAAGACATCAAAATCTTATGAAACCACTTCATTCTGTGAAATACTAGTGACACTTTCAATTCTGGTGGTGGCATAAAATTGGTAATGGCAAGCCAATAATAACCATTATCTTATAATAACCGGCCGTAAATGGTCGGTTGTATATCACGCTAAAAAAACTTATTTTAGTTGACGGTTAACCATAGTGAAATGTTAATTCACTTAAAACATAGGAAAAAAATACGAAAAAGAGAGAGGAATTAACATGATTGAAAGGAAACTAAAAATAATGAATGAGGAATGAATCTAAATGTAAAGGCTCTGAACTGAAAATAAAATTTGTTACGAAAGTAATAACAAATAAATTATGCAGATATATATTAAAATTGAGAAAACCGTTTTCTTAATAAAACTCATATATATAGGTAGTGTATAACCTGGGCAGCTGTAACCCGCTTTCATGAAGGCTTTAGTCACGGTCATATATTTCACTAGGGTCCGATATAAAGCCCCAAGAAAATTGCTGTAAGCAAAACTTATTAATAAAATCCCGCCATTTACGTTTTCACATTTAATCCTGCGAAGTTTCGCCATACAAAACTAGTGCCGCATATTAATGCCCATATTACGTTGGGAAGTTTGAAGTGGAGGCCCCGCTTTTGTATGGCTTGAAGTTAATTTTAAGTTTTCGAGCAGTTTTATCTCTGATGTGCTCAATTAACCCATTATTGTCTTTGGAATTTCATAACTATAAGGCAGACGTTGAAAATAGACTGTCCGGCATGAAAAGCATATAGCTATGTGTTGTCTCACTTATCCAATATGGTTCCTACCTTGCTAATAACTTTCTTTTACTTACATGTCAACCCAGTAGGATTCAAGGGTATTCAGTCAAAATTTCAACCGAAATTATATTCAAAATAGAGAACGCACGGTTAAATACTGAAAAAAGTTTGAGGTGGTCTTTGGTTGCCAACAAGTTGCTAAGCTTAATTTAATCTATAGTACTGTCCTCAATCATTTATTTTTTGAAAAGATTGTTGGCATTAGGACATTTAAAACACTTAATTATACTACTCTTGACTTCTAAAGACGAATATCCTTTAAGAATAATAATAAATTTAAGAAATTTTTTGGAAGCTACTTTTGAAATGTGAAATCATTACAAACAAACCTAACAATTGTAACTGATAACAAAAATGCTACGCAGATCCATGAACATTATCTACTCGACTACTTTCTTAGGAACATCGAAATGTTTGCACAAATATTTTTTTGGTTTTCCACTTTATTTATTTATTAATGATATTATTTATAAAATTATCACATTGCATATAGTTTGCAGTCAAGAGTAAAATGCACATCTTTCGTTTTAAAGAATATAAAATTTGCCATCAGTGGTTTGTAATTCCATAATGGTTATAAGTGGACAAGATGCTACGAGATAAAAATTACTGCTATAGACTTTGCACATATAATATATATTACTATGTATTGTATTTTTTCACAAAGGGTTAACATGCCATAGAGATACATTATCAATAGTGAATAATGCATCTGTATTTCAACATGACATAGAGATTCTACATGATATTTTTTATCACCTGTAAAATAAGCTTTCGTTCTGATTTAAAAGTATTGTATAGTAACGTATTGGACAAAGAGTTTGCACCGTAGTATCGAACTGATTTTCCTTTCTATATAGGTATTACATGCGTATGATATTTGAGGATTGATTACTCATTTATTATTAGAGATAGATCAATCAAATCTGATATCAGTGCGTTCGTAAGATAACTTTTAAAATGATTTAAAAAAACGTTATATTAAAAACTTCTTTGATCTAACATTTGTATCAAAACAGAGATTCAAGTAATTATTCTTTAAAAGTAGCTTACAACTTGCAATAACCCATAAAAAAGATATTTTTCAAGCGTAATAAGAAAGCGTGAAAAACATTTACAAATTATATTGTGTAATAGAAGAAATTCATTTACAAAACAAAATTATGTTTACATATATATATATCGCTAATGTGATATAAAACCATCACTTAGTTTTAAATTCGCTTTCTCTTAATAGGTTTATCAAAATCTAAATATATAATTAAAAAAACTACAGTTCTGCAAGTACCTATAATCTTCAAGCATAAGAATGGGAAATTATTTACTTTAAAATATCTTATAGGTACACTGTGTTATCAATCATTAAAACCTACAATGAAAGCTATATCAATCGTTCTATATCTGCTATACGTAATTAATATGTAAGAGTGAGCAAAATTGTTTTAAAGGGGCAGCGGAATTCTAGCTACGGACCTGGTTGGACCGAATTGCATTGCTTTTTGTACATAGTAAGATAATCAGTAATCAGTAATGGAGCTAAATCTTATTTAAATGGGAGTATAACTTACTTTATTTGTTGGATAAAAATTAATCGAAGCAAAATTGCAACTCAAGAATTTCTCCCCCTTACACAAAGCTCCCAAGCTCGCCGTTCTCATATTAATAATCGCATAATGATTTGTAAAACGTTCTCGGGATGACACAACATTTTCCTTATGGTTGTGTTATGATACGTTCAGAAATTCTGGAAGCCGCTTTATGGGCCTTATTTTAATACATATTAGAGATTCTTTCTGCGTTCCCATAAGGCGCCATCAGGTATTTTACATCTTAGGGTCGTTATGAAGGAGGTGCAGGTATAGAATCACCACAGAATGTTGCAAGTTTATTGTTACTTTTGAGTTATTACCTTGCCTTCATTCGGTGTTTTCTTAGAAGATTCTGAATACCTTTATACATTATATCACCTGATAAATATTTGCGTTGGTTTCTAATAGCCAGTTCCAGCAAACTTATAATATATTTCGGAATGGATTATTAATCGACTACAAATTACAGGTGGCTATGTAACGATCTCACGAGGGCAAATACGAATAATTTTCATTGGCTGAAAAATTGGTTTAAGACGCTATAAATTCAAGTTGTAGCCCAGCTGTTCGCGTATATTTTGACCCCTACCTACAGGGGTTATTAAGAAAGTTAGAAAAAAAGTTTAAATACAAAAGTTGTTTGGTTTTTCACGTATTATTTTTTGGCTAGGTCGAAAAAAAAATTGCATGTCGTAAATTTGAGGAAACCAATTAAACATAATATTTTTAAATGGGATACCCTATATAATTTTAGACGCTTCGGAAAACAATTTGTCTCCGATCTCAAAAATATATATTTTGTTGACATTTGCACTGACAGTTTTCGAAATATTTAATATTTAATGTTTACAATAAATCATAACAAAAATATTAAAAAATTAAAATATTGGAAAATGTTTAAATAACTAAGGAGGTTACATCGAAAATCGTTAAATATTTTTTATTACTGTCGGTTTCTACTGTTAAATATTTTTAGTTCTTTGTATTTTTTGTATTTTTTTATGGTACTCGCTGTCGAATATTTCGAAAACTGTCAGTGCAAATGTCAACCAAATGTATATTTTTGAAATCAGGAAAAGAATGTTTACCCAAGCGGGTAAAATTATACAGGGTGTCCCATTTAAAAATATTATGTTCAATTGGTTTTCCTAAGTTTACGACATGCAATATTTTTTTGAGATCTAGCTAAAAGATAATACATGAAAAACTAAACAACTTTTGTATTTAAATTTTAATTTAAAAGACAAAATTTTAAAGACAAAACAATTTTCAATACAATGCACTCCATTTTTAGTACCTATACCAAATTCTAATAAATAAACTATGACTTAACACGCAGTGGGAATATACCTAAATAATTTTTAATTCCCTTTTTTTAATTACAATTTTAAAATTGGGTATTTCTAGTGAATATTTTTATATTTTTTGCTCTTCCAGTATTTTCAAGAACAAATGTCCTCAAGTTACAGGAAATCTTTATACGAAACTTTTTATATCGAGAACGATATGGAATGAATGAAAATGAATTTATAGAAATAAATTCATCCAAATCGACCATTACAAAAATCTTCAGTAATTAAATTATTGTCTAAAGACCAATGTGTCATTTTATGGGTGGGTAATGAAAATTTTAAATATCATGACATTGCAGCGTTAATATATGTTATTTAACTCGCTCTGTAGAAACTAAAAGTTTGTGGAAGTGGTTACCTCGTTAATGTGTTTACCTTTTTAGGTAATTTTCTAGAGTTACCCAAAAATAACTAAATATAATCAATCCCTGACTAATTTGCTTGAAGGAAGACATTACTTGCTATTTATTATTTTCTGAATGTCGAATATCTAAACAAAAATTTAAGCATGTAAAAAAGAATATCCTAATTTTTCATGGAGAATGAGATAATGAATTAAATATTATGTCAAGTTGTCAACACTTAAGCTAGACAAATAAATCACTCGGTCTTGTCAACTCACTTCAGTAATGGTGCAAAATTTTCAGTAGCCTCCGACTACTTTTACATCAAAAGTAATGTAGTATGAATCCTCTAACGTCGTTGATTTTCACAAAAACAATCGCATTCCAACAAGACTATTATTCGATATGAAATAAATGGCATAAAGTGGCATGTAAAATTACACAGATTTGGAATTCAAACGGTCCTGAGCGAGTTCCGATGATAGGATGCGCCTCGTTTCCAGGATAATGACGAATAAAGTAGTTTTTCGTATGTGTGAGGAGACATTTTCTCTCATTCTCTCTGCAGTAAATTGCGCACCACTGCATAATATAAAAGGGTTTCAGTCAAGCGGGAAAATTCTTTTCCGTGGAAGTCACTGAGCTGAGTGCAGAGAGTATATGCACATGAGAAACGAGACAATAAACGTTACATTGCAAATTATGGCATTTGCAGTGCTTTCTATTATTTGAGAAATACAGGGCGTTGCACCGAGAAGACGCTGAATATAAAAAAATATTAATACATCTGAAAAATGTCAATTTCCGTCCTAAGTTTGTGTTGGTACATTTTTTATCTGATCTTAAGTCCACCTCTGAGTGTTTTTTTTTTTAGTTTGCATTGGTAAAAGTAGTACAGAAGTTTATAAAAGCATATGTTTCCGAGAAAAGGACGGCCTCTATATGGGGATCTCAGAAACGTTAAGAGATACAAATTTGGTTAAATGGGCAAAAAGTTTGTCCAAAACGCAGTTAAACCATAAAGTGTTACTCATTGTTAAATTTAGAATAAAAATGGCTTTCAGAATCTGATGTCAGAACATGAGGGCCGTATTTGAAAAAATTAAGTTCATTATTCAAATTAATTCCACGTTAAAGGGCATTGAAAGTAGCTGTGGAGAAGTGCCATCGGTTTTGGTCTAGGTCCAATAATAACGCCAGAAAAAAATGTAGGTACCTATTTGAAAATCGAAAAATTCGGTTTTTTCAAAATAACTCGAAAACCAAAAAGTGATTCATCGATTTTGAAGCGGTATTTTATTGTTCCCCTGATAGTGTAACTTTTTCCCCATTTAACCAAATTTGTATCTTTTAACGTTTCCGAGATCCCTCCTTATCTCGGACACAGTGTACTCGCATTGATAAAGCAAAACCTGCAGCAGTATACATTACTTCTAGCTAACTAACACTCCAATAACTTATGTGATATAGATATTGATAGAAAACGACTACTTCCAATGTTTCTTTCATTAGGTCTGCTTATGTAGAATTTACAAACTTTCAAATATTCAGAAATATAGTGAAAACATAATGCATAATCAAAAGACGTAATATGAATTTACACTGACTAAAACAAGTTTTTCATACAATGGGAACACATGAAGAGAATATACAGGGTGGGCCATTAGTGCAAATGCGGACCATACCACCTATACCGTTAAAGTTATAATAATAATTTTTGGTACGCAGTTAGATGCCAGTGGCGTGCATATTTTAAAATTTTTTGGCACATACAAGGCGTTTAATATTAAAATGCCACACCGAACATACATTTTTTTAAATGGAACACCCTATATATTTTTAGATTTTTGAATTAAGCGTACCTACTTTTCTGAACAATTTAATATAGCACTTAATATATCTAAATTTACACATGGCGACGTTGTTGCAAGTTTTCTATGAAAAAGGTCGTTACTTCGCATTATTGTAGCTCTCCATTTAAATGCGATGTAACTTGCATTTTCTCATAAGATAAATTAAGAATATGTCTTTATTCAAGAAAATATAACGTAAGTAACAAAAAGTTACATTTGATATAATGTTGATACATTTCGCTTATCGTAATTTTACTTCAAAAATTTAAATGGAATACCCTGTATATTATCATGTCGCCTTAAAGAACTCCTTTTCAGTTTTCTAACGATACCATACTTAGTGGGATTAAATAAAATTTATTTTTCTAACTGTAACCGTATAGGTGGTGTGGTCCGCATACGTACTAATGGCCCACCCTGTATATAGAAAAATGGATGAACCACTATGGCCAATGAGATGGTAGGTATAGATGTTGATACCATATAGCAATATATTATCCTATGATTAATGCATATTTTCATATTTTAGTCAGTGTTCTTAAACTTATACGCGGGGTTCAAAATTATTATTTCAATGAGGTTTCACTTTCATATTTTATTGCTTGGAAAAATTATTCCTCTTTCTCTCTATATCTAGATTTCGTTTTAGAAAATACATATTCCATTTCCCTGTTCGGTGCCTGAACTGTATGTCGCCATACGAGTACATTGAGAGCTACATATAAAATGAAACGATTGTATGCTCAATGTTTCATCGTGTACGAATGCCTTTATGCAATAATTTGACATTGTAACACAAATACATATTCCTCTACCTCAGCTGTACCGCCGTCAGACGGGGTAGTCAAATACAGACTGCCACTTTCTACATATATTACGTAGATATATTCCACATGAACGACGTTATCTGGATAGCAATTACGTAATTGAGCCGTATCCTATTTCGTGACTGTACTTACAGATATTCGCGAAGCTAAAGAAATACGTTTAACAGAAAGGATATATTCCTTTCAGCAAAATGCGTCATTGGATATATTTATTACCTATTAAAAAAAGTATTCATATTTTTACTATAATGATGACAAAAAGTTACGTAAAAATGTATCTTAGGTAGTTTAACAAATCTAATGATAAAATATACATTTTAGAATAATAATTAGTTATTAGGAAAATTATATTGACAAATGAGCGAAAACTGATTGCAAGTAAATGTACATTGGTGTAAACCTTGGTGCAGGCAGTATTAGATTACTGCTGATATAATAAAAAAAATAGGTAGGTTTCTTTATTTAGTTGAAGATGAACTGCGAACGACTGCCCAAAATATCTCGTAGGTATATGTTTTATAATAAAAAAATATAGGTATAAAACATGTGAACATGAACTTTCAGCAGTTAAGTAGAGTATATGCGTCATAGATCCGACACGGTAAGACCTCAATATCAAAGAGATTATATTCTCAAACCGTTTACATAACTGCATATAAATCTTTCACTTTTATTTAAAACTGAGGTAAAATAAGAAACATAAATTACACACAAACCATAAATTTCCAATAAATACGCTTAAAATACCAGCTTCGTTATAATCTACCAGATCAAATTTTAATAAGACTGAATAAAATAATAATAAAAAGTTTTTATCTAAGCAAAAGTTAATGCGTTATTCATAAATGAATTAATAACAATTTTAATTATGCGATTTGTATATTTATGCTAAAATTACGTGTAATTAATACAATCATAATAGGTACCACAATTGTTTTCTTTTAAAAGTTTTAATTCTATGCAAACTTATTCCGCTAATTATTATCTCTAATAGATCGAATAACATTACGAGCTAATTAACTAACATCGTATTCCCATAAGGTGATTGGTATCTAATGGTTAAATGACAGTATGTAGTCTAATTTATATCTGCCATTGAATGGCAAACTCAGTTCAAGCTAGATCATGTTTTATTTTCTATTTAATTACTTGACAAAGTGTTTGGATACACTACAATACACTGAGCTGAAATAATATGTTCACGGTAAAATAATTAGACAAACGAAAAATTAAATGTTGATTTATATAAGATATTAGATGTATAAAAACCAATTACTTTTAGTTTTTGTATTTTTGAAATTACGAATTTTTGTAATAAACGTGGTGTTCCATCAACGTGTACAGCCTGAGTCATTAACAAACCTCACCAACTTTTCAATGTCTTATTTTTACTTTAGAAAAAAAATGTTCACTTGAGTAGGAAATGGTTTATTATTGGCTAAAGTTTAGACACATTATTTTATGTGCAGAGTATTCTAATTTCTCGAGCCATTAAAATCGGCATTTTTTTCATCAGAGAGGCCATGAAGAGAGCTTTCCCAAAAATATAAAATATAATATATTTTGTAAATTCATGCCACTTATTTCATAGCACACTCATAACCTGTGCGAAATATATGAATAGCATGGCTAATTTTTTAAAATTTAAGTAGCTATATTTCAAAAATGGATGAAAGCAGATACCAACTATATTATATTTTTGAAAAGCTCTCTTCATGCCCCCTCTGATGATTAAACAAAACTATGCATTTCCATTTAAAAAAATTCCGACTTTAATGGCCCCAGAAATTAGAACACCCTGTACATAAATTAATGTGTCTAAATTTTAGCTAATAACAAACCATTTCGTATCCATACGGTCATTTTTTTCTAAAATAAAAATAAGACATTGAAAAGTGGATGAGCTGTGTTGGTGACTCAGAATGTACGTCTCATGTTATCCTATTTCATAAACATTCGGTAACCGTCTTATTTTGCGGTACATAAAAGTATTTTTAAAACGGTATTGCTTATAAGAAGTGCTCCTTTAAGCAGGCAATTCTCCATGCGTTGTTATTTAAATTAAGACACTGTTATTACTTATTTTGAGTTCCTTTCTAATATGTTAAAGGGCCGGTTCTACAAAGCAGGTATATACCACGGATAAAGTTATACTTAGAATATCGTTGAAAGGAGCGTTCTACAATCGCCGTATAACTTTATTCTGGGGATAAACTATGGAATAGCTTATACCTACGAACTCGGCCAGATATACTCGGAATATAGTTATTCTTGCTTTCTATTGGTTATCTCGTAGCTCTGTCCCTTTCAGAAACATAACCTATGTTTGTTCTTGGTATTGTAACAGGCGTAACTGAGGCAATAGCGGCATTACGTGAACTTATATAAAACTACCTGAAACAATTCGCATTCAGTCACCAGATGGGAATCAACCAGTGATGTACCGAAACCGTAAAGATTATTTCTCCTGAAATGTACAAAGTATTTGTGATGCACATCTTCGAATAACATAGTTGCACGGTGCCCTGGATCCAAGGATTGTTAACTGTTTACAGGATTGCTCGATCCCTATACTACAATGTAATCCATAATTGTGACATCATCAAAGATCCAATGATCTCGAACTTGTAGAAATAGGTACACTTTATACTGTTATTACAAACTTTAATAAATAATAATATTAATAATCATTCAAATACGAAAATTCTCTTGCAAATGAGAATTATAACAAACACAAAATAGGTATATTTTGACAATTTGATTACATATATCTTCGATGACGTCACAAAGGCCGATGACAAAATTGAGCGATCGAGCAATCCTGTAAACAGTTAACAATCCTTGCTCTGGATCAGCACATAGGTAACCAGGCAATTTTTAATGCAGTCGAATCAAGGGCAGATTACAAAGTAATGAATTTGACACTTGTAGTGTATTAGGATATAGCGAGTATGGCAATACAAATATTTTAGTAATACCTTTAAATTATTTTCAATGAACCGCATATTCGTACAATTGTGTAGAAAGAACATATGGCGTGTGGAAACGCAAGTTTCTTATTCTCTCTTTGGGTATACGTTCATCACCAGAACATTCATCTTTTTTCTCTCCTATTTTGAAACTAATTAAAGTAAAAATGTAAAAAATGTTACTAGTATGTAAGTAAATTACAACTTGTGATAGGTTATATTATATGATCGAAGTATCGAAGGTTAAAACAAACTGATTCCCCCCTTTGCATTCTCAGTTACTTTTGGACTAAATCTGTGCGTTGGGTCTACTACCTGCTTTTTCGGCGTTTATACTCGGTATAGTTATCCCGCCGTTGTACAAGTGATGTAGAACGCCCGCATTTTTATACTCCGAATAATTCGAGGGATAAGATATACCGAGAATTACTATTCCAGACTTTATACTGGGATTGTAGAACCGGCCCTTAAAGCGTTAATAAAAATAATGTGTATCGACACAGTCTCGACCAGTATTTAGTATTTAGATTTGCTTTTTTACTAAGTTAAATATTTTGACTATTAAGCGATTAATATTAATTTTCAATATACGAAATCCGAATATAAATGATTAAAAACAATTTATATGCATTTATAAAACCCTAATCTATTTATTCACATGAAGAGAATATACTGTAGGTATATTATATGAGAATTACTGTAGGTATATTATGTAGTACTAAAAAATACCCGTTATGTATACATCCATTAGTACTTAAAATAATGAATTACTAAAAATAGTAATTGATAATTAATTACCGTCACAGTATACAATCATTTGTTTTTACGTCAAATACACCCAAACGCCAGTAACGACGATTATAAAAATTTATTATTAGGTATAGATTAACAGCAATCAGCTTGATTATTTGTCGGTATGGAAGCTTTTTGTACTCCAACAAAGTTATATTAATTAATTTCAACAAAAACGTAATTTAAAGTGCCTTGTACCATTATTTCTAGAAAGAACTACACTGCATGAAATTAGTAGCCGATATCATATAAAAACCTTATTAATATTTTTACTCAATATAATAGATTAAATTATTTTTTCAAAGAAGTTAGAAAACTGCTTCTTTTATTATTTCATTCATCCACTCATTTTGCTCTCATTTTTTATTTGTACCAGATCTTTACACAGTATTGACAGCACAGTAGAGCAAAATTTATCCATACATATCGTAAAAATAATCACCAATTATTCCAACAGAATTCTGAATAAGAAACTTTTATGTGTAGTAGAACGGTGTTTTATTTTGAATTAGAAAAGGGCGCAATGGCTATTCGGATGGGGCCAAATCTGGTAATATTAAGCTTGATTTGGTTCCAACAAAAATATTGGTTCCTATTCAGAACCGGTTCTACCCAGCTGACAACTTTGTCTGTGACAGTAGCTGGACAAGTTTATGCTGAAAATACAGTTGGTAATTTACTTAAAACAGTTTAACAGTCCTAAATCCAAATAGACTCAAAACAAAATTACACTAATAAAGTGTCAAAACAGGACATAAGAGTGTTAGTGGATGTAAACTATGGACAAAGCTGCTGAGCAACTGGCGGCTTGGTTATATTCTTTCCATTTTTCGTATTATTGTTTAAAAAAACTACGTTACCTACATAATAAACATTAAGTAATTTGTAATCATCTCCCCCCGAAAGCATAAATGTATCAAAATTTGGCAAAGTCACTCTATGCTATAACAAAATCTAATTCATATATATTTTCTTGGGCAATAGGTACCAAAAATAATATTTATTTTGACAAGTAATTCATATTGAAAATATAAAATATAACAACCAAATAACAACAATCATTAATTAAATAGCAATTAAGCGCTACGTCACGAAAGAATTCGACAAGCTTGCCCGCTAGGGGTCGGAAAACGGGAAATTATTTCAAATATTTAATTTATCAAACACATAAATAAATATAGCGTGCTATCATGTTGCGATTTCATTGGAACTTCACGTTTTACACTATCAACTACATTCTATAATAAATTTTACCTAAAAATTTCATTCGTATGCCCAGTTACCTGCCACATCCAATATGACGAGCATGTGTACACACATTCATGAAAAACTTAATCATATGTAATTCCGGCAGTAGGTACAATGCATTATACATTGCAAATTGACCAATCCATAATATTTTAGATCATATACATGTCGCTGAATATATGTAAATATATGCATAGACTTTCGAAAATTCAAAGTATCTATAAATGTTTACCTGTTTATGTAATTACAGTTCTGTTAAAAAAATTTAATATTTTAAGTATTTTAAAAACATAAAAAATACTCTAGTACTAGTAGGTAAATATTTAAAGAGGGGGAACTTTTTAAATCGTAAATATTGTATTAATATCAGTGGATATCGTTTAGTGCACTCTCCTATATTTGTGCATTTTTTACGGTGTGTTTAATTTGAACTGGCCTCTATACAGTGCCGCAACAATAATTTTATATCAGAGGTTCTCAAAAAAAATTTGGCAGGGTGTTTAAACATAGAATATATTTTAGAACGCAAAACGTAACGTATATATAAAGTACATTTAAAAAATTATAAACAAAAAAAATCTGTCAGGTAGTGAGTATGCTCGAACACAACGTATACATATAAAATATAATTAATATTGTTGCCAAGATTAAGTAACATTTTTCATCTATGATCTAAATATAAAAATCGTGGGTCTGGGGGGAGGTTAACCCCTAACAACCCTCACGCTGCGCCTCTGGCTCTATGCAATTTTATTGTAAAATATGCAATTACACACTATTTATTTATATTGGTTTATAAATTTTAAGTAACCAATCATGATGATAACTTATTTTCTTATTACTGAAAAATGGCATATTTTTTTTCACTACCATATACCGTCGGGTAGATAAATAAATATGTTTTAAACAAAATTCTATTCTGCTCCCTTTGACTTATTATTTTCCTCGTATTTATCGTATTTCTTTTATTTTTCTATAGCAACGGAAACGTTAAATTTCTGGGTCCAGTGGAAGCGAATAGAACATCGTTACTACACAAGAAGAAACACTTGGTATTATATGGAGCCAAGCGAACAGATACAATCATTAATTCTCAACGAATTCTAAACATTCCAGTAATTTGGTTAAAACATTCCTGCAAATCGTTCCGCCAGTGAGACTCTGGATCTTATCGTTGCGTAGTATAAGCTGTGTTTGGAGTGCCACAATCGTTTTTACTAAATTACTAATTCCAATTAAGTAAGGACTAAGTTCGGTTTAGTTATCTATTCAAAAACCTGCGGTATATTATGTAACAATTTATTATGTAATCATATTTGTAAATATTTATTAGCGTGTAATGTAAATAATGATAGGCTACAATATCTGACCGAGACGGTGTGAGCTGAAGATACTTTCAGTATTATTAATACGGTTAATTTAAATCACCTGCAGTTGTTGTATAAATAAACATAAAACAAAAATACCCTGAAAATTTTTAAATAAAGAATTTCAGGTCGATTTAAATTATTGATAATCAGTACAAAACCTTAAAATCAATATGGAAACTACACTATATTTAGATTACCCCCAACTTCCTTTCAGTTCTTAGCTTTCTTTCTTATTTTTCCTATGCATCAACGGAAAAATAGTTATGAGGAAGTTCCTAATTGATATGAAATCCTTAAGGTTTAAAATTTAAAAAAATATTTGACCGCAAAGTTAGGGAACTCATTTATAATTTGTAATTTAATCTTGGGCGGTGCATAACTGCACGCAAAGTAGTGTTTTCGACATATCTTAAAAATAATAAAGTTATTCCTTTGCGTACCTAGATTATAGGTAACGGAGAAAATTAAAAACTTTATTGAACCATAATATTTGATTATTTCATTAATAATTTATCTCTTCGTTAACTTCTTGGCTTAATTCCTATATAAAGAAAGATAAACAGTTAAAAAACAGTTAAATATGCCAATAAATATTAAAAATATGCTATAAATTAATTGAGTGTCTGTTGCGTTGCATTCACTATACCTATATATCACTTTATTTTCAGTGGTAGTTCCCATAACAAAAAATTTTACTTAATGTTAGACGCATATTCTGCATATAATGGTATTATAAAATCCATTTTTCATGATTCGTCCTTTTGCCGAAACACCATAGCCAAAGCATTACTGACTTCCGGCAAGTGCATGTAGGCAAATCTAAATATACACCGTTACTTGCCATTAAACCTAATTGTTATATTTCGTGGTGTGGAGCGAAATTGTTTCTGGGAAACGGCGCCCGTCTATCTGGAATGCCTGCACATTGCTCACTGTCGGAGCTTTTTCAATTACGCAAAGCATAGCCATGATTTTTATCGCGTTTACAGTGCTGTTCCAGAATCGCTTGCAAAGCCACGAAACATTATAATTTTAAATCAGTTACTTCGGGAAAACGCCATCTAATAAAGTATATTGTAGCAAAAGAGTGAGTACAAGATTTATGAAGTTCTAATGCACAAGGAAATATGAAGCACTCTACTACCGGGATATCAAAAATTATCTTGGTCAAGGGTGGTTGTGGAATGTAAAACGTGTGTCTTACTTTAAATTTGAAATAATTATGTCACTGTCACACTGACATCATCAATAACCTACAAATTTCATACCTATTTATTTCAGTTGTAAAACAATAATGAACTACAAATTATGAAATAACGGTTTTAGTAACAAGAAAAACTAAATTACAGTAATAGTTGGAAATGTCCCCCGTTTTGTTCGATGCACAAGTTGACGCGCCTCCTCATGCTGCGAAAAGCGTTTTGCAGCATTTCTGGCGTTATGGTTGCACATTGCTGAACAATTCTTTGTTGCAGTTCTTGCAAATTATTTACCGGAGTTGCGAAAATCTTGTTTTTTACGTAAGGAAATATAAAATAGTCCATAATTGTCAAACAAGGTGATCTCGGAGGAAACTCAACTTCTGTATGCAAACTTATCAGCCGGT
This sequence comes from Pogonocherus hispidulus, assembly GCA_963924545.1. Taxonomy (NCBI): domain Eukaryota; kingdom Metazoa; phylum Arthropoda; class Insecta; order Coleoptera; family Cerambycidae; genus Pogonocherus; species Pogonocherus hispidulus. The sequence continues at coordinate 71,401,030 of OZ004694.1, forward strand.
CATTAAAAAACTCGCGGAGGAAAGCAATATTTTCTCGTGTAGTATGTGCTGTTGCACCGTCATGCTGTAAATAACCGTACCGAAGTTCATCATCGTTTAACTGTTGCACAAATTCAGCCAAAAAGTTGTGTCTGTACCTTTCTGCGTTGACGGTGAAATCGAAAAAAATTGGTCCAATTATTCTTCTGCGAGAAACTGCCATCCAAACACCAATTTTTTGAGCATGTAGTGGCGATTCAGTAAGAACATGAGGGTTATCATTGCTCCACATTCTCATATTTTGAGAATTGATGTATCCCGAAAGGTGGATACACCACGCTTCGTCAGAAACAAAAATTAAGTTTAGAAGATCGTCATTCATTAAATTATTGACAAACCAATGGCAGTAAGCAAGGCGTCTGGGGTGGTCTGCGGGCAGAAGAGCTTGATATGCTTGCATCTTATATGGATGCATGTTCAAGTCTTTCTTTAAAATCTTATGATATGTTCCATAAGAAAGTCCAATTTCCTGAGAAAGACGTTTCAAAGGTTTTGCAGGCTCCTCTTCATACGTTGACGAACGTCATTGACAACTTCTTCTGTACGAACTCTTGGTCTACCAGCACCTTTTTTATGAGTCACACAACCAGTTTCGCGAAACACTTCAACACAATTTGTAAGGCACGCATAAAAATTGTCCGGTAATATTGCCACGTTTGGGAAGTGCTCTCGAAAATTGTCCAAACACAAACGTTGACTGTATTGCCAATTTCCATAACTAGCGCACCCGCTCGAAAATAGGCTTCATTCATGAAAATTTTGTGCTGTGTGGTAAGAGGCATGATTCAAAAACTGGATTAGAAAATTTCAACACAATGATTGACAGATTCTGACACAACAAAACATATTCAAAAATTTAAAGTAAGACGCACGTTTTACATTCCACAACCACCCTTGACCAAGATAATTTTTGATATCCCGGTAGTTTGGCCAAGAAGTATAAAAAGGGTTATAGTGTTACTATACATATGTTCAGAGTGTATACAAAATTTTCTCTAAATAGTACTCTTAATAGCAATGTTATGATTTCAAATTCAGGCTTTTGAGGCTTATAAAATACACCAATGAAACAAATCATTCGTTTACGTTAAAAAAAAATATTTTTGATAAAAATTGTTTATCAAAATCCTCCCAATAGTACGCTTGTTGACACGAATCGTTTTACACCCGTTTCGTTCTAATCTGCGACCTATCTTTTCACTATAACCTGGGACGTGATTAATATAACTATAGCACATTGCACATTGAAATCGGTGATCGGCAGAATGGCGAAAGAAAAAATGTCATATGGAAGGACACGTCACACACCAAAAGTGGCCACTTTATGGTTCATGATAAATAGTGCAAACATCTGGCTAAGAATTTTAAAAAAATCCCGATAGTTTCATAAAGTTCCCTAATATTTCCATCATACTTTCAAAATAAAATTTCGTAATATTTCCAACTGTCCGTGTGTTGTGTTATATGTATACATCTTTAGCCAACAGCTACATGGAAGAGCCTCTATCAAGGCTGTGGAGTCTAATGCAAAGGACATGGCTGGACAGAGTGCTCTAAATAGGTTGGGAGTGCCACAATAGATCTTCTAAGTCGCGGTGGATTAGGCCAGGGGGCCGACTCCTATATAAATCTAATCTAATCTATATACATCTTTGCATATAGTACCTTGATCTTGCTTATAACCTTCCTTCTCTTATTCCTGCATTAAATTAAATCTGAAGTCAGTTAAACCGAACTCTGATGTTGACAAAATAGAGCACCATTTCTACTTTCAGATAAGTCGTCGAGGTAAAGACATTATCACATGACACTCCATTATACGACGTGGACAAATATTGCTTATAATATCGAGCCTATAATTTTTAACTAAGCTCCAGTATTAAATTGCTATAGGGCCTCTGCGACGATGGGAAAGGTGGGTATGTTATACTTTTATTTGAATAAATAGGTACTAATGTCGCATTAAATAATAAAAATAAATAAATAATTAATAACGATAATATTATTTTACAACTATATCGTAATGGACTACAAAACATCAAAATATGTTGATTATTTATTATCTATTCAAAGCACTTGTTTATATTATGTATAGAATTAAGAAGCACAATGTATAGAATTTCATAAAAATGAATAAAAATTCTATTATCTGGACTTCTATTTACATATATGATATGTATTATCTGCTATATTATTCTTCATGTAATAAATATCAATATAAATACCAAAATAAAACTGATATTTTAACGTTACAAATATTTTTCATTAACGTCAATTCCGGTGGCATTTTCATCAACAAATTACCATTTCTGACTGAATCCGGTTCATTAATAATTAAAAATGTAAAAAGACGATTTGAATATTCTACTCGGGCTGAATAAATTAATAAAAATTTATTCCATCTGAATTAACACATGCGGTTTTACTTTTTATCAGAAAGGGATTTCCCTGACCGTAAAAAGTGGTCTGCATAAACATAAATTTAATTTACGGGGTCATCCTCAGCATAATGAAGCATCTTAATGGATAAGTACTGTATGACGAAAAACAAAAAAGCCTAGGATACTGATTTTATTATTAAATGACACATATTTATATATCTAATAATAATAATAATAATAATAATAATAATAATAATAATAATAATAATAATAATGTAATATATCTACCGCCCTAATTCTAACCACAAGGATTATTCCGGAAGACTGAGACTTGAGTGGAAGAGAGGGCGGCATATTACTATTTTTCAGTAGTCCGCATTTGCTAATCAGGAACGGCTTAAGTTGGTAAACCTTAACTCATTCAGTGCTGGAATGAGGGAAACATGAAAACATCGTTAGTTAAGGGCAATGTCAAACATCAACCAATGTTTCTCTCATTAATATCAAGCTGACATTCTTTCTATCCTAGGTACATACGCCAGGATAGTTGCCTACCTATCCCTGCGAACAAGTCTTAATATATCAGGAGACAATTCAATTAAAAATTGCCCAGCAGAATGGAGATTCGAACCCAGCACGGCCTGTGGATTAAGCAATTGAGGCACTAAACTCTGCGCCACTAACTTGATGCATTAAGTAAACATTCTACACAAAGTAACTATTAGATAACATTCCAATTTACCTATTGATCCTATCTATCCTCATGGAGTGATAAGTTCATATATTTGCAATACCAAATCACTCACAAGTATGTATAAATAATAACGCAAAATAATTTATTGCAAATTTATTTAACTCAGTTGGTTCATGATAAGACTACATTTTCGGACTCTATGTTAAAATTTAAAATCATATAAGCATATCATGACAGAACTTGCCTAAAGCAGTTGACAAATATTTTTGTATTTTATAGGATGTTTCAATGAGCAAGGAAATGATTTCAGAAATAATATTCTAAATTTCGTAAAGGAATCGCGTGCAGATAAATTTGACATCGTTAAAACTTTTAAAGTGATGTTTAACTAAAACTGCTTACTGAGAAATTAAATAAGAAACGCAACTGAGTGGAAACGATATTTTTTTATAGAATATATTTTTAAATAAAAAGGCGAATCTTGTTAATTATGGTCGTAGGTACATGGAAGTTCAATTAGTCACGTAATAGGTAGGTACCAAATTTTGTCGGAAATCTGGGGTTTTATTACAGAAATTCCGATGTTTAAAATCTCGCTTCCACTCGGTTCCGCGTCTTATTGAACTCTCTTCAGTTAACGCTGAAACTAGCAATACTAGTTCATGCCTGAAAAAAACACGTAGCAATTTAAAAAATCTGGAAAGGACAGTATTTTTTAACTAAAATGAAAGAATAGTTCCAGTTCTCATTCTTTTATAAGGTAACAAAATTGTTATTAAACATAAAAATATTAACGTCTTAGACATGTGTAGGAGAGGGGGCGGCATATTATTATTTAACATAATTTATTTCATCTATTACTTTTTTCATTTGATTTGGATAAATAGAGTATTGGCATTGCATTTGTTATTTTTGTTAAATAAAAACTGCAATTACATTCTGTCAATAACTCTATATTCATTGAGTTAGTGGAAAGCCAAAACATATACTTTATTACGACACAAAGCTGAAAATATGGAAAATATATTCAACAAAATATTCCTTGCTATAGTAAAATACGACTGGATGCGCTTGGCTCGATACTGTGCCGTTATTTTATCTATTGACAAAGGAAAAAATTGAAACTGCCTTCCTGCACGGCATTTACATTATCCACATTGATAAAATAAACAAACGAGGCACTATCCCATAAATTTTTAAAACCTCGCCGCAGAGGATTTTTTTTTTCATATCTATTACACAAACGCAAGTCGCTTCCCACCTTTACAGATTCGGAAGTCTGCAGTTTTATTTTATGGCGTCGGCGCAAATGCACTCTATACCTTAGAACGGTGGCTTCCGTTAAACATTTATTATTATTAAATGCAAAATACATGGTGGTTTAATTCAACCTGCCACTAAAAGTAGTTAGAAAAGAGATTACGTTTATATAGAGCTATATATATCGCCGCGGCGATAGCTCAGTCTGTTAGGTGCTGGGTGATAGCCTGTGACTAACAGAATGGGTATATTGCGGCGCGAGTTCGATTCTCGCCAGGGGAGAAATGGCACCTCTCCCAGGGAATGGTTGTGTGTCTGCGTTTTTTTCATGTGTACCCTCCCTCTACACAAGCCTTAGGCTTTCAGTAGGGAGGTTGTCCATTTCTGTGGTGTGTTTTATGTTTTATATGTGCTTCTTGCCAGAATCTGTGCAGAGTGCAAATTCAATGGGAGAGTTTTCGCGAAAACTATGGGAGATAAAAACCAGTTACGTACGTGTAACAAGACCAAGACAACAGAGAACTATACAGAGTAACTCATTTTGGTTGGGACAAACTAAACGAGAGAGATAGGTGATAGAGAGAAAAAATTATATGTAGGTGTCACCTTCTATTTTTGTGATTAGTTTTCTTGAATGGGCTTGGAACCTTTGGTGTGAAGCTAATCCTAACGTAGTTTTCTACATAACACCAAAACACTATACTGCACTCGACGCGTGTTTCGCCAACCAAGTTGGCATCATCTGGAGATGATTAAAACTAAACCTATGCTAAAACACTGTGTCCTATTTATACCTAAACTATTTCTACGGTTCAGTGAACCGTCATCGCGACTGATCAGTGAACCGTGACTTACTAACCAATAAAGCGGGCTATATGGGATTGGCCCTCTGTCACTATTCATACTATTTTTACATTTAGCAATTTCCAAACTCTCAAAAGCATCCAGTTGTCTGGAATTTGTCACATTCCTAATTAGTCTTAAATTGCAACTATCTTATTTTATGGTGGTTCTCAAACGCATGTTGAGCGACGCTATAGACTTATCTGTTCTACCATATTTGAGATGAGCCATATGCCCCTTGAATCTAGTTTGAATCGATCTTCTAGTTTGTCCAACATACTTTCGATTACTGTCTTTAGAGCTAACTTTGTAAATCCTCGTCTTTTCTTTCGTTTCTATTTTGTCTTTTGGCGGGTGATTTATTTAATAGTGAATACAAAACTGGTGGTTGATTTTCGGTATATCAAGAATTTGACCAAATTATATTAATATCTTTCTAATTTTAAACATTTTGAATACCGAACACGGTGAGGCACTCAGTTTTTTCTTCAGTTAATATTTTCGGTACTAAGGAATTCAATTCTTCAAGATTCTTTTAAGGCACAACTCCGTACATTTTTATGGCAATAATTTTCTTTTACTATTACCTTTTAAGGAACATGATATAGAAAAGGTTTTTTTTATAAATATCTACATTTCAATAGTACCCACTCTATGTTGTGTAATTTTTTTTACAACATAAATTAAGGCCGACATTACGAAAGAAATTAGAAAAATTCAAATTGATATATATTTTCTATTTTAATTAACAGAAAAACACTTTTTATATATAAAATATAGACTAACTACATACTGTTGGAAAAGAGAGGGCAAACGAAAATTTGGTAAAAACAAACGGAGAAATTTACAGTCAATGAAGTAATTCCGAAAATATTAGTTTAAGAAAAAACTGAGTATACCACTGTATCCTATGAAAAAAACATGTGAAAACGGTATACAAATAAAATTTGAAAAGGTATACAGGAACCTAGATATAAGGGCAGTAGAATGCGATCGTATTTGAAAAACTAAGCTGCACATTGAAAACCAACAAGATTTATTTTCACAATTAAACAAAGCGAAACAGAAGCTTGTAAGACACCTATATCAGTTTTTATCTACTTATCACCTTTCAGCATCTACCTTCTAATTCCAACCAAAAAGAATCCCACTGTATACTGGTGTGTTTTAACTTTAATCTATCCATTGGTCTGTATAATGTATCTGGCATACACTGTTGCAAAAAGATGTCTATCAATCGACAGCCCGGCATAACAAATCGCTGCACTACGCTATTTTCGTCGCGACACAATTTTCGCGGGTTGGCAAGGATGTATGTACATACTGTTTATATCCACGATAAGTGATAAAGCTCGGTGCAAAACGGTCGAACAAAATTACCATACTAATGTAATATGCACTTAGCATGGCACCGAAGGCACAGCAAATAAAACGCATTATTGATGTTCTAATTGGGCCCATGCTTCTCTCAGCTAACTGAAAATTATAGAAGCACACGAGACGATCATCTAGTCGGCCAACTAAATTAATTAAATGGCGGAAAGCACCCGCATGCATGATTTATTAATCAAAATTGACTCTGGTCTACATAGAGGAAAGTTAATCTGCTATGCTGACCGTCAATGTCGGTAAAGTTCATTTATTTAGTAGCTGCAAAGTCCAGTAGGTGAAGTGTTACAGTACGGGTTTTTTTACGGAAAGCGTAAACGAGTACTGTAAACACATGGACGCGTATCGTATGATATTTTATTTCATATTGTTTAAAACAAAATCTCACAATATTCAAATTGCGTCACTATCTTAGCAGCCTTGACATGCAAGGTGACATTAACATGACATTAACCTTCTTTTGAAGTATCATAATTGACTTTGGTTGTATAATAACGCAGTGCTCAGAGGAAATTTTAAATAAATTTCCTAACATCGTAGCTTCACTGAAATGGGTAGAAAAAACATTATTTATATTTTCCTGACTTTTAGTTTTACTAAATTAAAGCGGGTAAATGTCAAGAAATGGATTAAACTCAAAAACACAGTTCCCTAATAACAATCCGGTAAAGTGTTCCTAGGCAACAACATTACACTATCAGGTACCTACTGTAATGTTCTATTTACCGGCCGGAAATCAGTTTAGCGTAAGTAGATCTACTGGATAGTATATGAAATTAAATATCAAACGTTTCTCACATTTCATACCTGAAAAATTATACTGTGGATTAAATCAAACAAACATATGTATTTTAATGAGAACTTCCCCCACATGCGTACTAGGTATACATATACACATGTTAAAATATTTATTTGCTACTAATTTGTAAACGCTAATTTATCAAAACACCGTATTAATTAAGAAAGTTTATTTTTATAAGCTACTTTTTACATGCTTTTACAAACCTGTAAAATTTTTACAAGTTAACTGTCAGTTTACAAGTAGCATTATTTACATAGACAATTAGTGTTTCATTTGTATCATAAACAACCAAAAATCCCGAATATTGCTACAATTTTCGCAAGCAACCAATGGTCATCAGGAGCGTCCAACAGAAAGCGTTCAACCTATTCTTTAGTTAAAACCTTGGCCTTTTTTGGAATATAAGGCTCATTCTTTCGTTTAAGAAATGCAATTATCTTTTGAAATCTACAAATGTCAACTAAACGTCAGATTTTACATTATAATTTTAAATAAAAAACAAACCTGCAAACTTGACAAATCGGACTGAATTTAACAGAAAACTAGAAATGGGAGAAAATCGCTGTCGCGATTTTCGTTCCCATTTCTAGCCCTACCGGGGGTCCAGGCCTGTGGCCTGGGGTCACCCTTCGGGTGACAAATGTATCTAAAATAATATTATTTTTAAGAAAATACATATTAAAAAAATTTTGTATCTGGAATGATACAAAATTATCGTAATTTTTTGATGAATTGTAAGAGTACTCTATTCTTGATGGTAAGACATCATAATTTTTTAAGTACTGAAAGTAGAATTTATTCTACTTTCTCTTCTTTCTCAAGTAAACACTATTATCAATTTTATCAATGGGACCAAAAATATTGTAGATATGCCTTAATGAACGAATTAATTCCAAACTTTACGTGCAGAACGAATAAAAGCTACGGATAATGAAACAGAATAACTAAATACTAATACTAATAAATAATTGGAATTAAAAAGTAAAAAAAAAAGTTTGCCTCCAGCGAGACTCGAACTCGCGAAATCAGCATTATGAAGTTTTGAACCCTACCACTTTCCCGTTGCGCTATCACGCCTGCTGTAAAATGTTTACCTTGAGACATTTAAGTATGTAAACTGTACGTGTCAACCTGAAAAAAGAATCTTTACCGATTTTCTAATTGGAAAAGTATTTTGCTTCAGAATTTTGTAATCAAAATCGAAAATCAAAGGGTTGTGTGGGAGAAGAGGTTGACATATTATTATTATGTAAGTATGATTAGAGGCCAGGAACGACTTAGGTTGATAAAGCCTTAACGACTACTTAGGTTATTGAGATATAGGTATCTAAAACTATTATTTTTATTTTTTTTACATCTCACAAAACAAGACTTCAGCAACATTTTTTTGATAAGCGGTAGCCCATAATTTTCATCACTGAATTTACTAGTTACATATGGCCCATTCGCTTGCAAAGTAACTGATCACCCTATATAATTACGTAATATACAGACAAAATTCAGATCTCCAAAATCTGAATCTTTATGATCTCTAAAAGTTCAGATATCAGCAAATTGAAGTAATTATTATTTTTGTTACAATAACATTAAATACCACAGAGTATGTAGCTTTTATTTATAAAGCACCCAATCAAATTAAATAAAACGTATTGAACATAACCAAAACGTTACCACATTAACAAAAAATATTTACTATGTTCTGAATGGAAGATAAACTCCATGTTTATGTATAAAACTGTTCTTCTAAAGGTGTACAGTAGTAATACCGCCAAAGTTTGCTTAATACTATTTGGTATCGCGAAACCATAATAGGCCTTCATATCGACATCACGCTCTCTGGCTGTGGAAATTGAAGCAAGATGACCAACAGATAAATCGCTCTTACTATTATTATTCTATTTAGATTAATTACTTTTTGTTACATAAGCATTCCTGCTTCTGCATGCCTTCACGTTCGCCAGTTTCTGCAAATAAACGCCAAGTATTCGGTTTTTTCGTCAATATTCAATGTTTCACAGCGACAAGACAGACAAAAAAGAAAAGGAATTTTAACTCAATAACTTCCCATGTCTGCAAATGGTCAGAGAAGAACATTTTAGTGAATAAATTACTAACAAATCCACATGCCACGATTATCTCTGTAATCTTGCAATTACTTATTAATAATTGTCTTAAAACATACTGTTTTTTATAAAAACATTTTTTCAAAAACATACATACTCTACAGGATGTTCTATATTCATAGCGATACCACATCACTACTAAAGCGACCTTCAATTTAACTGTTTTTGTTATCAAAGGCTTACAAAGCCTTGTTAGCAAAGGTTAGAATTATTTATCCTCAAAAAACAAAATTTGATATTGCTTGGATTAATTTTAGGTTTAAGGCAAAATGCACATATGTCAGGAAGTAAATTTTGCCATGTTTTGACATAAAAACCAATATCTAAATCCATTCCCCCCCTACCAGAGTATTCCGTGGGGGAAGATTAGATTTGTCTCTTTGCAATGATGAGTTATTGAAAAAAATTAGAAAACACATATTTCCTTTATTAAATTAAGGTAGTTAAAGGATATGAATGAAAACACACCAAAATCAAGAAACGTCGATTTTAATGTATTAAAGCCATTAAAATATTGATGAAGGAAATGTTGGCCCATTCCCAATTTGACAACTTTCCAATCTATGATTGAAAAATATTATAAGAGACAGTATTATAAAGATAATGAATTTATCTTGCAATCGAGATATCGCGAGCCATTTACTGTAATTTAAAATAAATCTAGTTGTTGAGGAACATTTGGTACAGTGTAGAATTTTAGAAGTAAAATAAAATGAGCATGTAAAGAAACTAATATCTGGGAAATATTGGAGATATTATAAAATATGATACAGATTCAGAAAAAGTTTTTTGCGCACATAATAATTTTCTGATCTATTAATGTATAAGATGTAAGTGGTTAATTAGTAGGTAATTATCACGTACCCTCGGTACTTTCATCTTGGTTTGTGTTATTTGGTTAAAAATTTACGAAGCAATTAAAGTAAAAGTACGGCATGCCTAAATAAATTATTATTTAAAGAAATAATCAAAAGTGTGGTCATGTATATAAAATATATACCTATTTATAGTTCATCGTATACTTGTGCCTTCTAGGAATTTTGGCCACCCATACGGAATTATTTTGTATTTTACTGGTGAATTATTTATTCTCTACAGTTACAATTTGAAGCAGCTCTAATGTATCAATGTAGAGAATCAATGTAGATGTAAGAAGTACTTACATCTCGACTTATATAAAAACAGACTTATATAACTTTACTATGGAAGGCATAACATGCATGTTCAGTATCGCAAAGTAGTGATTTATCTTAGCAAAATAAATGTACCGAACTAGTTTTCATGACAGGAAGTATACAGGGTGTCCACCTAGTGCGCGTAAGTCCAATATCTGGGTTAATAAAAGAGATAACTTAATTTTTTTTTCTACAGGGTTGTCTAATATCCCGAGCTGCACAAAATGAAAATATATTTACATATTCAGGGTGTTCAGTTTTTCCTGGACAGGTACCAACTTCGTTTTTCTAAATGGAAATATATATTTTTTATTGCTTTTTCGAACTAAACCCTTGATTTTAGTAGGACTTTCATCAGCCTTCCCTATACCTAACTTAAACTGTTTTTGAAATATTGACGGGTGAATATTGACATTTTTGCAACTTTGACACCCTATAAAATCTAAACGGTTTGAGATCAAGCAAAACGGTTTGCACATTCCTATCTTAACTTTTTATAAGCTATCGTTTGATACTAATTTCAAATGTATCAAGGAATTAAAAATTTTCCGAAAATTTTGAAAATTTTTAATTCTTGGATAAATTTGAAATTAGTATCAAACGATAGCTTATAAAAAGTTAAGATAGGAATGTGCAAACCGTTTTGCTTGATCTCAAACCGTTTAGATTTTACAGGGTGTCAAAGTTGCAAAAATGTCAATATTCACCAGTCAATATTTCAAAAACAGTTTAAGTTAGGTATAGGGAAGGCTGATGAAAGTCCTACTAAAATCAAGGGTTTAGTTCGAAAAAGCAATAAAAAATATATATTTCCATTTAGAAAAACGAAGTTGGTACCTGTCCAGGAAAAACTGAACACCCTGAATATGTAAATATATTTTCATTTTGTGCAGCTCGGGATATTAGACAACCCTGTAGAAAAAAAAATTAAGTTATCTTTTTTATTAACCCAGATATTGGACTTACGCGCACTAGGTGGACACCCTGTATAGCACAACAAAAGATGGAAGATTTACAGACCTGCATCCCATACCATCTCAGCTTTATTTTAATCATAATAAGCACAAAACGGACAATGATAATAAATCTCAGAGGTGTTACAGATTCCATAAATGTTAGCTTAGGACAGGTTACACTTTAGTCCCTTTAAACAATGGTTTGGTTGATTCGATTAAATCTAACCAAATAAAATGAGTGTCATTTTCAAGTCGAAAATTGCATTTCTATCAAGTACCTGCGAGTTTCTGGTAAATTTAGTTTGATAGTAGTCCCAATACAAGCATACTCATATTTGAAGGAGATGAAAACAACTACTCCACGGGCAATGTGCCCCGACTGGCGTTGCATTACACCGGCATCTCCTTGGAAGTCGCCACATCCTTCATCGAGATTAACCACAGACACTGACCGGTTTCGCGTTTATTATGCGCACGTCAGAGTGCCATAAGTAGAGGGCTCTACAGTGTGTTTCTCACCACTACAAACATACTCATATATTATGTGCCATTAGTGTCTTCGAAAATGCCTTATCTTCAAAGCGAAGGTTTTATAAAATTTGCAAATTATACCAACTGCGTAGTAGATCCAATTCCTACTATACCTACATAATTAAGTAGAAAATACATTTGACTTGATTACAGATGATAGAATGTTTTAATGGGTAGGCCGCAGTGATTACGTGCCACTTACATATGCTCAGAAAATTATGCAAAATTAAAAATAATTCATGCCTTTTCATTATGATACAGAAATTAACTTTTAATTGTCAAAAGAGGTAAAAATCTTTAGTGAAAACTTTTGTCAGGGATAATTTTTAAAAGAGCTGTGAACATTCAGAAAACACCCGTTTCGATAGGGCGTAGATTGACAATACTAGGCAGCGTGTAGCTCTCACCCTTTGTAGTTCCTCAAACTAAGGCAATTTTATTTGAAATACAACCACTCACAACTGTTTTTAAATATCTTCATTTTTCACTGACTTTTCGCTAGAATACACTGTGTTTTTATTCTTGTGAATGATAATTTAAAACATATACATTACATTCAGTGTGATACTTTAGTCAATTGCTCAAAATTATTTTATTGATTATAGGTTAGATAAAGATAAATGAAACTCAAGATGTGTTGCTGATGATCCTATGACAATAAGATATATGTGACAAGTTGAGTTTCATGTCCCGTAAATATCTTAACATTGCGTCACATGTAACGTTTAGACATGCACCAGCTATAGGTATTTTTAAATTATTAGCTTTCCAGTAAAGCAATTTTCCCGAAAGAATTTCACTAGGGCCGACTCTGGCATTGATGACGACCTGAGAACCCGTACTGTACACCTCGCACATTTATTATTCTTGCTATATACGAAATGAGCATAGAATAACAAGCCACTGTGGAAGCATTATGAATTATGATTATGTAAATGTAAAATTATCATCCTTTGAACAAACAAGTCCTTAATTTTAGCAGGTGGCTTAGCAAAACAACGGGCGGAATTTGTACTGTCTAATTCAATTCAAATTAATGCAATGCCTCCTTGCGTTAGTGGCTTATGGACCAGTAAATAGAGGTAATTTTGCTACAGTAACATCACGGTGGAGAATACATCATGTTGATGTTCATAAATCAAAGGTGGGCAAAATAAATCAAGGCTTCTCATTCCATTTACCAGGGGATATGTTAAAAATGTTTTAAAACCAAAAATTACATGTGTTGCAATATTTAAAATTATTTGTAGCTCTATTTCAGTGCATAAAGTTTCGTAAAAAACTTTGTCCCAATAGTGTTCCATAATCCAAAACGGGCATTATTATATAAGAAGAATTTAACCGTAACTATTATACTCTGTAGCCAAAATTATAGTGACTCATCTTTAAACAAACATAAAAAAATTACAAAAAAAATTCTTTAAATAAGTTAAATTAGGTCTTTTACCAATATTAGACACAGACACGAATATTCTAATACATAAGATAAAGCCGGACAGGGCTCTCTATATTCATGGAGTCGCCACAATAAATTTAGCAACTTTTCAGGTCGTAGAAATTTCAAACTGTTCAATTCATTGAGATTTTAATGTGTATTCTGGTTTATTTATTTATATTGCATATTATTATCATAATCTACATCCATTTAGGCATTACTGACAGTTTTTGTATAATAATCCTGGTCTGTAGGTATGTTGTACAAGTAATGTTAGTTACGAGAAAGCAACATACGATAGTTCAGACTCTAATTGAAATATGGGTACTTGAAGGCAATGCTGTATACAGTGGATGGAACAACCTGTTCGGTACATAAAATATTCGGTACTTATATGGCATCACAAGGTAATATTTCGTGGAAGATCTTACGCCGAGCTCTTCAGAGTAATTATTATGGCCACAATATCGTAGAGAATATACGGACACCGTAAATTTAAGTATATCCATGAAGCTGCCTGTGATCCATGTTATTAAGAAGCCGGAAAAATGTACAAGCCTCAAAAGCAATCTGGCTTTGTACAATTTGTCATAATTGTCTGCTATCTTCCTGTAAAGCTTGGCAACAGAGATGAGCAGTTGTAGCGGTAGTCATTTGTTTGTTCTATAGTGAAATTTACCTCGACTGTACATAAAATAATATTTTAAAATATCTATATTTTGTGACATTAATGTATAATCTTTTCTCTGTGTATTTTTACATATGTAATATATGACAAAATTTTATTACAATAATTTTATGATTACATTTTACATCTTCCAAATAAAATTACGTACATACGTATTCGTTAAACAGAGAGTTAATATTAGAATAGAATAAACAATTATATAAAGATAAATTTTGCTTTGCAGGATGGAATCTGTATCACGTATTTTAATTAAAATCACTGTAAACCAGTCATAAGAATTTATTTTTGACCAAGAATAACTGAATGGATAATAATGTTAACAGCATCGTTATAAATGGCACATTTGATACAGTATATTTTATAAACGTTTAAGTGGACTTGTCTTGTTTAAAAAACTTTTGTCACAAATTAATTGACCGTTCATTTGTCTCTCTTCCCTTAATTTTATATAATTTAAAGATGATTTACTGAGTGTTTACTGAATGGTGGTTAGGGCTTACCAACGGAAGTCGTTCCTGAGGCACAAATGTGACCCACAGAATAAAAATATGCCGCCTCCTCTTACACACAAGTCCTTGTGGCTATAATGAGGGGTAGAGATACTTTTTTAGTTTGCACAAATAAGTCCGTACATGTAATCAAATTAGGGGTATTATTATAAAAGACATTCGGTCAATAATTTATTAGGAAACACCCTTTTTAATTAGACACCAATGGGATTCTCTTCTGACATTACGGGACAGAAAGTTTCCGTAAAATTTTCGCAGTTATCCCGTAGGTATCGGAATTTTATTAATTATTGAAGTTAATTAGTCAGCGAAGGCATGACAGCGGTGATGTATAAGAACTTTACAGGTTTCATTAATTTTAAGTGAGAAGCTTGGTTTATACAAGTTTCTAATTGCAATGATGATTATTAACAGTAAAAAGGTAAGTTTGTGCTTTCTTTGGCAAAGTTTTCAAATGGCAAGAAATTCGTTTTTGGAATTTTATTCATTGAAAAACAATGACAATGATTATCAAATGATTTTAGTAAAAATTGCAAGATACCACTATTGCACAAAGAAGGAAAGAAATAATTAAATTATTTCTATTGGAAAATAAAAAGCATTTTTTCCAAAAGAAGCTACTTTATAGTCAAAATATCGTCTTAAATTATTGTTGATTCCAAAAATGAATGCGCCCTCTGCATGAAAATATTTGAACCTACTTAAAAGGTAATTTTTGGAAGCTTATTGCTGATATAATGATAAATAACACGTATTTGGGTTTGTTTAACGTAATAATTGTGGTGCTTGTGATTTTTTGGTATTACAATTTACATGCAATGTTAAAAACGACGTGGTTAGTATTTGTACATTTGTGTTTTTTTTTACATTTTAAAATGGCATTCAAAAGAAATCAGCATAACACAAACTGTCGTTTTTATAGGTGTCATTCCGTAAAATGTGTCAATAGAAGTGTTTAAGATAGAAGATAGGTAGAAGTTTGGCCCTAGTATAAGAAACTGTTTCTCACTCATTTCTCCAAAAGGCATGTAACAATTTAATAACAGGGAACACGTTTATTTACACAACATAACCACTTTGCTGCAGTTTGTCTATACTTTTCTATTATTAGTCCTATAAAAGCAGAATATATTGTAATTTAAACATTATTTAACAAAAACAAACACTAATATGGTATCACCATACAGTTTATCACACCTATTTTAGTAGAAAATGTAAGTAAACAAAAGCTAGGGTAGCCGTTTCAACCCAAAAAATTCATATAATTAGCAATGAAGCACTTATGGGACGTTTGACTGCTTTTACCACTCTTTTTATCCTTTATTTCACCCTAACTAGCACATGAAGTCCCTATATTTATGGCAGTTAAATGCTAAATTGCTGGATGATGTGACATGAAATGCAAAATTTTTACTCGTCTTCCTCCATATTTGTTTACAATTTGCAGCGCCCTCATCGGTAATCTGAATCGCCAATAGGTCGAATATAGGGAATTGTCATTATTTCTTTGGTATTTGCGTACATGCATCCATACATCATAAAAAATAACCACAACATCTTGTCAATTTTTCTTATAAATTAATACATACACGATGATACTTATTATTTATTTATAATACCTACTTAAAATAAAAATAGACAAATAAACTCAAATGAGTAATGATACAATAAAACCTTTTGATACCAACTCAATATGTGTTAATTAACTTTAAGGCAACAAGAAAAGAGGAGCAATTTATAGCATAGCTATTAGTTATTTAATTCTCGAATTTTCTTATTCTTCCAACGATTTCAGTAAGTATTTAAATGAAAACATATGTGGGTGATTCACTTTCGAGTGTGTAACATGGGTATCTCGCTTATTATAAAAGATAGACTGTAGGTTTAAATTCGGCAAAGTTGCGGAATTTTGTGCTCAATAAGTTGGCGCAAAGAAAACCCCCTTATCCGCTTTCGTTTTTGAGTAAGAGGCAAAAAAACATTTTTTCCGGTTTTCGTTTTCTGGCCATAACTTCTATACTTTTGAAAATATTGGCGTATCGTTTTCACATTATTAGGACACTTTCTTGAGACAAATACGATGCCGTAAACCGTTTTTAAAAAAATGTCACTTCTATCGTAAATCATCTTCAACTTTATTTTTTCTTATGGGCACCATATTAATTTTTCTCTTATTTGAATAAACCGCTTTTTTCTGAATACAACAATATAATATATGTTAATATTTGCCTAAAAAATAAGGGCATTAATGAAGGAAAATAGGTATTTTTTTGAAAATGTCTAGTTAGCCATGGCCATGACAGTCAATTCTTGACAAACCACAAATGTTACTTATAATTTGTATACACTGCATCTGTGGAGTACTTTTTACATTGACTAACGATGTATTCAACCGAAGAGAAACAAGATATTGTAGATATTTATTACAGATGTAAGAAAAATTTAAACAGAACTGTTGAATATTTAAACACAACCTGAAAGACGACAACCATGCAAGACACTAAACTGCACTGTAATTTAAGAAATTATGGCAGTTTTTCTAAACTAAGAAATAGGTATGGATCTCGCATGAATGAAGAAAATTAGAAAAACTGTCATAATTCCTTAAATTACAGTGCAGTTTAGTAATATATGTCTTGCATGGTTGTCGTCTTTCAGGATATGTTTAAATATTCTTCAACTGTTCTGTTTAAATTTTTGTTACATCTGTAATAAATATCTATAATATCTTGTTTCTATTCGGTTGTATACATCGTTAGTTAATGCAAAAAGTACTCCACAGATTCAGTTTATAACAATTATAAGTGATATTTGTGCTTTGTCAAGAATTGACTGTCATGGCCATGGCTAACTAGACATTTTCAAAAAAACACCTATTTTCCTTCATAATGCCCTTATTTTTTAGGCAAATATTAACATATATTATATTGTTGTATTCAGAAAAAATCGGTTTATTCAAATAAGAGAAAAATTAATATGATGTCCATAAGAAAAAATAAAGTTGAAGATGATTTACAATAGAACTGACATTTTTTTTTAAAACGGTTTACGGCATCGTCTTTGTCTCAAGAAAGTGTCCTAATAATGTGAAAACGATACGCCATTATTTTCAAAAAAATAGAAGTTATGGCCAGAAAACGAAAACCGGAAAAAATGTTTTTTTGCCTCTTACTCAAAAACAAAAGCGGATAAGGGGGTTTTCTTTGCGCCAACTTATTGAGCACAAAATTCCGCAACTTTGCCAAATTTAAACCTACAGTCTATCTTTTATAATAAGCGAGATACCCATGTTACACACTCGAAAGTGAATCACCCTACAATATCCAAATAATAAAAAATCGGATTCACCGAACATATTTTTATTGACAATTAAAATTTAAATCTTTCTTCTGTGCATTTAAAAACAAAATTGTCTGGCGATGTACGTATTTCAAGCTCAGACATTACCAGTGTTCCAGTTTCCAGTTCAGCAAATTCCTAATTTCTTGGCGAAACGGAGCCGTCTGATGAATAATTAATTTAACACAAAAACAAAGTGGCCTATATTTATTTCCGAGTACTTTAATTTCCAGAAGAACTCCGCTTTTGAAACATAATCAAGAATAATAACCTCATATTTATTTTCCCTTCTCGTTTTACGTACTATTGCTTTACTGAGCTTTAAGACAGTATTAATAACATTTATTCAGGGTACACTGCCTTCCTTGAAGAGAACATCGAATCAGAATTTTGCTAGAAACAGATGGTAAATACACAGTAATAATCGGTAGCAAAAAATTCTGTTTTCGAAAGAAAAGCAGATGTATATAAACATCTATCATAAAACTTCAGGCACAGTATTTTTTAATCGAAATAAAGTGTATTGGCTTATTAAGACACATCGTCTAATGGATTCCAAATAATAGTATACCACCACCTCTTCCACATAGATTCAGATTTTAAGACTAATCATCTATACGGGGTACACCTATGATACATCAATATCAAAATACGGGGTAGAGCTATTATTATTAATATTATTATTTGTGTTTTTGGGCATTATGCACTTCTCTGTCCCATTAGACCGGGTTAATACCAACTCTAGCAAGAAATTATTTTTGATATATAACCAATCGTATACGATCTTACTAAATTGGTGTATGAAGTATGGCTGCTTTTTGTGACTGGGTATCTATACCTACACTTCCTTCCAGGCTAATTATATACCTATTACTATTAATTATTATTATTATTATTATTATTATTTAGGCAAATAAATGCATACATTTTTACCTTTTAACAGAAATTTTAAATCTGTTAAGGTAAAAAAAGGTAGTTTATTAATCAAAGTAAGCTACTGTCCAATGGGCAAACATATGCTTAAAAACATTTAAAAAAACCATTTTTTCACCAAAATGCAAACGTTTATAAAACATAATTATTATACATAGTGTAAATATAACTATGTCTACATTTTCGTCTACATTTACATTTTACAAAAGTTACTTTTATCGAGCAGTAAAATTACTAGATGACATTAATTAGATAAATGTTTTATTCTAGTGTTCGATTTTACCTCTGAATAAAACGAAAAGGTGCGAAGAGGTACGAAAGATGAAAGGTGACCTACGAACAATGTATTTTATATACGATATTTTTATTCATTTAAATTTTATAAATTTTAAAATAAATGTTCAATATTTCAACAAAAAAACGTATAATCCACAACCACCACGTTAAAAAACGGTAATTAAACGTACTTGTGTACCCATTGGAGGTGCTGGTAATTATATACCTAATTTTGAAAAAAGTAAAAGAAAATTTTGCGAATAAATACCAAAAAGAGTGGCTTACGAAAAATGTTAAGAGAATAAAATTAAAGGGACACGAGATAATGGTCCTTTACACTAAATTCCGTAGATAACTGGAAAAGACGATGGATTACTTATAAATTTCGTTATGCATTTCATATATGTACAGGGTTAAAGACCGAATATGGCCCCTGGCCAAAAATAAATTTAGTATTTTAGTCATCTTTACAATGGTCGTAACATATTCTGAGCACGAAAGGTTCATGGATACCAGAATTTGTAACTAAAAAATTTTAGCTTTCTCAATTTTCCTTAAAAGCCATACAGCCAGAAAAAAATTTTAATTATTCGACGGTTCGCATACAACAATACCGTTTATTTTGTAGCTGGAAATAATTTGAAAGATAAATACAATTTATGTGTTCTTCCTATGAATTTAGGACGGTGCTCCGCAAAATATTTAATTGTCCATACTTGTTTTGACTCTTGCTTCGCAAGGTGGGTAACTATCACAGTAATCAGCACTCCTGATAACCATGCTTACAGTCTGCCCTATTAATTATTTATTATATTTTAGAGATGTAAAATTTCCACAATTTCTGTAAACAACATATTTTTTAATTAAATTGGTTGTATTTCTTGCGCCCCCATGATACCTACGATAATAAATGAGTTAATAAAAACCTAGTAGTTTTTAAATCAAGTGAAAGTTGAGAACATTTGACGTATTTATCAGTAGGAATTAATAATTAATACATTCATTAGGTAAAAAATACAGGAACGTTTAAGAATAATCAGCTTTATTGCGTCAGATTATCAGAAACAAGATATAAAATAAAATTAAACAGTTCCTTGATAAAATATTTTATCCACTGCTTTTTGTGGCACAACTTTTATATTTATTACTTTCTAGAAGAATTCCTGTAATATTGACACAGATTTGTAGTGACAGAGAAGGGAAACATATTTCATACACTTAAGAGTCCATTCACTAGTCCGAAATAAGCCCAAAATCGGCGTTCGTCTCGTGTCTAATTATAAAAAAACTATAAAAGATAGCGACTTTTAGTAAAAAAGTATTGAAAGATAAGACTTTAATCTAAATCCCTATAGTAGTAATTTTTTGTAATTCTCTTTATTTTTAAAATTCCAGCAAACAATCTTGTAGTAAAATAGTGTATTTTCAAAAATTATTTTCTCTAAAATACATGTATTAAACAAAAATTTGCTACTATAGGGATCTAGTTTATCTTTTGATCTTTCCGGTGATATATAATTTATAACATTAAAAAGAAATTTTGTTGCAATTATAAGACAAATCCGGTACCCTTGCAATGAGGGTTAACTTTATTTCCATGTGCCTTTTTACTTCGGCTTTACGCGCACCTCCGAAATATAAATAATTCGGTAGTGGAAATATGTAAGTCTTCACCCATCGGTTACCCAAGCTCTCAACCCCACCCCGAATTCATGTCTGTCAAGTCTACAGTGCATGCACCCTAATTCTTTTACCCCACTTCTAAAATGAAAAAAGGGTGCGAGCTTTAAAAATGTTCTTGATACTGCATTGTGGATATATAATAATTGCTGTTTTCTTGTTGTAATTTTAGAGATTCTCAAAAGAATTATTAAATGATCTAGTTCCAAAAAGTAAAAATATTATCAAAATAGAATGAAGCGACTTAGTTCAATCGCAGACAAAAAAGTAAGTTCAATCTAAAACTGAATAATTGACTTAGGAAGTAAATGGATTTCTTCTGCATAATTCACTTTTGCACCAAGCGTAAAAAGAACCTGCTCCGGGATTCCGAGCGTGATGCCAAAACGTATACATTCTGCTCTGAAAGTTATGGCACTTTCACGGGCTTGTATATTGATTTATTTCAGCTAGTTGCAATCTAATTTGTTTTATGTCCAGATTTATGCATTTTGTCTGGAATATTACAGGTTCACGTGAATTTATTCCCACCCTGCCCTGGACTGAAATGTTAATATGGGTGCTAAAATATAATTAATAATTAAGGTAATTAAGACCTACCTAAATTAGGATGCAGTTATAATTAATTACGTAGTCGGTGTTACCAGTGTGCAGATTAAATAACTATCTAGGTGATTTATTTATAGTGGGTTTTTGTTTCTCTTTAGCTATATTTAATAAAGTTAAACGGAAAAAGTTTTCATCGGTCAGGCCTTTTAATTATCCTTTGACAAATGGTCTACTCATAAGTTGTAAGTAAATATATTTAAGTACTTAGTAGTAGTAGTAAAGTATGAGAAATCAGAGAAGATAAATGTATACGTAGTGTCGTATTTTCGTTCTTTCAAAGAGGACTATTCGAACATTTCGACAAAAGCATAGGAAAAAAATTAGATCATCTAACTTTTTGCTAACCTCATGAGTAAATACGAAATTCAATCACTGTATACGGCTGCATCGCCTAATCTAAATAAGGGGAATAGTTTTAATTACTTAGAAGTCATTCTATATAATTTATTAGAGTTTGTTTTATAGAGCTATTCGTTTTTTTTTCAAGCTTCAGTTTATTTTTCCAGTCAACGTATTTTTATATTATTTCTTTTTAGACAAATAAAACCCTCTATTTTATAATTAATTACGTATTACATATTTCAATTAACCATTCTTACATTCGTCAGGCTGGCCTGACGAGACCTCACCAGCTAGACACGATATTTACGTCATGAAAATAGATGCCGCCTTATTGTGACGTAACTCTTTTGTTCTGCTATTACAATATCTAAGCCAATTTACTATTAAAATGTTGTTGTTGTTATTGGAAGGCGGCGCGGTTACCCGCAGCACTCAGGTCTTTCGATCCATTGTGCCTGCCGCTAGTCGAGAGCTATTGGAAGCAGAGACTTGAGATAACCAAGTCTCTGATTGGAAGAGACTCGTGTTATACGCATAGGCCACCACTCATTCTAGGGAAAGCTCTCTAATGTCCTGGGGCAGCAGAAATGCTGCGCCCAGATGTTTGTGTCTCTAGGCCAAGAGGCAGGCACAGCGACACAGGATGTGAATGGAGTCCTCAGAGATAGCAAACACTTCCTCCTGAAAGATCGTGGCATACTTTCCCAAGGAGAAGGATAGTCTCGCCCTTGGGCGCACGCCCTGGACTCCCGCCCCTGAGCCCTGGTCTGTCTTGGACCCATGCGTAAACCAGACGAGCCCATTCGAGACCTGAGCACCAGAATTTTCGAGCCAGGCGTCCCTGTCCGGTATCTCTATTATGAAAGATTTAAGAAACACATTCAAATAATTTTAAAACTCTGTCAAACGTGTTAACATCAATCCGGCGTTTAATAATGAACATACAAAATATTAGATATTCCAAGTTCCTACTGTATGATAATTAGTGCCGATCGTCATCAAACAGACCATGCCATTACTAGAGTATAGTATGACTATACTCTATACATTACTAAAGTATAGTATATCTATACTCTAGTAATAATCTAGTATAGTATAGTATATCTATAATCTAGTAATCTAGTATAGTATATCTATACTCTAGAGTATATACTCTATACTCTATTGGCATAGATTTATAAATGTACCATATTGGATATCGTTCGTATCAATTTATGTAAAGATATACCAAATTTCACTGCATTTGTTTCAGTGATAAAAAGATATGAAGGAAATAAGAAAACTCAAGATTTCAGCCTCTTCAGGATATTTCAGCAACGATGCGATGTATCGCCATGGAAAGGCGCATGAAAAGGCGCAACTTTTTTGTAATTTTAGCTACCCTGCATCTGTTCTGGTTCATGATATCCCAATGGTGTACACCTTGAAAGTTACCACCCTGTATATAGTAACATTACTATAAAGTTCTAAAACTTAAGTTACTATCCTGTATATAGTAACGTACTACAAGGTTCCAAAACTTCACAGTATATATTAGAGAGGGGATTGCATTACAATATTTTTCTTCAATCTGTCCCTATCCCTGCATTGGTTGTAAAAACAGATGCCATAATTGTGCATATTATTATAGAATTTCTTTATCTGTATAGACAACTTAGCTACCCCCTTTTGATCATATACACTATATTTTCTTTAATATAAAAAAATGTACTTATAATGTATGTTTTTTAAAAATATATTATTGTTTAGTGCAATTAGTCATGGAATCAATAATACTAAAACTTGAATGTTAATATTATTCATATTAACATAACAAACGTTTTGCGGCAGACAACTTGGTGTGAACGTATTGTGTGGGTGTCAATTTATTGTTAATTGTTAGTAATAGATCATAAAGATAAACATTTAAATAAACTATATTTTAATAAATTAATATTTATAAGTAGAACTATAGTTTATCGGCGTTTGCATATTATCGGAACATCTCTTTGAAGATTGGAAATTTAAACCAACAATACTGTCCCCTAGCGACAACTGCTGAGCCATCATTTTAGGCCCACACTCATATTATACTCGTATTCGTAGATTTAATGTAATGGGAGCCTTAAATTCGCTGCCCCTTTTTACTTCCGAATTGATTATAGTAAATGACAACTGTGTGCCATTTGTTATGTCATTTGGATGTCAGGATGTCTTAAAATATTCATCCATTCCTAACTCAAATTTCTAATAATTCTGCCTATTCGTTTAAAAATAGCGCAGGTACATTTAATTAAGATTAAAAAATACAATTAATTTCAATTGCAAATATGTATTTCTGAATTTACTTATTTTGCACTGTAACTTAAATTCAAGTTTATGATTTTTATTAGTATATTAAATTTACGTAACCCCTATATATCAGACCAATTCATTTCTGACTGTGTCTACGAAAGTCTCATTACAATTACTATTTTAACTATTTCTCCTTTTATTCTTTAAATAAATAAGACAACTACATCTCAACAATCATATTCAACACATCTTCTATTACAATCCTGCAATACTGAAGGGCATTTACACCATTCCAGTGTTCCTATACTATTGGATGATATTACAAATAGTTTGGGTTACGGATACAAAATCATTACCCAGAGAAACCAAGTTAATAAAGGGATTCCTCTACTGTTACAAATTAGATGGACATGTTAACTCGGTTAGTAGCTATCTCAACCCTAAAGTTTCTAATAGTTTGATTGGTGTAATTTAGTAATTCTATTATTTAGAGTAAAATGTTATCTCTCAATATCATTCATGCTTCATTTCTAATGTAGGTGTAGCTGAATTATTGTAGGTATATTTAAGTTTACAGATATATAATAATAATAATATTATCTTTATTCCACATTCTAATCACAAGAATTATACCGAAAGTATGAGATTTGTGTGGGAGAGGGGCGGCATATGATTATTGCGCCTCATGAACGACCACAACCCCTAAGCCCTAACCACAATTCAGAGCTGGAATGAGGGAAACCTGGAAAATCTCATTAGTTAAAAGAGTAGTTAATCGCTCACATTGACACCAGGCTGACATTATTCCCATCATAGTTATGCACGTCAGGATGGTTACTAACCCAACCTTGTGAACAAGCCTTAATGTACAAAACAATTTTATTGATCGGCAGAATGGAGATACGAACCCACGATTTGTAGGTTAAGCGATTGAGACACTAAACTCTAGCCACTGACTCGGTTGATATAAGCATGTATTCTCTTATTTTAACAAAAAAAAAAAAGTGAAAAGGAGCAGCCCGAAAAAAAGACTACGATTGCACTGTAGCGGCAGTTATTGTCTTGGTTATATAGTAGACCAGCTAACTTCCTATAGTTGATTGAGTCAATTACCTAATGTATTCACTGGCTTACTTGGTAAGGAAAACCGATTCAAATCATAATAGTTATTGTGCGGTAATGATTATACACTACTGAACTACACTACACATGAACTACACTAAATTTACTATAAAGTATATTCCGAAAATGTTATAGTATTGTACATTTTTAAACTACAGAGGTGTATACGAATATACTTCTGAACTATACTTCTGAAAACTAATACAGTTAATAAAATTGTACAGTTTTTTAATACTGAGATATTAAGTATCTTCGTATTAGAATTTCCAATATACAGGGTGTCCCAGTGTGAGTGTACAAAAATTTACCGCGGGTTGGACCAGACCAAAATAAGAATAAAACTCTTATAAAAAAATTTCTCTGATGCACGCCTAACGGGTTACAGGGTGTTATTTTGAAAAAAAAAACAATTTTCCGCAATAACTTAAAAATCGTAAAGTAATTTTTGGGTGACGTGTACATCTATTAAAGGCAATTAAAACTACATGGCGTTGGTTTAACTCTGACACCTGTGGTGGCCTAGACCTACTCTTCCTTATGACTTCCTTTGCATGTATTTTTCTGCATAAAGGAATGTAGGCTATACTTTACGCTCAATTTGCTCGAGAATGGTTGGTTTTAGAGCCGATTAAAGAAAACTTAGTTAATCGACGAAAAAGTAGGATAGGCACGAGTTATGAAGACAAAATCATAAGAAGAGTAGGCATAGACCACCACATGTGTCAGAGTTAAACAAACACCATGTAGTTTTAATGACCTTTAATAGATATACACGTCACCCAAAAATTACCTAAATCTACGAAACTGTTTTTAAGTTATTCCGAATAATTGTTTTTTTTTCTCCAAAATAACACCCTGTAACTCGTTAAGCGTGCGTCAGAGAATTTTTTTTCAAGACTTTTATTCTTATTTTGGTCTGGTCCACCCCCTGGTAAATTTTGGTATGCTCACACTGAGACACCCTGTATAACAAACGGAAAAATTCACCCGCATATAAAAATGCCATCTTCCAATAATTGTATGATTCATAGTTTTTGGAGCAAACTTTAGAAGTTTGCCTTGATACTGCACTTTGAGTATTTAATTTTATACTTCTGGTTTCCTGCTTTTTGTTATTTTACGGGTGGTGTAATCCCAAAAGAAACTATGAATCCTGAAAACGCAACGCAAATAAGTTACATTATCCCATTTGTATATTTAAATAACCTAGTCATCAGTTTCTCCGTCAAAAACAACCACCCTAATTTCCTAAATGAAACTGCTTTAAAATATATAAGGAACACATTGTTCTTTCTGGAGAATCTTCTTTAACGATTTTAAGGTCTCGAGCATTTTTTAATATATCACAATTAAGGTATCTAAAATATTCTCTAGAAAACTTCAAATTCCACAATATCTTATTCTATTGCTATCCAATTTTTTAAGAGTAGTTTCCACCTAGAATATTTCCATGATGTGTAAATATTTACGAATAACTGTAGCCCAAGTGTTTTCACACCCAACTGACGAAGGAAATTATTAATGGCAGAAGATCATAAATTCAATTTACTAAATTACAAATTCATTGTATAATTTCGCACTTTACAACAGGTTCTAAGGCTCCTTCTCGCAATTTATCCCGCGTTTGTGCAATTTAAATAGTAATTCCATTAAAAGAAACTCATAAACCATACGACGACATTTGCTTAGAGCCAGAGCCGTAACCCGTAACAATTATACTTTTAATTGCCACTCGGGGCAAATATCATTTTCTCCATTCAAATGGTTAAAAAGTTGAACGACAGTATTAATGCTGACAATACTAATTTTTTAAACAGTTTTACATTATTATTGGCAAAGAATAAAAGCCGGTTTCGCACATTCTGTGGCAGATAAGTGCGAAACCGATCAGTGTCTGGGGGTTGGTCTCGATGAACGATGTGGCGACTATACCAATCGGAGCTCGTTATTTTCGGCATCTCCTTCAAATAAATATGTGTATCTAAAATATTTTACTTTTCATACGCACTCAAAATATATTAATTGGATTTAGTCTTATGATTACCTGATAAGAAACCCAAATATATTTATATCATGTGAAAGCAAATATAAATTATTGTGGGTACGAACAGGAGTAATAAAATCATCACCAACAGCTGCGCCGGAAGTAATGATTAAATGTATAGGGTCATCATAAAGTAAGGGCTATACCTTAAAGTCTTATATAATTTTAAGAAATCAAGCTAGTAGCAAAAAGTAAATGGAATCTAGTTGCTTCAGTAATTAGATTTTACTGTATCCACGGAAGACAAAAGAGTTTCGTGTCAACTGCTGATACAAGTGTCAAACGTAACTGATGTTTTTCAAAATCATGTTATAAGCACACATTTTGAAAATTCATGGCCTCCACCAAGATCGCCTGATCTTAACCTAGCGGATTATTTACATGGTGAGAAGTTTCCGAAAACAGCTGAAGAGGTTTTGAACAAAGCAATTTAATTTTGAGCCTAGATAATTGTATTATATTCCTACAATGCCTTTACGATTAATTTTGTACTTCGTTTATGGTAAAAATTACTAAGATACAGTATTGTAATTGCGTATTGTACTACGACCCTGTGGGGTTATTTAAAGAATTTAGTGTTTAAAACGCACCAACAACGCTGGAAGAATGAAGACTATATTAGGGAGCAAATTGTTGCAATTGAACCAGAATTGCTGAATAATGCTGTGTGCAATTTGGAGGAATGGTTGGCGATCGTATAGCAGCAAAATGGACGACATATCGAACATTTGCCTTAACCACTGTTGGAAATAAGAAATCCCATTACCTTCCAACCAGTGCCCCTAAATACTGTTTGTAAATATCTAAAGGGAAAAATATGATGGTTCCATGCTAAATTCGGACCATTGGAAACATTATGCAGTGTTGCTTTGAAGCGTGTAACCCCTAACTGGGAATGTAAAAGGGTAGAGAAAGCATATGTGGTACTTTTCTTGACCTTTGATAATCTACAAGGATGTTCCGAACCTACAAGGAAGTTTCGATAAGTAGATTTTGGTTTTCATTAAAAATACAAGGCTTTTTGCTCCACTTCAAAGTCGAGGGCAAAGTGCTTCGGATATCTGGATAGTAGAAGATAGCGATAGAGAGGCAGAGAGACAAAGAGAGAGAGGAATATACTCCAAAACGAGGATTTTTATGGTTCTGTTACATCGTTCTTCATTTACCATAACAATATTTTTAAAAATTCTCAGTCGAGTAAACAAAACAAATCTAGACTACTTTATATAAATCTACAACTTAATAACAAACTACGTACTACTTATTTATGAAGGTAATCCGATTAGTATTATTACAGCGATTAATACAGTTTTTAATAAATTATTTATAATTTATTACAATACCATGCCATACTCTCTATATAATCCTAAATATCACAACAGATTGGAGGACAGGTATTTTAAGGTGATAATCATAATTTAGTGCCGGTTTGTGGAAGATGCAGTCAAAGTCTTTACATAATTAGAATATATGTAGACGTTGATGGGAGTCTTAAGGCTTAAAATAAGCGGCTTATTAAATAAATTTCTTCAGACAATTTATTTAATTAAAGCAAGATTTGCAGAAATGAGAAATGTCTTACAAGTTTGAGAATACGATAATTTAGTAAACTGTTAGGCGTTTCGTCATCAAAGTTAATATGCCTATATTTTGGCCCCAGTTTTTTTATTGAATTTCACTACTATGTACAACAAAAATTATCATGCATATCTGGGATCACCTTACACAAATAACAATAAAACAAACACCTACTACGAGTATCAAAATAAATAAATAAATAAATTACACTTCAGTTTATCTATAATCTGAAATGGAGAATCTCAAAACATTTGAAAAATATCAGTTCCTTACGGTTTGTATGTCATTCAATCGTATGTAACTGTAAGTTTAGTTAAGCAACTAGGGAAATTATTAATGTAGAATATATATTAATAGGAGGTATATACACATACTAATAGTAGATATATAATAGTATATTAATATACATATAATGCATTGGATATGCATACAATATTGTATACAAGGTGGTGTACAGGATATTTCGCATAAATGTGTCACTATGGAGGTGAATGTTTGATGCAGCCACATATAATTTTTCGGAACAAAGAGAGACACATTGCATATAATAAACACTTAATAGCAGATACAGAATATAAATCTACTAAATTTACAATTTTTTCCCGGGTCAGTCACTTTTAGAATAATAAAATAACGACATGCCAATACCTGAAATATAAAAGTATAGAGGCAATAAAAATACATATTCAATAAACTCACCCACGCGTTTTTTAATGCCTGCTATCCGGATATTTCGTCATAAATCCCGAGATGTCAGGCACCTCTAAGCGCACGTACATACATATAGAAATAAAGTTGACTGTACAGGGTGTCACCTTATATGGGCAATGATTTCTCCCATTTGCATAAACGACTGGAATAAAAAATACATTCGTAGGAATAACAGGCCTGATAATAAAACAAAGTGTTTCTTTTATCTATTCCTTGTCTCTGACAAAAAAAAGTAGCACTAGAATTAATTCCAGATAACATAAAGAGTAATTTACGACGTTGTTAACACTGTTCATGAATTTAAAATTTATTGATTAATATTTTTATGACTACCATTCGTCTCTTCGGCTTGTTTGACCTATAATGTTCACCTTGACTCTTCAATAATGTTTTGTGTTTTCCAATTTGCCTTAATTTTAAGCATTGGAAAGCACATTTAATCTGAATTAATTATTAACAATAGTTTTACTAAAATGTTAGTCCAAATGTAGGTGCATGACGTGTACACTCATATTTGACAAAAATATTTACATATAATGCAATACATTATAATACATGCAGCAAATAACACTACATGTAATATTAAAGTAGTACACTAATTTATTAAAGTAGTTTTAAATTGATCTTCAAATGACCACGCAATAAAAAGGATTATACCTACTTTCATAACATTTGTTATGGTTAACTCCGATATAGCAATAATAGCTCTTAATGAATCTCAAGTTTAAGTGATATTCACATGCATTCCGGCCTTGAAGGAAATGAAACGACCGACTCTAGCCAGGGATGCGCTGTTTTTAGCACATCCTCGAGTTCTGTGAAGAATTACCAAGAGCTGTTACTACCAGAAGATAGTTCTATATGGATGGCCAAAATTGTATCCAGAGGTAGTCCTAAAGTTTAGTCCCTTCCATTCATTCGCGCTATTCCGGCCTTGAAGGGAATGAAGCAACCGATTCTAGCTAAGGTTACGTAAGGAGTACCGTGAAGAACTATCAAGAGTTGTTCCTTCAAAGGTGTTTTATAAGAAACCCTTCGAAAACAAACACCCTATAACAAGATCCTTGATCTGCTGAGATGAGATGCTTAATATTTGGAAAAAGGCAACTTCTGCCAAAGGATCTAGATAAGTTCTCACCCGATAAGATGGTCATTAAAAGACTCTGAGAGATTGTGGCTCACCCCTAATTATATTTCATCTAAGAGATTCACCTATTAGATGAACTACATAATAGGGCGTGAGCCACAATAGGCCACATGGTGGCGGTGGTTTCTAGTTTTCGCCTCACTTACCTTTGAACATCACCAACCCTACAATTCACACCACACACAGGCACTTCAATTCTGTTTGAACTTACAAAACGATGGTTTCAATTATTTGGTGCTGGCCAACTGTTTTTATATAAAAAAGATAATTAATAAAAATGATTTGAACTAAGATAATTCACATCCATCACAAACATTGGAAATAATCTGCGTTATTCCTCTTTTCAAGTAGACGAGTTTATCATTCCTCATAATAGCCTATCACTAAGTGCCTTTGTTCGTAACATTCTCCGAGGGATTATAACTGATCTCCTTTATGCAATAACGGATTTCGTGGTAATTCCTTTTATTGCCCCAATAAATAAATGCTTTTCTCCGGCCGAGATTTTACACTTGGAGGTTTAATGATTTAAAACTCAATTTTTCTGTTCTTAATGGCCACTAGAAGACATTATTTTGCTCAACATGTGATTTAGTTTTACATACGCATAAACTATTGGAAATTCATCGTAATATGGCGTTACTTAGGTACTAAATTGGTTTTTGAAGCTGATCGCGCATCCACAGACACGATTAAAAAAAATATTTTGGAGTGCGAAAGTATTCATAATATATTTTAACCATCAGTTTACTGACTAAAAGTTTAGAATGTGAATTTCTTTAACATTTTATCTATAACTATACATATTCGAAACTTATAGTTAGTTAACTACCGGTTAAGTAACGGTAACTAGCTATCGTGATGCCGGGCAATAGTAACTATTTGTGGACCAGCTGTATGATTCATTATATTTTTCTTTTGGGATTACAGTACCTGTTAAATAATATGAAACAGAAAACGAGAAGTAATCAAAATAAATATCGGAAGTGTAGTATCAATTATTATTTTACAGGTGGTGTGGTCCCAAAATAAAATATAATGAATTATATATAGCTATAATTTTGAAATGTAAGTAAGTCAAAATATTTTTAAAAACACAAAATGTATGTTTCATCTACGAAATGTAATAATGTGTGGTATAAGTACTATACTCCAGTTAAATATAGGTAAAAAAATATTTATCAGGTACCTATTGCCTAATTAAATAATGTGTCTGGAAAGAGAGGGTCTTAAAAAAGGAAGGCAGTCTCACAGACAATAGGTGATTACGATGTAAATAATATACCATATAGCTTTTCTGAAACTTTTTCAGCTGTGATAATTCCTTTAGAGATAAAAACATGTTTAGGAAACTTACTACTGATTGGCATTTGGCAAATTAGTTTGGTAGTAGATTAATATATTCTGTAAAAATTATTTAAAGATAAATAGGGTCAATTCAGTTCATTCTAGTGACATATATATCCTAATTGTTTACTAAATCTCTTCGCCTACAAATAATTGAAATATACTTGAAATTTTGCCATGAACTAAATTTATATATTTCTACAGAAAGCTTCAGATTATTCAGAATACTTCTTACAACACACCTAACGTTTTTATAGACTCAATCAACTCAAAAACAGAAACTTATCAGCTACTTAGAAAGGCACGTGAAGATGGATTCATTGGATTTCAACCAAATCGTACAAAAACTATATTTTTGTAGGTACAAGTTGAAGAGATAAAAGTCATACAGTATTAAAAAATACCTTTACAATGGGGTGTTTTCCTTTTTTTTTACATCGGCAATGGAAAGTAGTTGGGATTCTGGAATTTTAATATTGGGTTCATTTAAGTCCATAAATTATTTTTTTATTGTGCGCGATATCGCTGTGACGTCACTGAGCGAAAATTCAAAATTTGCGCCATTTTTTAGTGATTTCTAGGATATTTTCATTTGTGTGGTTGATGTCACTGCGTGACAACTTTACTTTTGTTTATGTTTGAATTGTTTGGTTAGGGTAAACATCCTGGTAAACATGAGACATTGTTTTTAGTTTATATTTTTACCTGTGAATTGTTGTCTCTGCCTGTGACTGATTACAAGTGTATTTATTAGTAATAGAAAAACATCGTAATTTGTAAAGGTAATTTTTGAATATATTTAATCGACTTTGCAGTAATACTGTTAAGTTAAATACTAACCTTACATTTTTCATACCTTTTATTTCTGAAAGGATCTATAGGATCTTTATCATAAAAGGATCTATAACCGATAAATTGTCGGACTTGGCCTCTACAAAACCTCGCTCCATGTTTAATAAAAGTTTACTTCACAAAAAAACAACAATACAACACGTAAGTTGTCAAGCCAAACATAAACAGGAAATTTCAAATGTCAATTATCGAAATGTCGACTGTCATTTGTGATCGTTACAAACTGAATTTAGCCACATATTATCAGTGTGGCCTCTTTATAGATACATATTCCCTAATTTTCGCTTAGTGACGTCACGAATATAGAATAAAATTTCAAAATTGAATAAAAAATTTTTTAGCGATTCAATCTTAATAATTTTTATCCTAATAAATATAAAAAAAAATATATTTTATAAAAATACAGGTTTCCACTTTCATTTCGATTGAAGGAAAACACCCCATTAAAACATATTTTATCCCGAGTCCATTTAGCTATAATTTAATTCTGAAATAAACTGTATATGCCTCTTAGCGTCTGTTTGCACGATTTCGGCTCACCCTGTACAGAGAGGATGTAGTCTGTGTACTCACGTCTTGTGACGATGATGTCATGAGTCACGGATAGGGATGGGTCAATTTATATATTTCCTGAGAGTCTTCCTTTGATTAAATGGTCTCCTACATTAGATTGTTGACTCGAATAAATAACTTCCATTGTTTATTTGACACATTTATTATGCAAAATATATTCTTTATAATGCTCCGTTGAACGCATGAATAAATGATAAACCCATGTGTGAGCGTCCGTTTGAACACATGCGGGGGCTTTATGATTTCTCTGTAAACGCGACTCAGCTTTTGCAGGTTATTTTGATTGATCGCTGGATAGATTAATAATATTGTCAAAGTCTACATTTGATATTGTGGAGCAGGTGTAAATATTGCCGCAAAAAGAGGAAACAAACGGAACGCGTATACACATTTGGCATAAATTTGGACTATGTGAACATCCGCAGAAAATTGAAAACATATGTCTATCAAAATTAATACTCGTACATAAAATCTCTTGATTTTTAGGCTCGGTTTATTTATACGTGAAAAACAGTAGTTTGTTTATCAACATAGTGTTACTAAATGTGATTTTTTTTTTAAATATAACTATGGATTTAAAACCACATCCATTTCACGATGCAGTAATAATAATATATTATTAGCTACCCGCACAATAACAAAGTCTGTTTGAGACGAACAACTCAAAATTTCTAGAATTAATAGGTTATATTTAATTTGATTATTATTTTTTTTTACTAAATTTCAAAACCAGAAACCCATGATTTGTCCTGTTGCCTAGTGAAGGTAATCTAGTATAATCAGTAGTAATAATACAAACTCCTCTATATTGTCGGGTTATATGTTGGTAACTTATTGCAAAATAACAAAATTTTAAATATTCTGTTTTTTGTTATTGTTATGTTTCTATTTTTTAAACAGGGTCATAGAAAATATCCAAAACATCGTGCTCAAGAGCGAGCAGGAGATCAGATTGCAGTATTATTACTTTACAAATGATGCCTCATTCAAAGAGAATTTTTACGTTACAGATGGTTAATATACCGAATGAAAGACAATCACTAACAGAAAAAGCAACAATGTGAAGAGCAAAGGGCCAAATAATAATATAATAACCAAGAAAATCCATGTAAACATTACCAGGTACGTACCAATCAATAGAAATCCTTATAATTCAATTTCTTATTATGTAGGGTTACCAACCGTACTCTTTAAAGAGAACATGTACTCTTTTGAGTTTAGAAATAATAAGTACTCTTACTTTTCGGCTTTAATGGTGCTCACTCATAAGGTGGTGCTACATATCCGTCCATGCTTTGGGGAGTACAGTTTACATTCGGTAAACTGTAATACTCATATATTTATCTACTAAAATCAATAAATATCTTGCCGGAAGTCGATATTTTTGTATAAACGGATTTTACATTCAAATTCCGAAGTGCCAGGAAAATGCGTGAACTTGAAAATTTTCATAATTTTCGGCGCCTGCGGCACCGGAAGTTTCGCCACTGATTGTGAGTAATTTGACATTTTAAGTTTATAGGTCTGCCAAGGAATTTGTACTCTTTTTTGAATGGCATGAGTTGGTAACCCTATTATTATGTGTTATATTCGAGCCAATTATACCTTCTACGGAATGATTAAATAATAATGCATATAACATTAACTATTATACAGGAAATATTCTTAAGAAAATATATATTAAACCAATAATTATTAATCAATATAGAGGAAACTGTTTAAATCAATTAAAAAAAATATTTATTTATTATTACTCTTTACGTTTTCTATGTCACGCTTGGGGTTATATTAGTATATTTAGTTTTTTTGATATACAGTGCAGATAAAAAGTCTGGAACTACGTTTACGGGTACACTCTTTTGGTCATAACTTTCTTATTATTATAGATAGATCCATCAAATCCTATATTAATGTATTCCTGAGATAGCGCCCTAACAAAAAATGAAAAAATATATAGGATGTTCCATTTAAAAAACATAAAGTCATACCCCAAGCAGCGACGACGTCATTACTAAAACAACAAAGTCAAAAGATGTGCAATTAAAATTAAAAATCGACCTGTCCGAGGAATTTCTGAAAATATTTGCGAATTCTGAAATAATAATTGTGTTCCAGATTTTTATCCGGACTGTACAAGGTATACATATAGAAAATAATGAAATTCAGTTTTGTTTTGTTTATTCGATTCGAGTCTTTAATAAGTGAAAAATTTAAATTAAATATTTATCAACTAAATGACGTTATATCTTTTGGTAGCAAAAATCAATATACCTATAAGAATCTGTTAAAAACTTTACCTTTTCCTAACCAATACAATTCAATGTTAGTAGTGGTGAAAAATATATATAATTCAATTTTAATAATTATGATTTTATAAATATGTAATTATTATTATAATTACCTGCGTAATGATTTAATTTAAAGCCTAATTTAGATTTACTTATCTTTATATAAATGTCTCGAAATTATGTATTTTGTTACCGTGACTCATGTTGATTTATAAATGCTGAAAACGTGCTTCAAATATGGAGCACGGTTTATTGTTTATTAATCCTATACTGCCTCGCTCTAAATGTAACTGTAAATCGTATATATTAATTCTCCATTTAAGGAGAATGGATTAATAACATACGTGTAACGTATTCACACTTTCTGTATTTACATAACATAAAATTCAAGATGAAATAATCAAGTTACATTTATGGAAGTCAATTCGTAAACAGTTACATACTCGTGTCCCATTTATTATTAAAGATATAGGTACCTATATGTTTTCCTGAAATATTAAATATCTATTAAAATTAAATTGGCATAAGATGTTTCTTAGTTATAATTTGATTAAATTATCAAAGCTGTTCTACATTTAGCGTTAATTGTAGAATAAGTATACCAGGAAGCTAGGAACATAACAATTTCCAGATATCGATATATAATTCATATACCTATTTTGAACGGATGACTTTGTGTATTTTTGTAGATGTTAGGATAGCGGAAGCGGATACATGTTTCCCATAGTGCTTCGTAAACTAAAGCTGAATTTTAATAAGGTATATTTGCTTTTTTCAACTATATAGTATTTATGTCAATAAAGTTTAAGCCTTAACTGATTGCAAATTGAGTGGAATCGAGATTTTAGTTGTCTGAATTTATCCGACAATATTCTCCGACAGACCTGCATGGTTTGGTGAGATTAGAATTCGCGCCGCTTTATACCATTTTGGCCCTCGACCCTCGATTCTGGAGTAGTCTGAAACGATTCGTACGCGAAAAGTACGTCAATATGACGTAGTATGACAGTTCTTTATAGCAAAAGATATTTCAAACTACGTCATAATGACCTCATTTTCGAATACGAATCTTTTCCGACGACTCGAGAATCGGGGGCCTGTTAGTCACAAGCTATCATCCAGCACCTAACAGATTGAGCTATCGCCATGGCAATTGTGAATAAATAAACTTTGAATGTTTTTCAAATAAGCGAGATAAACTAGTTTCCGTGAAGATTTTCCAAACAGACATCAGTGTTTTAGTTTTGAATCTATCGCTACCTCAAAAACTTGGGTCAGTATATCAAAGAATGCCTTGCTATTTCTACTCATCACTTTTTTCCTATAAAGGTACTAAAGGATCCTAGATATCCTGCAATCCCTAAGAAACTTCACCCTGAACTACAAAGGTTACAAAATATCTAGGTTGCTGTTAAATTAAAGAAACATCTGACGCAGATACATACTTGAGATTACATATTTGAGATAAGTGTAACGTTTTCATTATTTCAGTGTATGCAAAGAATGTTATAAACAACTATATTAATCAATATATGTCTTAAAGTGCACAAAAATTAGGTGCACTTCTCGCAAGACTTACTATAATTTCCATTAAAAAAATCGTAAATTCAGTACCGCTCGGTATACTGAACTGATAAGTAAAAAAAATATATCATTGGATTTTACGTCCAAAAATTGATAAAAGCAAAGTTTACACTTTTTATGTAACCTACCCGAGATATAGGATACTCCGAAAATGTCAAATTAATTAATAATGGATTATGACACAAAAATGAATGAAAACACCGTATTTATCTTATATTAACTGACGTATTTATTATAATTTATAACTCATATCAACTATGTGCTAAAGTTGACCACTCTGTACATATACGTTTCATTTGATTCACTGATAATGACGAAACACATTTAATGTGGCCAAAAATTTATCGCCCACAAAAATAATAGGTGAAATGGGAGAGCCGCGGCCCATCGAGTATAGCTTCTTTAATGTGCCTACAATTATGTCACGCGCCTCTAAATCCGGCCGCTTGTATTAATGATTGAGATAATTTAGAGCGTTGTATGCAGTGGCGGCTTCTCCGTAAGGCCGCATGGCCGCGCGCCCCTCCTCCAAAAATACCAAAGGAATCCTTATTATTATCATTATTATAAATTAAATGCAAATGTTAAAAGTTAAAACATGTTTATTGTGGTACAGAGCGCTTGAGCTATTCTACTCATAACGCCACAGTTCGCATCACTATCACTGGATCACAGCACGCTGCCACTGCACAGTGAGCAAAGGATCACAGATTCGTGGCCGCATTTTGAGTCGCGGCCCAGGTAACTATGGCAACCAACCCGATCTCCTTTTCGACTACACTCGTTAGATACTTTCCATATGCTTATATTATGCAGATGTGGCCGCAATTATTCCGCGGCCCTATGCCAACATTATTAAACATTATAACAACACATTACATATTTTTAACATTATTAAAGTACTTATTTAATTAAAGTACTGTGAAAAGACAATTTTATATTTTACTTAACATATGAATACTGTTAGTAGTATAATTATGAATATATATTTAATTTTTGATTAGAGCCAATTTTGCAAATCTTCCACTGGAAGATAAAATACAAATAATTTATTTAGCGTTGCCTGCCCAATAAATACCTAATTCCGATGAAAAAGTTATGGAAAAATGTATTTCTATGAAAGACCGTCTAATTTCAATTTTAGAAAGTGAGTGGACCCGTGTATAAATAACTGTATGAAGTTTGTTTACCTACGTAATAATTTAATGTGTCGTTTGATAACTATGAATTGAATAACTAAAATACTTTTAAGTTTGTGATTGTGCCATATCGATTTTAATTACCTAACGGATATCTAAAAACTAAAAATAGTTATGTTCCTGCTTCCTGAATTCTAGTTTACAGCTTTTTTAAGGTAACTTATATGTAAATTTTTGCTTCTAAATATTAATTAGGCACCTACCTATTTAAATATTGTTTTAAATAATTTTTGTTAATATTTCCGTCAATCGTATTAAAAAGGAGAAAATTTGTCTAACGAAAGTTATTTTTTTAAAGCAAATATTTTTGCTCTACGAATGTTTTATTTATAATTTTAAGGGGTTTGACCTTGAAATATGCAAAATTTTCGCCTGTGGTGCATTTTTTAATTTCTGCGCCCCCCCCCCATATCCAAATGTCACCAGCCGCCACTGGTTGTATGGCCGGCCTTGTGGTTGTTGGCAAACTTCAAAGTGAGCCCGGCATTCAGGCTGCTTCAGTTTAAATATCGACTCGATAATTTAGCAGCGCGTCGCGCGATGACTAAGCAACCACGAGGAAACACAGGTCTTTTGTTCGCTTGCTGTTAACGAAGACCTGTTTCCTGCGGCATCCGCTTGAATTTACACTCGCTCCATTATGATGATCTAATAGCCCAGTCCTTCCAGACGGTGTGGAAGTGCTTCCATATTTGACAAAACTTCCTTGTAGTACATCGTCAATATTGTATTACTTGTCCGGCTTTCGCATTTAATTACACTCTTTACAGAGATCCTTTCAACTAGATTACTAGTTTTCAAATTTGACGCGTTACCTTACATGTTAACAGTTCAATATCACAGGTTTTCTTTTAAGCTGCGGAATATACTGGTATTATATATGGAATATTTTGTTAAAATATTTGTATATAATTTAAATCTCCCTGATATCGGGAATCTGTTATGGTATTGTTTCCAAAATCAGATCAGATGAAGAGATGTTTTTAAGTTGTCTGCTTGCATACGGGAAACTGCAGCAAATTGCGAAAATAACAAGTGTAGTACCTACTTCCAAGATCTGGTTAAGAAGTATAAGCAAAGTGAAGATTGAAAAACTTGTTAAATTAGGAAAGCTCTTAAATGGAATTATCTTATATTTTTTCAAGCTAGGATATGCCGTTCTTCTAGGAGGTTTCTAATAGGAAGAGATATGCTCTAAAGGATATCTTATTAGTTCGAAAGCTCTCACGGCTGGTAATCCATGCTTAATTCTCAAAAAGTGACTTCTGTCCTTTTAGCAACGTGAATTGAGGATGATGATTCGTTACAATCTTTAAGGCTCTGGTTTAACATTCTTTTCTACACTCTTTATTACTCTTATCTTGCAAACTCCTTATACCTTTCTTACAGTTCGAACTGTCACCGGCGGTATTTCACCGTATTCTTTAATCCAGTGTAAAAATGATCATTTGGTTTGACCACAAAATCGCTTCCAATAGCTGCTACAAGTTCATCATTTTCCATAAATTTTGTCGCCCAAGTACCTATTTCTTTGAGATTTGGAAACAATAAATAGTCTCAGGTACTAAATCCGGACTACGACCAATATTGAATTTCTTCAAAGATCTTCTTATAATCTTTATAATTAATCTTTACTTTTGAAAGTATTGAGGTGTACAGGTGCAATAGACACTTTGCGTTCATTTTCCGCGTTCTTTCACTTTAATAGCATCTATGAGGCAATGTACTAAGCTTTCATAATACTCTCTCGTTACTGTATTTCTCGTTACCCTTATTCAGATAACTAATCAACAAAACCCTCTAACAGTTCCCAATCGTGGTAATCATTTTTGCAGCCCTTAAATTCCAGAGGGCTGGAGCAATTAACATTAAATTTCAAATATGTTGTTTATTTCTGTTATGTTGTCTTTTTTAATTTTTTTATTTAATTTTAATTTTTTAATTTTGTGTGTTTTATGTCCTATGTACTTACTTCAATCAAAAATGTTTTTTTTAATATATTATATATTGACACTGTTAATGACAGCCATAAAGTATTCTATTCTATTCTACTCTTTTTTTTAGAAGCATCTAGCGTTAACAGGGAAACAATCACCCAATGATTCTTCATCAAGTTCAAATAATTTTGACCACTTCCAAATAGTTGATTTAGAAGAACAATCATACACCGTAGAATCCTGTATACTGCCAACATTTCTTCAATAATAATTTTTGAGCTTTTCCGCGTTTTGTAAGAACAACGTTAATATTTTGTTAACAACAACTGCTAACAACATTAATAATTTTTTTGTCTGAAGGAGCTGCTGAAAACAACTACTCCATGGACAAAGTGCCCCGACTGGCATTGCATTACTCCGACATCTTTATAGGAGTCAAAACCAAAAGAGGGCACTACTGTGTGTTTCTCACTACTACTAACAATAATAATGTTTCAATTGCTTTGTAATTTTTAGACATTTTTTGCAATAATTGATACTTAGTTCCAGCGATATAGGTAAATATAAAACAGCCCTTTCAATTAATTATAAATTCAAAATCTTTTATGTAATATAGTTGTTCTAGGGTACACGTTTAAGTTTGCACTCTTGTCTGATGACATAAAATCGTAGTTAAGCATTCTATGATGTGGAACTGTTTCTAAGTCTGAACAAACTTCCTTGCAGTATTTCTCCAGTTTTCACACGTAATTACACATATTAGAGCCATTTAAAGTTACTTAGTAGTTTTAAGGTATATGAAATTGAATATTCGAAATTCAAAACGTCGGTATGTAAAACTTCGTATATAGCTATTTGCTGATTGTCAGAAATAAAGATGTGAATTATAAATAAGTAAAATACCCAAACAGAGGGTGTGGCAAATGATTACAAATTACTTATGTCTTACAGTCTATTTTTTTCTTATATTTTCTTACAGACTGTAAAAAGTTGATGATGATAAAAGGGCCATTGTAAACGGTAATGTCTCAGTTAAGTTTATATCGATTATATAAAACATGACTTTTTATTTTAAATTAATTTGCCATTTTGCTAAGAAAAAGGGATATTTCCGTTAAAAATATTTTGGTCTAAGTTGCAAATTTTTTGAAATAAACCTTTTTAACACACTCACTCTATAGTTTAAAAACATTTAAAATAAGACTATAAAAAATAAGTTCCTGCAAATCTTACACCCACTCAATAGAAAATGTAGTGTAAGTTGACCTTGTAAATAATATTCCCAATAATACACACTATTCCTGAACTGATTTCTGAGAGAAATCCTTTAAAACAAATTATTTAGGTATATATCTTTTTAATTCTACCAACAAAATCAGTAGATGAAGCGTCAAAAAAATGTCGAGGTGAACCCTTGAAGTGGCTCAGCTATTAATAAATCTCTTATCGGGCCGACGATCAGATAAAAGTGAATGAATTGTCGGCCTCCCAATAAATTAGCGACGCCTTTTATTCCAGTCGGTTTATTTTTATCGGAAGGCGTTCTAAATTAGAATAAAAAATTTTGCCAATACTGGCCGTGTGCCCAAATGTGTTAGTCAGTCCAACATGTGACTGTGCTGTTAAATGTTGAGGTTGGTACTTATGACAGATTAGAAAATACTCGTATATTCGTAAATAAAGTGCCAATAATCTCCAAAGAATTTATGAATTTCTTCTTTAGTAAATTTTATAAAATAAAGTAGGAGCAAAATATAATTTATATTAGTTTCATTACTTGTATA
This sequence comes from Pogonocherus hispidulus, assembly GCA_963924545.1. Lineage (NCBI taxonomy): Eukaryota > Metazoa > Arthropoda > Insecta > Coleoptera > Cerambycidae > Pogonocherus > Pogonocherus hispidulus. The sequence continues at coordinate 71,443,474 of OZ004694.1, forward strand.
TAACGTGTATAATAAGTTAGGTATGCAATGAGTGTAACGACAAGTTGACAGTGGACTGAAACTAATTTATATACGTAGTTTTTGTTTCTACCATGTCACGAGATGAAAATGTATTTTTTTTAAATTATTGTATTACTTACATTCCTGCCAAAACTACAGAAAACTTATCTTATTTATTTCAATATGAATTAAAAAATATGAACTGATCGTTGATTTTGGTGGATGCGCTAGGACGAATGAATTTTTTACAATAATGGAGATCTCTAGAGAAATTTTATTAAAAAACCATCGAAGTTATCTACAAACTGACGATATTCACATTGAAAAGAAAAATGTATTAATTAAAGATAATAAGTTGAGGTTATATCATGATATACCGTTGTAATTCACTATTTGGGGGTGCATAGTGCATGTGCAACGCAAAGTAGTTGTTTTCGATATATCTTTAAAATAATAAGGTTATTCCTTTGTGTACCTAGGTTATAGGTCATAAGTAACAAGGAAAATTTAAACTTTATTGAACAATATTTGATAATTTCATTAATAATTAGTTTAATTAACTTAGTGAACTGTATGGCTAAATTCCTATATAAAGAAAGATGTAAACAATTAATATTATTTGTTTTATTTTCTCTATTTCTTTTATATAAATATTTAGTAACGTAATTATTAGATTAAATTTGGATTGGGAATATATTTGAGTTTTGTATATATGACAAACGACCTAATATACCATTTCAAACAACCAAAATTAATTTTGTAAAAGAAGGACCTGTTCCTTTCCTTTTGGATATTTTATGTTGGTGCATTTTTTATCATTATAATTCTAAATGAGATTATTAAAAGTACAATTAAATAAAAAGATACTTGTCTGATAATATAATACATTTAAAACAAAACGCCAGACTTGAAGAACTTAATAAATTACTAAAATCACCACTTACCCGTGCATCAATATCCTTGCCCTTCTCCATATAGTGCATGATGGCAGCGGATATCTTCGTGTCCAGATTCCTTATAACCACGTCCGCGTTCACCCCCGCGTCGTTGTTGCTCCTCTTCATGGCGCTTAGGAGGTATTCAATCTCCTCCACGTAACCGTTCCATGGCAAGTCCAATTCCGCCACGTACTTCGCGATACACCCCCGCAGAACGTTCAAGCAGTACCCCGAACACGGCTTGGTATGCTTCGGCAAACCCTGGCACTTTGGACAGTACGTCATCCTCACCAAGGCGTCGAGACACTCGGTGTTGCCCGCCCCGCGCTCGTCTATGAGCAGCGTGTCCGTCGTGTTTAGAACTTCTGTACCGGCGTGCAACGCTTGGAGCAGCATCCTCGTAGCTTCCAAGCTCTTGGAAAGTGACTGAGCGATTTGCTTGGGGATATCCCCAAAAGGCGATATGGTATCAACTGATTTTTTCAAACACTCCTTGTAGCTCATGGTGAAGTCTTTGTTGGATATGTCGGCTGAGTGGTGGTACGCTAGTGGAAATAGGTCCGTGAAGAAAAGCGTTACGCTAGCGACGATTTTTTCAGGAGTAGGTCTCTCGTGCGTCGACGAATCGGTATTAACATCAATATAATTCCGAATATCCCTGTATAATTTCTCTATGGGTCCTCTGGATAAGACTGCCATGCCTCGGTACACCTGGGAGAATAGCAGCAAAGTTTTATTCTCTGATTGATGCGCCAGTTCGGAGACGTGATCTGAAAAGCAAGGAGACATCGTTAGAGAGGAATTCGAAGTGAGAGGCGTCATTAAATAATTGATTCCCTTAGCCCATCTTTCCGCTTTAACGCTTAAAACTTGTGACGGATAAAAGATTATGGTGCGGCGAATCTTAAGTCGAAACCGCAGGCTGTTATTCCGCGGTTTATGAATTAAATTGTCTATTAAACGAATCGGAACTAACAGGAATCCATAGATAAATACTTCTTTTTCAGTTATAAATTCTGATGATTAGGTATATACGAAATTATACTAATAAAAAAAATCTTTCACAGGAAAAGGGAAGGAGATAAATACCTAAAAACGCAAATATATAATTATTTAGATCCGCCTACTATTAGCGATAAATACCATTTTTAAGAGTATAATTTTATTTATCTGGAACAACAATAACATTTTTTAATACATACATATTTATTTTTATGAAATAGGTAACAAAAAGGTTTTTTACAAAAATGATAAATAGGTACGTCACGTTTCTATACCTATTGGCGAGCCTCTAGGTGCATTTAAAAAAAATATTCATAAAAAATGAATGTCATCTATAAAAATTAGTAAAAATGCAGCAGGAAATATAGTTGTCATAAATTTCATAACTATTACAAAGAGAATTAACTAACAAGAGTTTTCACATTTATTAATGCCGTCGACCAAATTTTTGTCTTTGTCACTATGCGCCAAGTGCATAGAATTTGAGTGAAAAATAATGCGCTGGGCGCAGCTTATAGTAAATTTATATATAGTTTATAATACTAGTTTATAATACTAGTTTATAATACTAGTTTATAATACTAGTTTATAATGGTTATCTTTGTCAGTGACACGCAAATGAGTAAAATGGAAAATGTGAGAACATCTACACTAGTTGCCCATCTCGCTGCCAGGTCAAGGATTCGTTTTCGTGTTACTTCGTTACTTACATTTTGTTTTTGTTATCTGTTTGATTGAATCATTTGGAAGCTTCAAGAGTCCTGGTGATTGAGTGCTTGTGTTAATTATATTATAACAGTTATATTGCGTTATAAAAGTTACAAAATATTGTATCAGTGCCAGACATGGCGTAGCTGGTCTTGTGCTCTCGCCTATCCGAAAGGCAATATCACATGTTCGTTCTGATGAATGAATTGTGTAGTTCTACGCGTGCGCCGGGTGCATCAGAAATCATAGAAAAAACGAAACTCGGGACATAGGTGAATTCTCTTATTAGTTTATTCTCTTTGACTATTATTAACACGTAGAATAGCACTCAGTTAAAATATTTGTATTGTTTATATAGATAGAAACAGGTACAGTACCCCGTATATGCGGGTAGGCATAATTCAGTAGTGATTTACACTGTACTATACCTACCTGAACAAAATTAATGGAGAAATCAAACATAAACAAAATTGTATCAACCGAAATAAAATAGGATAATAAAAAAATACGAATATTATCATATTATCACGCCAGGGTTGAGGATATTGATAGGTAGGTATCTACCTCATTCAAAGATTTCAATATGTTTCATTTTTAACTTGACATAGTTGAGTACATCTAGGACGGTATAATCGATAGCTTTACAAGGACTCTAATATTTACAGTTTTAAAGTAAACAAGCAGCAAGTCTAAGGTAAACAAATTTATATTTTGCATTTGCTTGAGCTGTCCTCTGCTCACGGTTAGAAAATAGAAAATAATCTTTTGAAGCACGTTACATTACAGATAATATTAGGTAAACATGGCACTATTAAATTTATCGATTTATCAAATCCAATGCTACAATCAAAGCATTTATAAATACGTCCATAAGCTTGTATTTACTTTTAAATTTGTTTCTGATATTTACAAGTTCAACAATAATAATTGTTATACAGAGTGTATCACGACGAGCTTGATGATAATGATAATAATAATAATAATAATAATAATAAAATATTATTATTATTATTATTATTATTATTATTATTTGTGCATGGCTACAATTTGTTTACCTGGTAGGAACTGGTGGGTATATTTTTGTCAGTAAAACTGCAACAAATTTGTTTTTATACTGCTCCATAAGACACGGCCTAAGGATTACTGAATACGTACATTATGGAATGATGTAATATTTTATTTCAACAAGGTGAACATCGCAATTTGTTAAAACTCGCACACAGTTAAAACTCATTAACCAAATGTTAAAAGTTTTAGGGGGCCATTAAGAAGTCGTTGTGCCGTAATGAAATGCCTGGAAAGGACAATTTATTTTAAACCAAATTGTTATTTGTATTAAATGAGCTTCCTCAGTAAAATAAAAGGTATAAATAACTGAGAGTACAAGCAAAGGACAGCAGAAAATAATTTGAACGAGTGTCAGTTTGAAAAATTATTCCAAAACCAACTCTGAAACTGCCAAAAAATAGGTTTTTTCCTTATATTGTGGTTAGTAATTTAAATATGTTCAAATAGGAAGAAAACATATGTCATATGTAATGGATTGTTGCATGGAATGTTCCGTTAATATCACGTTGCTGTGAAATAGAAAATAAAATATAAGTATATGCTTATATACGGTATTCCTTGAAAACGAGTACAGGGTGATGCAATATTTTGACCCCCTATTAACTTTTTTGTTTGGAGAATTATAAAAAAATGTGAAATATAAAAGTTGCACGATTTTGACGTTTTTGAACGTTTGACACTATTATAAGATTTAACCACGAGATGCGATATTCATCGAAAATTTTTATTTTCTGGCTAAATCTGAAATTAGTGTCAAATGATAGCTTATAAAACGTTCACATAGGAATGAGCAAATCGTTTTGCTTGATCTCAAAGCGTTTAGATTTTACAGGGTGTCAAAGTTGCAAAATGTCAATATTCACCTGTCAAAATTTAGGAATAGAACATTCTACCTGAAATGTCTTGAATTTGAAATGTCTTGAATGAAATGAATTTTACGTAGTATCTAGAAATGATATAATATATAGGGTGTTCCATCTAAAATAAGCAAATTGGTGTCGACTTCCGGTTATACCGGAAGTGCCAGAAACGTGAAAATATTTTAAAAAGGTAGGCCCCACTGACACTCTATATCTAAATATAAAAAATAAACAGTTTGAGTCATATAAAAACTCTTATAGAAATTACTATCACTATTATCATATTATTGATCAACGCAAGTTCTGGGATTTTGCGCTATATGCGTTCATCAAACTTAAGAGGGAATTATTGTCGTCACTGTCTTAAATAGAGGCACTTTACTATGAACGCATTATACTGGGCACCTATATTTGAGAAGTTTGACATGCCAACGTTATAACTAAGCTGTTTACTGAATAGATTCCGCATCCGTCTGCATTTAAAATGATATTTGCAATAGGGATCAGCAGTAGAACGGTTTAATAATCATCCCTGGATAATTTGATTCCTTGGCCGAAATCACGTAACATCGAGTGTTCGAGTGGTTTTCGAATACGCCGGATATTGTTTCTAGAACTGGATTATATCTGTAGCTGGAGTTGATGAAGACATTAATTAGTCACAACATTCTGTTGGTGTAACGCAATTCAGCAAACCCATCTGGAGTCGTTGCTGCTATTGCAATTCTATACAGGACACTGTCAAGGACGACTTAAAGAACATGTCCGAATCGTTAAGTGTAAAGTGCAGGGAGAAAATCAGCTCAGATGTGCTGTGACTTTTCTAATGGTAGGTATGATAGAATAGCATTGTCTGATACAAAGTTGATGGGTAAAGGTTCAGGAAACTCATCAAAGTTGAAAATCTGATCTTCTATCTTGAAGCGTCGATTCTTATTCTGCTCCACTGTTCATCAACTGTGAATTAATAAAATCTAATTTTGGATAAAAAGACAACTTCATTCTTTTTAACAACGGGGTGTAGAAAAAGAGTTCTACAGCTTAACAGATGGTTAATGTAATTAACAAAAACAAACTACTACGAGTGTAGTAAGGATACCCCCATATCCTCCATCTGTAAACACGCCTTATAAAATAAGGACTGAACCAAATTAGGCCAAAACAGCTATTCTCCTGGCTAATGCCACGCCGAGCGCTGAATTACAAAATTTGGTGTATTTTGTCTAACAATGTTAGAATTCAAAATACAATGTTTTGGATTGCAATGAAAACTACGAGGAAATACTCTGGACCTCACATCGTAGGATGTCACTAATTGCAGACCGGTTTCGACCTTTTTATGATATCATCAGTGCAATATAAGTGAGCATACCTACGAATGCAAAGACATGAGTATTTGGCACAATTGGTAAGCCTTAAGGTAAGTCTCAATGGCGCCACCTCTTGGTAGTTCTCGCAACACAATCCAAACCCAACGGAGAATCTAACAACGGGGTGTAGAAAAAGAGTTCTACAGCTTAACAGATGGTTAATGTAATTAACAAAAACAAACTACTACGAGTGTAGTAAGGATTGAGACTTGCGTACGCAAGGCTTACCAATTGTGCCAAATACTCAGATCTTTGCATTCGTAGGTATGCTCACTTATATTGCACTGATGAGATCATAAAAAGGTCGAAACCGGTCTGCAATTAGTGACATCCTGCGATGTGAGGTCCAGAGTATTTCCTCGTAGTTTTCGTTGCAATCCAAAACATTGTATTTTGAATTCTAATACACCAAATTTTGCTTTGTAATTCCGCGCTCGGCGTGGCATTAGCCAGGAGAATAGCTGTTTTGGCCTAATTTGGTTCAGTCCTTATTTTATAAGGCGTGTTTATAGATGGAGGATATGGGGGTATCCTTACTACACTCGTAGTAGTTTGTTTTTGTTAATTTCATTCTTTTTGTCAATATAAATTACGGTTTTTAAATTTGCTAATGCTAATTGTGTCCATTATCACCTATTCTTTATCGCGAACCAGACTGTCAGTAGATATGCATTTTGAAGAAGCAGATGTTTCTTTCTACATCTTTCCACGAAGAAATAAAAAATGTAATAGTACTTTTACTTCCCTCCCTCCAACATATTTACTGTCCCAATACTTTAGAAGCACTCTATGATACAGATATCAGACTTCCACCACTGTCCCTGATACAGCTGATATATATGGTACCTAACAATATTGTAAAAATTCAATATAACATATAATAAAAAAAATTATGTATTAATATTCCCACATGGTCAACAGTCAGCATTTCACACTTTCTACTTTCATGTTTTCGATTCATTAATATTAAAATTAAGAATTTTGTGTACTATGCTCTTGTATTATTATATTTTGTGCTCAACGATTTTCAGGTTGCTTTTAAAGCATTCTCCAATTTTCGCGTTGCTATCCTCCTCAAGAGCAACGGGTAGGTACTTGAACCGGTTCCACTCATCTTCTTACGTGCCCTTAAATCATGAGTAGTTCTAGGTAGAGTGGGGTTGATGATATATGCATTATTTAACAGAAGACACGTAGTTAAGTAACTGTAAAATTAACGTTAAAAAATAATCACTTAAAATTGAGATGCAGCTTGAACATATAAAACGCTACCTACAAAAAAAATAAATATGGTAAAAACGTATAAATTGTTGTTCGCTAGGAAATACTTAGGAGTTAATGTGTTATGCTGATTTACTTTACGTTTCTGAGTTACTAACCCCTATATGGATGTATTTGCGAGAAAATGCTCTATCCAAATAAGCAATAATATACCGGGTGATTCATAAGACAACATGCATTGTTGAACTATTAATTTTTGATCATGCAAATATCGACTTCAAAATGACATCAACAAGGGGTGAAACTATTTACAGCACAGCTATGGTTTACAGGATCTAGAGTGCAAGCGTTATGCTGGCGGTAGTAAATCCAGATCCTGATTCTGGTTTTTAGCAAGGTAGAGAGAAGATTCTTTTACTTTTTTACATTTACATGCTAGATTGACGATGAACCAAAACTTTAAAACAGCGAAGTATGCCTTTAATCCGACCGCTGTTTTAATGATTAATACTTGCCACATAAGAAAGGGCAGTACACAAGAGCTGCCCATATTAATTGAGGCCCAAAATATAGTCCAATTGTGGATGAATATGGAAAATGTAGTCTCGTAATGATTCTACAGATTTAAACAATTCTTCATGCATTTACTATAAGGAAACGACATTTTGCACGGAAGAGCAGCAAAAAAAATATATAAATAAGTCTGCGGCGCGGTTACTGTTTCCTTCTGGGTATCATGGTACTGATCCTTATGTTTTAGTACTAAAAATTAAGGATGCGAATTCGTATCCTCCACAACTTTGCCCTTAAGTCGACGCTGGAGCTAGATGCTGAGATCTCAGAGACAAATTTACGACGGCAAGTCTAGACTAGAAGTAATGCGGTTTCAATAGTGGCTGTTCTAATAAATTGCCGCCTCCTTCCTGCTAGGTACAAGGCTAACGCGAGTCGATACCATCAAAGCTACATTTGCGGAAAGTGCGGTCAGCAAGCCGTGACATTCACCACAGTATATTTGGAGCCCTCAGAAATAACAAGCACCGATCCAATCACAGCCGGTTTCCAATTCGTAGAGATAGCGGGATGGCAATTGGCAATGGTTGCAGTATTTCATGTTAGAGAAATTAATAAAAACTTTCTTCTACGTGACCTGGACATATACAGGGCGCCCTATTTCTTGACCCGTTGCATGGGTAACTTTTTTATTAGTAGAGATACAAAAACGCTTAAATGAGCAAATTAGTGCAGTTTCGTATTAGTAATTCTACGGTAAGGCGAAAAATTATATACGGGGGAAGGTTGAAAAGTTATTGACAAAAAACGAAAAATCCAACTTTTCTATTATCCCTCGTAGCTCGTTCATTTGAAGAGTTAGAGAAAAATGCTTCACATGTTTTTTGCAGTATTTTTCATGTAAAATGACATGCACTTGCTACTTTTTATATATCTCTTAAAATGGTTGAGAATCACAGTAAAATATATTTTTTTTAAATGTAATGGATAGGTGGCTGTGACATTAACCGAAAGTCCCCTTTTTTCTCTTTCAGATGATATAACATAGTCCATATTTTATCCTTACAAAAGTAATAATAATCGTTGTTTTTAAAGAAAGTTTATTGTCACATCAAGAATGCTATGGATTATGGAACAAAAGAATGTTTTGAGAACAGAAATTATTAATTAATTAATTATATTGAAGTAAATGTTCGAAATGACCACCATCCTGTTGGATACATAGTAAGCAACGTTTCTGGATACTTCTTAAAACATTATTTATTGTATGTCCATGTATGCTTCTAATTGCATCTTGAATCCTGACTTTTAGATCCTCTATATCTAGAGGAGCTGTCACATAAACTTTATCTTTCAATAACCCCCAAAGAAAGAAATCTAAGGGGGTCAAATCAGGTGTTCGCGCTGGCCAGTCGATATCCATTCTATATCCTATAACATTATCAAACTGTTCATGTAAATATTGTTTTACCTCGCGGGAATTATGCGCAGGTGCTCCATCGTGTTGGAAGTATTTAAGATTTCTAAAAATATGAAGTGGTAATTCATTTAAATATTCCTCTGTTAGAGTATTCCTTAGAAAATGAAGGTAATTATTCGCATTCAAATTATCTTCGTAAAAATATGGGCCAATAATTTTGCCACAAAAAATTCCACACCACACATTTATCCCAAATTGACGTTGATTTCTTCTTTCAGAAACAAGATGTGGATTTTCTCGGCACCACATTATGTTATTATGGCGGTTAAAAATACCATTATTGGTAAATCTACTTTCATCACTGAATAAAATCTTTTTCTAGAAGTCTAGATCCTCTTCGCATTTTGAAATGTACCATCGACAAAATGTCATCCTTCTTTGATTATCAGCTGGATATAAAGTATTGCATATGGAATAATGATAAGGCTTTAAATTGTTACCTTTTAAAATAGCTCTTACAGTTTCCTTGGAAGTGTTGCAGTGATGTGCAATTTCTGCAGTTGAAGAATCAGGTTTAAAATTTACATAAGCCAAAACATTTATTTCAGTGTCTTCATTGAAGTTTCTTTCATCCTTAGGCTTTGAAAAAGAACCGTATAATCGTATATTATTTTCCAGCTGTCTAAATATTCTATGATGGGGTTGTCTTCGTTCCATGTAAGTTTCAAAATAAAGATTCGCTGCAGCTTGTGCATCTCGATTTTGGTTATAATAACAAAATAGCATATCATTTTTCTCTTCGTTGGTGTACATATTTGCAACACTATTATTTTGTATGCAGTATTAATAATAAACAATAAACTACTTAACAAAAACTAAAAATGTCACTTATGATCTGTCAATAATTAAATGCCAACTAGACGTTTTTAAAAATATCAGGAATCTTATTTTTTGTTTTATTTCCATAGCATTCTTGATGTGACAATAAACTTTCTTTAAAAACAACGATTATTATTACTTTTGTAAGGATAAAATATGGACTATGTTATATCATCTGAAAGAGAAAAAAGGGGACTTTCGGTTAATGTCACAGCCACCTATCCATTACATTTAAAAAAAATATATTTTACTGCGATTCTCAACCATTTTAAGAGATATATAAAAAGTAGCAAGTGCATGTCATTTTACATGAAAAATACTGCAAAAAACACGTGAAGCATTTTTCTCTAACTCTTCAAATGAACGAGCTACGAGGGATAATAGAAAAGTTGGATTTTTCGTTTTTTGTCAATAACTTTTCAACCTTCCCCCGTATATAATTTTTCGCCTTACCGTAGAATTACTAATACGAAACTGCACTAATTTGCTCATTTAAGCGTTTTTGTATCTCTACTAATAAAAAAGTTACCCATGCAACGGGTCAAGAAATAGGGCGCCCGTATATGAAACTTTTCGTAAGGTATAGTTAATATATTTGCTTTTTAACACTTACAAACCATTTTCAATTATAATGATTTCATTTGAAGGAGATGCTGAAAACAACTACTCCAAGGACAATGTGCCCCTACTGGCATTGCATTACTTCGGCCTTTCCGTAGGGCATTACGGTGTGTTTCTTACCACTACTCATGTAACGATTTTAATTATGGAATAACTTTTTATGTAAGAAAAAGTTCTTTGTTTATACACCAGTTTGGACATTACTATAAGTTGAAGGTCATGGTCATATATTTCGCTTAGTAGTAACGAATTTATATTGAAGCTACCCGTTTTCAACATTATTTATGAGGTATAGTACTAATGTGAGAATAATTATACCCTTAGACCCTGAAATTAATGAAGCCTCGATTAACTCCATTAAGGGAGCTCTACACACAAACATTCAATTTTTGAGGACTCTGAGTATGAAATCCCCCGATTAAATGAGGATTAGTATCACTCCAATAACGATAATGGTGTTTATTCACTTCGCCGTTCAACATAAATAAGTGTACATTCGTCTGAAAAACACGTATTGTAGAGAATATTTAGGTTCACTAGAACTCGTCCACTAAAATATTCCCAAAATTGGGTACGATGATCAAAATCATCTTTATGTAACTCTTGAACCAGCATCATCTTAAATGGATGACACTTGTGTTTTTCAAAATTCTATGAATACTTGAACTGGATACGCAGAAGCTTGAGACACCGCATTGATCGACTAATTATTGTCAATCTGCAAACTGGCCAAAACTGCCACTCTAACTGTTTCATTTCGAACTGGGCGAATTTACTTCGCGTTTTTTGTTTAATAGGGAATCCGCTGCTACAAACTTATCCATCAGTTGTTTAACGTAGTGATGGCTTACATTTTTTTCTGGATCGTGATTTCGATACCAAATTACAACAATCTCTACTCTTTCTGCGATAGAATAAACCATTTGGAAAACACGTTTCATGTTTGCATTTTCAACAGACTGAAACTAACGATTTGGTGGTCACAAGCAAAAAACAGAAATGAGTTTATTGTTGTTTAAGAAGAGATAAGGTTTGTATTTGTCTAAAAATGGATGTATGTCTGGAAAATACCAAAGCATTTCTGTAGAAATTAGTACGCGAATGTCGGTTTGTCAATTTTTCCTTTTTAGCCAATAACTCTCTCAAATCTCAACCGATGACCAAAAAATATGCGCCAGTGTATCCGCAATGGAAAGGGCTTTAAAATGTGTTAGAAGTAGGGTAGTGCTATCTGAAATTTTAAAGTTGCGCTTGATTTAAGCGGATGAACATATTAAGTTGGCTTGACTGTCAAAAATGCTCCCTCCAAGAACAGAAATCTACGGGTCTCGGTGAATACAAAATGTTTTTTTCGGTTTTATAATTATAGCGGGGGTCAAATTTTCGTTGAACGAGACCCTGATATTCTCTACCTTATTCTTATATACCTAATCCAAATATTCATAAGCAGAATCACGACCAAAAGAAATAAAAATTCATTTTCCTTAAAAAGCGTAGTCAATAAAAATTTGAAATGTATAGTATATGCCTACATTTTCAACAATCTAAGGTATAATGTTTTCTATGATACACTTTATAAGCTAGAGTTATGTCCAGCGTATAAATTTGGTTTTCGTCTTTTTGTCAACATCCTCCTTTCTAATAAACAACCCTTAATGGCTTCCTTCACGGAAATCGGACAACTTTCGCAAAATAAATGTTTAGTTGGCATTATTCAGCGACACAAGAACCCCTTCCTTTGTACGGTGACATTAAAACTCGAGTAGTTTCCTCGGTAACTTTAGAATTACCTCAAAAAAGCATCAGTTCATTCAATGGAATTAGTACATTGTCTGGACTAAAAGACGGAACTTCTTGTAGACAAAAGCATATTCCTGAGAAAGGCTTCTGTTAAAATCTGCTGGTACAGAGTCTATATGATCAGTATTTTTCAAGCCTTCGTTAACATATAACGCAAATTTTTCAATAATTTTACTCATCTTCTATCCTTCTCTCTTCTATCTTTATTATAAAGCTGATGGGTCAATTTTCAAACAAAAGTATAATATTCTTTTTATTACAACCTGATAATAAAAGGTTCATATAAATGTAGAGTGCCAAATTAAAACCATTTCAGTTTCCCAAAGAGTACAACTAATATATTTCCTAGAAATACCCCACATATTTATGTAGGTACTTTCCTGAATATGTTTTTCGTTTCAGAAATATACCAACAGATTAATTTTATTGTGGCTATGACAGTGGGATTGATACATTTTTGTATACAAATTCATACATATTTTACACTTTTGTATTCATGTTAAAATAATCTTCTATTCACCACGCATGCAGTAGTTTGCCCAAGTTCACAATAAATGGATATTTTCCTTTTACATAGAATACATACTTAATTGTGTAGGGATGAGTCTGATGTTAATTTGTAGTGATTTGACTAATATAACAAATTACTAAACGAATAGATTTGATCACAAACTACTCAAGAGAGCTAGCTGGAACAGATGTATATTTGTCTTAGTTACAGAGTAATTATATAATAAGACCATTGCATAGATACTCTCCAAATATAAAAAATAAATAGTTAAAAAGTTATAATGCTTAAAAATGTGCAAATGACACTCTCCCTCTATCTCTGTATAGGACACCCATACGTTAGGGCACTTTTAGGGTTTGGAGATTATTTTTCCTGTGCATAATCTATAAGAGATAGGTAATTAAATTAAAAACCATCAAGTTTATCATCAAGACTTTATAGAATCTCCTTACTGAATAAAACACCTTGTCCCATATATAAAAATATTAATTTATAGATGCGATAATAATAGTAAATAGGTACTATTCCACAAGAGATAAAATCGGTGCGTTATCCAATCGACTGTCATAAATAAAAGTAAACGGGTATTGTTTCATTGTCATTCATATTGTATCGTTTCACAGAAAATCACCAGCAACCATTTTATTTGCAATAGGGAAAGGCGAGCGCATTCGTACGATTTATGTATCTGTCTTGGTTAAATTGCTTCTGTTATCAATTGACCCATTTGTTGAGCCAATAAAATGCATTATTAATGCTGACTTATTTACAGCAGCGTGCGGAAAAACACTAAGGGATACAGATTTTTTCAATACTACTGACACTCTATCTAGTCAAAAATAAAAGCAAAAAATAAGAAATATTGTTCTTTCGCCTACGCACGCATTATGACCACTATTCAAAATTATACTTTTTCATAAACAAATCCACTTAATCTAGTTTTTTCTTCTACAAAGAATTGAGTAGTTACATTATTTGATCTAATCGTAGTGAGACTAAATCAATATACATAGTTATTGTATACTTTTTTGTTATTATTTTTATTGAATTTTAATTTTGGTTAATCTTGTAGACATATTGTATTATTTTTGCTCCAGGGGGCACTAATATAGTTTTACTGAAACTTTTCAAAGTGTTCTTAGTTTGATCACATTAAATTTTATTACAGAAAAAATATAAAAGAAGAATAAAAAATAGTTTTGTTGACGACACTGTTTTGTTTATATTCAAAGAGAAATAACACTATTTTTATATTTCAGTATGTCTGCAATGCGCGTCCCAAATCTCCCCGCCCCATTATCCTCTAAACGAATTTAAAGTTAGAGTGAGGATAAAATGCAGGATGAATTTGAACCTGCACCTTTACAGAATCATAATCAGATAGGAGTACATTTCCAAAACAAAATATTCCTGCATTTGAGGTAATTTCCCAAGATTGGTCTAGGAACTCAGATCCTATAAGCTAGCAGCCTATTCATAGGAGCGATCCAGGATACAATCCAGGACCTTCTATCTGCCTGTTAGGCAGACTGAATTTTCAAAAAAATCCTTGTAGATTAATATCAAGATATGTTGGTTTCGAATTGGCCGCATTTTATTCTGTTGACAGTTTAGTCAAGAAACACTAACAACTCAACTAAATTGAAATACCTTTTAAATCTCCTGTCATTCACAATCTTTTTGATTGAAAAAATGCATGAGAAGGCATCCTTGTTTTAAAAAAGTGAATGTATCATTAAAAAATAGTTTATTCTACATGATTCACCATTTAACCCAATTAAATCAAATATTAATAGGGGATAGATTTTAGACACGCTGTGTATATTAAATGATTACATACAACACAAAAAGCATCAATATATTACCTAAATGGTTTTATATAACATGTTAATGATATGGTTATCTCCTACACAGAATTTCTGAGTAAGGTGATTTGTGATGAATTTTTCTGAAAGTTAGGTGAATTTTGAAGATGTATTTAATGGAGTTTATTGCATGTTAATCTCGTATCTAATCCCAATTCTCTTCTAACATTCTGTACTGAATGCTCTGTATGCTCCTCTAACATTCTGAATGCTCTTCTAACATTCTGTACTGACACAACTGGCTATCCATATAACTTTTTATAACAGATCAAGTGATCTATAAGATATATTTACCTAAGTTTTAACATTTAACAATACGATATTAGTCTTCAGGGAGACTGGAGCAATGCCCAAGTGAACTCGTTTAAATAGGTTTTGGACATCAACCACAGCAGGTGAGTAGCAAGCAGATTTCCACACATTTCATTGTTTAACATTAATCCAAGAAAAGTTCAAGATATTGTTTCATCAGTGCCTAATCCTATAGCCCCTACAGAAATATTGATGCAAATAAAAACTGAGAAAGAACAATAAATGCTTCTTAAACTTAACAAAACATCCTCTTCTTCAAAATCATGGAGCTGTTTTGTAATATCTGAAGATACACCACGATTTACGGAATACGAATATGAATGATGGAAGAAGACTATTTTAAAGACCAAAAATAAAGACGACTTGCTTAATAATTGTGTATTGTGAAAATTGATGCTCACTGAAGGGTTTGAGATCTATGAAGCGCTTTGCTAAATCTGTGGATTCACTTTCTCGAAAAATATATAGTGAAGTGGCAAATTTCTCCAACGGAAGGTCGACTCACCCCCAACAAGGAAGAATAGTTTGATCATCCCATCAATCATTTACACGCTACCATGCGAGTTTACACATTCTTCTTATTTACAACCAAAATAAAATATTGGTGGAGTCGAGTTTTTTAATATTTCAATATTTTTATTGTATATATTCTGTCACACTTTAAAATTTAATAAAAGCAGTTTCTAATATCTACCATCGAAGGTTATGAATTATTACAACGGCCCATTGCGGTCCAACTCTACCCAAAGGAATGGCTATGAGTCGGACCGTCAACTGTTCACCAGACCACATGCATTGATTAAAGACATTTACTAACGCTATGCAACGCGCAACGAATGCCATAAGCCACGCTTAAATTATATTGTTTATTGCTATGGACAATCTCACATAGAAATAAATAGTTCCTTAACATTTAACATTATTAGATACTTGAAATGCATGGTATATGAACCACGAGGCCGCTGCTTGATATTAAGAAATTACAATTAGTAGTTTCTATTTGTTAAATGACTGTGAAGATTGAATTTTATTATCTATTACTCTCGGCCATATAAGGCATATTCTTCATTATTCTAAACCAATTAACGAGAAAAAAAAATGTAATTAGGTATTACGTTTTACGAAATGGTGAGTTATGTGTTTTTAATATTTTTAATTGAAGAGTTATCAAGAAAAAGGTACATATTTTATAAGATATACCTCACTAAACCAATCAATGCATAATAAAGCTAAAATGTGCCCTACTCGTAATTCTTGGATGATACTTTTGATAATTTTAAATAACAATTCAAGATGATAGCTTGTCTTGTTTCTCACACAAACCGGTTCTGAATCGTACTGAGCACGCATAGTTCCAAGGCTTCTGTCAATCTGCGCAGGCTCCGTACAATTCAGAACTGGTTCTTGTTTAAACCAAAACAAACCTGATGGTTCCTATAGGTTGCGGTAGAGTTTTGTTGTTAATTCATTTAGTTTACAACTACCGAACAGAAATTTCAGTGAATAGTATAATTTCTCTAATTTCTATTTCTCACAAATTAGCATAACAGGATTAGCTGAATTTTGCTCGTAGCGGAATTAAATATAATTTTCTGTTGGCGTAAGCATCTTTGCGGGGCGTAATAAGTAATCAAGAGTAAAATTACGAGTGACAAAGAGGAAATTAAACAACCTGGGTGTAGATGTTTTATTTAACATTACATCCTGGGACATTATTACCTGGAAAGTTTAGCTGTCTGGTTTTTATGGTTTAAGGTGCTAAGCGCTCTAAGCAGTATAATGAATAACATAAAGATAAATATAAGAAAGATTTGTTCCCTCAAAATTTATGACCGGCTGTTTTAATGCTACGCGACCAGGTCACAATTTTCCCTACATTTTTGTGGAGAATAAGAATAAGAACTTTTCTCTATGATTCATCAAATATTTATCTGGGAAGATGCCAGCTGTAAAATAAAAACAAGAAAATAAACTATTCTTAAAACCACAAAGTGTAATTATGAAGGCAAGCTATATTTGTTCCCAGAAATCACTAGGTATATGAGATGTATATGAATGCATTTAATTATTACATTTTATTAACAAATTTTATTTTATGCCTATACCAAATGAAATATTATATTTAAACAATAATTAAAGCAATAATAATAATTTAATATAAATAATGTTTATGTTTCTTAAACTCTTCAAACCAATGTTTGATTCACGATCTGAGCATTGAGATCAGACTTTGACTTTCATCCAAAATCACTTTCACAGATCACTTTTGTTTTCAATTTTCTACCATTTAATTCTCTTTCAGGAATAGGGAGTTACGTGATCTATAGGGATATTGTTTTCGCTTTGCATTATCTTCCTTTTGAATATTTTTTTATTGTGACCAATATGCCGTTAGCCCATACATGTTGAGGCAATGTATACTTATCGACCTTATCAATTTTGTTTGAACTCATAGAACTTACCGGTCTCGTCTCAGTTACATCGTTTTACACGTTTTAGTTACATCGTATGTTTACCACATTCATAAACGATTTGATAGAAACCAACACTAAACTAAAACTGCTTATGGTTAACAATGACCATAAGTATTTTTAGTTTGAAGTGTCATCTTTATGGTAAATTTATTACCAAATTCTTATCAATGGCTTACTTACCCTTGTTTTAGTTATTTATTTAGCAGGACAGTTTAGGTTGTGTGTTAGGTTGATTGAAGATTAAGACTAATAGGTACTTCTTTTTCTTCTTGTTTTCTTCTTTCATCTTCTTGTCTTCTGCTCTCATCCTCCTCTGTCCCTTTTTCATGGATAAATAAATGGACTTTATTGTCCGATGGTCAGGGTTGACTCTTTGAAATGTAAATGAATATCGACTTTATGTCGAATATCGATAAGCTCACAAAAAGAGTTGAATATGGTCAATACTTAAAATTTTTACTGTGTAAAAATATTAATCAAAAACCATAAAAATATGTCGCATATAAAACAGATAGTAAAAAAATAAATATATTTTTTATTTGACACTGCTTCATAAAATTAAATTTACTGATCTTACATTTTTTATTAGGTGGTGCCTGCTCAGATTTTTAGGATGTGTCCCAAAATAGATTGAAATGTTCAAATGATATTTGTGGAATGCTAATAAATGTAAAAAAGAATCATGCATTTTTAAATTATTTATATACTTTGGATTTTCAAATAGTTTACTCAATTATTATGATCTAACTTAGAGTAATAACTACAAATCACATTCATGCACTAGGTAACAATGAAGAATACAATCAACGCTTTTTTTGCGTATGGACGTGTAAAATGTGTAACGGGTTGCACTACAAAATTTTTTAAAAAATGTATAATTTCAGTAAAAATGCAAAAATCCGAGTTCAAGAGCATTGCCGAAGAGAGGGCGGTGCTTAGTGAAAATTTTGACACTTTTGCATGTAACGTCAATTTGTTAACGTGACATAAGTCATACAAGACTTTTAAAATGTGTCTTGCCAGCAAATTAAAAACCGTTTGTGTAATAACTAACTTCCCTTTACTGAAAAAAGTACAAAATGGTACATCAAAATTAATTAATAACGGAAACCACTAATTTAACGCAACAAATGCTTGAAGCGTTCCCCATTCACAGCGAGACAATGGCCCAGTCTATCGTATACAACTATCAAGTACATTTCTAATCCATTCTGGAGAAATCAACGCAAGTTCGTCTCTTATGCGTTGTTCTAATTCGGAGAGAGATTATGAAGACGATTTTTATACACCTTGGATTTTAAGTGTCCCCACAAAAAAAATCGCAAGGTGTAAGGTCAGGAGACCTCGGTGGACATGTCGTTGTGTAATGCTGCTCTATCATCCAATGAGGATTCTCGGTGTTGTGTTTGTTCGCTTTACAATTTAAACAAAACGTAGCCTCATCGGAAAAAACAATCTTGTTAAGGAAATTCCGATTATTATTAATACGGTCCATATCATAAGTTCGCAAAATTCATTACGCCTATCATAATCATCATCGTTTAGTTTTTACAAAGCAGCTTTATATGGACGTACATGTTTTGTTTTTTTTTAGTGTAGTATGTACAGAGTATTCGCGTATATTTTGACCCCTACCTACAGGTGTTATTAAGAAAGTTAGAAAAAAAGTTTAAGTACAAAAGTTGTTTGGGTTTTCACGTATTATCTTTTGGCTGGGTCGAAAATAAAATTGCATCTCGTAAACTTGTGAAAACCAATTGAATATAATATTTTTAAATGGGACACCCTGTATAATTTCACACCGCTTGGGGAAACATTTTTCTCCTGATTTCAAAAATATGTATTTTGTTGACATTTGCATGACAGTTTTCGAAATATTTAATATTTAATGTTTACAATAAATCATAAAAAAATATATTAAAAAATAAAAATATTGGAAAATGTTTATATAACTAAGGAGGTTACATCGAAAATCGTTAAATATTTTTTTATTACTGTTGGTTTCTACTGTTAAATATTTTTAGTTCTTTGTATTTTTTGTATTTTTTTATGGTTCTCGCTGTCGAATATTTCGAAAACTGTCAGTGCAAATGTCAACAAAATATATATTTTTGAAATCAGGAAAAAAATGTTTCCCCAAGCGGTGTGAAATTATACAGGATGTCCCATTTAAAAATATTATATTCAATTGGTTTTCCCAAGTTTAGGATATGCAATTTTTTTTTCGACCTGGCTAAAAGATAATACGTGAAAAATCAAATAACTTGTAGTAAATTATGTTAAGAACGGTATCCCGATTAGTAGAGTGGAAGTGTGGATGCGTGGTAGCTCAGTTGGAAGAGCATTGGCCTGGAAAGCCAAAGATCCCGGGTTCGATCCCCGGCTGCGTCGAAACATTTTTCATTCTACTACAGCTTCAGAAGTGGGATAGGGAATCCGCCTGACAGCACGGTTCACCTTATGTTTATGAATTATGTTTACCGAGGTGTCGGATTATGACCGGCAGCCGAGGACGGCTGTGTTGTCAGGTATGGCCGAATTGTAGTAAATTATGTTAAGAACGGTATCCTGATTAGTAGAGTGGAAGTGTGGATGCGTGGTAGCTCAGTTGGAAGAGCATTGGCCCGGAAAGCCAAAGATCCCGGGTTCGATCCCCGGCTGCGTCGAAACATTTTTCATTCTACTAAAACTTTTGTATTTAAATTTTTTTTCTAACTTTCTTAATAACCCCTGTAGGTAGGGGTCCAAATATACGCGAATACCCTGTACAGAACCTTTACATTTATACCGTGATTTAACGGCAACTAGCGTGTTGAAACATGGGGATTTTCAGTCACTTCCAGCAACACATCTAACATTTTCTCATTATTTGCTGTGACATTTCGAGGTCCAAGTTTTGGAACAGTACCTGTTTGCCTAAATTGCTTTAAAGTCTTACATACTACTAACTGGGTGATTGGTTCTCGGTTAGGATAGAGTTCGTTGAAAGGTTACAAGGCTTCGATTTCTGTTCTTTTGCGATCTCAGAATCCGACTAGTATTAAAATTTGAATTCCTTCTGTATCTTTTAAATGAACCATTTTTCACAATGAGAGCACTCAACAGTTATAGAATTTTTCATGGTATGACTTATGTCACGTTAACAAATTGACGTTACATGTTTGACGTAAGTGTCAAAATTTTCATTAAGTACTGCCCCTCTCTTCTGAATATTTACTTAAATTATAGATTTTTTAAAAAATATTGTAATGCAACCCATTATACATTCTACACGACCATACGTAAAAAAACGTTGCTTCCAAATATGAACAGAAAATAGTGTGGTGTAATTTAAAAAAACAAAATTGGTTGCTTTGGCAACGAAAGTACTGGCTCCGAAACAAATTCAAAGTTACCAAAAGATGCAAAAAATGTAACTACAAAAACTCTTATCTGAACCATTTTTTATGCTGGGTGTTTTAAAAATGTTACATACATTATTCCATGCATATTGGGCACCCTGTATGTGTCAAATGCATAACTTTTCGGTCTGCTGGAATTTATCTCGATATAGGTTAGGAACACATTTAATCCACTTCAACCCTATAAAATATACTTTCAACACCGGCCACGAGATCCCTAACGTTTTGTCCAGCGCTCTAGGGAATATTATAACAATACAATTACTACATTCTCTTACGTGCACCAACAGGTACGGGCCATTGTTTCAGGCATGTTCGAACGTGTTGGATATAGGCCGTTCGATAGGACAGAGGCAAAGAGCCAACAAAACAAACCGAAAGTGAATTAGCACGAGTCCTGGAATTTGATTTAACGCATGAGATTATTTGAAAGAGTTAAAAGTGGGTTATCCAGTTTCGTTTATGACTGAAAATATCATTTACGGATATTAACGGATTCATTTACATTTCAGTGTAGATAATTTAATTGTTATTTACTTTTATTATAAATATTAGGTATAATTAGATTTGGTTTATGCGACAATTATTCAGGGCAAGCTATTTAATGACCGAGAACCATGTCTATTAAAAAAAAACTTATATTTATTTAGTATAGTTACTACCTAAACAAAATTAATGTTTTTATATAAAAAAGTGCGATTTTACACCGTTTTTGTTTTACACGAAACACTTTCCTATCAATAATTCTTTTAGCCACAAGTTAGCTGGCCACTAAGTAGCAGCGACCATTTGAAAATGCTTTTATGGGAACAGTTTTCCTGCTCTATTTTTTCTAATTCGTCGAATCGAAGATTGAAACTCATATTTCTTAACAAAAAATAAAATTTTTAACTGTTTGATTTATATGAAAAATATGGAGTAAAATGTCAAGATTACTCAAGTTTATTGCAATGTGCAATAATGTGCAAGTTTATTGCACATTATTTGTAAACATTTGAACGTTTTCTCTAAAATTCTCTATGAAAATACTCTAGAATTTGCTGACCTAAAATAACGAAGGACTCGTCAGTGCTAAGTCAGTGCAGAGTAACTTTGAAATCTTAAACAGGAACCTATATTTATTGCAGATTCGGATTCTACAGCTAATCCTATGTATTTTTAGCCGTAGGATTCCTCCCTACGTTCCTCATTCCTGCGTAAAACGGCGGTTAAAGGGTTTGCCAACTGAAGTTATTTCTAGGCACTATTAGAGCTTAGATAATAATAATACGTAGCCTCTCCGCCATACAAGTATCAGATTTTCAGGATAATTTTTGTGATTAAAACGAGGGGAGATATTTTATTATTTTCCTTCCTTCCCTTCTTTTTTCCGGCAACCCCTATCCTTAAACTACGTTGGGTTTCAGCGTATGCGACCTGCCGCAATACGATTGCGCCCCTGTGATATATATCGTATAGAATAGTATTTATAGTGGATGGTAGTCCATGTTTACAAATTCTGAGGCTCGTCTGGGGTTGTGTACACATAATTAACGGGTAATTCATGAGCTTGCCGCCAGAGGACTGGACCGTTACTAAATTGCTTTAGTTGTAAACTGTTGCCGATTTACTTTCCGGTCTCTAAATGTGTATCGCGTATTGAATTTGCAGGATTCAACGTCTTCGGATATTAATATTGCGTTATGATGACATGACTTGACTTTGACTTGAAGTTCAAAGTGGAGATATGTACCTTTCCAGCAAATATTTCCATTCAATTTCTCCCCATATTTTTATAAGGGCGCGGTATACCTATACAATAAAAATACCTGCCTAAAGTTAATTATTTCGTTATATTAATGTTTTTATAAGTAATGCAAAGGTTTGTAAAAGTCAATTATAGTCTACTATATAAAACAAAAAACTTCTGGTCTGCAAGGCTTCAAGGATAAAAGCAGTCAAACATCGTGGACAGTCTTAAATATAAATTAGAGAGATGGTTGAGGAATTTAGTACAAGTTTAACAAACCCCAGTAACAGGAGAAAAAAGCGCCCGTAAATATTTCGCTCATTGATTTCTGTTGCATTACAAAGCATTTTTACCATCCTCCAATCAAGCGATCCAGGCAGCGCTCGAAGAATTCAGACACCTGGTGACAATGCCAACGCCAGGAAAGCTACACCCATATCGAAAACGAACCTGCGGCCGTAATGAATAATTACAGAGATAATGACTTGTCCAGAAGACATTTATTAAACAGTCACGCTAGACGAAAAGTCGCCGCGCGGCCTCATATCAGCTGGACAAGATTACTCGGGACAAAATTAATTCACAGGGTGGGTTAAAGAATGCTGCCTCGGCCATCCACCCTCGGTGTGTCGTCTTCCTCCCACACCGCGCCTCTATATTCGGCCTCTCTGTCGGGCGCACCATGTTACTACGTGCGAACCTTTTTCCCACGAACGACTTTTTGTACATTCCTGTCTCAAAAAATGCACCGTTCCTCGTCCGATCGACGGCTATGGGCCTTCACGGTCCTTGTCTAGACATTCCACCAGACTGTTCGTTGTAGGCAGTGGCGTTTCATGCATGACAGACGTTTAATTTAATGCTCCGACTTCTGATTTATTGTTGCACGAGGCGAATTCCCCTATTTGTCGCTGTTCAGATGTATTCATTTTTCTTATTACCGATACTGTAGTGTATTTAACAGTTGAAAGCTGCTTTGAGTCGAGTTATTGGTCGAGGTCACGTTTTTATATACATAACAATACACTTTCTCGTTTTAAAAATATTCTGAATTCGTCAATAGCAGAAAACAAATTATTTGCAACTGTTTGGTGTCAAAATATACAGTCACTCTAGATATATAAAATAAAGACATGACACTTAATGGAACTATCTGACCCCGGAAAATGAATTACGGACGAGCGGACCAATAAATAATAACACAAATATATTTAGAGGCGAGCATGCATATTTATGGAGAGTCGTATTAAATTTGAACCCTGCACAAAATACATGTATATGTTAAACATAATCGTAAACATCAATAAAGCACATCGGAATTTATACGTCTTACCAAGATCGTGCCAAATTTTAACACAATTTCGTCTATGAATTCGAAGCTTAAGGAACGTTATGAAATAAACAGAATCCATTGCAGTGCATCACAGTATATGTATAAACATGTGCTAGTGTGCTCATAAAATTATTTTTTATACTCTTACGTTTTACAAATTTCATAGCAATTTTTAGAGATTTTAAGATCAAGGATCGCATTCTAACGAATATTTAAAGAACAAGGATCACATTCCAGAACACTACACAGTTTGAGTACCGGAACAACAAATTTTTGGTTAAATTACCTTAAGAGGCACTTGCATTTGCTTGATTTTATTCGTAAGGCCATTAATTTTCTTAAAAAATTTATTACAAGAAGGTTGGTTCGTACAATTTAATCAATATGAACCTACAGTTTTCAAATACGTATTAATATATTCTATTGTTAGTCTAAACTATTCAAACATGTACGTTCACCCTTCATAGAGTAAATATCTTGTAAAAATTAAACTTAAAAGTGTATAGACTAGCCAAATAGTATGACTATTATATTCCAGGGGTGATCGTAGAATTTCCTGTCAATGATTGTAGATATAATAAAATCTTACCATTTATTTTATTACTTTATTGTGCGCCTATGTTGCCTATCCTTGTCTAGTCTTTTGTCGTCCTTTACAAGTCTTTGATGTCGGCGCTAGCTCAATACACAGGTAGATTTTTTGAATTGTTCGTTGGAGGTGTTTCTTGTTTCGACAAGTTTAATATAATAAAGTGTTTTCTGGCTTAAGTGTACACACGAGACTTCAGCAATTATACCGGGTGTCAACGGATCTATTAGACAAGCCATAACTTCTAGAGTATTGGATGTATCAAAATGAGATTTGGTATAGGTAAATGGTAGAGGAAGAGGAAAGTTTTTGCATATTTTTCACGTTTAGGTTACTTCCGGTTTCACCGGAAATGGCTTCAATTTTGAATTTTTAAATGGAACACCCTGTATATTTTTACATATTTGAATTTCTGAGACAATTTTGGACTAGAAAATGACATTAAAACTTTTAAAGTATAATACTCGTATACGAATTTATTAAAAACTTCACTGAAGTAAATGTATTTTATGAGCTTATTTTTAATCCAATCACAATGAATTTAGTATCGTTGGATTCCCAAAAATAATACCTTTTTGAAAAGTGCTTGTCTAAAAAGTGTTGCCATTTGAAAAAAAATTGTTAGATATAAAAAAGTAATTTTGCCAACTTGTCTCATTCCTATCTACCATACTAATCACTAAAACTTTGCGATTACATTTTTCTGACATCACCTAAGGCCTTCAGATTAGTTTGCGCTCAATCATGGCCACCTAGATGCAATATTAAAAATGGCTCTAAAAAAATCAAGTAGGCGAAAAAACTTTTTAAAATGTCATTTTCTAGTCCAAAATTGTCTCAGAAATTCAAATATGTAAAAATATACAGGGTGTTCCATTTAAAAATTCAAAATTGAAGCCATTTCCGATGAAACCGGAAGTAACCTAAACGTGAAAAATATGCAAAAACTTTCCTCTTCCTCTACCATTTACCTATACCAAATCTCATTTTGATACATCCAATACTCTAGAAGTTATGGCTTGTCTAATAGATCCGTTGACACCCGGTATATGGTTGTAGGCTCTGTTCGACAATCTTGATAGATCCATTATTATCCTTATTATATGGTAGATGATCTATGAATGACTGCAACAATTACATTTCTGATTCTAAAAACATCAATGAATTACGTGACGGTATTCGAAAACGGTTAAACATTCAGACTGGATTAATAAATTTTTTTAATTTTTTAACGGTTTTCCACTAGGTATATATTGTAACAACGAAGCGATTATCAAAAATGTATTCAGAAAAAAACTATTTATTCAGCACCTGTTCAAATGCAGTAAAATTGCGTTCCAAATTTGATGTCGAGTCTAATCCAGCCGGCTTTGATCTGTGAAACAAACTCCTGTCTGGAGGACAGGAGTTTTTTCTGATATCTCACAGTTTTTGACAAGTAACATGTAAACCATGAAGTGCAAAGAGAAGGAGTCCGAACTTAATAGGGCTTTCCTGATAAAAAAAAGGTACTGAAAAAACGTACATGGTTTTGAGTTATTCATTTGTTTCAATGGCACTGCGGTCGGCAAGATCGCAATTGACGTTTATCTTTCTAAGTCTAAGCATTTGACACTTGTCATTTACCATATAGTAAACATTGTCTACGAATTCAACAGTACTAATACCTACTATATTGCGGTTATCATATTTTGTATTTCTTTTGTGACAATTACTTTATCATTCAATCAAACTGAATGTTATTTTCCGATGTATTACATCCGCTTATAAAATAATACTCTTCCTTTAACATTATATACCTATATCTACAATGTAAGCTTTCATAAAAAAATATGAAGGAAAGGAAAATCATATCGAAAGCAAGGTAAATAACATTGGTTTATTATAATTTAAAATAATTTGATGCCCTACGTAAGTATTTATCTGTACTTATCATTTGCTGCTTTTAAGGGAGTTAAAGTAAAGGGGGTTAAAGTAATCCTTTTCCTTTATGAAAAAGCATTCAAACGTGTATGTTTAAGGGCTAAAATGGTGGGAAACACATTTAGAACTCCACAGTCTAGGTATATGGTCGGTGGAAAGATTGGACGATTAAAGCCTGTTAGGAAATGCCATTCACCATCCACCGGTTGAAACCTGGAACATAATCCTCTTGACAAACACTGTAATTAATATATTGGTATGTACAGAGCCGACTACTTAATAACAGCGAACAAAATCTCACTACAAAAGCCGCAAAATCCTACTACACCACTTCGGTTTAAGCTCTTATTTACATAAAAGATGCTATCGATCAATATCCTCTTATGAGCGTCAAATAAAGGAAGATGCTCTTGCCTCGATTTCAAAGGGGACTCATCCTATGACCTGCCTTTTTCTCTTCATCGTAAAGACGGTGACTTTTATATTTAATTTTTATTCCTGCCTGAGTCACTGGGTGAAATTCCTTTCAAGGCGTGTGGGTTGGGCCATGTATAAACCACTACAAATATTTTTCTTCAACCACTACCGAATGGGTCAAGCTCAACGTCACAGCTATTAAAAAATCGACGAAAGCAAGTATCTGTGTGGATCAGTGGCGGGTAAATTTAAAGAAATTCTAGATATTTCAAAAAACGTTTATATAATTTCTTAAGTGGAATATCGTGCAAATTAGGTATTTCATCTTACAATCGGGCAATCTCTCAACGCAATACATTGATATAGAAAATGATTGATATATCGTACTATACGAGATACGACGAAACGAAACGAAACAATTTGTAGTGTCTGATAGTCAGTCTTCCAGTAATCATTCTCTAATCTTTTGTAACTCACTGAGTGCATGTTTAGTGTGTGCTCGATATAACTCTTATTAACCTATATATTCGTATAAGAGAACCATTCTGAATCGAGAAATAAAATAATATGGTTACAAATTTGATATTAGATTTTGGTACACCCTGTATCATAGAAGTGATTTTAAACCGTAGCGCCTCTAAACTACAAGTACCTGTTTAATTCGAGTTTTAAAACAAAAATCTGGTGCTGTCGGTGCTTCGTGTCCCTGTATATGAAGTTTAGGATAGAGCCGAGCCACACTTTTCACAATTTCAGCGGCATTGTGGACATTAACGAAAAACTGCCAATGATTTTTCAATTATGCTGTAGGTAGTTCAGTTATGCTGTTAATATGAGGTAACTTCATCTCATTACAAGTTCTGTCATGAATCTATCCATTCTATTATAATAGTGATCCTATAACTGCTAACATAATTTTTGGCAGCCTCTATAAATCTGGGCATCTTGTCTAATACCAGGGATGATAATGGTAATAAAAAACTTAATATTAAGCTTAATATAATGCTACCATTTAGTATATAGCATTTAAAAAGCCATTAAATATTGACCAAGAAAAAAATATGTAAAAGAACGAAAATATATACCTATACGTTCGATTACGCTAAGTTTCCAATAACTGATTACGGTACAGCTAATTCTACGAAGAATGTCTTTTCTAGATTCCGTAGCTACAGTATTATAAGAAGTGTTAAAGTTGGATATCATGTGCAAATATAAATACTACTAACATATTTTTTGGCATCCTGTAAATGAATTTAAAAATAATTCGTTTTTTTTTTTGGCAAAAAACTGAATCCTGACTTGATTGACGAACATCGTATAGATATGAAGCTACTTGGAACTAGGTACACTTAGAGTGACTAGCCAAATACTTTTAAACATAATTTAATTTCCACGAATTTTGTTTACCCTCTGTTGAATGCCTTGGATCGAATCCGTACGTCGCGCGGGTTCAAAATTCGCATAAACTTTATTTTTATTGTGGTCGTCCGTATAATTTCTTTCCGCCACGATATTATGTGGGCGGATGATATATTATAGGCATGCATTCCCCGGTAATTAAATTAATATGTCGTGTGACAAATTTGAAATCGATAGTTGGAAATCATTTAGAATACCACATAGCGTTTTAGATTAACTAGGTCCGCAAGCCACTTCATAAATATTATGCACACATAACAATTTTCCAATTCTAATTATAATGTGACAAAAAGTACCAGCACAATCACTGAGTTATGATTATTTTAAAACATGACCACCATGTACGTAATACAAGACATTTTATATAATAAACGTCTTGTAAAAATTAAGCTACTGTCTATTTTTAAGTTCAGTACCTATAACTGCAATAGCACAAGGGACGAAAGCGTAGAAAGAACATCATGTGAAATAATTTTATAATTGCCAGTTTAAATGGTCAATTATAGATAATTGTCAGTTTAAACTGGAAATTATCTATAATTGACAGTTTAAACTGGCAATTATACATAAGTGCCAGTTTAAACTGTCAATTATACATAATTGCCAGATCAAACTGACAATTATCTATAATTGACAGTTGAAACTGGCTATTATAAAAGGACATCGTGTGAAATAATTTTATAATTGCCAGTTTAAACTGGCAATTATAAAATTATTTTACACGATGTCCTTTCTACGATTTCGTAGAAGGGATGGCAATATTTAAATACAACATAATCTTTTCAAGAATTTGGATCTTTTAGACCCAATAGTTTCAGTTTTTTGAGCCTTTCGCTATTTTTAATGTATTTTTTGCATTTTTTATAACATAAGCATGACTAGAAAAAGGCCGAAAATTTCTTTCTGTAAATGATATAACGTATAATTTTTCTTCAGACATTCGTAGTGATACAGTATCAGCAATATGTGCAAGTCTTTTATAAAAATAATACATCAATATAAATAATAGGTACACCTATGCGAATTTCAGACCAATTGAATTCGAAAATTTATTAGGTTCATATAAGAATAGATATATTGGTGCACAAAGGTTCGTAAGCTTCAAGATACGTTGCTTTTCACTGGACATTAGATATAATCAAGCTACCTACCATAGCGTGAAATTGGCTCACACATTGTACTTAGCCATTATTCTCGACCAAAACATTTTTAAAATAATAACAACCTTATATGGCTCTTGAAAGTGGTGATACAAATTACATGAAATTGTGTCGGACAAACTGATCGGTGCCTGACAATTCACTTTGATAAGTAATGCAAATTTTTCTGAAAAAAAATCATAAATACACCTCTTTTTTTTTGTAATCCTCTTTTTCGTTACACAGATCTTTGTGTAGAATTCAGTTTACGTAGAAAGGTTGAGTGAAATATTCAGTCAACGGTAGAAGTGATGTCATCTTTTGAATATGAACTGGAATACCCTTTCCGCACTTTTACAGCGTAGAAAACTAATTTCTAATTTCTATACCGCTTGTTTTTTTAATTGCAGCGAATTTTCGAGATAGTACGTCAAACATTCTTCTAAAACGATTTCGGATTATTGTAATTTTTAAAGCGACAGGACGAAACAAGGCGAATAATAGAAAACTGTATGACTATATTTTTTAAGGCACCGTTTGCGGAAAAGGTAGGTACTTTATTGGGTGAGAAGGAGAATTGTCTGGTGAGTGCTGGATATGTATGTGCCTCTAAAATTAGATGGAAAACTAGCATGGAAAGTTTTGATTCTAATTATTATTTTTCTTATTTAAATATGGTTAGACTTCAAAATTGTTTACGGCCTGTAGCCAAACTTTATTAATCGAATGACAGGTGTTTTGTCTCTGCTACATGCATAACTTTTTTTTATTAACGGCGCTTGCAAAATTTGTATGTAAACCGATATTAAAAATCAGCTGTCTAAACCCACCCTTAGGGGTCCATTCTCTGTAGATTTGACAGGCATGAATGTTGGGTCGGATTGAGAGGATGGGTGGCCGATGCGTGGAAACTTATATGTATATTCCAACTATCGAATTATTAAGATTTCGGAGGTGCACGTAAAGCCGAAGTAAAAAGGGACATGGAAATAAGGTTAGCCCTCATTGCAAGGGTACCGGATTTGTCTTATAATCGCAACAAAATTTCTTTTTAATGTTATAAATTATATATCACCGGAAAGATCAAAAGATAAACTAGGTCCCTATAGTAGCAAATTTTTGTTTAATACATGTATTTTAGAGAAAATAATTTTTGAAAATACGCTATTTTAGTACAAGATTGTTTGCCTGGAATTTTAAAAATAAAAAGAAATACCAAAAATTACTACTATAGGGACTTAGATTAAAGTCTTATCTTTCAATACTTTTTTACTAAAAGTCGCTATCTTTTATAGTTTTTTTATAATTAGACACGAGACGAACGCCGATTTAGGGCTTATTTCGACCTAGTGAATGGACTCTTAAGGAATATTGACAATGAAAACACATTTTTCTAAATATATCACAGGAACTTACTTTGTATGGGGCAAAATCAAGTAGGGTAGCGACTGTTTAATCAGGCATATTTCGTATCGTATTATGGTATTATTTATAATTATACACAACAAAAAAATCTATAAAAACATACATTTTTCCTCCTATTAGCGCCATGAATTATACAGGCATATATTTTATTTCAGGAGGTGTAAAACTAAACAAATTACAATGAAAAGATTAATAAATGAGCATCTACTACTTAGTTTATTTAAATAAAACACTATACCATTATTTATAGATTTGGATAGAAAACAGTCAATGAATCATTTGATTTTTACAAGAGATAAAACATATTCTTACCCAATTTCCAAGCCATCAATTCAAAATAATGTAAACAATAAATTATTGTTAATCACATACGCGATCTGACGTACCATTTATAAGGATACGAAATGGGTATTTTATTCAAACTCTATAAATTTATGGCTCCTGTTTAATACTTTCTAAAGAATTCAATGAACTAGTCACATTTTTTCTTATCGGGGATTAAAGGTGAGTACAAGTTCTTTTTTCTCACGCCAACGGCAAATAAAACCATCAAAATACACACGACAAATGGAAATATATGATAAATTGCCAAAGAAATACATTAAAACCCTGTATAAGAAGTCCGTTAAACTCAAAGCCGTCGATTGTATCGTACATACATTGCGTAAAAAAAATGAGAGTAATATACAATCAGACTTAAGTGGAAAAAAATTGTGGATAACCGTGGATGAAATTATAGATAGGAAAAACAATAAAATAGAGCATGTTTTAGCAGCGCGGATTCTAATGCCTGATAAAACGCAAATATACCAAATTTAGTTGCAAGAGATTGAGCTGGTAACGCATGCACCTGCAAATTTGTATAAAAATATAATGTGTTAATGTTAGTGATAGATCGACCTGAGTATATGGTTACAAAAAAAAAATTAAATCAGCAGTCCAATAAAAATAATATTAATATATTTAGGGTCGGTCTTTCCATCTTCTTATAGGTAAGTTTATTTATAAGTTTTCTTATAAGTTTCTTATAAGTTTATTTATTCATTTTAAGTTTATCTTCCTTGTAATTACAAAATGGGACTCTTCACTGTGTTTTAAATTAAAACATTTCTTTAAAGTTCTCTATCTGCTCTTTAACTTATGGGTCACTTTTTACTGGTCTATAAGTAGTTACAAAGCGATTTCTAACCTCAGAAATTTTACAATTTGAGTCTTAGTAAACAAATTCAATAATAAAAAGACAAAAAAGATATTTTTATAATGAAAAACATTATTGCTGTAGAAGAAGATTATTAGATAATGAAATTATTAATATGGGTATGTAAAATATGGTAAATCGCGAAAGAAAAACATATATTTACGTAGGTACCTACTGTATGAGACCTGCTGTGTGTAAGACCTAATATAGACGATTTAAAAGTTTGGGATGATGCAGAATATATTATAAGGAGACTTCGTGTATCAAAAATAACGGTGTTAAATATTCTAGAATAAATCGTGCATCCTTTAAGGCATTACACTAACAGGCACCCTAAATAATAATAAAAAAGGAATATCTACGTATTTGTGAATATATACACAATATCTTGTTTTAAGCAATAGGTATACTTAATCCTTGTTTATGTAATAATCAATGGCAAAGGCAATTGACAAGTTACCTGATCATTAACCTTATAAGTTAACGAAAACACCTTAAGATGCATAGATAGGTACACAGGACCATATTTTTCAGGAATAAATCTGTTTCACAACTTCAGCAATTGCTGCTTAGAGATTTTTTGCAACTGGCAGTTTTTATATTACAATAATAATTCTGCTGCTGTGAAAATTGTATGGCGTGTAGTAAGTAGGTATAACCTTTAGCTAGAATAAAGAAAATTATATCCACCTTCCAGAGAGTCCTCAAGAAGAGGAAGCTACGGCTGTAAACTTCCATAGAATAGATCGGTAGACATCCGAGAAACTACTAGAATTTAAAAGTTATAGTTGGTTACAGCTATAGGTTATGTTACAATTTTATTGACGCATTTCATTTGTCTCACTTTATTATATAGACTTTCTTATTTAATCAGTATTGCCCCCTAACTAATGAGGTTTTCCAAGTTTCCCTCATTCCAGCACTGAATGGTGGTTAGGGCCTACCAACGTAAGTCGTTCCTGAGGCGCAAATGCGGCCCGCGAAATAATAATATGCCGCCTCCTCTCCCACACAAGTCTCAGACTTTCGGGCTAATCCTTGTGATTAGAATGAGGG
Organism: Pogonocherus hispidulus; assembly: GCA_963924545.1. Taxonomy (NCBI): domain Eukaryota; kingdom Metazoa; phylum Arthropoda; class Insecta; order Coleoptera; family Cerambycidae; genus Pogonocherus; species Pogonocherus hispidulus. The sequence continues at coordinate 71,476,668 of OZ004694.1, forward strand.
GTAGAGATATTATTATATTATTAATATTATTATATTAATATCATTAAACAGTCAAACAGTCTTTTTACAAAAAAGCAGTTAAATTGTGTTGAAAAGACGCAATTTTTTAACTGACATATAAATTCACGTTAACTTTAAGTTTCTTTTAGTTAAAAGCAACTTTATAAAGAGATGGAAAGACTGGCCCTTAATGTAGTTAAATTTAATCTACTACTACTACTACTACTACTACTACAACAGCCTCGATTGATACATTTTTCTAAATCAAGAAATTTTTTTCACTTTTAAAAGATCGAGTAAAATATTTTATTTTTAGATTTCGTGTCTTTATTAAACTGCCCGAATACCTGGTTAAAATTAATGTACTAATGACTGAATCACCCTGTATAAAGAAGTAGAGGTTTGGTTTATGTACACAGTCACTTATTTATTAAATTTCATATACACTTCCTTCAATTTGGCACATCTAACATTCCACTTCATTATCTGTATAACTGGTATATGCTTGAATGTGTTAAACAGTGCCATAAGTGTCTTTACACCATAGAAATTGAGAAGTAATTAACAACATTTAATTTAAGAATTTTTCGTATAACTGTGTATAACTTTCCATATCCGGAAATTTCAGTCAATAACCACTTGGCATGTTTAAGTTTAAAATAATTTCTGTATTTAGTTAAAGAGCCTGCATACGTTTAATTAATTACAATATTATTTATAAACAGACCACCTATGTATATTTACTTACTTGCGGAGGTACGTTTTTAAATGTTTGCCCGCCCGCATTACTCTTCTCCATCTCTTCATCCTTCTAAAGATGTTGTGTGAATGTTACTCGTTGATTACTAAACAAACCAACTTTTCCAAGTCTTCCCGACAACGTTATAATGTGAAACGTAAATATTTACACCGTCTTTAGCGGAGGATAACTAGTTTAAATTAATTTACATTTTTAACTACATTTACATAGGTAGGTGGGTTTTTAAAAGGTGTTTTTTGGATTAGGATTATTTTTAACAGCAGGTGGAGAGATCTTGACAGTTATAAATTTTGCCTATAAAATTTTACTGTTATCTAAATCTGAGAAATATATTTTTAGGTATTATTATTAGCAGAAGATTTCTCCACGTAACAATTTAAATTAAAAAAATCTTGTGTACGTATACATAAGTACATACGTACTTAGTTGTTAGAGGAAAATTAATGGTTTCGAATACCTATATAAGTATATATACAGTGCTTTCGAAAAGTAAGTACATCGTATACCTCCTGAAGTTATAGATGATAATGTCCAAAAAGAATTTATTAATCGTCTTGGCTACTGTCAGGCAGCCAACGGTGCACAATTTGAACATTTAATTTAGTCGATTTTTTACATAATCATTATCATTGTCAGTATTGTGAAAATTTAATTTTAAGATCTTCAAACATTATTTTCTTGAAATTTTTGTTATGTAACACCATAATTTTTCATGATGCGTATGTAGAATGATACGCTCTTTCAAATGGCGTGGTCAAAATTGGGGGTTGCTATTTAAAAAAATTGTCGATGACGTGATATCTCGAACAACGATGATATCACAAATATGGGTCGTATGTCAAAAAGTGCCTTTTTTAAAAACAAAATCGACGTGTCAAGGGATTTTTTCGAAAACTTCTCAATTTCTAAAATAATGAATTTATTCGTTACTTTTCGAAAGCACTGTATATATATCAAAACGATATTTCTGAAATAAGAAAAAATCTACATTTTAATTCTGTATTAAATATAATGCGCTACTTAAAAAAAGTTCTTGTTTCTATAGGTACTAATTACTAATTAACAATAGTCAATTAATTATTTAATCAATTAATCATTTTCTCACAATTAAGAAACAGAGCGCCTTATGATATCCATAATATTTAATGTTTTACTTAAAAAAAAAAAATCTGGAAAAATTGGCGAAGCTACGCGTTGTGATTGAAGTTGGACAGACTGTACCCAAAGTTCATATCAGAGTTTTTGATTAAGTATATTTTACTAAAGAAATTCTGGCATGTTCTCAAGCTAGTCTTAAAGAAATCACCCCCTTTACCCCTAAAAAAGTTCACATTATTACCAACTATTATTATCTATTGCATCTCTTTTCTATAGGGCGCTCTGTTCCTCAATGTTTACTCTATTAATATGATAAGAAGCATGGTGAAACATTAGAAACATCTAGTAGTTTTTCAAACAAAGCTGATAAGAACCTTCTATTAATACCGAGATACTTGAAAATATCATCTTACAAATTAGGTTAACACCCTATATCACTCTCCACATCTAATCTCGGTTTCACACAGATTTTACGGCACATTTGAAACGGTATTTAATATTGTGACATCTGACTGAACTTAATCCTCGGTTTATTTACAGGGTAGGTGTAAGTGGGTGCTCTACGGAAGTATACTACATCAGTTTGTGTTTTTGTTTGACAACAAGCTTAGTGGGAACGTTTTATTACCGTACTTCTTTAGGTACAAGATACATTCCAATAAACTATTTAGATAAATACAGCACGCCTAATAACTTTAGAGAGACTGAACCAAATTCGAGAAGGCTTAAATGGGGACAGCATAGTACAGAATTTAACGTGGATCAATAATCGATCGTTTAACGTTTCTATTTTGTTTAGAAAAAAATGAAAATCGTCATTCTATAAAAACAGCGGTAACTTTTTTGTATGCGGTCCGATCAAAAAAATCTTTCAAGGGTTTGTTTCGTTTTCTAAGGGCTTTACAGTGGCGTAGTTAGTTATTTTTATTAGTTTATGGTTTCCGAGACAATAACAGTAACTTTATTTTTTCTTATGGGCGCCAAATTGGATTTCATTATTTTCGAAATCAGCAAATTTTTCTGATTAATTTGATGATGTAATTGTAAAAGTGCGAAATAGGCTTGTGACCCAAAATATATTTTTTTATTATTAAACTCCTTAGCAGGCCATGAAAATGGGATTATATTTTTGGGCTATGATTTTTGCGTCAAAAGTTGTCACAAACAAAATCGACGTGTTTCAGCATTTTTCCGACAAAAAAATCTTTTCCTGACAGTTATGCTCTACGGTACGTTATCGAAGGGCCGCGCTGTATATACTTATACATAAATAACCGCTATACCATAAAATTTAAAAATTTATAGGGCATTCCATTTAAAATAATTGATGTCTCTACTGCGAAAATACCCTGTAAAACGAAATACCCTGTACATCCCAAAACTATTTTAAAGAGGGCTCCTGTTAATTTCTTGTAACCCCGGTATTTTTTTTTGTTGTATTTTTCATAACAATAGAGTTAAAGTACTTTGACAAACTATTGGCCCACCTTGTATAATAAGAACGCAAATACCAAATATGTCAATATCTTGATTTTTCTGTGTAGGAGTATGATGATTGCTATTAACCATTTCTAAAGAGTTTCAACCATACCTACTACTTGTTAATCCCTTTTGATAACCCTGTATCGAAAACAAGTTACGAATCTACATGAAAATCATAGAAATTATAAAAAATATAGAATGCCGAAAGCCATTACACGACGCATCTAAAAATAGTCAATCTATCACTCGATCTATCAGAACACGCGAAACCGTCACGTTAGGAAATTTTTCTACCACATTTAGGGTTAGCACCAAGCATGTCTTGGTGCTTGGTAGTGTTGAAAAATGTACGCGAAGCCAAGTCAACTTCACGCTGATTAAGGATTTAAAATTAAGACTAGAAATGGGAGAAAATCGCTCTAGCGATTTTCGTTCCCATTTCTAGCCCTACCAGAGGTTGAGGCCTGCGGCTTGGGGTCACCCTTCGGGCGACAAAAGCATCTAGAATAATATTATTTTACAGAAAATACATTTTAAAGAAATTTTTTATCTGGAATGATGATGTAATTATACTAAACGATTTTTTAAAATATTTTGATGAATTGTAAGGGTATTCTATTGTTGATGGTAAAACATCATAATTTTTTAAGTGCTGAAAGTAGAATTTATTTTTCAGTAAACATGATTATCAATTTTATCAATGGGATCAAAAATATTGTAGATATTTACTTTTGTAAGCTAAAATGAAGAATTTAACAGACTGCCAAAATGAACGAATTAATTCCAAACTTTACGTGCAGAAAGAATAAAAGCTACGGATAATGAAACAGAATAACTAAACACTAATACTAATAAATAATTGGAATTAAAAAGTTAAAAAAAAAATTGGCTCCAGCGTGACTCGAACTCTCGAAATCAGCATTATCCCGTTTTGAATTCCACCACTTTCCCATTGCGCTATACCGCATGTTGACAAAAGTTTACTCTGACATTAAGTACGTAAGCTGCACGTGTCAACTTGAAAAAATAATTTTTACCGATTTTCTAATTGGAAAAGCATTTCGCTTCAGTATTTTGGTAATCAGAAGTGTTTGGCAGTCAGTACTATTGATTCCGTTAGCAATATTTCTTGTAGGAAAATAACCTATCTGAAGTTTAATTAATTTGACAGATTTCGTGGGAGGTGTTTGTCTCGTTAGTATAATCTCACATCGGCATATAAAATGAGAAAGAAGTTGAGACGGACGCGACTCGAGATTTTCGAAGACGAAATAGACGTAGATGGAGTCGACGTACGGTCTCGAAAAAAAAATCTCAAAGGATTAGAGAAAGGACGGAACTTTCGCGTGAAGCGGTTCTCGAAGCCGTAAAATTAGAGAAAGGGTCTAGGGAGTCCCGCGAAAAGTCGGGATTTCAGCAGGCGTGACGGGGCAATTAGGCGCGAGGACAAACGCCGCAGCCGTATCTCTCTCGTCGAACGGCGATCGATGAAAATTTTGCAGAGGTTTTTTGGAAAGGCTTTTAAATTGGGAAAACGGGTAGGAAACGGGACGAAAATACCCCTACGCATAGGAGAAAGGTTGGGGGCGACCTTCGTTGCTCGCGGGGATCGCTCCGCGAGCCCCCCTCGGAGGAGCTTTGAAACTTTGTCGATTCGGCGAAGAAATTTAGAGCGAGACAGAATCGACGGTTTTAATATATATGGGTAGATCATGTGGCAAGTGACAGCGTGCGTTAAATGTTTTTATATTTGGTGTTCGTACTGGTTTTTGATACATTTTACCGTAAAAAAATTCAAACTCAAAATCCGTTTCATGTGAAAATTACCTGATTTTTTAATTTCCCGCCTAGCAGTTAATGCAAAGCTAGCTGCTAGTGCGCCCATCTCTACCAATGCAAAAATCAAAGTTACAAGAGTTACGTTGTTCTCCATAGAAAGACCATTTCAAATATCCATAAAAGCATTCTATACTTTTTATAATTTCTAGGATTATAATGCAGAAGTCATTTATTATTTTCCGTAGTTCCGTATTTCGCCCTGTAGGCGGATTTTTGGAAATCACGCTAATTAATAAGTGTATAACGCCACCTAAACCAGTGATTACTGCGCGAAGTGAAATATCGAGTCGAATTTATCAAACGGAATCCCATGTTGTTGGCTCGCCTGTCTAAAACATTCGCCTGCATTTTAGGCTTAATGAAACTGGATCTCCCAGATTAACATTTCCAAATAATGTAGACGTCTTCATTGGTCATTAACTGTTTAATTCGTTCGTTTCGTTGTTGTGTCCGTGAACTCCTTTGCTCGTTTTATAAACCATAATAAATGAGTTAAATGAACCCGTCCGAAACTGGGCATGATCTTAAAATTCACGTCTATATATATACTACTTCATATTATGTCTTCCCTAACACAATCGTTATGCGCAATTCATAATCAATGTCAATAAGTAATCTAAAATTGCAATAAACAAGTGCTTTTCTTTTTGCTCTAGTATCGATAATAACGCAAGAACAAAATAATTTCGAAAATCCGAAAATATTTTGTTTCAATTTAGTATAAAAATCCAAAAATTATATCGAATATTTTCCTCATACATTAAAAATCCCATTAGACTAGTGCAATTATCGATTCATCACAGCGGTAATTGTATTTTAAAAAACGAAAATTGCATCGTAGAAATTGAAAATTTTACCGCAGGTTCCTATTGTTGTCATAACGTAAAAACATGTCAGCTTCTGGGAATTAATGTCAAGTTTATGAAAAACTCAATGATGTCTCGTTTTGGAGCTAAATCATTGGCCGAAATCGAGCAGAAAATTGTCAAAGCCACCCCAAAGAACACGACATCGAATCAAGAATATATATATGGTGCCAGTTCATGTATTTTTGCAAGGAAAAAGGGTATACAGGGCGCCCTATTTCTTGACCCGTTGCATGGGTAACTTTTTTATTAGTAGAGATACAAAAACGCTTAAATGAGCAAATTAGTGCAGTTTCGTATTAGTAATTCTACGGTAAGGCGAAAAATTATATACGGGGGAAAGTTGAAAAGTTATTGACAAAAAACGAAAAATCCAACTTTTCTATTATCCCTCGTAGCTCGTTCATTTGAAGAGTTAGAGAAAAATGCTTCACATGTTTTTTGCAGTATTTTTCATGTAAAATGACATGCACTTGTTACTTTTTATATATCTCTTAAAATGGTTGAGAATCACAGTAAAATATATTTTTTTTAAATATAATGGATAGGTGGCTGTGACATTAACCGAAAGTCCCCTTTTTTCTCTTTCAGATGATATAACATAGGCCATATTTTATCCTTACAAAAGTAATAATAATCGTTGTTTTTAAAGAAAGTTTATTGTCACATCAAGAATGCTATGAAAATAAAACAAAAAATAAGATTACTGATATTTTTAAAAACGTCTAGTTGGCATTTAATTATTGACAGATCATAAGTGACATTTTTAGTTTTTGTTAAGTAGTTTATTGTTTATTATTAATACTGCATACAAAATAATAGTGTTGCAAATATGTAGGTACACCAACGAAGAGAAAAATGATATGCTATTTTGTTATTATAACCAAAATCGAGATGCACAAGCTGCAGCGAATCTTTATTTTGAAACTTACATGGAACGAAGACAACCCCATCATAGAATATTTAGACAGCTGGAAAATAATATACGATTATACGGTTCTTTTTCAAAGCCTAAGGATGAAAGAAACTTCAATGAAGACACTGAAATAAATGTTTTGGCTTATGTAAATTTTAAACCTGATTCTTCAACTGCAGAAATTGCACATCACTGCAACACTTCCAAGGAAACTGTAAGAGCTATTTTAAAAGGTAACAATTTAAAGCCTTATCATTATTCCATATGCAATACTTTATATCCAGCTGATAATCAAAGAAGGATGACATTTTGTCGATGGTACATTTCAAAATGCGAAGAGGATCTAGACTTCTGGAAAAAGATTTTATTCAGTGATGAAAGTAGATTTACCAACAATGGTATTTTTAACCGCCATAATAACATAATGTGGTGCCGAGAAAATCCACATCTTGTTTTTGAAAGAAGAAATCAACGTCAATTTGGGATAAATGTGTGATGTGGAATTTTTTGTGGCAAAATTATTGGCCCATATTTTTACGAAGATAATTTGAATGCGAATAATTACTTTCATTTTCTAAGGAATAATCTAACAGAGGAATATTTAAATGAATTACCACTTCATATTTTTAGAAATCTTAAATACTTCCAACACGATGGAGCACCTGCGCATAATTCCCGCGAGGTAAAACAATATTTACATGAACAGTTTGATAATGTTATAGGAAATAGAATGGATATCGACTGGCCAGCGCGAACACCTGATTTGACCCCCTTAGATTTCTTTCTTTGGGGGTTATTGAAAGATAAAGTTTATGTGACAGCTCCTCTAGATATAGAGGATCTAAAAGTCAGGATTCAAGATGCAATTAGAAGCATACATGGACATACAATAAATAATGTTTTAAGAAGTATCCAGAAACGTTGCTTACTATGTATCCAACAGGATGGTGGTCATTTCGAACATTTACTTCAATATAATTAATTAATTAATAATTTCTGTTCTCAAAACATTCTTTTGTTCCATAATCCATAGCATTCTTGATGTGACAATAAACTTTCTTTAAAAACAACGATTATTATTACTTTTGTAAGGATAAAATATGGACTATGTTATATCATCTGAAAGAGAAAAAAGGGGACTTTCGGTTAATGTCACAGCCACCTATCCATTACATTTAAAAAAAATATATTTTACTGTGATTCTCAACCATTTTAAGAGATATATAAAAAGTAGCAAGTGCATGTCATTTTACATGAAAAATACTGCAAAAAACATGTGAAGCATTTTTCTCTAACTCTTCAAATGAACGAGCTACGAGGGATAATAGAAAAGTTGGATTTTTCGTTTTTTGTCAATAACTTTTCAACCTTCCCCCGTATATAATTTTTCGCCTTACCGAAGAATTACTAATACGAAACTGCACTAATTTGCTCATTTAAGCGTTTTTGTATCTCTACTAATAAAAAAGTTACCCATGCAACGGGTCAAGAAATAGGGCGCCCTGTATAGTCTGATATAGAAAAAATTCAGTTTTTTTTTAAAACACAGCGAGTTCTCAAAAATGGTACAGAACTGTGATGAAGATACTGCTGAAGGGTTACAGAAAAAAATGTTTTTTGTTTATTCGTACGAACTAAACTGACGTGGAGGAGAAGCCTCAAAATTTTTAACAACCTTTTTCAGAGAAGAATTGGATCACACGGGTCAGAAGACTGGAAGAATAGAGTATAATCCAATTTTCAGCAAGACTACACAAGGCGGAGATAAGCCGTGTGTCATCAAAATGGTTAATTAGAAATTATGTTAACCCGAATTCATGCCCGATCCAACTATACAAGAAATTTATGCAGAAAAGGCAAGATGTAAAATGTGAACGACTTTTCGTTACAGTTAATCCTTCCTGAAAATCGGGAATATGGTACAAAAACATTTCAGTTGGATGAAATACAATGAGCAAATGTACTTCTACGCAAGCCGAAAAATCAGGCCTAACTAATAAAAAATTAACAAACCATAGTTTACGCGCAACAGCTGTCTCCAAATTGGCGAAAAAGGGTATCGAAGAACAACAACTCATTAAAATAAGTGGACACTTAAGTTCCAAGTCATTGACGCCTTACATCAAATGAATGAAGACCATCATATGCAGTTTGATAGAAAAAATCCGGGACAATGACCAACCATCCACTAATTTTAGTTCCGTAGAACAAGAGATATGTCATGTCCTACAGCTGAAACAAACGCTCACTCATAAGACATATCAACCACCACGTGGTCACTATTGTACAAAATTAAGTGTTTCCAGAATTTCTTAGAAGTTCCCCATTTAAAAACTCTGTATCATTCTTTAATAGAATCTAGAATCACCTACGGCATACTAGCTTGGGAAGCAGCTGCAAGCATTCATATTGCCTGTTTAGAAATCCTGCAAAAGAAATTTTTGAAAATAACTTTATAGAAACCCATCACATATCCATCTAATTTGATTTTTTAAAGAACTGCCAGTACTAGATATAAGACAACATTATTTTTACAAAACCGTTATAAAACTATTTAAAAGTAAACAATATACTTACCCCACATAAGTCACATATATGAAACTCGACAAAAAACAAATATAAACTTGGAGACGCAAGTGTCAAGGAAGACAATAGGTCAGAGAAACAATATATTTTTGGGAAGCAGATTTTATAATGCCTTACCAAATAAAATTAGAGATACTACAACATTATTTGCATTCAAGAAGAAACTGAGGTTACACTTACTCTCTTGTGAGAAAAGTTTTGTTGGAATTTTTTTTCTTTTAAGTAAGACATCATATCTTAAGCCTTTTACCTTTTACTTTACTTTATGTTACTTTTACATTTGTTTTTTTTTTTCCATTTTCTGTATTCTAACCTAAGACTTTTGCTGTAGTGTTGTTTGTTTTTGGGAATGTTTTTTTCTATTGAAGTGTATTATCAAAGTCTTGTTTCAACGCATTACTCGGTAAAACCGTTTAAGTCACACATAAAATATAGTAAACTTATGCTGATAAAACTAGAGTCCACGCACGGGTTCGCCTTAGTGGAAACATGTTTATTCAATTGAGGATATAACATAGTGATGATAAACGCTTTTAGTCTATTATACTTTATATTAAATAATGTAAGAAAATTAAGGTGTAAGTATTTACTTGTTTTGGTTATTGTCCCTTTATTATTGTTAGTTATACTGAATAAACTTACTTATTATTATTATTATTATTATTAGCATGTCCACGACTTATTCTTCAAAAATATTGTTGATTACAATAATTATACTTTTCACTGCAGTTCTTGTAATGTCATCATCATTTACAAGATCAATTCAGGTCATTGTGTAGTACTGTCTTTCGAATATAGGAAAATTTGCGTATAGGGTACCGCGTAATTATTTACCTAGTTTCTTTAGAAGACTCCCCAAGTTGATGTTACTAATTTCTGAAATTATGAATCCAAGAAAAGATTCCAATAAAATTCCTTAAACATTTTTCAATAAAAATTGATGATTGATTCAATACATCCTATTAGATTATTAGATTAGATAGATAGAGATTGAATCTCTAGATCCAATTTTATTAAATCTAGAGATTCAAATAAGATTCTAATAAAATTTAAACCACATTCAAATATAAGATTGTCCAATATGACAATCCAATATGACTGATCCAAATTTTCCTCTGTAATTTTATGTAATTGGATTCTAATTCAAAAAATATTTAAAGATTAAAAGATTAAACAAGAAAAGATTTAAAGAGAAGAATTTTTAAAAAGATTAATGATAAATTATAGATAATATATACCTAATATAATAATAATAACAACAGATTTAAATTATTTATGCCATTTCAGAAAAGCTTTCTATATAAGTTTAACAATCCCCGCTCTTCACAAATTGGTAAACAATTCTTAAGTTGTTAGACATATATTACTGAAACAAGGCCAAATGTTTTAATCCCTTAAAATATAGCTTCTACACACTTTCAATACCCTTCCCTTCTAATCCTGTTTAACAGATTTATAGCCAATTTACTCTATTCATTGTTAATTAAGATAATTCCGTTTTCCATAAACATTTTCTACTTGATTATAGGAATAAATAAATAAATAAATTCGCGAAATAAATAAATGAATCTGCGGTGCCTACAAACTTTCAATTGCGGCATTTTTCGAAACGTTAACGTCAAACAAAAACTGTAAATTGAATATAAAGAAGTTCCTAAACAACGCAACTACTTCTAGACGGGCTATTATTTTAAGAGAGGCTTCATATTCACAATTATGAGAAGTGGCGAGATGTGATACAATTCACTGCATACCGCAGTCCAACTGTTTGTAGAACCAATGAATAAATATCGAAAAAAAATCCAATATTACTTCTAAAATATTTGTACACCAATCACGCAATTTTCCTTCAAGGATTACTAAGCCCCTTATTGACAGAATTTTTTATTACAAGGGCCCTTCGTTCGGTCTTTGGAAATGTTTCGCTCGAGTCACGTCTATCTATCGATTCATACATTTCTTGTTGTCGCGTTTGTTCTATACTGATTCATCTCCTACTCGAGCTTTTAAAATAACAGACAAGTGCTATAAATATTGAAAACTTGACTGAAAAAGAAATTACCGTGCAGAAGAAACGGTGAGGTATTCCAATAACTCTATTAAGGCGGAATTATCGTACATCAAGTTCTGTGGTAGCGGCTTATTTATAAAAATAAACAAGGCTGCATTTACAAACGAAATCTCATTGAAAGAGATAGATGTGTCTTTCGCGTTTTCAAAAACTTTTGAGGGCCTCTTTAACGGTGGGCCTCTTTAACGGTGGAGATTTTTGTATATTGCGCGGTATATATACACTTCAGGGATAATCTGTATAATGATTAATTACTATATTAATATATACCATTTCCTTATCGTTAAAGCGATTCTTGAAGATCTGAAAATGTTTTGTAGTACGCAACACTATATTTCAAAAGGAAAGTTTCTGAAAAATATTTACTGATATAAAACTAACATTTGATGTAATGCAGCTGCATTAGGAGAAGCACCCAGCTCTGTTTAAAAACAAATGTGTGCTATTTTAAGCTTTCGATTTAGAACTTTTCCATTACATAAACTGAATTTTCAAGTTTATACAGTTGATGATATGATGTTATGCTTTTATTTCTACTGATGCTTACACACTTTTTTTGTCTTTTATGGTATGTTACCACAAATAATAAATTTGAAGTTTGAAAATTTTGTGCTGTGCTTAAATAAAACGATAATAATAATAATAATAATAATAATAATAATAATAATTTAACTTTTCTTTTCTTGACCGTTAGAGATTTAAGACAGATTGTTTTTCGTGGGTATATCGGTCACTTAATTACATATAAAAAATAATAAGATAATAATAATAATACATTATTATTATTATTATTATTATTATTACTATTATTACTCGTGTTTTTGCACATTATGCACTTCTCAGTTCTCCGCTGGTTTATGTTTCTTATAGATGGGTTAATACCAAGTCTAACAAGAAACTATTTTTTGTTTAGAAATGGTCTTACTACATATATTGCATGTACGAAGTATGGCTGCTTTTTGTGACTGGGTATATACACTTTCTTCCAGGCTAAGTTGAGTGAGGTAATTTATGAATGAGTATGGAGTGGTACCCATCACCGATAGAATGAATGGAATGATATGAACTTGTTTCTATTTCCATATTTTTTCAACTTTTATTGCCATTTGATATTTTTCCTTTTCTGTATATTTTTTAACAATGTTTTGGTCAGATGGTATTGTGACATCGATGCTGATCCTTTTAGCTGGTAGCTGGTCCTTTTTATTTTATCTTGAAGTGTTTCATCTGGTGGGCTACCGTTTTATTTGAGACTCCGATTGCAGATTATATCGCAGCGCTGTTGGCACTATATTATATCTATTGCACACCTATTAGTAGTTTATATCCGGATATTAGGTATATACATATGTTATGGTACACTTCTACACAACATTCTTTTTCGGGTTTCAAGAGATAACTCAAAACAACAAGGATTATTTTATTATAGTGCTCCTAGAACAAATCTGTTGACCAAGTCTCCAGTTTTTCTAATGTGCAATTTATATGACAGAATTGCAACAAACTGTGACATCTTTAATGATAGCTTCAAATTGATTTGTTAGTGTGTGTCTCAGTTAGGTTAGTTATGTTAAAATTGTAGGTATGTTAACTATATGTAATTTTTAAGTGTCTATTTCTAATTCATGTACTTTCTGACTTTTTAATTGTTATTGCTTATTCCTGTAATTGGGACATTGTCCTGTTGGAATAATAAACATTTTTATTATTATTATTATAATTATTATTATTATTATGTTATATAGTTTAGTTGTTGTTTCTTCGTTAGTTTAAAAACCAACTAAGATTTAGTTTTTTTTTACCGGCGAATAAGGCAATTCAAGAAATAGATTAAAATCAATGAAATAATTATTTAATTATTTCAATGCGTAAATTTATTTCCATGGCTTGGTAATTAAATTGTTCCTGAACTACAAATTATTGCAGTCAAGGTCCTAGATAAAGTCCAGTAATTGCAACCATTTGTTATAAGTTTATAACCTACGATTTAAAAAAAACAGGCACAACTTACTACTGAACTGCAACAAGGGTAACGATAAATAAATTAAATATACGGAAGGCCATTTGAAGTAGATCACCTAAAATCAATAACACCCGTTGCAATTCTTTATATGGAAACTCATTTCCTCTTGGACTGAATTTTCTGTTCTTTTATAAGCACGATTTGAAGATTTTATAGATTTGATGCCATTTATGGTGTTTTATTAAGCATGCTCCTCAAACCGCGGTAAATTTTACACTTAAGACTAATCTTTAAAAATATTGATGGAAAAATGAGAGAAATTCAGAAAATGTAAATTATTACATCTTTTTTAAATTCATTTTAAAACCTGAATATGCATAACCTAAACCAAATTTCATTCTTAAGAGTCCATTCACTACGTCGAAATAAGGCCTAAATCGGCGTTCGTCTCGTGTCTAATTTTAAAAAAACTATAAAAGATAGCGACTTTTAGTAAAAAGTATTGAAAGATAAGACTTTAATCTAAATGCCTATCGTAGTAATTTTTGGTATTTCTTTTTATTTTTAAAATTCCAGGCAAACAATCTTATACTAAAATAGCGTATTTTCAAAAATTATTTTCTCTAAAATACATGTATTAAACAAAAATTTGCTACTATAGGGATCTAGTTTATCTTTAGATCTTTCCGGTGATATATAATTTATAACATTAAAAAGAAATTTTGTTGCAATTATAAGACAAATCCGGTACCTTTGCAATGAGGGCTAACTTTATTTCCATGTGCCTTTTTACTTCGGCTTTACGTGCACCTCCGAAATCTTAATAATTCGATAGTTGGAATATATAAGTCTCCACCCATCGGCCACCCATCCTCTCAATCCGACCCAAAATTCATGCCTGTCAAATCTACAGAGAATGGACCCTTAAACCACCTATTTCAATATAGTGCCTTGGTTCAAAATACATATAAATATTGCAACAAGTAAAAGAGCATTGTTGATATTTCATATTATATTAATTGATCTTTACCAATGCACACGAATTGACATTCACACAAATTTCGAAATTATTGACACTATATCAACGATAACTGTGCCTACTAACTGTACTAACAACGACAGGTAATTCCGCAACATCGAATGGCATCTGAGAGCTTTTTCCCTGCGTTTGATGTTTGATTAATATTAATTACTCAAGTAATACATACGGATATAACAAAGGCATCCGCATAATGCGAAATGCTCGAGCATAATTGACTGGTAATTTACCGTTAAGGTCACTCTCAAACCAGTTAACACAACAATAATCAAGTTAATATACATTATTTTGCGGTTTTATTTAAAACTACCTTTCTACTGCTTTAGGTTCACTTACTAGTCCAAGAGCCTTACCTGCAACAAAAAAAAAACAATTAGTGATACTGTTAATTAATAATAATCATTATTAACCTAAGTATCATTATTAGACACAATTTCGAAACAAATTTCAGCAGTAGGAAGCTATTTCCAAACTAATTCCGTTATTTTGTGTGCTAATAATCTTTCCATACACTTTCAAATATTTTCTGAAACAATAACCGATTTGTTTTGTTTTCAATTAATCTTGACAATGTCTCCACAAATTGTAAAAATCGTTTCCATGCATATGTGAATTTTATTTTGCCAACCATGTATATTCTTTAATTAGTTACAGCAACAAAAACCCGAGCAAAAACCTATAAAATATTGAAATTTTCGGTTACGACCTTTTTACAAGATGTCAAAGGTCAAATCTGAAATCAAATGAAAAAGAAGATGGATAAGATATTCTCCGTGACATTTCGCTGGAAAAAAATGGAAACTAAGTACTTGACATATACTAAATTGGCAATGTACGTTTCTTGGGCAGTTTTTGATTCTCTAGTTTATATTTACGAAGTGAAAAAAAACCGGCTACTCCTAATTTAGTAAAAAAAATTCCGACAAAAGAAACACCTTGCACTTCGATGGCGGTCTCTTTGTTTATGCACGTGTGTCGTTTGTCGGAATTTTTTATCCAGTTTCAAATCAGATTATAATGACTATACCTACTTATATTATTTGAAAACTGTTGTCTACTAGGTTCCAATAGGAAAGTAAACATTGAAATGTATTCGAAGACGCTTAGAAAATAATCGATAAAATAACAATCATTTCGAATTTTTCACTTGCGCATTCGCAAAAGTCCATTTTTATAGTGTAATTACGAATTGACTAATCGTAAATACCCTATAGACATGTACATTTATGTGCCCTATTGGTGTCCTTTTAATTTTATATTTTGTTTCCTTGTTTCTGGTATACAATAAATTAAATGAATTAATAACATACCCTTTTCGAAACTTAATTATTGACTCATTTTCGTCTACATATTATTATCAATGGAAATAATATGCAACTTATACGAAATAAAATCGAAGTTGTGTGACACATTCTCACCAATTAATTTTCGAAATTATTAAATCAGCGCGCAGTGCCACTACAATGGAAACATGTACTATTTTCTTTTAAAAAAATATGTTTGCGTAGACAATTTATCCCTGCACGTGGCTAACATTGCCTGTTTTGAGGTTGGGAACAGACACAGTTTATGATGGGAAATGTTTGCAAAAATGTGTCTTAAATTGTTACTCGGGGAAGTACATAGTTGTTTAGTTTAATACATTTTATTGTAAAAATGTTATTTTATAATATAAGTAAATAGTCTTAATTAATCTTTAGTTGATTTAAATATTCTTTTATTAAGTATTTTTAACTATAATGTTCCAAAATGCACGTTAGAAAAATGGGAGAAAATTCATGTTTATTTTCTTTCTAGCTATTCATTTAATTTTAACAATAATAGCTCCAGTGTTCATAACTTGGGAAAACAGTTCTTTCCTAAAGTAAACTAGTTAGTACCGTTCCCATATTCCTTATAAAAAAATATTGGGCAATACAAAATATCGTGTAATATTTTGGCCGTCTACGGGACGCTTCTTAAAAAAAACCGACGTTTCTTCAAACGGCAGCAAACAGCGAACCAGTTCGATATTTTTATGGTTTGTACGTACAGGACGTAAGGCATTAAATCAAATATTAATAAAAACATGGCCGTAAAAGCCTCGCACTGGAATTAGAGTAAACAGGAGATGCAATTTAATTATATTTTTTACACGGAAAAATAAACACCGCCCAGACGCGTCAGGCTGCGTCGTAATTAAAAAAGAGCTGGGGGAAAATGCTGGAAATATTTTTCTATTAAAATTTTCAACATCACATACCGACCACTACACAAGTCAAATATAAGAGCAAAGGGTGAATTAAAACAAAAGCAAATAATGTTTTTGCAATTTTATTTCTCTGGTCGTAAATCAAGTGAACACGAACTTCTTCTTCAGTCGTCTACAATTTGAAATAAAATATTACATTAATGTCTTTTACTAATTTAAAATCTCGTGAACTTAAAGGAAGTTATATCTCTCATATCAAAATCGCATCAGCACCACAAAATATTTTGCGCTTTAAATTAAATTTATATCACAGCTGTTTATGTGCAGGATTTATCGATTCGATTTGACTTTTACATCGTCATACCATAATCCAACAATGTTAACGGCAATTAAATTTAACACCACTAGACATATTTAATCTATCCTATCCAATTTTTACCATAATAATTTTGTTTAAGCCAAGAGCGTTTAAATAATTATGAGTGTGTACTCATAATTATTTAAATTGTTTGTCACACAACAAAAATGTACCTATAGATCAGATGCAAAGTTAGATAGGGTTAGATATAGGGTGTGTCTTTGTACACAGGGTAGATATACAAAGTTTATTTGGCGGAAGGCCCCTCAAAGAGCTACCAGTTCCCAAAGATGGAGATTAAAATGCTTCGAGGGCTTAGGCTGATGACAAGTCAATTTCATTTAAATTTAGCTTCGAAAATAAAACAAAAAATCATATAAAATATTCAAAATGAACTCCTTCGGCTGTGATACAGGCTTCAAAAGCCTGTTTTCCCAATTCAGTTATCAGCATATTACTACCTAAGCGAAAATATTCAAAATTAAGGGATCTTTGGAGTGACATAATAAAAATCTTTGAATCGTCGCAACGCCTAGTGTCGTATTGATATTTTTCGTATGTCTACCCTATCTTCTTGTAAAAGTAAGCAAAAATGCAATACTCTTTGAAATAATTTGTTTTTCTCGACCTTTTCCCAGAAATACTCTTTTCTCCAGTTAAATCGATCACCCTGTACTATAGGTATTAAATTAGAGATATGTAAGTAATATAAATCATATATATATATAATTTCAGTTTTCAAAATCATCTTGCTTAAAATATATTTAACAGGAAACAAAAAAATTGAAAGATTCTGCGGATTCTACAAAAGTAAGCAGCTTAAATTATCAATCAATAATTCCTAATCCTACTCCACTGCACTCTACCACATTGAATTCATTATCCTGTTTGGTAAATTCTTTGCACGAAGGAATCCCAGACTGAATTTTAAAAAAAAACAAGATGTATTAAAAATAAGATATGGATCTTTAAACACAAAATATATAAGAATTAGCAAAATATTTTCACGGAGGTTTTACCTTTAATAATACAGACTAAATTTTTTGTATAAAATATATAAAAATAATAAATACAACTCAGTACAAACAATTCCGACCCACACGCAGTCTGTTCAAGAAATAGCCAGGTTTTTACTTCGCCTACTACTTTTGTCGACTGCAATTTACCGACAGGTATAAACTGTAGAGTCATTGTCTACAGGCTAAATTTAAAATATATATGTATACTAGGTCTGACATTGAACATTACAGATACTCATTTTTAGCAGGGCAGACTTGCGGTTGTTATTGTTTAAAAAATAAGAGAATAAATTAACGGTTTCATCTGGTTTTTCGCTAATGAGATTATTTGCACGGGTGATTAATTAAACAAGTAAATTCTGCGAATACTTTCACTTAGATTTTATGTTCCAATAAGTGGACTCCACTAAGTAATACTATTCGTGTATTTGTCAAATTTGTAATTGATACATCTCGTCAAATATAATATTTACAACTTTCTGGAATATTTATACTCTTATATCTACCTAGTGTATTACCTATAGTGGTTATCAAATAGAGCTAGAAGGTAGGCGGCCCATACGATAATATTCTACCGTTTTATTGGGAAAATAAGAACCTGAGGCAACAAAGAATAAGCAAACTAAATCTGCATGAACTGCTACGGCAGATCGGGAGCATTTGAAATTACACTACTAAATTCAATGTCAGTGGCAAACAACTGTTAAGCTGCGTATCCATTACGCGCGGCAAACTCACGAACATTGGGTCGCGCGGCAGCCGCTCTTATGGATACTGAGTTGCCGCGCGAGCCAAATCAAATATGGCACGCTCGAACACACCGCGGTGCGAGCCAATCTCTGTCGGTTTTTTGACACGCGGCAAAGATGTTTCAGTTTTCAGTCAGTTGCTCGCTTGAAATTGGGACGGTTGTGTCGTTGTTCGAATTTGCTCGCGAGGCAAAACGGCCAACCACCATGGATAATGAAAAATGTCGCCTTCTAATCCAGTTATACGGTGCTAAAGATTTATAATAGAATTTGCTATTCCTATGGAATAGCAATAAGTTACCAACGCCTATTCCTATGGAATAGCAAATTCTATTGAAATACATTTTCTTCATCCACCAACGCACTTTCCGTTTAGGTTTTTGTGAATAATGTGATGCATCACAATGAAAGCGCTTGCTTATCGTGCACGCGAAACGTCCATGGTTGTTTCGCGAAAGCTAATAAACACCATGATACAACTTATTATATCATGAATAAACACTACGTTTGGGCTGGATCGCTCGCCGCGAGCGGCTGCCGCGATATGGCAAAAGTTCATGACTGAAATGGCTCGCGCGGCAAAAGAGCGGTTTTGCCGCGGATGAGCATGGCGCGCGCGGCTGCCGCGTATAATCGATACGCAGCTTTATGTTACTGTTACAAAATCGCTGACACAGTGCCCGAGTAAGGCGTTGCCAAATCTACTTCTACCCAGCCCTAGGAAAATTGTGGCAACATCGCCTCTGGGGGTGTCAGGGACAACCCCCCAAGGGCGAAGTCTCAACCCTCTAGGCCTTCAAATAAAGGAGATAGGCCCTTTTGGACACATTTCCTGGATGTCACCAGCGGTACTCATCGAGTATCCCTCGTATAACTTGGCTGTCAATTAGTTATTGAACTCCCCTGGTATAACGATTACTCGCAACTATTCGATGGAAATTTCTACGAAGATCTAGAAGCCTAGTTTACCTGCGGCGTGCCGACTAGTCAATGCAGTCTTAATCAGGCAGCGATCAACATAAGAAGCAATACTTAAGTGAAATAAGTGCGATTTTTGATGTATTTCGGTGTAATTGTAATTGTTTAGATATTGTACAAGAAGTGTTGTATTGTGTATGAAGTGTTAAATAAAGATTTGTACTGTTGTATAAAAGTCTCACTTATCTTTAGAATCCCGGAAAGGAGTAACATTACTTTAAATACGAGATATATGAAGTGAGCAAACTGGAGTGAGTCTCTATGTCGATAGGAACTGCACTAATGTTAAATTTGGTGATAGGCATGTTCTTTAGCCAAAGTAGGTAATATTAAACCTAGACCTAGTACCTAGTAGGTACCTAGAAATTAAACAATTTTAAGCGAGAAGCATGAATTTGTTGCTGATAACTGTTTTTGAATAATACAAAAAGAGTTTTGCATAAAAAGTGTCATTAGGTAATTTTACCATAAAACCCAATCCCTACATTTATAACAGATGGTGCAGGAAAGTGACTGGCTCCTGTACCTCTTTTATTTTGCAAGATATGTCGACTAAATTTGGGGAGTGCTTAGTAGATTAAAAAAACCATTTAAGAGCAATACGAAACTGTCCCCATCTTTCGAAAGTTAAAATTATATATATTTGTATTTAGTCTGATTTTTCCATTTCCCAGTACCCACCATCATTTTCCATTTTTGATTGTCAAAATTTTAAATTCCTTAAATATGCGACTAGAATCATGTGTTTCATGAAAATAATTTCCTACCAAACTCAAAATTCATTAGAAAATTATTGTGTCACTTGACCGACCTCACTGTTGCTTTTCATTGCGTGCTAAAAAGCAGTAAATTATTTTAGAAAAAATGTTTTAATTGGATAGGGAATAAGATTCTGGAGGAAATATACATCCCTTAATTAATTATTGTTAGATATTATAAAAATAGAAAAAGTAATAAAAAATTAAACAGGAAAAAATATAAAATAATGGTACTGATACAATTAATTTAATTAATCCATTTAACTCGTGGGACAACTTTCGACGAAACCGAAAGTAGTTGAATCACTTTCATATTGCTTTTAATAGTATACTAGAAATGGGAGAAAATCGCTGTCGCGATTTTCGTTCCCATTTCTAGCCCTCCCAGGGGTCCAGGCCTGTGACCTGGGGTCACCCTTCGGGTGACAAATGCATCTAAAATAATATTATTTTTATGAAAGTACATATTAAAGAAATTTTGTATCTGGAATGATACAAAATTATCGTAATTATTTAGTATTGTAATTATACTAAACGATTTTTCTTAATATTTTGATGAATTGTAACGGTACTCTATTCTTGATGGTAAAACATCATAATTTTTTAAGTACTGAAAGTAGAATTTATTTTTAAGTAAACATTATTATCAATTTTATCAATGGGACCAAAAATATTGTAGATATTTACTTTTGTAAGCTAAAATGACGAATTTAACAGACTGCCTTAATGAACGAATTAATCCCAAACTTTACGTGCAGAAAGAATAAAAGCTACGGATAATGAAACAGAATAACTAAATACTAATAGGTACTAATAAATAATTGGAATTAAAAAGTAAAAAAAAGTTTGCCTCCAGCGTGACTCGAACTCGCGATATCAGTCAGCATTATGAAGTTTAGAATCCTACGACTTTCCCGCTGCGCTATCATGCCTGCTGTCAAATGCTTACCTTGAGACATTTAAGTATGTAAACTGTACGTGTCAACCTGAAAAAATAATTTTTACCGATTTTCTAATTGGAAAAGCATTTTGCAGTCAGTACTATTGATTCCGTTAGCAATATTTCTCGTAGGAAAATAACCTATCTGAAGTTTAATTAATTTGACAGTTTTCGTGAGAGGTGCTTGTCTCGTTAGTGCAATCTTACATCGGTAGATAAAATGAGAAAGAAGTTGAGACGGACGCGACTCGAGATTTTCGAAGACGAAATAGACGTAGAAGGAGTCGACGTACAGTCTCGAAAAAAAATCTCAAAGGATTAGAGAAAGGACGGAACTTTCACGTGAAGCCGTTCTCGAAGCCGTAAAAATTAGAAAAAGGTCTCAGGAGTCCCGCGAAAAGTCGGGATTTCGGCAGGCGTGACGGGGCCATTAGGCGCGAGGACAAACGCCGATGCTAGCCGCATCTCTCTCGCCGAACGGCGATCGACGAAAATTTTGCAGAGGTTTTTTGAAAAAGCGTTTAAATTGGGAAAACGCGTAGGAAACGGGACGAAAATACCCCTACGCATTGGAGAAAGGCCGGGGGCGTCCTCCGGTGGTCCGCGGAGATCGTTCCGAGATCGCCCCACGGAGGAGATAGCTTTGAAACTTTGCGGATTCGGCGACGGAATTTAGAGGAAGACAGAATCGACGCGTTTTAATATATATGGATTGTTACTAGGAGTATCCAGAAGGCGAACATTATTTGTTGAGCCGAGAAGCTTACACAGCCGAGGCTGTGTAAACTGGGTGACACACATAAGAGCTTTATACTCCGAGTGTATTAAGAATGCTAAGACTAATAATAATTTCATCGCTTTTTTAGAACAATGCCTTTTTTGAAAGTGACAAAATACAACGCGGCATTGGCGGTGATAGCGTGATCTTAAATGAACACACGGTATAAAAAACATATACAAAACCTTACCTTAAGATCAGGCAATAATAAATTGCCCTCGTATACGTATTTGCTAATGTTTTATACTTGGAAAATGAGCATACAACATACACGTTACCCTGTATCATGTCATTCTACATCGGTTAATTATATGCTCGCAGTTTATCATATCCGCATCTATTTATTTACCCAGCGTTCACAGAGAAGTATACAAAACAGTATGTAAATCAACCTCCGTTGTATTTTATCAACGGAGTTTTAATGAAATCATTTATAAAGTTATAATTAAACGTCACAGTGAAGATTCGTGTAATTTAGTGTATTGTGACGCCAACGGGAACGATAAGATAGTAGGCTTGGCAGTTAATTAGCTAGAAATAAAAGACAATTGACGTATCCTACCTCTGGAACTAGTTACACGACGCAGAACAGAAGAGTGTGCGTTGGAACGGGATGAGGGTAGACGAAACACATGTGGGCCTTATACGGGCCCTTTTTCTCCTTTACGGACTTCAAAGGAAGACAATTGCACAATTAACAACCATTAAGTGAGCTCTCAAGGATGCGAGGAAGGTATTTTGTAATTTGTTTCTAGGAATACCACGCCGCGCCGTGTTGCGTCTGCAGTAATGTCGAGGTGACTAATTTTTATTGTATCTTTTAATTTGTCGAACGAGCAACTGCAATTATCTTCAATTAAAAGGACAAAGCTATATAAGATTTACGGACCACGGAACATGTAAACGACATCTCTTTGATCTGGTCTTTTGGGAAATGTAGAAAATGCCAGTGCAGAACTTACTGAAATTTGAGATGTTAGATGTTTGTAATTCCTTGCCTCGAACGCAAATATCAATTAGAAAATTTAACACCCTGTATACAGGGTTATTCACGCAAAGCGGGTATTAGACGTTTTTAGGGTTATGTTAACGATAAAAATCTGATTTTTTTATGGGCGAGATTTTCCATTATTTCCGATTCAATGGAAATATTTTCAGGTTTGCATCACTTCCGGTTATACCGGAAGTAGAGCACAACTTCGTTATTTCAAATGGAACACCCTGTATATTATTGCAATTTTGAACTCTACGTGATATTCTAAACACATTTCATGTAGGATGTCCTATACCTACCTTCAACTCTTTTTGAAATATTGACAGGTGAATATTGACATTTTGCAACTTTGACACCCTGTAAAATCTAAACGGTTAGAGATCAAGCAAAACGGTTTGCACATTCCTATCTTAACTTTTCAAAAGCTATCGATACTAATTTCAGATTTAAGCAAGAGATTAAATTTAATCGAAAATTTTTTATTTCTGGATAAATCTGATATCAGCATCAAACGATAGCTTTTGAAAAGTTAAGATAGGAATGTGCAAACCGTTTTGTTCGATCTCTAACCGTTTAGATTTTACAGGGTGTCAAAGTTGCAAAATGCCAATTTTCACCTGTCAATATTTCAAAAACAGTTGAAGATAGATATAAGACATCCTACATGAAATGTGTTTAGAATATCACGTAGAGTTCAAAATTGCAATAATATATACAGGGTGTTCCATTTGAAATAACGAAGTTGTGGTCTACTTCCGGTATAACCGGAAGTGATGCAAACCTGAAAATATTTTCATTGAATCGGAAATAATCGGAAACCTCCCCCATAATAAAATCAGATTTTTATCGTTAACCGAACCCCTAGAACGTCTAATACCCGCTTTGCGTGAATAACCCTGTATATGCCTACGTGCTATAAAGACAAGACTACGTAGGTACGTATATAAAAAATTAATATAAATTGAGATCAGATCTTTATAAAGCTTTTTTAAAGTAAATTATCCCAAATTATTTACACTCCTGTTCACTTGGAGTCAAACACAAAGTTAGAAGTCCACAACTAATTTAAAAGTTACCTTGACTTTTGTTCGTTGCAGAATAATTGGCTTCCATATATTTTAAATGTATACAAGTTCATTATTCTTAAAAGAAGTCATTTTGCAATCACAATGATATTATATGCATCTTAATCATTAACAGATACTTACATGCAGAAGTTATGAGACCACCTGTATTTTAGCTAAAGCTAAAGTTTTGAGACTGAATAAAACAAAAAGTGAAGTCTATACAATCTAAATTTCACTCTTAATAAAAACGTACGATAAAAGATTTTAAAATTTCAATGAGGTTGTTGGAAACTTTCTTCTTTTGCCGATCTTTCACGTTGGGTCTTTTGTTAATCGAGTCTTAAGGCGAATGTTCCATTTCCATTTTAAATACGTACGCCACATTTAAATATATCGATTCATTATAAACAGCCTACAGATTAATCTAAAGCGGATTCAAGTTCAAGTTCCAGAAAGAGCCAGTGCCAAAAGCTTTATTCTATCGATTACCTACTGAATTACAAGCATGTACTAAGGCATTTTATTATACATAAATATGCTGAAATAGATAAATAAAAAACATTGAATTAAACATATTTATATCGAAAATCAATAGCCCCCTGTTTTAATTGGAATTCTGTAATCAGGAATACCGCGCATTGATGTACGAGCTACCCAGTGGGTAACACATAACAGGATAACAGATTATAAATTATCATACGGCAGTTCTCAGTTACAAATAATACAGTGCCTGGTCTCATTTATACTCCTTTTTTTATCTTCATTGGAGTGTCCTATGTACTCAAATTCACCCACAGATACAGAAATTCTGCAGGATATGGTATGATATAGTTTTTAACAAACACATCAGGCCTTTTTATCCTGTATATCTTCCTATACTGCTATTATTATTATTATACAGTCTGACATAGATTCATGGTATACTCAACTTTCACCCCTTAGTTTTTAAGATACAATTTCCAAATTTGACATTGCGGAAATACTTGATTAAAGGTCACTTTTTAACATAAAAATTATAAAAATTACCTTTTTGTCACTTCCGGTTCTACCAGAAGTAGTACCAACTCTCAATTTTTATATGAAACACCCTGTATATTATTATATTTTTGGAATCGAAGTAATTTTGTGAATCCAACGATATAACACATTTATATGGCATTACAACTGTCAAAATACTTTTTGGACTCTATTTTACTTTTGAATTTAAAGTATCTTGATCATCCCCGATTAATTCTAATGAACCATAGCAACCATAAAAGAAATAGTGTTGGCGTCAAAAATATTCAATTTCTTTACTTACAGGGCGTTAAAATTCTTCAAAGTGATTATAGAGCTGAAACTATTTCTTTAATAGTACCATAATGGCATTAAGGTACCATTAGAAAGTACAATTAATAGGCAATCTAGCTTATTTTATATGTGGGACCAACAGAACTGAAATTACAGTTGAGAGAAGGCACTCTAAATTTAAAAGTAAAATAGAGTCCAAAATGTAATTTGACAGCTGTAATATCACTTATGTTAAGTATATCGTTGGAATCAGAATATGACGTAGATTCCAAAAATATAAGGGTATTCCATATAAAAATCGAGAGTTGGTATTACTTTCGGTAAAACAGGAAATGGCAAAAAGGTCATTTTAATGTCAAAAAGTGACTTTCGCCATACCAAATTTGAAAATTATATCTAAAAAATAAGGGGGAAAGGGGGTATACCATGAACCTGTGTCACATTGTATAGTCAGTATTATTATTGATATGAATTATAGCAGCATACCGCCTTGGTAAAGCAGTGGGCCACAGCGTGTTGTGGCAATTCTCGGTCACACCGTCTATTATTATAGTTTGGGTTTGATCCCCAACTCCGCCATTGGCAACGTCGGTGGGTATGGGGTGTTTGTCTGCGTTTTTCCAATGTGTAACCCCCTTCCCCATAGCCTTTGGTTTTGGATTTGGACATTGTTTAATTTATGTGATGTTTTAATGTTTATTTTTAGCGTATTTTAAAAACTGGTATGCCTATACCTACCTGTACCCACCTAGAACGATAATTATATCGGACGGAAGCAAACAGCCAATTTCCAGAAATTCTTTGGCAACCGACTGTTTAGCGAAAACGTCTACGACAGACCACACGTCGCCATTTTCAAGACAGACTGCCAGACATAGTCACTGCCATATCTAAGTGGGCCATGAACGAGCCACGGCGGTACGACGAGACGCTGCGCTGGCCAGACGAAGTGACGGGACGGGCCTTAACGAGCAGTAATGCCTGCTTCCGCTATCGGACGCCTAATCTGCGATAATCGAGTTATCACTGTGGGGCGGACGAATTTAATAACATCTCTCGGCAAGGATCTGTTTACGACGGGGGGCCCTGCCCGAGGATGCAGCCATTAGCGTCGTAAAATCATGACTTGATCGTGTAAGGCATCAGGATATTGTATATAATTAAGTTCAGGAGTTATAATTTTGGCACTAATTGGATGAATTTTTTACATTCATCGATAAGTTAGGTATCTAATTCCACCATGACTTATTGCCCTCTCTTCTAATCGCAACATAAGATAAAATCTATTGATGAGTTAAACAACTCAGGTATTAATAAAATATTTAGTGAAATAAATGTAATATAATCGATTTGTGACTTAAACCACATAACCTGATGATCATAACCTTTCCTTTTTAATTTGAATGGTGCTTTAAAATAAATAGCCAATGATAAATAAATATTATTGAAAATACTGTATTCTTGGAATACATTTAGGAATACAGATTCCCATATTGGGAATATACCCTTTAAATTCTCTTTTTATTAAATGGATCAGATATGAACTTCGATTTCGCTGGGTAGCCTGAGTTCAATATTTAGTATCGTTCATGAACACACTTGTATCCCTTAATTTGCTAGTACCGCTGATGCATTTTTCAAAAAATTATTGGCAAAACACCAAAAGTTGCCTGGTCGGTCACTTTTTCGCTTTAGAGGTTAAAAATATTATTACCAATAAATAATTCATCTACACCATGAGCAAAAAATATACAGTGTGTCCTAATAATACCAACATCACAGATATTTAAGTGCAAGATACCCTTCCCAAAATAACAAAAGAAACATCTAAGAATACACGTTCTATAAATGATCTTTGAAATGATACTGTCGACTAAACAATAAGAGAATTAATAAAAACACAACAAGTTTGTGACTTATTTCTTATTGCACAGTTAGAATATAGACAGCAAGTCGAGACATGTTATGACACTAATACAAAAAGTAGGTAGATCTTCTCCGCATTCTTCTAGTGTACCACTCTAGTGTGCCACTCCTTGCGGCAATTGAGTGGCCTCGTCCTATCCACCAATCTGGAAACATTTCATTCAAATAATCGCGCATAGGGCAAGCCGTGGTAGCAACTTGGCGTTTATATTAACGATATGAGCGGCAAGCAAGGTAGGTCGCGGTTAGTACTTGGATGGGTGACCATGCAGGGAAGACCGTCGGCGCTTGCCCGCATCTTCTAGTGGCCTGTACGTCGGTGAATTCACAGAAGCTATGCAAATTTAGGCGAGATTTGCGTAGAAGACGTACCATCCCTTGGATAGGATGTAAAGCCGGAGATCCCTTGTCTATGAAATGATAGGCAAGTAAAAGATCCCTACCCTGCTATAAAAAGTGGGGGTTCGGCAAAATTTCCAGGTTGGGGGTTGCTCGTCTCCTGGCGTCGGTGATTGGCCTTAGTCGCGGAAATAGGCCGACGTTAAATAAACGAAAAAAAAAAAAAAAATAAAAAATAATCACGCATAATCCGCGTGTAATGTAGAGGTGCTCCATCCTGTTGGAAAACTATTTCCTGATCAATGTATCCGCAGCGTTGTGCTGTATATGAGTTGAAGCTGGTGCAATGGTATTTTCAAGGCGGTGGCCTCCGCACTCACCCGATTTAAGTCCTCTGGGTTTCTTTTGAAGCTATGCAAATTTAGGCGAGATTTGCGTAGAAGACGTACCATCCCTTGGATAGGATGTAAAGCCGGAGATCCCTTGTCTATGAAATGATAGGCAAGTAAAAGATCCCTACCCTGCTATAAAAAGTGGGGGTTCGGCAAAATTTCCAGGTTGGGGGTTGCTCGTCTCCTGGCGTCGGTGATTGGCCTTAGTCGCGGAAATAGGCCGACGTTAAATAAACGAAAAAAAAAAAAAATAAATAAAAAATAATCACGCATAATCCGCGAGTAATGTAGAGGTGCTCCATCCTGTTGGAAAACTATTTCCTGATCAATGTATCCGCAGCGTTGTGCTGTATATGAGTTGAAGCTGGTGCAATGGTATTTTCAAGGCGGTGGCCTCCGCACTCACCCGATTTAAGTCCTCTGGGTTTCTTTTTGTGGGATAAGTAAAAAGTAAAGTTTATTGCACTCCACCACATACACTAGAAGAGTTGCGGGGACAAATCATGAACGTATGTCACGAAGTGACACCGGAAGTATTGCAGAATGTACGAGAACGTTTGAAGATAATTTGTATCACTGCCATGGAGGTTGGCGGACAACATTTTCAACACTTACTTCATTGATACGGTAAGTTTTTAAATGAAATTTGATTTAATTTTTACATTTTTCGTGAAATGTATTAATGAAACTTCAAGAATTCGTAACTTCTAAACGAATTTATCGAATTTCAAAAAACAGAGGGCCACAGAATAGAGAATCAAAAACCCTTTCCAATGACGTATCGCTTGACCTTCATTCCCATTTGAAAACTTTTGGGGGATGACACCCCCGGATACGAGGGTGAAATTTGGGCCATGATTTTTGCGTCAAAAGTTGTCCTCCACACAAACAAAATCGACGTGTTTCAGCATTTTTTCGACAAAATATTTTCCTGGCAGTTATGTCCTATGATGGGCCACAATGTATATTTTATAAAATAATCGATTTAAAAAAATGTAAAAAAATACCTTTAAGGGTCCAATGAACCTCGTTTTACTGATACGGAGCATCATTTCAACCCGCCGCACGGGGTTCTCGACCTTGTTTCATAATTACTCAGTCCTTTTTTCACAAAAGCGTGGGAAATATCGACACGAATTAACTAATAGAGTGAATAGTTTACAAGAACAAATAGTGTATTAGTTTTTGTATGTAAAGACGGTGTGGCGGTAAATGTAATATACACGGTTGAGTAACTGCGTCCCGATTCTGACATCGAGTACGCCGCGTTCAAAGCCACGTATGACCGACTGCCTTCATGCATCATGTTTAATGTCTTTCGGCTTTTGTCTGCGGCTACATTCTAATATTCTATTGTGGTAAATGTATACGTGGAAGTGTATTAATGCATTCGTATTAATTAAATAGACAATTTTTTATCGAGATGTTATTTAATCCGTGACTCGGAGCAGTTTTCTGTTTGCTCACAATCAACAGTCCTGCCTTATGTTTTATTTTTAAACGCCTCATGAAGAGTATACGTAAGGAAGATTTGATGCAGGGTATATTTTTTTTAGATACATTATTAAACAAGCTCTATTGAACCGTGTGAAAAATTTGAAATTTAAAAAGCTACTACGATTGGATAAAGCGGGTGCAAAACTGCAAAGAGAAACGCCCACTACTTTAGACCAGGCAATTTTAACATGAAATATAACGTCGCGCTCTTCTGGGATATAGAAATACAAGACTGCAACATACTTAATTTCTATTTGAAAAATTAAATTAGTTTTTCAAAAAATTTAATAAATTCCACTACAAACATTATAGCGCATTACGAAGAGTCTATTATTTGTTATATAGGTGCTCAGGTATTTAACCCCTTTTTTCTGTCTCTTTAAATCTGTATAAATTTTTGTATCGATAGATTTTTTAAATAACTATTCATTTTAACCGTAATTGTGTTGTATTGTTTGTGATGCGACACTTGTTTAATCGATACATTCGTTATTAGATAATGTTATTTGTCCATTAATTAGACTTATCTACTTATTTTATTAATCAAATCCTTATCCAAGTTTTTGCCCCAATTTTTAGTACCCACTAGTCAAAATATTTAAACATAATTAGGTTTCAATATAAAAAATTGGACGGTATTTAAATATTAAGTAAATTTGACCTCTTGTACCATATTGACCACATTTATGAGACATCAATAACAGACACAATTTTTTTTGGTAGAAGACTTCACTTCAAACAATCTAAAAGAAGCAAAAATGAATAAGAGTCTATTAACTTTCAAAAACTTAATTGGTGCTAACAATTTAAAGGAAAATGAAAAATGACAAAAAATTTGAAAACTATATACGAAAATAAAAATTTGTTTGGACCAAGTTTTGAATGATACGACTCATTATTAATTCTATCCATGCGCTCGTAGTATTATCTGCATATAGGATATTGATTTCTCACATTACTGGGTGTCAAATTAATCAAAATAAAAAAAACCTGAAAAAACAAACAACAAACTGAATTGACAAACAAAAATAACATTTTTCGTATATGGGTTCATATATAGATTTGTGTGTTTGACAAAGGAACAGAGAAATGTCCATACATTTTTATAGAAATATACAGACTGATACACTTACAAATATTAAAGTTATTAGAACATAGAAGGGATCGAACATTTTTAAATTTATTATGAAGATTTGTCTCGCATAATTGTCCAATGTATTATAATCAACGGAAGTTTATAAAAATACATAAGTTATATTTGAATCGGATAAATGTATTGAAAATAATTGTGATTTATCGCACACCTTGATAATTAATCATCGCAGTATTTTCAATCGCGAATGCCCTGCTGACGCGAAATCAATCGAACAATGGAGTTTTAAATTTGTTTTGTCATTTCCAGTGCTGAATAATAAGTGTTAACTGGTAGGAGAATGGACGTGTTGGTGAAGGATTGTATTCTGTTAAAAAATGAGGTGTTTACCTCATTTTCCGTTGTTATATTCAAAATCGTCTAATTTTTACTTTTATCCAACACACAAATTATACAATTGGGGGAAGATGACAAAGCAATTATTACTGTTATAATAATTTATAGAGTATTGAATAAAGGCTGTTAGCAGTTATTTATTTTGAGATTTCTTTTTTTAATTCAAACAGAAAAGATAAATGAACTTAAACATATCAGCAAAATAAAACCAAATAAATAGAAAATATAGAAATATTATATTCCTATAAAATTAAATTGAATACCTATACAGGGTGTCCCAGTGTGAGTGTACAAAAATTTACCAAGGGGTAGAGCAGACCAAAATAAGAATAAAACTCTTATAAAAAAAATTTCTTTGATGCACGCCTAACGAGTTAAAGGGTGTTATTTTGGAGAGAAAAAAAACAATTTTCCGCAATAACTTAAAAACCGTATCGGAGATTTAGGTAATTTTTGGGTGACGTGTACATCTATTAAAAGTCATTAAAACTACATGGTGTTTATTTAACTCTGACACCTTTGGTGGACTAAGCCTACTCTTCCTTATGATTTTGTCTTCATAACTCTTGCATATCCTACTTTTTCGTGGATTAACTAAGTTTTCCTTAATCGGCTATCAATTCTGAACAAAAAAGGTGCTCTTGTTACATAGCTCTAAAATCAACCATTTTCGAGTAAATTGAGTGTAAAGTACCGACTACATTCTTTATGCAGAAAAATACATGCAAAGGAAGTCATAAGGAAGAGTATTTTTAAGTTATTGCGGATTTTTTTTTCAAAATAAAACCCTCTAACTCGTTAGGCGTGCATCAGAGAAATTTTTTTTATAAGAGTTTTATTCTTATTTTGGTCTGGTCCACCCCCTGGTAAATTTTTGTACGCTCACACTGGGACACCCTGTATACAGGGTGGTCCAACTTATAATAGCAGGACTTCATCAAATGATAGATAACGTTAAAATAATAGCAGTTTCTCAGTACACTTATATCCGGGAAAGCTTCCTTTTCTAGATACAGGGTGTTGAAATTTTGGAAAAAAGTATATTATTTTAAATATTGCCAAAACGGCTAGTTAGAAAAATTGAAAATTTGGCATACAGTATCAGCTAAGGATCCTTCACGATTTAAGGCTTATGGTGATAAATTATGAAAACCAGCGGCGGAGTTATGGGTATGCCATCACCCTTTTTCAAAAAAATCTTTTACGCCAGTGACTTTCTTGCAAATACAATAACGTAGGTCATTACCCCATGCTTTTTAGAACAAAAAAGTATTCTTTAATTTTTTTCATACGGCGCACCGTTTTCGAGATATTTGAGGTTTTATCAGGTAATGTTGGGCCATTTACATTTAGAATTTAATTTAAATTTTATGAAATAGACTGTGACAAGTTTTGACCAATTTAATACTTCCTTATAAGTGTCACTAAGTTACTTTAAAGCAAATGTGTCTGTTATTTTGAAACATTAAAATGCCTTTCCGATTTTCTAATCAAGAATATGCTGACATACACTTCATTTATGGATTTTGTGATGGAAATACGGCAGAAGCAGCTCGAGAATACCGCAGACGATTCCCCAACAGACGACAGCCACATCATAATGTTTTTTCAAATGTGCACAATCAATTCGTTAATCAATGATTAAGGCCCATATATACCTAGGAATCCTAATCGTCATAATATTAACACCGTAAGAAGAAATAATCGTATACTGCGTGAATTTAACAGAGATCCGAGAACAAGTCGAAGAGTGAGTCGAACCACTGGAACTCCTAAAAGCACTATTTTAAGAGTGTTAAAACGGGATCATCGATATCCTTTTCATCTCCAACCTGTCCATGGTTTACATCCAGGAGACTAAGAATACAGGATGGTATTTTGTAGGTGGCTTCTGGACAGCAATGCGGATTTTTTAAGAAATATTCTATGGACCGATGAGTCATGTTTTACTCGACGAGGTATTGTAAATTTTCACAACCAACATGTATGGGCACATGAAAATCCACATTAAATCATACCACGAAAGTTTTAACAAGAATTTAGTATTAACATTTGGATAGGGATCTACAATGGAAATCTCTTTGGCCCTTATATACTTCCACAGCGTCTAAATTCTGAAAACTTTCTGGAATTTTTGGAGACTGAGAATATGTGGGATGACATTCCACTCTATTTGCGAAGACAAGCCTGGTTCCAACTCGATGGGTGTCCGCCGCATTCTAAATTCTAAATGTAAATGGCCCAACATTACCTGATAAAACCTCAAATATCTTGAAAACGGTGCGCCGTATCAAAAAAATGAAAGAATACTTTTTTGTACTAAAAACCATGGGGCATTGAATGACGTTATTGTATTTGCAGTAAAGTCAGTGGCGTAAAAGATTTTTTCGAAAAAGGGTGATGGCATACCCATAACTCCGCCGCTGGTTTTCATAATTTATCACCATAAGCCTTAAATCGTGAAGGATCGATACTGTATGCCAAATTTTCAATTTTTCTAACTAGCCGTTTTTGGCAATATTTAAAATAATATACTTTTTTCCAAAATTTCAACACCCTGTATCTAGAAAAGGAAGCTTTCCCGGATATAAGTGTACTGAGTACTGCTATTATTTTAACGTTATCTATCATTTGATGAAGTCCTGCTATTATAAGTTGGACCACCCTGTATACATAATTGAGAAAAATGCTTAGTCCAGCAAATAATAAGAAACCAATAATACTTATCCAGTTAAGGGTAAACGCTTATAAAGATTTCTAACTTAATTTCATCTGCTTAAGGTTTTACGATGGTAAAAAATAAAACTGTAGAATTACGGACGGATATCTAGATATCAATAAAATAAGGGACGATCGTTATATAGAAAATGGCGTCTTATTTTACGTTCGTTTTTCATGGATTATAGGTATCCTTTATCCTTCATAAATAATTTTTATTTTTCAGTCGATGCGAATAACCATTACCCGTTTATATTTTTTATAGAGGTGTACCTGCCCGAACTCTTTTATGAATAGGTTAAGGGTTATTAATTTTCGACTAAAGAGAAGAATAAAATAGCGTTGACAAGCAGGCAGTTTTCAACCTCGAAATAAACTACGGCTGAAGGTCGCTTTGATTTTATTGTACCACCTCATTAATTGAAATCCGACTCTTCCTTGTGGAAAGTTATACCGTATGGAAGTTATTATGAAGCGGATAGTTCACTTTTTGCATTATTATTCATCTATTTTTACGAAAAATCTTGAAAACTGTAGATTTTTATTTTTAGTTGTTTCTTTTTTTTGAGATCGACATACAGGGTGGCCCAATAGTGCGGAAAAGTTCCATAACTACTATGCCGTAATAACAAAAAAAAAACATATTTTAGGATCTCATAGAGCCTAAGACGGCGCACATTTTAAAAATATGTATAGTCATATAGGGTGGTCTACAAACCAGGGCCATATCTCAAACTTATGGTTTTTTTTATGGAATGACGTATTTTTTATTTCATATTTGAATTCGGATCATTTTTCCTAATTCTTCAAATAGGGTTTACTAGTATTATACAGAGTAGTTCAGAGTATTTTTTGGTTTACGATTTAGTTACATAGAAAATATCATTTAAAGTTAACAACACATGCACGAATAGAAGTCCTGGAAATATGGAAATAATTGCACAAAACATTTTTTCATGAATCACTGAGGAAGTGTCTCATGTGAATATATTAGATTACTTAAGAATATCTGGATATCGAATGGACAATAAAATGTACAGAGTCATTGGTTATATTTTCGTCACCCATCTACAGGGTCTCCCTTTACTCTGAGGAAAAAAGTTAAATACAAAAGTTGTAGAAAATCAAGTGTAGTTTATTCCAGAATATAAAATCTTTATGCAGGGTGCTTAGAAAACGCGTGACATGCCAAACTTGCATTTTCTTAAATGGAATACCCTGTTTATTATAAAGTTTTCAGATTCCACGCAAAATTCTAGGACTTTTTCATATACCATACCCTATCTCTAAAGTATACTGTTAACTGTTAACTTTTTTAAGATATGATGGTAAGGAATATACCTACCATAATTTTGTAATAATTTAATTGATCTGAGATACGCCTGCTTACTATTCCTAGTTAGCCATGAAAACAAAAAACCGATCATATGTCAACTTCTCATAAGCATTGTAAAAATTTTGATTTTCCGATTCCTAATTAGTTTATTCATCATTCCTTTATCTTTATATTTTATATCTTTCAACATCATTTATTAAAA
The DNA here is from genome assembly GCA_963924545.1 of Pogonocherus hispidulus. NCBI lineage: Eukaryota > Metazoa > Arthropoda > Insecta > Coleoptera > Cerambycidae > Pogonocherus > Pogonocherus hispidulus. The sequence continues at coordinate 71,512,309 of OZ004694.1, forward strand.
AACGCTTAACTTTAGACATATAAGGTATGATATATGAAAAAGTCGTAGAATTTTGCGTCGAATGGGAAAACTTAATAATCTATAGGGTATTCTATTTAATAAAATGCAAATTTGGCATGCCACGCGATTTCTAAACACCCTGTACAAAGATTTTACATTCTGGAATAAAGTACACTTGATTTCCTACAACTTCTGTATCACTTTTTTCCCTCAGATTAAAGAAAGAACCTCTAGGTGGCAGTGGCGTGCATACAATATAGGCAAAAAAGCATTGCCTACCCTATAAATTAAACCAAAACGAGACTAGATAATAAAAATAAAAATGTTGCGATGTCTAAATTAAATTATTATATAAGTAGGTAATTATTATCATTTTCCTTAAGTTTAGTTACTAAATTAAAAATCCATCAAACACAAATAAAAAATATTGCTTAAACACAAAGCAGCCTAATAATAATAGGTATCCACTTAAAATTATTATTCGACAATAAAAGCATTCCATATGCGATACGGGGTAAGCAAAACGCTCGAGCTATTGCAAATCTTACGGGAACCAAAAGCAGTGCTTTTGTACGAGTAAGACAGAGATGTTAAAAAATATGTCAATAAACTAGAAAGAATCGCACGTACCCGGTGAACCGCCAACGTAGAACAGAAGGCACATGTGATCTGATCTTTTGTCTTTCTCTTTGGTCCTGTTCGTGTTATATCGATGAAAAGAGAGGATCGAGTCGGATCGACATCGACAATAGGACAGTAGGTATTTGAAGTTTGTTTAGTTTTAACTAATTTTAAGTTCTAAGCGTTTCGGGGTGAATATCAGTTGAAGTTGACAGTATTTTCAGGTAGTATTTTCTTATGAATCCTTATGAAATTGTTAGATTTTGTGAAGATAAAAGTATGTGTCACGTATTTCCTCAGCTATTAACGTTAGCAAAATTAATTGTAACAATTCCAGCCAGTAGTAGCAGGTTTAAAAAGAATCCACACATATTTGCGAAATATTCAAGGACAATAATGTTTAAATAATTTGACTATTATTTCACTGGAACAAATCTTTTGCAGGACTTAAAAAGGACAACCAATTTCTATGACGATGTATTAAATGAGTTTTTAAAAAAATATCGTCGCATTGATCTTATTTACAAATAAGTGAAATATTTTTACAAAATTTACAATTTTTTTTATAAAATGAAGCAATATTTTTTTTTGGTGGGACAAAAGTGTTGCGCTGTGTGCAAAAAAACTGAAAATCCCTTTTTTAAAATAACTGCGAGACCCGTTTTAGACTGTTTATTGATACCTATATACTGAGTCTTCTGAGATGCATTATTTGATGGGTAACTAATTTTTAGAATTTAATAACTTTTTACCTACCCTGTCTCAAAGAGCACCGCACGCCACTGCTAGGTGGGTGGCTAAAATATAACCAATGACCCTGTAGCCTTTCATTGCACAATGACAGTAATTAATAATTGTATTGTAAAGTTGATTATTAATTCGTCTTTACAAGTATATTTATATCGAAAAATACCTCTCCGTCTGATGAGTATAAATCCCGTAGTCACATAACACATAATCGGTGGGCAATTACAACGTAGCCCCGCGACCAGCAACCACTAGCCTATTAAAAGTCGCACGTGCGTAGGAAAAATACGGTAGGCAGGCTAGACACGCTTCGGCGTCGAGTTACACGATGATGTTCAACAGCTGCACGTGAAATCACTTCACAAAATTGGGTAAAGTGTTATGGCATAATCTCGACTGATAGCTTACGTTAAAGGACTGTCTGATCTCGATGAACGTTGAAACTATGTTATAGGTAATTAAATTCAAACAAAAATTTACATTTTACTCCATCTAAGAATCTTGTAGATGATGTTCTATGACAGCTGGTAACAAAAATGGGCGAACATTCTACAGGCCTCTCTATCATAGTAAATTGCAACAAACTATAAAGATGTCTTTACTTTGATGAACTTTTACGTGTTTTAATGGTCTATTTATATACGCCTATTCGATAAAGTATATAGATATAGGCAACTGCAACCTGGATTTCTCACTGAATGTATAATCGATTTCTACTACTGATAAGGAATGTCCACTGATTCACCTATGGTACACATATGGAATTGTTAAATTTGAATTTAATTAAGTAACACTTTAATAATTAAGTAAGCCTATACCGTTGAGTGTACTATACTATACGCCTATACTGAGTGGATTATAGTATGCCGATATGCATGATAAAACCAAAACTAAACAGAATTTCCATTGGCGATACTTCCAAGCCCAGTCTGTTATCGTAAATTATATCCATCTTACGAACAGATCCTGATAAATCCAACTGAATTTAATGTTTTATTAAGTGTCAGGAGAAATCCATATATATTTCACGCAGTTGCGATTTTGGAAAGACAAGGTTAATCTGAATCTTCTGTTGGAAGAGTGCTCAAAAATTTATTTCCGGGTCTATAAAACAAGTTGTAATGTTTGCATAGAATCTAGAGCTAATAATATTGTATTGTATCTAATTTTGTTACAGTTTTTTTAAATGTTTTTGCTTTTCCTTTTTTTATATCTATAATATTGACAATAGATATGTTTCTCATATTTAAAATTAATACGTATATTTCGATAACTTAAGTTTACATTTACCTGGATTATATATTTTTTCAAAGCTTTTACTCTTGCGACAAGCTGTGACTTGTGCCTGTAACTAATTTATACAAACTTGCTTGTGTAAACTAATGCATTAAAACTCTGGTTTCCAAACGAACAAATTTGGATTGAGTATGATACACTACACATTACACATTACTGATACACTAAACTGCAGAAGCTGAGCTAGTGTAACAGTTCATAATCTTCCTTTTTTTAGTATTGAAAATACTTCTGGGCGCGTGTATATGGGAGCTGTCCTTAAAATATTAACGCTTAGCGATATGCAAATGCGAGCGACCTCGACATGGTGACGTGCTCATGGAGACGACCTAGCTGCGTTGTTATAATAAAAGTCTATGTTTATGTTTGGGTTACTTGGTTCCTTGACTTACAGAGATTGGTTGTATCACGGTAGTGGGCCTTTATAATTCGAGCACGTTGAATAAAAAACTTCCCAGTACATGTTACAGTGATTTATGGACTAATGTTGAATGTAAAATAAACGTTTGGTATGTACTGATCGTTGTAATAGGATGAACAGATTTTAGACTAACATATATATAGGGTGGACTAATAGGTATATACAGGGTGATTCATTAAGAATAAGTAATCTCTAAACTGGAAGATTTAGTTTTCTAGATATGTCAAATGAAAGGTTTCGGTATCACACTCTGTATAAATTATAAATATAATGGACTATGAAATGTATAAAGTGCGTAACAAAAATAGTTGTCTGGTATTTTCAATACGCCTACGATATTTGCGTAAGATGCAAGATCTGTGAATTTTTACGAAACACCACCTAATGAACAGCGTTAAAATTTGTAAAAATCTTACACTAATTGACGTGCATGTTTTATTTGTGCAACCCATTAAACTATGCAAATCTACCTTACCACTAATTCGTAGGTATTAGTTTAATGATCAAAGGTTTTCAATTCGGGGCTATTTATTAAATTCTTGAACTAAGGTTTAATTACAAGCTATCGATAAAAGATAATATATAAAAGTTACGCGGATATTCTAGTTTAACAGATTTGTCATGTGTCATGAACACAGATTTTATTCCTTAATCAATTTAGAAAATAATTTAATGCATGAAAAAAGTGTTCAGATTGCTCTGTAAAACTATTTTATTGCTCATATTTTATGAAGAAAATAGCCTTGTCAAAAACAGAGACGTCTACTCCAATGTTACCATCACTTTGTATCGTAAAAGGGGATCCGCTTTTTACTTCTTGATATTTATTAAGTCATGAGACAGGAGACGCTATATAAAACCAAATTTTATATTCTGTAAACTTTGGTAATACATTTCATAGTATTGACCCGGTTAAAGAAAGTGACATATACCTATTCCAAAATTATATAAATACCTACATATAAATTACAGGTGATATAATATCAAAAGAAACTACAATGACTATACACCTATCCGTTTACAATCAGAACGTTGACATAAAGTCTTAAAAAATGTCTCAATTCGCTATAGTTACAAAAACAAAATTTTCTGTGCAAGATCTGATTGTTTCTTCAAAAGCTTTTCAAGTCGAAGTTAAGGCAAAATTAAAGAAAAATTACAATACATATTTAGATTTCTGATAAGAATATAAAGTATTTTTCAAAAAACATAGGATTTATCCTTATCCAGAAACAGTGGAGCATAGAAACTTTTTTTTTAACGTTTTTATATATTGTTAATTAATAATAAGCTACATATTTCCATCCAAGTTTATCTAGCTATACCGAATATCTTTAGTATTCCATCATCTTTTCAGGAAATTACGTTTTAAAAAGAAATAGTGGTTCGAGCAATACCTAAGGCATTTATAAGTGTGAGCGGATTATGGAAGTTACAATAATAATTGCATTTCAGGAATAATTCATTATTTATATCTATATCCTGGTATATAAAAAATCACGTTAGTAAACCTTCGGTGCTGATGTTTATTAATCGCTACCGATGGGTATTGCCGTGTTTAAAGGTTTTGGCACAGACAGGTTTTTGTTTGTACATTTACATGAAAGTCGTAATTGCCCTAAATAACAGGATCTTCTCAAAAAAAAATAAAGATTTCATCACGCATGCTATGTTTTGGTTGGTGTTTGCTGTACAATTTTGTACGAGGTTACAGAGGTGTGAGAAACAAGATAAAGTGAGGATTACAACCATTTAAAAACAGTTGTTTCTGACTAAAACCGTAGTAAAAAAAGAATATAACAACATATGCTTACTACATGCGTTGCAAAGATAAATAAATGTAATAGATTTGCAACTCACCATTATTTAAACATGTCAATTTATAATATTTGCGCCGCAGATAGCAGAAATTCTCTCGGTAATTATATTTCCAGTATACCTAATGCATTTTGCTTGTAATATACTTAAAACGAATTGTTGAAATAACTCACATGCTGTTGAGCAATAGTTTATTGTAATACAAGGAAATGTATTAATTAGAAATAAAATAACTTATAGTTTAAAAAACTATATTTAGGGACCATATTATTAGGGAGTTTTGAACCTTTTAAATTTTAACACGTCGTTAACGTTATCGTTATTCTGAGCATGGCAGTGCCAAAAAGAGTACCATTTTTAGCTCTGCACATGTTCAGTATACCGATTACGATAAGGTAAAATTTAAGGGGTTCAAAATTTCCCTGTTGTATTGTCACTGGAATTGCAAAGTTTCAAATCGATGCGACAATAATTAGAAGGGGGTGAAAAGTAAGTTCTAAGATTTGCTTACAATGTTAGGAACCTACATGTCAAGCTAATAAAAGCGTGCTAAAAATGAGTAGGAAAGTTGGTGATCCACAGCGAGTGATCCAACGAGGCCTACAATGAGCCTTTCTCACTTGTTTTATATACAATTTTTTTCGATTAGCTACTACATTCAGTTAAAAAAAGCACGGGTTCCATTTAAATAAAGATATTCGTGTAGGGGAAATATATTTTCAAATTTATAAATAAATCAAGTTAGTAATTGCATTTGCAATTCACACTTTCGAGACAACCTCCTTTTAGTTTTCTCATTTGTGAGGAAATAGGTGTTCTTCCATTACATACGACCTACTTCCTTCTTTAATTCGTTAAGGGAAATATCATTTTTATATGTGATGATTGAAAATACTACATTGCATATCTAGTAATAAAAAAGTTAATTTCTCGTAATACGTTCTTTCTGATTGGTTGCTTAACAACGCACTGGAATACTAGGAATAGAGTATTTCAGGAATAGAGAATTTGCTTTATACTAGCAAATTTGCAGTGTTACTACAATAATTAAAATTAGATCTCTGAATTTCCTGCTCGAATTTCACTAATCAAGCTCAAATTAACCTTTAGGGATTATATCAGTTAGAAATGTAATTTCCGGGCTTTCATAAATATCGGTTTTCTTCGAAATGACCAAAAAGTTGATACCCATTTTATCGTTATCAATTCGTCAACTAGTTGAATAAAATCTTTAACATTTGAAGAAAGACGTTAAGTCACAGAGTTAATAGAGAGTTTTTGAACCTTTTAAATTTTAGCACGTCGTTATCGTTATCGTGATACTGAGCATGCCCAGTGCCAAAAAGAGTAACATTTTCAGCACTACGCATGCTCAACATAACGATTACGATAACGATAACGTAAAATTGAAGGGGTTCAAAATCTTCCTATTTTAAAGTGGTAATGAATTAATTGAAATTAATTCAACTTTACTTCAGATAGTCGTATTTGGCTGTCCAATTAAATTTTTACGACTGTTGTGGCATGTATAACAAGTTGGAACGTCGATATTTTTCTTGGCAGTGTCAAAAGCCTCTATATGTTAATTTCTTTAATGTATTAAAATTTATTTCAGGTTTTTTATTGTTGATTGATTTTTACACCGCGACATTATACAAAATAACACAGAATTGCTTTCAAGTTTTTTCAGACTGATCTGTGTAGTTTTATTTTCCCACCGAAGTGAAGTACATTGTTAATATAATTACAACATACATCAGTGGCGACGCCAACTTGATTGATGGACTCCACAACTAGTTGAAAAGCGATCTTGTTGATAAATTTACGTATAGGGTGTTCGGCCTTTTTGAAATGTAAGCGTTAGTGGTTTATTTCAGGAGTATTTCTTCTCCTCGATATTAATTCAAAATTTAGTACACAGTTCTGCAATAAATATCGTTAAAGATTTTAATAATAGAATTTTATGGTAAATACTCAGGAATAAAAGATGACCAACGTATACCTACATCCTATCAAAAATTGTTCCAGTAAAAATTAAAATAAAAATTGTATAAAAACAAATACGCTATAGACAATCCTTAACGTGATTGGAAAATGATTTCAGTTCTATGAACTGGTAAGTTTTTTACTTGTGTGGTTCTTAAGGCGATAAGAAGAGCTAGTCATACAGGTGGCAACACAGTGTCCTTTCCTTTAATTCGTCTTCGAATTTGAGAGTGGGTTTTTGGTAAACAAATCTGACAACACTGACGTAGTTTTCCACATAACATCAAAACACTATACTGCACTCGACACGCATTTCGCCAACCAAGTTGGCATCACCTGGAACATTAGTGAAATTGATTGTACTGTATCACGAAAAAATATTTGACCATTTGGGGCGCTGAATTTGCTTTCTCATTTTTGTTCACTCTTGCGGATTCCCTGAATTTTATGTTAATTTTATTTCTGATTTTGAACTGAGGGTATTCTGTCTGGTGAGTCTCGAGACTTGTTTTACATTGCTTTTGTTTAAATTACTATTTTATTATTTTTATACATTCAGTGATTTTGTGTGAATTTATTGCACGTCAAATAGTTAGGAAATATATGATCAAGAAGATTCTCCTTCTATAAGAGAGACTATAACATTTTGAGGAAATATCAAATGAGAAATGTGAAAAAGAATCAGGAAAAGATTAATATGTAATAGGTTATTTTATTCAAAATTGAACTAATGTCATAGAGTAGGTTCTTTAGCCTCGAAATTTCAGTATAAAATTTGTTTAAAGGTTTTTACGTTTATTCCATTGTATTTTTCAGTGTGATACTTATAGGTACTTGTAAATAGAAAATCAAGTGAAAAGTTGTTCAATACTAGTTTTGGGGGCACTCCCAATTTTTTTTGGCACAAATTATCAATATTTACATTCAATTTGCGTTCCCGACTGTTCAACTCCCAAGGTGACAATTACAACAATCTGCGAGTGAATAAAAACAAATTCAAACCTTAATATTTGTTTTTAGAGTTAATTGAAAAACAGTTTGCCAGCCGTATGTTGTTTTGTAATTATAAAAAATTACATCCAATTTAATCTGGGTGTGATTGCACTCTACCGATACTTAATATGAGGATTTTGACCCGCTGCGCTGGTCCGAAGGTTCGTTAATTAGCCTTGAGACAATAAAAAAATTGGAAACGTCGCGGTATTTAAATAAGTCTACTCAGAAAATATTCTGAACCGACAATCGATGAGCCGATCGCATCTAAAATCGCGGCAGCCTTCGATTTAAATAAATCTTCAAAGATATATACAATACCTACGTGTAGCCTCACGAATTTACGTAATTATCTATTTGATGAGTCATGAAACTTCTTTATAATAATGATCATGTATTAAAAAAACATTTGTACCTGCTGCGCTTGAACAATGAACCATTTATAATTCTTTACATGTAAACGAATCCTTTTAATATTAACAGATCTTCACATTTATTCAAAACGTTTAGTTTTTAGCGCAATTTTTCATGTGGTTGCCAGGGTGGAATTTAGGGTTAGTCTGGTAAAAACAAAGGAAAAGTATAGGTAAATAGCATTGGAATTGTCACTTCAGTGCAAGGAATAGTTTCTTTATCTTCCTGTATACCTAGCTGCCCTATGCTTCAGCTACGGCATTTGGTGCTTCGTAAATCTTGGATATGAAATAGTTATGGCAGGTAATATCTTTTTAATTTTTATATTTATTAATCTTTTCACATTATAAGCTTCTTCCTTGTTCATTTTACAAATCTTCTCCACATAAATAACTGCAAGGCCGGTCTATTATTTTTTTCTTCCCAATAATGTTAAAGCCTATTGCTAGAAGGGTGATTTTTACTTTGGTTTTAGAATTTAGCTTTTACTTTTTTTTTAAGAGATAATGCACATCCAAATTAACACCATTTGCGTTTCTTGGTAGTTTTCCTAACTCTTCTCTCCTGCCCTTTGACACACAATTCAGTTGTTTATCTTTCTGGTCAGAATATATTGTGGATGATCCCTTACTCCTATCTAATCTGTTAGGCAAATAAGTACAAAATCTTGGATTAAGCATACATATAATAAAACCGAGAATAAAACACTAACATTTTTTATTTTAATGCTCATCTTAATCTGTTTGCTGAATATCGGTTAAAATGTATATTTTTTAAACGGAAAACGGTTAATTTTTAAATATTTGGTTACATCATGAGTACGCCGATACCTTTACTGTTTGGTATGGGTCTATCTCTAGTAGTAGGTAACAGGGATATGCCCAGATAGGCAATATAATAGGAATAGGCAATAGGAGTAGAAGGAAATATACATCCCTTCAGTGATATGCTGATCACACTCTTATATCAGTGTCTAGTTCAAATTTGAAAACAAAACTGACTTATTGAACTTAGAACTTGATACTCTGTATGACTGGTTATATTTAAACGAGTGTTCAAATATATTTAAATTTACCCAAAATTAAGTACGTAGTTTTAGGAACTAAAATATGTGTGAAAAATCAGATGAGATAGGATTTTACTATATTTTGAGTGAGGTGATTGAATTAATATGGAGTGATACACGTATAATGAATGGAATCATATCAACTTCCTCCTGTATATGTAATTTCCGACACATTTCAAGAAACACACATCACTGCAATCAGAATAACAACTATCGGAACAGGATACATCTATTTCGAGGATTAAATTAAATAGAAACACGTCAGTAATTCCAAATAAATGATGTAACTAAATCTCAAAACAAATGCATTTCTAAACAAAAACCGATAGGTTGATCCGCTTTTAGGCCTTCAAATGGTATTATACGTTAAATAGAACGTAGTTCCAATACATGTCTTTATGATGGACGCGTCACAGCTGACAAAGACACGAAATTGAATGGGAGCACGGCGTGCCGCCGCTGCAACCAACAATAAATAATGTCTGAAGTGGGTAAAGAGATAAATATAAAACCGGAAGAATGAAATTATCCGGGCTGTTATCCCGTGCCAATAATCCAATAACATTAAATCACGCCCTTTTATGGCCAGGCGTGATTATTAATTGGTGAATTAAAGATAAAATATAAGGGATAATCCGCGATGTTTTAATCGCATGTCTACAAATTGAATGTTGCCGCGTAATCCTACGATAAAAAAAGGCAAATATTAATGATTAAAACAAATATATGGATTCCGTTAGTCTATAGATTTTGTGGGTTTGCAAGTACTGATGTATTTGCTAATGGAAGGTAACTGGAGAATATTTCAAATTGTATTCCATTTTTAAATTTCTTTTGCTTTTGATTGCTTTTAGAATATAACAATGCTTATTTATAATTAGTCCTGGTTTGTAAAATATCGAGATGATTCGCCCCAAAATGTATGATTAGATCACAGACCAAAAATATTAATAAAGTTGTCACCATGTTTACCATACCATACCATACCACCAGTTTTAGCCATATTTGAGCTGATATAATTAATGTTAACTGACTTCTAAAAATTTGGGTACCGAAATGCGAAATGATTTTATTTAATGAAAATAGTGTCTTCATGGTACTAACGATTAGGTAGATACATACCTACCTAAAATAGCTCTAAACTTTGTTATTTTGAACCGAATTAAACTCTGTATATTTTTGCGTTTTTGACCATCCAAAGTCAAAACAAAGTGATATACCTTATACATATACCCAACCATTTCGGAGATATTTAAGAAATATTGACAAATAAAAAGGTTTTTTAAAATCTTATTAACTTTTTTCCTATAGGGGATTCTTGGTTTATTTTTGGTAAGTGCCAAAAATGTATTTACAAACCATTGCATCTCTCAATTTTTTTATAAATCGTCAAATATCTCTGAAACGGCTGGGTTTTGCCATAGGGTACACCGCATGTTCCGGATTTTAGACTTTGCATGGGTTCTTTAAAAAATACAAAAGTATACACGGTGTTTTATTTGAAATGACTGTAACTCTTCCAGTCAGGTTCACAGGAATTATAAAATAATTTATAATTTCGTAAATAACCGAACCATCTCAAGTTTTTCATAACTTCCTTAGTAAGTGATCTCATGATCTCGTTAAAATCACAGTTTAATCAACCTTTAAAGATGAATCGATAGATAAACGTACACAAAAATTCAGCGTTACATCGCTTCCATCTTCACGGTCAGAAAATATAATAACGTATTTTTGTAACAACTTTTAATTAGCCAACAACAAGAAGTTAGCTTAGACCTTAAAGAAACAATTCTGCCTCTTTAGTTCATCTTCACAGTCAATAAATAAAATAATTCGTGATTGATGCCAACGATTATTTAGTTGGGATTATTTAATTCTTGGCAGATACACCCTAAGGCGATTTTGAGTGATAACAACAGTCAGTTATTTATGTCATTCTTTTTTAAAATAATATGCAGATTTTTCTCTAATTTTCTCGCAAATTTTTACTAATTTTTAATTGTAATATAGAATTGTTTTTTTTTACTTGTTTGTTTCAATTCATCAATATCGGGACGGTGGCTCAGGGTTTAGCGTCTGGATCGCTCAACCCAGAGGTCGTGGGTTCTAATTCCCATTCCACCAAACAATTTTTAATTAAATTGTTTACTCATAGTTCAAGGCTTATTCGTAGGGACGGCTTGACAACTATCTTGGCGATGGCCTAGGATGAGAAGAATTTCAACTGGTGTTAATATGAGAGATTAAAATCAGTTGATGTTTGACTGTCCCCCTAACTAATGAGGTTTTCCAGGTTTCCCTCATTCCAGCACTGAATGGTGGTTAGGGCCGACCAACGTAAGTCGTTCCTGAGGCGCAAATGCGGCCTGCGAAATAATAATATGCCGCCCCCTCTCACACACAAATCTCGTACTTTCGGGCTAATCCTTGTGATTAGAATGAGGGGTAGAGATATTATTATTATTATTATTATTATTATCAAACATTCACTATTATTTATAGTTATTATCTATACATATAGAGTTAAATACAAAACTATCCTGGGGTATAAAAGGTGGTATAAAATTTACTATTAATTATAAAGCTTTCAATCTGTCCCCACCCTGAACTCAGCTGGAGCATTAAATGTCATTTAATAAAATTTAATTAAAGCCAATAAAAAATAAAGAAGGTTCATTGCAACATACATTTAAGCTTCCCCAAAACAGCTAACCTTAAAATATATTAAACGTTTCATAGAAAACCTGTCGACGCGTTCATGTTCCATCTGGTGCATGAAGGCCTTGTTTCGTTTTGCATGCAGTCGATAGATAGTCAATCAGGCATTCCCTTTTCATGTCGCGAAGTATAAATACCTACACCTAAATGACCTAGGCGAACTCGCCGATCTATATCTAGCGCGGCATAAATATACGGCTGGTTATTGTAGACATAAACCAATCTGCGCCTACGGAGAAAACGATTGTAACAGCAGGTGACATAATGCGACGGCCATGCGACATTAAGTAATGCAGTTGATTGCTTTCCTGGTCAATATATTACAATAAAGGGAGTTTCCGACCAAATATTATATAATATATAGATAAATTGTAGGAATAAAGTTTTATTTCCCCACATAAACTTTCGTTGACATTGGTGACCAAGCATTTGATCCAAACAAAATACCAATTTTAATTTACCGCCTAAATTGTTATCCAATTTTTGATCGTCACCAGATCAAGTAACCTAATAGGCGTAAAGGTTGACAAGACTGGTCAATAATTTACAATTGTTTCGATAATTTGTTATTTTGTCTTTTATTAAACAAATAAGCGTTATTCGCACATTTTCTGTAGATTATTTTCGTAGGTACAGCATATTCATTAAAATGTTCTTGCATAATCATTAAAATGTTGGAATAAAGAAAAATTAGACTATTAAATAGGTACATAAACATCATTTGAATGATGATTTGAATATCATTTCAAATGAAACGAGTATTGCTTAAAATCAGGTGTTAAATTTTCTCAGATTGCTTACAGTTTATAAATATAAAAAATAAATGTTATCTTATGCCGAGTTTTTATTACTGTGACCTAGGTTTAAGGCTTGTGATACGACATGTTTATTTTAGTTATTATATCGATAGAATCCGATTTTAAAGTCACTTAATCGAAAAATTAAAGCTATGCTTCTTTTCCAAGACTGAAGGTTCAGAAATTTAACAGGTTTTCCTCTTTTTCAAAGTGTTTAATATGTTCAATACAAGTCTTCTCTATAGTCACTGTTAACTTTTTATCAAGTCTGGCAAAATACCTGCTTTTTAGGTACAAATTTCTATTCTTGAAATATGCAACTGTCTAATTTGGTGGTGACAACAAGAAAATATTTTAATGTGGATATTTAATTTTCTTAATTATTATCTTTACTCCTTAAAACATACTCGCGCCTACGGTATTGTGCGCTCTGACAGGAAATTTCATAAAATTGAGGTTATGTCTTCGGTTATTGTAGTGAACAAATATTTTATATGCAGACAAATAGGCTATTACTCATCTATAGGTACATATTTAATCGAAGATATAGGTTAATATTATTATTAGATATCAAACGCATCAAGCTGTAGCGTACCGATAAATCTAGGTAGGCCCCGATCAAGCACGGGGCGTTTCAGCTCAATGTCTAGGTCTATTCAAATTATCAAGCACAAATAGTGATAGTAATAGAATCTTGATTGTGATCAAAGAAGGATGGGCGTCTGTAGAATAAAAAATGACAAGATATATTTCAGTATACATACACTTTCATGAATGCTTGATCAACATAACATTACTAAACAAGAGAAAATATTTAGTGTTCCCAAATGGTTACATACAGAGTAAAAAAAGACAAATGGTAAAATTACTAAGTGGTAATCGTAATTTGCTGCAGTGTTATTTTTAACACGAACTGGGTGGTATAATAACTAAACCTTTAGAACTCATATTACACGAATGATATACCCGTCAAGTTTGTAGAAGTACTTATAAATTGTAGTAAAATTTACAAAACCCTGTGTTAAAAATGAATCAGTCCGCCATAAATACGGAATAATTACACGGTGAATAATTAACTATTACACATTACCTTGTAAAATCTACTGTGTTAAATTACTTTTATGTAATGTAATAATACACCGATATGTCTAACACTGCCAAGTGTGGACTATATACACGCACTGATGAGTGTGGATTCAGTGTTAAAATTAGTCGGTTTTTTTTTACTGTGTATAGGACGAATGCTGACCATTGTACAAGGAGTTAGTGGATGACAACTCTATAAATTTCATCAATAATTTGTTCTATTAGCATTTTCCAACCTATGTTCACTATAAAACATTGATTAATCAATAGATAACGGCAATCAATAAACCATTTTTAAAAATCAAACTTCCTCTGCACGGTGTGTTCGAACAGTAACTAAGTACCTAATTTATATGGTTCAAATCGCACGTTTACACCTGTTGCAACATACAGTCTGTCGCCAAAATAGTCTGGATGGCAAATATCAGACCTGCTGTATGATCCGATTTGTTTCGTATATATGTAAAGTTTCATTACAAACTATAATGAACCAACTTTTCGGACTCGAAACGGTCCCTGCTCCCTTGGAACAGTCGACATCCGATGTGAATCTACCTAAGTTTAGAGGTTTGCAACATAGATATAAAAAACATGTAATAAATAAAACTAGATATGGAAATGTCCCATCATTCCATAGGAAAACAATAATACCAGTCGAAAAGTAATGGTAGGTAAAGCCGGTAAATATTTAAATAAAAGAATTAGTAGAAAGGTATAATAAATGTACCCGTGTTAAATAATATGCAAATTCGGTACTGTATTATTCCACAGCAAAAATTAAATGCCGTGTATTTTACGTCAATTCAAGTTTTTTTTATCAGCAGGTATGGCCAATGTAAATTTAAACAATTTGTTAAGAATCCAGGCATATCTACATTCTTATTTAAAAATGTATAATGGTTAATTATTATGCAAGAGACTTATCGTTTCCAGTTTATAGTATATAATGTAAAATAAAATTTATATACACTGTGTCCCAAACGATTTATTCTTTTTATAGTTGAGATATAAAAAAACCGCTGATACAGATCAATTGGTAAGTATATTGGTATATAGAAATTGCCACTTTTCTGCAATTTTTGAGACATTTTTAACGGAGTATAACATTAGATTTTTTTAAATAGAACACTATATTTCATAGTAAGTATACATAATCCTTCTAAAGACGAATTCAACAATAAAGTTATACCTACCTTTTTGTAATAACCGTTAAGAAATGTAAAAAAAAAAATTAAAAAGGAACTAAATTAAAAGAATAGTTTCTGTATTAGCACTGCTTCTCATTTTATTACGGCAAATATTCAAAGTGGTCCCCATTAACCATTCCACAATGCCCAATTCGGTATGAAGAGGGCCTGAATGGCCACCACGCTTCCCTGACTTAACTCCACTAGACTTATTTGTGGGATTAAATAAAACCAAATGTATGTAAACAGACCAGACACTAGCGAAAGATCGAAAAATCGTGTCAGAGAAGCAGTTCGAAACAACACCAAATTTTATTCAAAATGAAATTGATCAATTTGAACATTTGCTGTAATTAAATAAAAAGAGATATTAGTACAAATACCGTTTTCATTTAATTTCATCCCTTACAATTTATTACATTTTTTAAAATTACATTTTATTACATTTATTAACTATGACAAAAAAAGTGGGTACAACCTTATATCGCTGAATTCGTCTTTAGAAGCCAGTACTGTACCATAATGAGTACTGTGCAGTAGAATGGGAACATATTTAAATTCTGTATGTGTCATACTATACTAAGAAGTCAGAATACAATTTGTACTGTTAGTCACATCGAATATATAAAATGTATCACACAGTTCCTTTTTTCTTTAATCCTTCTTCCAAAATATAATTTATATTTTGGAAGAATTTCATTAAATTAGATAAGAAATTATAATTGCAAAAAATATGTCATTGGATCAAAGAATAAAGGTAATGAGATACTAAAAAGTTAAAAAATTTAGTTAAATAAATGTAGTTCTGAAAGTAAAACTAATTTTCTTTAGACAGAAAAATTAATGAATTGACTTGATAAATATTAATAGAATTACTTGTTTTAAAGAAATGATTTGTTTAATTCAAACAAACAACTTATTTTAAAAATATTTTCAAATAATTGACTCTTTAAAAACAAAGAATATCTCCATATGGATATAACATATTTGCTTAAATGTACAAATTTTATTACCTTACATAAATTGTTTTCTGTGTGTACTTATTTAAATCTCAATAATTTCTCAATAGTTTATTTATTAACATGAAAAAATTTATAGTTACTACAGAATAGAGAAAAGAATTATTATTGAACAATCTTAAATTCACCAACAAGGAACAATAAATTTTAACTTAACAATAACAATTAGGTAGTAGTTACCGCTGATCATAAGCAAAACTGCAGGAATTTGTTTCATAGAATACTGTTGTTACTGCATGGCGTATGCAACTGAGAAAAACATCCTTAACATTCACGATTGAGGCATGAGTTATGAACAACATTGAAAATAAATACACATAATCATAAATACACATGCAAAGGCTATCAAATTTGCAACTATATATAAGAATACACAAACATGACCTGGTAATATAATAGCACTCACGGTAAGATAGTTAAATTTATCAGAGGGCAGTGAAAGGCAGTGACCATGACGATTTCATTTTTATATTATATTTTTATTATAAAAACATTAAGTTGAGGTTAGAAGAGGATAAGCCACTGTAATTTAAAGTTAGGGGGTGCATATTAGGTTATAAGGTAACGAAGAAAATTAAAAAACTTTATTGAACCATAATATTTAATAATTTCATTAATAATTTATCTCTTAGTTAACTTTTGACTTAATTCCTATATAAAGATATATTCAAGATTTCTTTTGCAACTAACAGAGAGTAATATACATTAATAAATTATTTTTATCTAAACGATCCGAATATTTCATGTTTCGCTGGTTTTCTTTAATTGTAGACATCACATCTCTATTCAAGTTATGTTTTCATCTAAATTAGAGTTATGAACACCATAACTGAGGTGGTAGGGTAACTAGATAGAATATATTTTTACTACTCAGTTTATGTGAAGAGAGTAATTTTATATGACTGTTCTGTTCTCTTCTAAATAGGGTTGCCGACGGGTACCCGGGTACCCGGGTACCCGATAACGACTCGCTACCCGGTTCCCATTTTAAGACCCGATAACCCGTTAAAAACCCGATAATCCGTTAAATACCCGATAACCCTCTAAGCACCTGCACTCGGTCGCCCTCTATGTCACTCATATTCATATGACAACTTTTTTTTGCGGTTTTGCGTAGCCGCAGGTTTGGCGATATAAAATATGATATGAATTGGCAAATATTTGCTATGTTGAATGCTATGGGTTGATATCGCGTAATAGATAAATAGCGGGTAACGGGTAAATAACGGGTAACGGGTAATTAACGGGTATACCGGGTTATTAACGGGTAGCGGGTAATTAACGGGTAGCGGGTAAATACCGGGTATTGAAAACGGGTACCCGGGTAGTAAAATTAACGGGTATCGGTATCCTTACTTCTAAAACACTGTAACTGTTTATAGTATTTATAAAATTTAATACTGACTTATATACACGGATAACAACTGACACTAATAACAGATATAACAAAGTAAATATGATTTGCTGATAGCCTGTTTGTCTATACGTCTATACCATATAAATATAGTGTTGTGTAATATTGCAATAAACTGATGGTATTTGTAACAAGAATATAAGAAAATAAATTAATACATAATATACAAATGAAATAAGTACCTAGTGAATAGTATTGTCTGAAACTATTACTTGTCGCATTATCTAGAAATAATCCCTCAAATTGACTATTTTGCCTTATATAAACTAACTATATAAAATATTAGAAATGAACCTCGTCGCCATGCAAAAGAAACAATCAGGCTTGGTCATAATTTAAAAATGCATTTTTTCTACAACCGAGCGCAAAGTATACAAATTTGCGTTTCCAAGAGAAAGCACAAAAACACTTTTCAGAAGAGCGAGCGTTTTGTTTACTTTGCCGCACGCCGAGCGACAAAGTAAGTAACCAAAACACCAGTTGTAGAAAAAAATCTTGTGTCTTAATTCGAGCGGAAAGTGACATAGCCGCTCTCGCGAGATACCCAAACTTCTCGCTAAGAGCGGCAATGTATCAATGCTTTGCGCTCTTAATACTCAAATAGCTATTGTATAAACAAAAATTAACATTCTGACAATGTAAAAAGCATTTAATTCTTATAAGACACAAATCCACACTTTGCTGGTGTAAATGTTGACAGAAATGTATGTACGTCTGTAAGTATACAAAACTGAAATGAAATTTCAGGGTGTTTATTTTCCAAATTTGCAGATGTGCTGGATATCAAAAATAAGTTGTCATTGGTATGTTTAAATCTAGTCGATCGATTCCCTGGCTCCGATGCTCAGGGTGGCCGCTGGTGGTTAACAGTAGCTACTCCCCACGTCCGTGGGGTAAGTAACAACTGAGTCCGGGAATCGTCTGCCCTGAGTAAACGTAATGAGTTCAGAATGACCGCCATCTGAATTCTTCCGACTAGAAGATCTGACGAATTTCGGCATCCCGGTATGATCTTCAGTTCCGAAAGTAGTGTATCTCTTGCTCCACCGAGGGCTCCTATTATGAGTACCACATGCTTCACAGTATGTTCTGGATGGAGTCTGCGGAGTTCGAAGAGAAGGTCTCGATATTTCGTCCGTTTTTCCTCCTCTTTCAAGACAATGTTGGTCTCAGCAGGAGCCGAGAACTCGACGACAAACATTCCCTTGGGCTGGTGGTCGAAGAGGACTACCTACATCAGGCTTATTAGCTCGATTCTGCCTGAGCGTGGGAAATGAGTAGTTCCAATATATTCGGCACCTCTTATTCCCCACAACGGATTCAATATCCCCCGGAGCGTATGGCAGCACTGGTGTTTCGTCTATCTCGTACGAGTGCCGAAGAAACTAGTAAAGCATTGTGTCATTATTACTATTTTATTATTATTATTATTATTATTATTATTATTATAATTTGCACTTCTCCAATATTTGTAACACAGTTCTTCAAACAATTGACGATACTTTTGTTGATCCAAATGACCTTTTAGTTAGGGCACCAAAGCCGCCTTTTTCATTTTTTATGTCCCCAATTACCGTACAGGAAGTAAAGGAGGCAATTTTTAGCTTAAAAAAGACAGCTGGGCTAGACTATTATTGCCTAAATAGTTCTATGGTCAAGGCATATCAGGAGTCGTTAATTGAACCATTAACTATTCTCTTTAATAAATGTGTCAATGAAGGAGTATGGCCGGACTCATTTAAAGTTACAAAAATTTTTCCCTTGCATAAAAAAGGAGATCATAATTGTCCGGATAATTTTAGACCCATAGCAACTGTTCCTATTATGGGCAAAATATTTGAAATTATTATGAAGCGGAATTTATCCAGTTATTGTGAAAGTAAGCACATTTTCTCTGATTCTCAGTTTGGTTTTAGGAAAAATCGTTCTACCCTTAAAGCCTTGCTATCTATGGTTGAGGTAATTGTAGAGGGATTTGATGAGGGCCTCCATTCAAATGCCACGATGTGTGATCTCTCAAAAGCTTTTGATTGTGTTAATACACAAATTTTGCTGCATAAACTGGAATATTATGGGATAAGAGGAAATTTGCTCAAACTTTTTTCTTCCTACCTTTCTAACAGGCAACAGTATGTGAGTCTTAATGGAACCGAGTCCAGCCTACTACAAGTTGAAAACGGTGTTCCTCAGGGTTCTGTCTTGGGACCCATTTTGTTTCTATTATACATCAATGATTTGCCTTACTCGGTAGATGACTTATCTTGTGTAATATTTGCTGATGACACTACACTAATTGCAAGGGGTGATACTTCTAATTTGGGCAGTTTTCAACTGGTGAAAAATTGGTTTTCATCAAATAAGCTGAAACTCAACGAGTCCAAGACTCAGCACATTCATTTCACCACTGACAAATGGGCTTCTAAGTCCGAGGCCAAAGTTCTTGGGCTAACCCTATATACCAGATTGGAATGGTCACCCCAGGTTGATCATCTTTGCTCAAAGCTGTCATCGCAGATATTCTGTCTGAAGCAATTAAGACGTTCGCTTCCTTCTAATGTACTACGCACGGTGTATTTCGCAATTTTCCATAGCCATTTAACATATGGCATCACGTTATGGGGAAATTCAAGTGCTGCTTATAGGGTGCTAATTTTGCAAAAGGCTGCTGTTCGCTCCATAGAAGGTGCTCCTTATGGTACCTCGTGCTTACATCTTTTTAAAAAATTTAAAATTATGCCCCTACCTTGTATTTATATATTCGAGTCCCTATTGCAAATACACCGTGGATTTGACAAATTTGAAAAGCATTGTGATGTCCATTCCTATAATACTAGGAATGCAACAAATTTGATTCAGTCCTATTCTAGGATTCGTACAACGCAAATAAATAAATTGGATGTTGGATTGTATAATCACTTTGTTCATTGTTTTAACAATGTTAATGTTACTAGTTTGAGTTTTAATAAGTTTTATAAGTTGTGTAAAACGTTTCTAATAGACAAATGTTTTTATAGTGTGAATGATTATTTTAATTGGTCAAATTCTAACGGTTAATGTTTCAGTGACTTCAAATGTACCTTTAATTGTATGTAATGTGGTCGTTAAATAAAGTAAGTAAGTAAGTAAGTATTACTATTATTAATTATTATTATTATTATTATTATTATTATTATTATTATTATCATTGTTATAGTTCTATAACCATCACAACCGCAAAGTTGCAAATAAAAAGACAGAGATTTGAAATTTTTCAAATGTGACAGATAATTTGTATTTACATTCTTCTATAGATACATAATTGCTTATAATATTAACTGTTAGATCATATTTTTTTCAAACTTACTCTTCTTTAGGGAAGACCACTAACATTCATCAATAAACATTACTTTAACTGTAACTTTTTATATATTTACATTCTTTTGCACAAATTTTTCTGAATTTAAAACAGCTCAAAGTGACAATACAAAATAAAATAAAGCAGTTTATGAACTATGGAAATTTGGCGTCCGGTACCTTATCGAGTCTTTTAATTAATTTACTTTCTTCAGATAAGGAAGATATATTTGAAGGGGAAAATTAATTTATTTGAGTTAAAGTAAAATTTATGGTCTAGTTATTCCCCTATGACCAAAGGCGTAATCGATTAAAAACGAATTTAGGTCAACGATACAACGCAATTATTTCAATTTTAATCAAATTAATTAATTGCCTTGCTATTAAATTTAATTAAACATATTTGGAACAATATTTAATCTCAAATAGTGTAATGTACACATATTTTTAACAACACTAATACAGATGTAATGCACAGAGGAATTTATAAAAAAGACCTGTTTTGAAAACAACGATTGGGACATTTTCTTAAAAATAGGATGGAGACCAAAAAATTTCGAACAAACATGCATGATATATTTATATCTTTCTTTATAGAGGAATTAAGCCAAAAAGTTAACTAAGAGATTGATTATTAATTAAATTAACAAATATTATGGTTCAATAAAGATTTAATTTTCCTTGTTATCTATAACCTAGGTATGCAAAGGAATTACCTTATTATTTTTGAGATATATCGAAAACAACTGCTTTGCGTGCAATATGCACCCTCCAATATTGAGTAGACGGCACATGTCAAACGGCAAAAGACAATAAGTTGAGGTTATGTCACGATATGCCGTTGTAATTGAATGTTGGGGGTCGCATATTGCACGCAAAGTAGTTGTTTTCGATATATATTAAAAATAATAAAGTTATTTATTCCTTTGCGTACCTAGGTTAAAGGTAACGAGGGGAATTAAAACTTTATTGAACCATAATATTTGATCATTTAATTGATTTATCTCTTACTTAACTTTTTGGCTTAATTCCTATATATAAAGAAAGATATAAACAGTTAAATAAGCCAATAAATAATATTAAAAATATATTGTGCATGATATATGTACTTACTCAGTTTATAATGATAACGATATAAACACTTTCTTAATTGGTGGTTTCACAATAAATAATTTTGTTTTCACACAGAACAATTATTACTGTAGGTATTCTAAAGCCGCGTTTACATCAGTAAAAATGTATGTTAAGGGTCGAATGCAGAGTACAGCACAAATGTAACACATAAATATTTACTTAGCACGCCGTGTGTCCTGATCAATACCTGTGTGCGTGTTTACTGGTTTGTTTACGAACATTAATTGCACGATATTACTTACTCATACTTTCATCCAACGATGATAGTATATTCAATAATCTGCTGCTATCACATTGATTTATATTTAGATAGAAATGTTTCATTCAATGGTGGATTTCAGTAAAAAAACTACCTATTTACTATATAGAAAAAATATGTACACACTAGATCGATGTAGCGACGAAAATTTATTTTATATCTTTGAAAAAAATAGACAACGACCGGATAATTCGCGTTAAATTTGTGCAAAATATAACCCAGAAGGTAAATTTTTACTAATGTGGACGCAGCTTAATATTGTACAGCACTTGTTCTCTTGTACTTTTAATCTCTAGGGTTCAATTTTTCACAATTAAAAGTATCTTGGATACGATGGGTTTCATTATTTACTTCAATATTACTTCACAATTAGTACTGGCAATCAAATTATTACTAAAACGTTAGTAAACTTTTCACCACTTAGTCGAGACTGGAATCACTGCTGAATCAAAAGTAAACTAAACTACTGATTTGCCTGGTTTCTATAACTTTTCAGATGTTCGCGAATTTTCACGAGGCAAATATAATTAAATGGAATATTCTCGATCTTCTTGCATTCAGCTTCGGCCAAAATTCGGAGTTTTATAAGGTAATAAACTTACAAATAACTACAACATAATTAATATTTAAAGCAAAATAAGCGACTAAACAAGGTAGGTAAATATTCGTCAAATCTAATAGGATTAGTAGGTAAGTATAAAACATACGACAGTAGAACCCTAATAATTATATTTAAAGACGTAGTCTGTCATTGGGCGCAGTGTCCAAATGAAATAAATTCCCCTTTAGAAAAATCTTCAAACAATTTTAGCCGATATTTGAACCAGATATACATAACAATTGCAAAAGTATAATATAGTAAAGTGATTAGAAATATGGTATCGTGTTATTGTCTTGACCATAAAATGATTGTGATCACCATTTCATTACAATCGTTGTGTAGGTAAGATAAGATAAACACGTGCCATTACCTAATTTATCTGGTATTTTACGCAATTATTTTTATAAAGCAACATGTTAAGGGTCCATTCTCTGTAGATTTGACAGGCATGAATGTTGGGTCGGATTGAGAGGATGGGTGGCCGATGGGTGGAGACTTATATATTCCAACTATCGAATTATGAAGATTTCGGAGGTGCACGTAAAGCCGAAGTAAAAAGGCACATGGAAATAAAGTTAGCCCTCATTGCAAGGGTACCGGATTTGTCTTATAATTGCAACAAAATTTATTTTTAATGTTATAAATTATATATCACCGGAAAGATCTAAAGATAAACTAGATCCCTATAGTAGAAAATTTTTGTTTAATACACGTATTTTAGAGAAAATAATTTTTGAAAATACGCTATTTTAGTACAAGATTGTTTGCCTGGAATTTTAAAAATAAAAAGAAAGACCAAAAATTACTACTATAGGGACTTAGATTAAAGTCTTATCTTTCAATACTTTTTTACTAAAAGTCGCTATCTTTTATAGTTTTTTTATAATTAGACACGAGACGAACGCCGATTTAGGGCTTATTTCGACCTCGTGAATGGACTCTTAAAAACCCGATAAGGTAAAAACATACTACCAAAACTACTACCTATCAAAAATGCCAAAAAAAGTTATTCATTTTTCGTGAAATAGTTTTACGCATTTTGCACGTACCTACTTACTGTCGTGTTACATCCCACTTATTTTTTCCAACAGTCAAAAAATAACAAAATCCTTATATCGTAATCGATTCTTCTTGTAAACATTAAATAAAATTAGAACATTTCCCTACTCCACCAACGTGAACTATGAAAATTAGAATCTCCAACATCAATGTTAATTGAATAGATACAAACGTTGGCTTGTGTTAGGTTCGAAAAGGTAACGTATGTAGTATCTAAAACACATGTGAAATAATCATAATTTCAAACAGTATTATTGGATCACTCGTTGTGACTCTTGATCACGCTACTCTCATACCCGCTTTGCAATGAATGAATTTTTATACTTATATTTGCAATAAACTAGTGCTTTATGAAGCACTAACGTGAAAATATAGTTGGTAGCCCATTATCTAGAATCAATTTCAGTCTGTAGACGCGTTATATTTACGCCGAAAAAATTATTTAGGTGTCTAAAAGTTAGTTTTACTCATTAGTCTATATTTCGCTAAGGATTCATTTTACTTTGAATTATAACATTCATTTAAAGAATGCTTCCAGCCATTCCAAGCTGTGTTCAATGGGTGTAATGTTTCTGCGGAAGCCCTTGTGTGAGTGCTGGCTTTTTATAAAATCCCGATGTGAAAACCCTCGTGTTCTTTGACCCGCATCCACGTAAGGAATCTGCTTTGTTGGTAATGCCATGCACGTCATAAAAAACGATAAAATGCGTAAAACACAACAGTCACACAAACACATTTTTTTTTTCGATCTTACATACCCCTATGAAGTATATGAATCATTCCGTTACGAAAAAAAATAAAAAAAACATGAAAACTATAACAATACCGACAATATTTACCCAAATTTACTGCTAATTAAAGAGTGATTTTATACAATATATCGAAAATACTCTATTATAGAAATATCCACCTTCAAATGCTGCATTACAAACACAAAAACTTCACATTATCTAAAATCAAAACAAAAATTGTACTATGGGTCGTATAGTTAATTGTAGAATTAATCCCTTACGGTCAGTTTTTCAATACTTGGCTGATGTAATTTAAGCGGTAGTCAATTAATTTAGTTTAAATTAATTAGTTTAGATGATCAGTTCCTGTTGGCGAGCCGGTGGCTCAGGGCTTAGTGTCTCGATCGCTCAACTGGACCCAAACAAATATATTGGCTGTATGTGACGGTCATACGAACAATGATCGCATACGAACAATGATCGCATACGGCTCCATAGTTTGGTGGTCCAAAGGACTACAACAAAGGACCAAAATCAAACTCTCTGGTTTACAGAGACAAGCCTGCCTGGCCATAACTGGAGCAATTAGCTCCACACCGTCAGCAGCTCTGGAAATCCTACTGGACCTACCTCCTCTTCATATATATTTGGAGAGAGAGGCCAGATGGGCAACATACAGACTAAAGCAGGCAGCTTTTAACATGCCGCAGTCTGACACCATGGAGCGCAATAGGCTGCTGGATGACGTGGAAAGTCACAGTATCCTGGAGATGATTTCAGATGTCATGCCTGCAAAGACCAACCTTGAACTGCCCTTTCACATTCTCTTCCCAGGAAGAGATGAATGGGATCGGAATAAGGCTGACCTATTAAGGGCAGATAGTTGTTGGTTTACAGACGGATCCAAAACACCCATGGGAGTTGGAGCCGGAGTATATAGTTGCAACCCAACGGTGAAAATATCTTCATCCCTTGGCAGTTATGCAACTATATTTCAGGCAGAAATTTATGCCATCGAATTGTGTGTACAGAGGCTGGAACAAAGGCAACTTACACGCAAATCGATAAAAATCTTCTCAGACAGCCAAGCAGCTCTTAAAGCTCTTGGTTCCTACCGTTGCAACTCAAAAACGGTATGGAGCTGCCAGCAGGCACTTGCTCAATTGAGCAGAAAAAATAGAATAACTCTGGTCTGGGTCCCAGGCCATTCTGGCCATGAAGGGAATGAGGCAGCCGACTCTCTAGCTAGGGAGGGTGCTGCTTCTGAATTTGTCGGACCAGAACCGGTGCTTGGCATATCCTCGAGTACTGCCAAAGCAACGCTCTTGACCCGGGCTGAGGAGCAAATCCTCCAGTACTGGCAGGAACTACCACGATTAGTTCATTCGAAGGCGTTTATAATAAACCCTTCAAAAACAAGAACTAAAAAACTTCTAGAGTTAAGCAGGTTTCACCTACGAACTCTAATTGGCCTATATACGGGCCACTGCCGTTTAAAATATCATCTGTGCAAATTGGGCCTAGCAGAAGATGCTGGAGTGCCGCCTATGCTTAGAAGATGATGAAACGGCAGAACACATATTGTGCACCTGCCCTGCTGGGGAAAGGATCAGATACTCATTATTTGGCAAAGGACAACTTCTGCCAGAGGATCTGAACAAATTCTCACCCAATAAGGTGATCAGCTACATTAAGAAGCTGGACCTGTTGGGTGAAATATAAGTAGGTGTGAGCCACAATAGACCACATGGTCGCGGTGGAGGGTCTGGTTTTCGGCCCACTCACTTTTGAACCTAACGTAACCTAACCTCGATCGCTCAACCCAGAGGTCGTGGGTTCTAATTCCTATTCCACCAAACAATTTTTCATTAAATTGTTTACTCGTAGATCAAGGCTTATTCGCTTGGCAACCATCCTGGCGATGGCCTAGGATGGGAAGAATGTCAACTTGGTGTTAATGTGAGAGATTAAAATCAGTTGATGTTTGACTTGTCTCCATAACTAATGAGGTTTTCCAGGTTTCCTTCATTCCAGCACTGAATGGTGGTTAGGGCCTACCAACGTAAGTCGTTCCTCAGGCGCAAATGCGGGCCGCGAAATAATAATATGCCGCCTAATCCTTGGGCTAATCCTTGTGATAAGAATGAGGGGTAGAGATATTATTATTGTTATTATAGTAATACATAAAACGTTCAAGGAAAATCACATTCTACATTTGCAGCTATTCACAGCTGATTAAACTACGTTAACCCCATGAAAAATCGTCCTTCAGTCAATGGACATATACAGAGAAGTTACAATAATTTTATTTAACATGGAACTTGAAGGGAAAGTGTTGAGTAAAACTTTTATTATATGTTATGTCAATTCCGAGGTCAATTTTAAAAATTAAAAGAAGGCAAATAAAGGCGTAAATTGTACTCTTTCTAAACTTTCCCGATGATCGAATACTTTTTATTTTTAACCTGTATATATACAGAAATAGTAGAGGGGATGTATATACAAATGCTTTATTAGGTACGTAGTAGTTTCTTAAGAATTTTGCTCTAAGCACATCGTATTCGCGTATCTAGAACATACTTTTTATCGGAAATATACACGTTATAATCACAAGAAAACCGTAAGTTTTCCGTGAAATACCGACAGTTACTGTAAAATTAATGTTTTACATTGAAAATAATTCCATAATCATTGAAAATAAAGTGATTTCACCTTGTATCCATAATAATTACATATATAGGAGTGCATACCCAGTTTAAGAACCTAGAAAGATACCCGTCGGCAAAAGCAAAATACCAAAAGGGTATGGAAACAAACGTTAAAAATATAAAATTCGACACTCAAATGTAGTATTTTATTACTTTAAACTGCGTAAAAAAACGTGTATGTGCTTCCTCTGCCTTTCGTCGTGTACGATTCTAGGCTGGCGGACTATATATAGCACATTGCAAATTTACTACATTATTGAAACATTATTTATACATATATGTGATTGTATACACAAACGAAACTAGACTTTGCACTAGCTACTAACTTAGCTAATTAGGTATCTTTCTTTTCTCATCGTAACATCGCTCTATATCAGTAAGCCACGCGATGACATTCTTATGAATATACTAATGCTACCATGTGATATGTCGCGAAATAAAATGTGATTCACTGTGTCTAGGACATACGCAGCGTGCATACTGAGGTTTAAAATATACGTAGGTATACTTATAAGGAGCATATACCCTTATATCTAAGGAGCAGATATCGGATTTGCTTATGGAATGAAGTTCGAAGACATTTAACATGTTCTCAAACCGCTCTAATAAATATTTAATCGTGATAATGCCAGCTCACACTTTAATCAAGTGCAAATCTCCTGAAGCGTAGATACTAAGTAAAGAATGGTTTATTTTAAAAATTAGGAAGTTAGTTCGATAGCTGTATACCTGTTCCCTAATCTACACACGATGTATAATATAATTTTTGTCTAAGAAACTATCAAACTATAATCAAAAGAATGTGGTCTGGTGTTATCTTCATCATATTTAAGAACCTATCATCAACTTTAAACATCATCATCAAATTTAAGAACTATCAATGAAGAATTCCATTGATTATAGCGGTGATGAAATCTTGTTCGATCACCGAACTACTAGATTAGATTCACTATCTAAAATAAAATTCCAGTAAATAATAAAAACAAAACATATATTTTGCAATTTTGTAACCGTGGAAGACAGACATTTGAAGTTTGTTTGAGAATTTGAAAATTCCAAAACAATTTCGAAAACATTCTATAATAGGATTTCAGTTTGTGACGCATAAAGCGAATAACATATTGTTGAAAGGTTTTCAACATAATGCCCATAAAGTTTGCGCTTCTCTAAATTAAGCACTTCTCAGTTCTTCACTGGTTTATTTTTCTTGTAGACAGGTTAATACCAGGGTCTAACAACTATTATTTATTAATTATTATTATTATTATATTATTTTTTTCTTTTGTTAAAATCCAGTCGACCTCCGATTTTCAGGGTCGGGAGCTGGTGGTTATCAATAGCTATTCCCCACGTCCGTGGGGTGAATTCGGGAATCGTGTGCCCTAAGTAAATGTAATGAATCCAGAATCTTCAGTTCCGAAAGCAGTGTATCTCTTGCTCCACCGATGTATCACTGACACCAAAATACGTTAACTTCACATTATCATTACATATCACAAATAACACTGACGTAGTTTTCCACATAACACCAAAACACTATACTGCACTCGACGCGCGTTTCACTAACCAAGTTGACATCATCTGGAGATTAAAACTAAACTTATGCTAACACAGTGAACCGTCGCGACAGATCAGTGAACCGCCGCGATAGCTCAGACTGATAAAGCAGTTCCGATCCGTTGCGGCAGTTCACTGAGCTGTCGCGGCGGTGCACTGAATCATAGCAATAATTTAGGTGTAAATAGGACACAGTGTTAGGATAACTTTAGTAGTTTTAATCATCTCCAGATCATTCTAACTTGATTGGCGAAACGCGCGTCGACTGCAGTATAGTGTTTGGGTGTTATGTGGAAAACTACGTCAGTGTTATCTTCACACTAAAAGTTCCAACCCCTTTCAGGATCAAGATTATCACAAATAGTAAATCTTATATATTCCATTCTAATACTGTCGGCATTCTGCTTGTTTGGGATGTGTCTTTCGACAATTTGGCCTGGAATATATAAGATGGTTAAAATGTTACTGACTTTATATAAGTAAATATAGGGGGTATAATTAAAACTTTGAATAATGAGGCCTAACGCTCGTTGATCTCTTCAACAAACTACTGAACTTTGTGTTTATTACGTGCCGCTGTGAATGTGAATCACTTCGCATGTTTATCGAGCTGCGAAGCTCAAACATTACCTGGGAAAAGTTCAATATTATGATAAATCTTTCCTTTGTGCAGCGTTAAGAACACTATGCATATGATTATTCATAATATGTGATAAAGTAAGGAAGATAAGGTGAGTAATAATAACAATACCTAACTATTCTTTTCTTATCAACCATCCTTTAAATGGACTACAAAGGAAAGTTGTTGCCGTACGTACAGAAAATAAACTGAACACGCACAATTTTGTCCATCTACGCTGAAAATTAGCATAATATATATTAAGCCAAATGAAAATTTTGAGGTGTAAGATCCCATTATTTACTACATCTTAATATAAGGATCAGTGTGCAATAAAATGGTAAACGCACTTAGTATCGTAAAAGTGAGTGCACATCAGTAATTTATTATTGTTTCGTTGCACACACATAATTGGATTAATCACCAACTACTGCAAATAATACATTATAATAATAGTCCTATGTCGTGCCTGTCAACTATATAAATGCAAATTCAGAGTGCCATTATAAATTATTATTAATTATTGTCTCATCATTATAATGGTTGTTATTGATGAAATTATTTACTTGAACAAACTGAAATTTGCGAATCCATAAGGAAAAGCGGGCATATGATACAGTGATATTCTGTGAAATCCTGAAACTATTCACCACGGAAATAAAAATCCTCCCTTCTGAAAGCCTCAGGCTTGTGTAGTGGGAGGGTACATATGAAAAATTCACAGATTTCTCAATCCTTACAAACATCGGAGACACTGGAAATGCTAACACTATATATGAAACAATTATAAACGCGCTGATCGTCCTATTAAATGAAACGCTACTCCATTAACCGAGTACAGTATTATAACTGAACACTCCCCACTACTCTTCACGCCGCTCCTTGGTCCAGTGGAGTAAAATCGCCTAACTCGCTTCTTTCTAGGGGTAGACATCTATATGTAGAGGCACCAGTATTCGCGCTATAAGCCTGAGCGCGCCGTAATATCTCACTCCTATCGAAAAATTCGATAAATCGAAAACGGGTACAGATATCAACCCAAACTATTCTAAAAACTTTTTCAAAATCTAGGCTACATTTCATTCGCAATCGTTTCACACGGCTAACCGCATATCGAAATATGTCATGCATAATTTAAGAAGTTTCAATTTACGTCATTTGTTTGGTAATAAATAGATATACCATCAAAAAAGAGTTTGTACCATTCGAAGCGCTTACGTTTTGTATATAAGTGCTTAAAATTTCAGGGCAGGAAGTCTAGTAGTTATTTTTTTGTTAATGGCGATGTTTGTACTCAGAAACGGAGATTGACGCACTATTGGGGCACCCTGTATATGCTATAAAAGTGTTAACTTATTTATAAAGTACTTAATTAGGATCTGTTAAATCTGAGACAACTGTAACGGTCTCGTTTTGTTTAGCTAATAAGATACCTTTCTTAGTTGATTTAAACTAATAATTCTTATCTTATTCTATGTTTTTACCAACTTGTTAAACACCAATTCTGTATTTAACGTACTCTAGGTATTCTGTGTATATTAATTCCGTACAATCCCGACTTCATTTTCTGTGGTATATTACGTCTATCGATAGATAGTCGTAGGTGATATAAACTAAGTTTATAATGATATAGTGACGCCATCTCGTGTTAAGAACGGGAGGAGACGGAGGACGAGAGAGAACGAGAGTGAAAGCAGAAAAAAATGGCGAAAAATGGTAGTACCGATTAGTTGGTGAAAACGTGTAGCTGAATTTTAATATAGAAATAAGGGAAAGAAATAAAACAAAGTATTACGAGTGTGAAACAGCATAACCCTGAATTTGTTTTCTATAATAAAAAGGCAAGAAGACGATCGTTGATGACTTTTATTTCATGGTGCTTGCTCAGCAACGTAGTAAAAACGTTAAGGTCTACCATCCCTGTACCTTTGTGAGTACCTCATAATCTACCTATTTTGGAAGTGTTTCTTGAACACCTTGTGTATACCGTAAACTTTCTTTATTAACTTAACGCGTAGGCCGCGTGTGCGCTAGAATTGGGCCCTTACAGTTACCGCGCGAACTGAAAATCTCTAAAACTTACTTTTCTATATAAATTTTAGTATAGCCGAATTTTCTCTCCTGTATCTAAATTTGAAGTACTTGTTAAAATATGTAAAATTATATGTTTCTATATGTATTGAGTGTTCGTAAATGTATAGTTGAATACCTATCATTACAGTAAAACTAACTTTGTTCTTGTCAAGTGTTTTTTTTCAATTGTCTTCACTTAGATGGGAACTATACCTTTACCAATACCATCAAAAAAGATCAATTGATGGCGCCCAAGTTTGGCAAATAATAAAATAACCCTACCGTACTTCACTCTGCCCACCCCTGGTAGAGTTTCAACAAAATAGTAAGTATCTTTTAAATTAATAATTTAATGTAAGCGAAGTATCGTTATACAACTATGTCAGTTGCTTTTATTTAGGTATTTGAAAACAATTCCTACTGTTTTTTAGACAATATGTGAACCAAAAAAAATTGTCATGAAATGCACATCCCAAAAATGTTTCATTGTAAAAGGGTGTTCGTTTAATCTGGAAATTTATCTGCACCAGTTTTTGCATACGACACAAACGCGTATTTCTGTACCCTCCACAAAAGATTTAAAAAACCAACCGGATATTCTAAATTCAGTTAACACATTGCAGATTTTTTCATTTAATTATGTTCAGGCTTCGCCTCCACATTCGGCATTTCTTTTACGGACTCGGCCTCATTAGATTGACAAGCTTTGCTCTGACACAATGTCGCAATTTTTTAAGCTAACGTTGGAATTTAATTATTTACAATGTAACTGATTCAGGGCATGTTTCACGACGCTTTTCCTCAACCGGCTGATTTTCTTTTATTTTGGTTGCCCGGGCGAAGCTAAAGTGCCACATTTCGGTGCAGAGAATACTGAGAATTTCTGCGAGAGAAATTTAATTTACTCTATATTCCTCTGTTTATTTAGCTGAGTATTATACTACAATTCTTTTTAAAATATGTATACAACGGCAGTTCAACAAAAACCAGAATTAACCAGCGCTATAACTCAGAGTTTGGTTGTGTTCATATTTAGGTCAATTAAAAAATAATAAATACAACATCCTTAATTAAACTGTAAATACAAGGATTTTAATCAGTGGCCTGTCATATGTGTTTCAAATCAATTTTGATGATGCTCAAAGAACTAAAAATATATCTATATTTTTAACAGTCCTTTGAAAAGTTGTACATTTAGTAACTAATTTGAGTTGATACGAAATAAACGATACGCTTTTTTATATTTATTTTTTTATTTTGTGGGTAATAATGTGAATCGCGATTTTTGCTGATTCTTCTGTATCATGTTCCATATTATTATTATATTATATTATATTATATTATATTATATTATATTATTATTATTCCGCGTAGCCGCGGCGATAGCTCAGTCTGTTAGGTGCTGGGTGATAGCCTGTGACTAACAGAATGGGTATATTGCGGCGCGAGTTCGAATCTCGTCAGGGGAAAAATGGCACCTCTCCCAGGGAATGGTTGTGTGTCTGCATTTTTTTCATGTGTACCCTCCCTCTACACAAGCATTAGGCTTTCAGTAGGGAGGTTGTCCATTTCTGTGGTGTGTTTTATATTATCGTTTGAAGCAGAAGATTCGGACATTTTTCATAAATCACTGACAATGATATTAACGATACGAAAACCAAATAATTTCTATATCAACATTCCCTCAGGATTCTTCATTCACATTTTCGAAATTCACAATTTTCAATAAAAAATTATAAGTTATTTGAGCCATTTTCAAAATGCTATTTAAAAAAAATCATGTGTGCAACTCGTAGGAAAAGTGCCTACCTACGCCCGATGCGGAAAAAAGTCACTTTTATTAACTTAGTGCGTTCCAATAGTGCGTCAATCTCGAATCTACTTGACCGACCTGTTTGTTTTGGCAAAAAACCCTTGCATGGAAGTGGTGTAACGTTGAAAGGGGCACATTTTAAAAATGTTTTGCAAGGCAGTCCACTACTAATGGTTTGACAGGGAGGCCCACTACAACGGAGCAAACTTCAAGATCATTCTTTTATTTCGATTGACGCCTCGATCAAGAACCTACGCCTGATGAGAAAAAAAGTTACTTTTCCACTTTTCCAAGTTTACAAATAGCTATTTCGAGTTCACAGAATGTAGCAAACATAATAAAAAAAGCAAAATACTTAGGGATAATTATTGTATTGTACTGGCTGATTTTTTTACAAATAAAGGTTGGAGTTGAAGGTGACTGACTTCGAAAACTGATGAACTTTAGAAACATTTTAGTAGCGAGGCATCAATCGGTATTTCGCGTTTGAAATCGGTTTAGCTTACAAAAAGCTCTCAACATTATAGTGTCTCTGTTATTTATCCATATCTTTTAAATCATGATACGTAACTGATTTCTTTCCAATCCAAGAGTATCAATTAACAAATATACGTTAATTTTCAACGTGGCACACACAATCAGACATGCATTTTGGTGGAACTTTCAGTGGGATTTCATTCTTATTTGGAAAAGTGACCATGATGGCATGTTCTTGACATGTTACCTATGTTTACAAATATACATCCTTTAATTTTTTGTTATAATGCATATCACACTTTATACATCTGTACTTTATGTATCTGTACTAGTGCATATATATTTCAGATAGATTTTCTCATAGAAAATGGAAAAAGGCTCAAAATTGTGTCAGCCAAACGACAAACTAGTGAAATAGTAAATGATTATTAATACAATCATGTACTCTTTCTTTATCATCGCTAGAGAAAAGCAGAAGATTCCTAAATGACTGATAATGATATAAAATGCCTTGTGCAGAACAATACTTTAGAAGGAATCTACTATATTCCTTCTAAAGTATTGTTGTGACTGAAATAGTACTTTGGGTCTAGGCGGGAAAGTAAACTTTTTCCGGGATGACAGAAGAAATGGATACTTGGAAGACCGGAACACAAGAAAAAAATGTGTTTTAACCTACACAAGAAAAAATCATACTCTTCAAAACTTTTTTATGTAATAATTAATTTACAAAAAAAAAAAATAGTTCTTTGAAATATGGATATTAAATATACTATTATGAATAGTGCAATTAGCAAAGGCAATACCTTGTTTGCCCGATAACTGAGTTTGTTCTGAAACTGCTGAAAATAAATCATGAGGAAAACGTTCACTTTCCGCCTGGGTACACAAAGTACTGTTATAATATGAAATCAAATGATACTACGACGACAGATAATTGATACGCCATCTATTGATAAAAAAGTTGATTTTTTTTCGCTGCTATCTATGCAAATGCCTATTTTCGCGCCCCTAAAGACTCACGAAAATAGCATTTTTCACCTAGTGTAGGATAAAAATTAATGTTCTTAACTGAGATAAAATTGTGTCTATTTCTGCAAAATTAAATAAATACACTAACGTAAAAACATCCGTTTTGCAGAGGGTGACATCATTTGTCCCAGAAAATACTTTCCTTTAGCTAATATACAAATGAAGGACAAAGTAAAATAAATTTGCTTTGCTTTGTTACTTGTAAAGGTATACATGACCTTTGCAAGCAATGCAACAAACGCATATGCATAATTTTAATGCCGAAAATATATTTCCCACAAAATTGTTTCAGTTATTTAGTCCATGATTAAAACATAAAATCTACTAATCGCAACAGTGGTGATTTATCAGCTTTAATAAATAGTATATATAAAGATTTAATTCCACTGAACTGAAATAGTGAATGTTACACGTTTTTGAATTTTACTGCACATTGCAATGTGAATCTATTTGTACTTCTAACTTCCAAAGTTGGAAGTTACATGGGAAGCGATGGGAAAACAGAATTACCGTAAACATTTATGAGTTCAAAATAAATTACGGCACACAGATTTTAGAAGAATAAACAGACAAATAAAAGATTACTGAATTCAATAATTATCACCATTTAATATACCTATACCTGATTTATTTCATATTATATATTTGCTCAAATACGTGGTCCTCCGTTTACCTAAAGGTATTTAGAATAATTTTCCTAGATGTGTATTCCTAATATATAACATAACATACGGAAATAAGGAGACATTTAGGTACCTACTTATGTGAAATAATTGCAACTATACGAAAACATGCATAGAATCGCCTTGAAAAGTTATTACAAAAAATAGCTGCTTTTATTATATTATTTGTAGATAAACCCTTGTTTCGCACTATATGCTATCTACAAATACCAGTAGATAAGGAGTCCTTGTATTTTTCTGGAAAACTGTATTTAAACTACTCAGAAAACACTTTTCTGTCTTAATATTTTACTGACTAAATGCTTAACCTTGTCAGATAAAATGATAGTCCTATAAATGCAATAGAAATTACTTTGCATAATAAAATATCTTGTAAATATAAGCGTCAATCATAGATTTATAAGACAAGGGAGATGTAATTGTTTACATTTTAAAGCAATCAGAGAACCCCTCGTTTACTCTTTATCTGGTCAACTGCAAGATCTACTTTATGATTGTACGAAAAACTGTTGCCAAACTGTCAATTGTGTAATTTATATTTTCACATTTAAACTACCATGATTATGGGTTAAGGTTTAAATATTACATAAAAATATTTTCCTGTTTCCTAGTTAAGTAGATAAATCATATTTTCTTAGAAATGTTGCGATAAAAACTAACTTCATAACGCAAAAATGGAATGAACAGGCATCATTGCTCCCTACTCAAATCCGCATGTTCATTGATCCCGGTAACAAGCACGTGAATCGTAGTATTTTATAGTATTTCTTTTGTGCGGTGTTGCTGGGAGTCGGAATTTTGCTTTTGTGAATTTTTCAGTGTTTTTCGTAAGGATTTTATTACTATTCTTCAGAAAATGGTGCGTCAGTGTCAAGTGTATGGAAAAGTGAATTCTTTATATTCAAAACTGTCCTTCCACAGGTAAATTTTGCCAAGTTTTGTTTTCTTATTCGGTCGCTATATTTGTCACGCCATATTTACGGATTTTCAGGGGCGTGCTGGCTGGCTTCCTTATCATTTCACGGAATATAGTATGTATATATTATATGCTTTTGTTATTTTTTAAAATATGGCTGATGTGTTAGTTTTTGGAGTTACCTACACACATACTTAAATAAGGTCAAAACAGGAATCCAAGCAAGAAGCTAAGACATCATTCAGCACTTTGCTGCATAACAAATTAAAAAACCTATAATGTTTTCTCCCAAAACTTTTGCAACGTTGCACGGAGTCGGAATTTTGCCCTTCTTTCTCTCGGTATTCTTTGTCATATACATTGCCAATGATTGATACAAAACAAAAGGTTATTTATGAATGAACCGTGAGGTCTCCTCTTATTAAGTTTATGGTGTCAATTCAAACCATTGTCCTTTTTATATAGATTCATCAGAAAAATTGAAAAAAAATAATGGTATAATTTCATTTCAACGGTTTCTATGTCGTATAATACTTTTTAATGCTTTTCAAATAGAACTCGTGTAAGCAAACTATATTGCTAAGTGTTGTCACATCACTAAACTGCGAATAAAACTGCTAACATTCTGCTACCTTGAAATATTTCTCTGCAGAGGAAACTGACAACAACCCAATATCTATTTTAGACATCGACACATCCATACAACATTTCACGGTAAAGTTTTAACTACTTCCTGTCGTAAAAGCCGATATTGACAAAGTTTTACCACTCAGGCTGAAAACTCTTTACATGTCTTTTTGTCTCCAAGGATATCTCAAATGACGAATAAAATCTGATACAAAATTGTTTAACTTTGCTACAAACATACTAAAGCATTTAGTTGAATTAAGTTGAAAATGTAATTTCAATGCTAATAAAACACCTTTTACAAATTTATCATTGAATAAATGTTGACTGAAATATTTGCATATTCATTTGCATTTCAAATTGTACATCTGAGACTTCCCAGACATTGTTTTAGGATAAGCCAAAAGTGAAGATCAAAGGAGTCAAGGTCAACGTCGGTACCTACCTTAAAAATACATAATAAATGTTGCCATCAATATAATTAAGATATGGCGTATATCTACTTTAGAATCTTATTTTCTGAATGGAGATTCTCTTTAAGTACGCTTGCCTCAGGAAAATTCAATACTATTTTGACTGTGTTCAACATAGGACTGTTATTAATTTAAACTGTATGCTTTTATCGCATATATTAAGTAGGACATGTGATCTATTTTCTTCCTACCTCAGCAGTAGAAAGCAAATGATAAAAATCTTCAAAAAATACGAAATTCTCTTACATATTTCAAGTAATTAATATTTGTACACTTCAGGGTTCTGTCTTGGGGCCCATATTCATTATATACTTAACGAACTTCCGAACTTACTTAAAGATTTATGTACGAATGATGCCTCCCTCTTTTCTTATGTAATATTTGTTCCTTCAAAATAAAATTATTGTGAGTTTCAGTCAATTGGTTAGATAGAAATTCATTATTTAATAGTTTCAAAATAAACTTATTTATTTGACATTAAATTAACTGATGTAATGATAATCTTATATCAAGGTTTACAGTTCCTTGAGGTAAACAAACTAAATCCGGTGCTAGGATTTTATTTATGTACCTATATTTTATTACGTTAATTGACAACTTTAAACAAGCAATGATTTCACAATTAAGACGACAAACACGTGTTTTATAAGCTAGCAGTTAATATTGCTGCATGTTTTGTTAGTCCATCAACAACTACAAATAAAAACATAAATTTTAAAGTTTAATGGATGCCAACGCTCTGTAAATCATTTTTCTCGACGAACTAGTGGATCAGTAGTCAGAACAGCGTCAAACTTGATGCTCTTTCATAGATTAGTTAGTAGAGAGTGATTCAAAGTAAATGCCAAACTCCTATTTTCTTAGTAAATTTCTTAGTTAAAAATTAAGCTCGAGTTTCATTTGATATTGTATAGAAAGGGTGGTGTTAAAAATTATTTCTGATAAACTCGCACATTCTGATGAAAAATGTGCATTTAAAATGCTGAGCATTTTAAATTTTACGATTTAAGCATAAGAGTATAAGACCGCGGGAAAATCGCAATCTGGCCAAAGTGCCTTATCTTTGTTTTCGTAGTTGTACCTTTGGGGTTGCAACCACCTGGTCTTCAATGCGAAGTGGACTGTATTTGTAGAGCTTTGTTAAGATGCCCAGGAAAACCACTGAATTTCCTTTTCTATTATTCGAGCGGGCGCGAACACGTGTCTCTTCGTACTGGCCGAGCGAGAGTCCCTCTTTCCACCTGTTCGCGTAAGGTACGACATCTGGCGAGGTATTACCGAGTTGCTACTTTAGCAGCCAAAGGGGCTGAGTATTTAAATTACTTAAAATTAGGTATTAATAATAGCAGAAAATTACTAACTAAATAAACTAAAACTAAACTTAACGTGCGGCGTTAACAGATATACTATACAAGGTGTTTCAATTAGAAAAATTGAAACACCGAGTTTTGATTCGTCGTATATATAAGTAAAGGTATTTCGGATAAGTTCTATAGAAAGTAAAGCTAGACCATATAGCAAAATTAATGAAGCTAAAAATTATCTAGTATTTATTTTTTTAAGAGAGACAGGGTGCTCAATTTATTGTGATTAAGATACAAAAATGCTCATATCTTCTAAACCACTCTGTACAATACTAGTAAACCCTATATTGACGAATTCGGAAAAATAATCCGAATTCAAATACGAAATAAAAAATATTTAATTCCATTTACATAAGTTTGATATGGCCCCGGTTTATAGAGCCTCCTATATACTATACATATTTTTAAAATGTGGATAGGAGTTATGGAACTTTGCCACACTATTGCGGGCCACCCTGTAAGCATAACTAATAAGAATAGAAGATGAGAAAAAAGAATGTCAGTGCAAGGAGAATTCAACGTCACAATAAGAAGAGGAAGGATATGGTTGGAGCTAGTATATTTTTTAACGAACACTGTGAATTCAAAGTTTAAGCAGTGCAAGGAGAATTCAACGTCACAATAAGAAGAGGAAGGATATGGTTGGAGCTAGTATATTTTTTAACCAACACTGTGAATTCAAAGTTTAAGGACTACCTACTATTAG
Source organism: Pogonocherus hispidulus (assembly GCA_963924545.1). NCBI lineage: Eukaryota > Metazoa > Arthropoda > Insecta > Coleoptera > Cerambycidae > Pogonocherus > Pogonocherus hispidulus. Next base: position 71,552,060 of record OZ004694.1, read on the forward strand.
TGTTTTACTGACATAAATAAAAGTTTGCACTAGCGAAATGAGTGAAGAAGATCTTATATATCTGATTTTATTAGAAGAAGAAGAAGAAGATTATGAAGAGAGGCTGTTAAAACAAACACTATTTTGTAATTTTTATCTTCATAATTAAAAAGAAATATTTTTGAAGTTCTTCTACTAATATTTCAACTTCGTGTGCAGAAAAACGCTCCATTTCTCATGGTCTGGTCTGCCAGGTGCCAGGCTGGTCCCATAAGCCATAAGCAGTCGAGTCTCCCACGCGGCTGGATCGCCTCACAGTTGCCACGTACACATAATACAAGGATTGTTAACTGTTTACAGGATTGCTCGATCGCTCAATTTTGTCATCCACCTTTGTGACGTCATCGAAGATATATGTAATCGAATTGTCAAAATATACCTATTTTGTGTTTGTTATATTTCACATTTGCAGGAGAATTTTCGTATTTGAATGATTATTAATATTATTATTTATTAAAGTTTGTAATAACAGTATAAAGTGTACCTATTTCTACAAGTTCGAAATCTTTGGATCTTTGATGACGTCACAATTATGGATTACATTGTAGTATAGGGATCGAGCAATCCTGTAAACAGTTAACAATCCTGGCACATAATATGCATTTAAGCAGTTGTTCGCTCTCAGTCGCAGTCGCGAGTCGTGAGTCGCAGCCGCCAGACGCACCACCGAAACCAGATTTTTAGATGAAGCGACCGGGACAACGAAGTTTCACAGATATCTGACAGAAGGCAGTAATATATATAGTTTCCATGTATATATTTCCATAATATTATGTACTTTTCATTAATTATTAATAATTATTTCAATTACTTTTGCAATTTTGGAAAAAAAATGCTCGCTCGCTTCGCTCGTCCAACTATGAATATTGTAATTTAGAATTCATAATTAATTATCTTAATTTTCACGGTGTATGTGCATTTGATTAAAGGAACTACGATGCAGTAGCTAGGGATAAACACTGAAAAACAGAATATTTTTTATAGTGTTCAATTAATTTTTATTTTTTGCTGTGCGTGTAATTATTTACATTAATTTTTTTTATAGTGAACGTCTTCCACAGCACGCATGGTAGTTGCCGTATTGACGACATAGGCCATGCGTTACTGTTTATACGGAAACGGATATGAATATACATTTTTGTTTAACGAATAGGAAAACTGAAGAAGAACTTTTTCAGTAAAATGTTTTTGTGAATACTAATTTTCACAAGCTGGTCTTGGATTGTGGAGACAACGAAGTAGGAAATATTTTACTAATAACCTTGGTTTATGTTTATATCTTAAATTCTTTAATACAGTTCTTCGTTAAATTGGAGGATAAAATTCAAATATTATAATCCCATCACAAGTTAATTGGTGTGTCCAAATTGAGCTTATAATAAATTTAATTCCAATAATAAAATTCGTTCCGAATGTCAGATTAACATAATTCGATTTAACGAACAACCGACGGCAATCGTCCCATTAATTTATGGCATATACAGGGCGCCCTATTTCTTGACCCGTTGCATGGGTAACTTTTTTATTAGTAGAGATACAAAAACGCTTAAATGAGCAAATTAGTGCAGTTTCGTATTAGTAATTCTACGGTAAGGCGAAAAATTATATACGGGGGAAGGTTGAAAAGTTATTGACAAAAAACGAAAAATCCAACTTTTCTATTATCCCTCGTAGGTCGTTCATTTGAAGAGTTAGAGAAAAATGCTGCACATGTTTTTTGCAGTATTTTTCATGTAAAATGACATGCACTTGCTACTTTTTATATATCTCTTAAAATGGTTGAGAATCACAGTAAAATATATTTTTTTTAAATGTAATGGATAGGTGGCTGTGACATTAACCGAAAGTCCCCTTTTTTCTCTTTCAGATGATATAACATAGTCCATATTTTATCCTTACAAAAGTAATAATAATCGTTGTTTTTAAAGAAAGTTTATTATCACATCAAGAATGCTATGGATTATGGAACAAAAGAATGTTTTGAGAACAGAAATTATTAATTAATTAATTATATTGAAGTAAATGTTCGAAATGACCACCATCCTGTTGGATACATAGTAAGCAACGTTTCTGGATACTTCTTAAAACATTATTTATTGTATGTCCATGTATGCTTCTAATTGCATCTTGAATCCTGACTTTTAGATCCTCTATATCTAGAGGAGCTGTCACATAAACTTTATCTTTCAATAACCCCCAAAGAAAGAAATCTAAGGGGGTCAAATCAGGTGTTCGCGCTGGCCAGTCGATATCCATTCTATTTCCTATAACATTATCAAACTGTTCATGTAAATATTGTTTTACCTCGCGGGAATTATGCGCAGGTGCTCCATCGTGTTGGAAGTATTTAAGATTTCTAAAAATATGAAGTGGTAATTCATTTAAATATTCCTCTGTTAGAGTATTCCTTAGAAAATGAAGGTAATTATTCGCATTCAAATTATCTTCGTAAAAATATGGGCCAATAATTTTGCCACAAAAAATTCCACACCACACATTTATCCCAAATTGACGTTGATTTCTTCTTTCAGAAACAAGATGTGGATTTTCTCGGCACCACATTATGTTATTATGGCGGTTAAAAATACCATTGTTGGTAAATCTACTTTCATCACTGAATAAAATCTTTTTCCAGAAGTCTAGATCCTCTTCGCATTTTGAAATGTACCATCGACAAAATGTCATCCTTCTTTGATTATCAGCTGGATATAAAGTATTGCATATGGAATAATGATAAGGCTTCAGATTGTTACCTTTTAAAATAGCTCTTACAGTTTCCTTGGAAGTGTTGCAGTGATGTGCAATTTCTGCAGTTGAAGAATCAGGTTTAAAATTTACATAAGCCAAAACATTTATTTCAGTGTCTTCATTGAAGTTTCTTTCATCCTTAGGCTTTGAAAAAGAACCGTATAATCGTATATTATTTTCCAGCTGTCTAAATATTCTATGATGGGGTTGTCTTCGTTCCATGTAAGTTTCAAAATAAAGATTCGCTGCAGCTTGTGCATCTCGATTTTGGTTATAATAACAAAATAGCATATCATTTTTCTCTTCGTTGGTGTACATATTTGCAACACTATTATTTTGTATGCAGTATTAATAATAAACAATAAACTACTTAACCAAAACTAAAAATGTCACTTATGATCTGTCAATAATTAAATGCCAACTAGACGTTTTTAAAAATATCAGGAATCTTATTTTTTGTTTTATTTCCATAGCATACTTGATGTGACAATAAACTTTCTTTAAAAACAACGATTATTATTACTTTTGTAAGGATAAAATATGGACTATGTTATATCATCTGAAAGAGAAAAAAGGGGACTTTCGGTTAATGTCACAGCCACCTATCCATTACATTTAAAAAAAATATATTTTACTGTGATTCTCAACCATTTTAAGAGATATATAAAAAGTAGCAAGTGCATGGCATTTTACATGAAAAATACTGCAAAAAACATGTGAAGCATTTTTCTCTAACTCTTCAAATGAACGACCTACGAGGGATAATAGAAAAGTTGGATTTTTCGTTTTTTGTCAATAACTTTTCAACCTTCCCCCGTATATAATTTTTCGCCTTACCGTAGAATTACTAATACGAAACTGCACTAATTTGCTCATTTAAGCGTTTTTGTATCTCTACTAATAAAAAAGTTACCCATGCAACGGGTCAAGAAATAGGGCGCCCTGTATACGAATCCTTTATCTAGTCTAACATATTGGTTCACGGCCAAATTTCCCCGAATTTCTTATTCTATATCCGCTAGGTTGTAATAGAGTTCCTTATTCGAAAAACATTTGAATTAGGGTCCGCCTTATCCAGAGTTCTTGCACTTCAAAAGTTTATAATTTCTATTCCATTCATTTAATTATTATTTACTTTAACTCCTTTAAATTCTTTGTATTCAGTCATCAACGATGACGTGATTCATATTATTTTCATAAATAGCTAAAAACGTACACCCATGAACGCGTAATAGTAGGAATTGATTGAAATTACAATTTCTATAAACTAAATAAATTCAGCACTCACAATAATATTTTCTTAGAGCTAAAAATACAACATGCGTATTGTTTCGGGGCAATTTTCCTTGGCAATTTTTATCGGAAATCTGACGTTCCTTATGAAAGTGCTCTTACCACTAAATTCAAATTAGCTGTTATCGTTTCATCGCCCCATATCAGTCCCGCAATGTAACATAATAGGCCATTCATTACTACACCCACTACTAAAATGAACTTGACCTTGCACGCATATGCGATGTTACGAGCTAGCGAAGCGATCCATTAAATGTGCACATAAAAACGGCGAAATTGGAAATTATACAAGTCCGTTTTCCCTGCTCGGGAATTCCCAATGATATAGTACCATAGTATCATATCATAGTATCGAATATCATATACTCGTAGTAACCATAGTACCTAGAAAAAAGTAAAGGTGACTCAAAGAACTCGTGGAACAGTTTAAATAAAATTTGTAAAAAAAATAAAACAAATAATCACATAAACAAAATTGTCTTGGAGGATCCCAACTAGCACAATTAGTCGTTGGAACGTAACCGGTACCATTGTAAGAACTTTTAAGTGTTTAGCAACGTTACTTTTACGTTTCTGTGACCAAAATGGGGAACAATTATTCAGTAATTACGACGTTCCGTGAACGTTTTTGGAACAATCACGGCGACGTTCCAGCGGAGTTCTGATTACGTGGAGTCAACATTGTTGGGTGGTAGACACGACTTTCACGGGACTTCCCTCCTACAAACATGGTCATTGTGCTTGCTTTGTCTTGCACATGATTTTGTTATATTTCTATATCATTCTTTTATGATCCTTGTCCATTATTTCCCGAAGTGAAACAAAATTAACTACTTTAATATGGATTCCAATCTTTGACATGGATATGAGTAGTAGAGGTTAAATGTACGAAAAATAGACATTTCCGCAGTGACTCCCATGAGAAAATCTAAACGAATGTAAGTTTACTGTCAAATATGGTGATGATAGATCCAAATAAACAAGGCGCCGCTTATATTTAGATTTTGTAAATAAAATTTTGTCTAATACCATAAAATAAAATAATATAATTTTTTAATACCTTTTGCAATTTGAATGTGAATTGTTAATTTGTAATAATTAATGTTGAAATTGTAAGAAACATCTTATAAAATCGTTATTACGTGAAAGTTCATCATTTTGTTAAAATAGCGTCTTAATGTTTTATGGAATATTCTGCATAAAAATGGCGCGTTTCAGGAAATTTAACTTTAAAGTACTTTCAACTAAAAAATACGACTTCAAACTAATTGTTACTAGACAACAGTGACGGTAATCAAACGGGAACTATATAAATCTAACTTTATAGTAATTATTTACTTCAAAGTCGCTTTTGCCTGTTCAAAAGTCAACTTTTTACTATACAGTTCTATGGGGAACTTCTGTCGTGCCTTGCTTGTCTTATGGTTTGTGTTTGGGCTGGAAAATTGTTGGGAATGTTGGGTTATGTGCTATCATAAAATCACAACATACCGTGAACGTCATTTATATATGGTGAACGTGTTCGTTGTTCGTATCGACTTTAAAAATCGTTAAAATTATAATTTTTGAGTCATTTATCATTATTTTAATACCAGATAGGTATGGATTTCCCATTTTTCAATGAGAGCTACTCTTGGCGTTTTCAATAAAGTTCTACTATCACCGGTAAATTTATGTCATGGGATTTTAAGCAGATGGTTAAGTAAGTTAGAAGTAAACTCTATGAGAGTAATACCATATTCTCAGTTGCTCAGAAAGTGATATTTGTGAGGTTAGATAATTTACTTCTTCATTGTCATTGTACTGATCTTCGGGTACGTACCCCTCATAACAATGCCTGTCAAAACGACTGCCATCTAAATCATCAATTAATTCCTCGTCCTACACTTGCTGTCTTGATTGAAAGCATGCTGCATTCAGGGTGGTTTATTCACGACAAAAAAATATTGTGTCACTGTCGTGCTGCTACAGATTACCTACATTTTTTGACCTGAGTTTAAATTTTCTGTAGAAGTTTGTGGAATGTCTATAACATTTTGTTCCTTTGTAAAGAAACATTTTTGTAAAACAACGGCACACTGAGCAATTTTATTATAAGAAAACCACAAGTAGGTACTGCCTGCACAGTGCACACCCTAAAAAACGCGAACTGCCGGGAACGTAGTGGTAAAATTTATTTCATGGTGGACTTGAAAGGGTGATAGCCACTTTATAGTAGCCATCTTCGATAAAGTTAACATGTCGTGGTAGCTCAAACGTTATTAGCACAAATACATACTACTTTCAAGTTTTACAACTTTGGGGGGAGAGAAACAAGTTTCCAAAACGTCGCGGAAACCAGCAAAGACACTTTGAAGTAATTGTTTACTTTGAAGTCTAATTTTAGTAACTTGAAATAGTGTCTGCTACTTTCGCCTGCTACCTTTAAGTTTTAAAAACTTCAATGTTGCCGCTCAAGTAAATAAGACCTCGCCGATACTAAAAGAGTTACTTATTAGTGACGAAACCAGAAAGTATCTACTAAAGGTAGAAACTACGTAAATAGAACTGACATACTTACCCAATAAAGTTATTTATTTATAAAAGTAGTATTTTTGGTCACAGTTCTGTAATAATTACCTATTCGAGGTTCCTGTATCGGAGACAACTACTTGTGTGCTAGTTGGGATGGAACAGTAATAACACAAAATGTAGATATAGCTAATCGTTTCTGTGCACATTACTCGAATCTTGGGAAAAAGTACGCAGATAAAATTGTGCAACCTACTGGCTATAAAGAGCAACATAAAGTACTGGAAAACACTATGTATCTAAAGTCCACTAACGAGATCGAAGTAAAAAATATCATTAAAACGTTAAAAAATAAAAGCTTCAGGCTATGATGGCATAAGAACTGAAACAATTAAGGAAATATCAATCGAAATAAGCACCCCGCTTACCTTTATAATAAATAAATGCTTTGATACAGGGTGTTTTCCAGATTCACTCAAGATTGGTATACCATAGTATATCATTCATAGTATCGACTTTGTCGATACTATGAATCATTGTATGAATCTATTATATTGTATAGAATACTGTTTTCTTAAATACTTACGAAATTCTCCAAACCCCACTCTTTTTTGCAAAATCATGTATTCTGATTTCAATGTAATTAATTATCCATGATAATTACACATCAATTTACGCTTAATGAATTCCTTTTCAATTTCTATTTTTCCAATGATTCGTTTTTCAAGCATTTTAGAACTTCTTACAAGAACTTTTCCTTTACGTTTACTATTCGTTTACTAATTCCTTTCTTGCTGGACGAGCAAAACGCCAGCAAATTAGTTTAAATTTAGTTAGATTTAATGAAATAAAACTTTATTTTATTTGGTTTTTAATTTTCCTTTTCAGAATTTACTATTACCTTGGATAGAGTATCACCTATTTAACTGTTTATTGCGAAAGGTAATTCATTTTAAAGACACGGCTCCATAGACAACAGCCATAGACACGAGACACCATAATCTTATTCGAGGGTCAATTAAACTTATTCGAGGGATCTAGGTATTTCCCCTAAGCGAAATACGTTGCTTAGCCTTCATAATGATTATAAACTTGCTTGCTTGCCCTTTATTTTATGATATAAATGCAACATATAGTCTCAGATATTGTTTGTACAGGTTTTATATATCACACATATATTTGTGTGAGTCTGAAGTATACATATAATTGTATTAAAAATAAAACACCCACACACTAGCGTCTCTAGTTATGTTTGTCAGTCTGAATATAAAACTTATCTTGCCCTCAACTCTGATATTAGGTAGTATAAAAGCAAAGTATCATGTTTTAATGCCTAAAACGTGAAGTTTCTACAGCACTGTGACCCCGTTTTCCTTGGAAGTGGAGACATGAAAGGGCGACCTAAAATTTTCATTTTTAAATAGATTATATATTATTTACCAGAACTCTTTTCAGCTTGGTGTCCTATACAAGTTTCTCAAACTATCTATTTCTAATTACTTACATTTAGGAAGGCATCTAGGCAAGATGAATGCAAGGAACATCTTTTACGTTTTTAGGTTATTAATATTTTACACATTTTGGTGAAAATTTCGTAATTGCTGAAATGAGTGTAATAAAGAGTGTAAATCGAACGAATTTGCAATTCGTAATTTCCTTGCTCAACTAAAGTGACCCAAACTGAAGTGAAAGAATTAACATTTTCTGGTACTTTACTTTACTTTACTTTAAAAATATTTCTTAAACTAATATGAGGTTCCTGAAGGCATTACGACGGCATAATAGAGGCATTCTTGAAAGGTGAAAGTCAATTGTATAATATTTATATCTAACGCATTACCTATCTAGCATCCGATGCTGCGCATTTTCATAAAAATCACATTTCCTTTTTATCAATGAATCGATAACATTTGAATTTCAAAACCATTATGATAACTTGTTGCGAAAGTTTGAATGCAAGGAAGTGAAATACAATCTCCGCCGTATATTTTCAAGTATATTTGAATAGGTTTTATCGTTATTTACTTCTATTTATGTTATATCGCATAAAGAGTTTGATTTCTAGTCGATAACGGGCAGGGTATAATAAATATTTAGTTAACGGAAGAGACGACTGGGAATTTCTTTTCTAGATGTAACTTCCAGCAACTTGCAATTGTTAAGTCGCTACAGAGTTGGGGAGTGGTAATAAAAAATCAAAGAGTATTTAGAGGCCACGTCGAGGTGGTCGCAGGTTTTCTGGATCACTGCCAGATTTCCAGAGGATAGATAAACACCATCAGAGGCGTCGTTATTAAATTTCACATGTCAGTAAGCACAATTCTAAAAATAAGTGCAGATTAGTTTATGGATAGTTTATACGATATAACAAAACAATGCAGATATTCAATTGTTATTTTTTATTTTCATCATATACACAACTTTATTTAGCCAAAAAAATTAACAATTTCATATTTGTCGGTGATCAAATGGATAAAAAAAAATTCCAAATTTGTGTTTTCATTCAGAAATTCAATATAAAGTGTTTGCAACTTTGAACAATTTTTTTTTTATTTAAAATAGGTAGGTTTTAATTTTATATTAAGTTAATTTAAGGCTTACATAATTTGAAGTTCACGAATTGAGATATTGCAAATTGTAAGACAAACATGAATGGGTAATATCTGCAAAAGTTCTTCGGAAAATCAAAACGTAGCCACACTAATCCATTAGTAATTAGTAGTGTGAATTTGATATTAAAACGATTGCAAATGCCATATCCACGGTTTAGAAAATTTTACGCAAAATCCTAAAAATGTATCCCTATAAACTTAAACTGCTGTTTGAATTAAATGATGCAGATTTTCCTATCAGCTATCATTTATCTTTACAAATATTGGCTCAGATGGAAATTGAACCCAAATGGTTAAACCGTATTTTATGGACAGATGAGGCCCATTTTCTCTAAATTCTCTTAATACTCAAAACTGTCGAATATGGTCAACAGATAATCCGCATGCAATCGTTCAGGAAGGTCTTCTTGACAAGAAAGTCACCATTTGGTGTGGTTTCCCATCTAATTTCATCATTGGACCATACTTTTTTGAGGAGATACAGAATGGTCAGGCCATATCTGTAACTGTTACTGGTGAACGATATCTGCATATTATGTTACAAGATTATGCCATTTCAAGGATACAAAACCAACACGAAGGAATTGAAAATATGATTTTTATGCTGGATGTAGCACACCAAGATATTTACCGACCAGGTAAAGAATTTTTAACTGATGTTTTTCAAATCGTGTTATAAGCAGATATTTTGTAAATTCATGGCTTCCAAGATCGCCTGATCTTAACCCAGCGGATTACTGGCGTGGAGTTATTTAAAAAATTTGGTGTTTAGAACACAACCAACAACGCTGGAAGAATTAAAAGACTCTATTAGGGAGTAAATTGCTGCAATTCAACCAGAAATGCTGAAAAATGCTGTAGTGTTGGATATAAGAAATTCCCTTGTTTAAGCAATCGAATTTCTTTCACATCCCGTTATTACCTTAATTTGTTAAAAATACATAATAAGCTGAAATATATCCCTTACTTTATGATAACCTTGTACATCATATATTATAGATGCAGTTCTCATCATAGTGTTAAACCGTTAATTTTGAATAAATCTATGCCAACTGCGATAGCAGGGGTCTCCTCCAATAGCTCTCGACTAGCGGCAAGCACAATGGGTCGAAAGGCCTGAGTGCTGCGGGTAACCGCGCCGCCTTCCAACAACAACAACAACAACAACATGGCCAACTGCTATTTTAATGGTGAATTGAAGGTCAACTATAAAATTTATGGCTTCAATTGTCAATACATAATATATTATATTGTAAAATAAATAACATTTATGTAGACGTTGCAAGTTATTCTAGCAAAATTGAGTTTATTGTGAAAGTGTTGGTTTAATAAGTATCCAGAGTATGTATTTCACGTTAACCTTCAGTATTAAATCGAATCCATTTTCTAGAACTTAGGACGCCTCTGCCTAAGAATATACAACCATCGTATATGAGGTGAAACGGCGGGCGATCGAAACACATCTCACAGCTTTTATTTTTCTAAAGAAATTTATTCCGCAGTTAGAAACATCCGTGTGTACCAGCAGCGCCCGAGTAATTAATTAAAATTGGTAATGAGTAACTTTCCGGGTAGTTTTACATAATTCTTCAATTAAAAATCCTCCTTTACGTCTCTGAGCTTTTTACTAAATTATATGCCGTCAAAATCGGTAGGTTTATTTAATTTGAAATTAAAAAAGTAGCGTAATAAAAACAGCTTTCATTAAAATGGTATATACAGCAGATGAAAGAAGTCTTCGTTTACATTAAAATATATTATTACAATTACATAAATAACTACTTGCTAGTAAACCCATGAAGGATAATCATTTTGTCCATAATGAGTAATTAATCGCATCTGCAGCCTTATGGAGGGAGGAACATTCAAAATCTGAAGCAAACGTTGAAAAAATTAATAGCGCGCCTATTATCACTGGCACGAAAACAATGAAGACCAATGTCGAATTAAAGATGTTGCAGATACAAAAGAAGTTATTTTTTAATATTTGAACACGGTGAACAATAAAAATTCCACCTACCAATTAGAAAGTACATGATGGAATGAGTTCCCGTATACCCAAAGAAAAAATGCAATAATTTTTTGAGCTTTATTCATTCGGATCACATTTACTGACTTACATTTCCCAAAGTACCTAATGATGATCTTGAAATGTACAGCCAGTTATCCAGTGGTTATCATCAAGAACATGCAATTTCTGAGATACGAGTAATACCCTTGTATAAAAACAAAAGTCCAACAAAGGAGCCTTGTGGAACCCCTGAAGTTTGTAGAAACTTAATAGACTGATAAATACCTCACTTGTACATATTGCAAGATGTTGGACAAATTGCGCTTCTCAAGATAATAATAATAATAATAATAATAATAATAATAATAATAATAATAATAATAATAATAATATTTATTTCAAACTGCCACACAGTGTAATACAAAAGTGGGTTGAAACAAAGTCAGGGGAAAATCGGTATAACCAAAAATACAAATACATCATAAAATCAAAGACATTCAAATAAAATACAATCGTACATAAAACTAGTAGGTAAGTGTTGTAAATAATCGAAACAATATAAAACCATGACAATACTAAAATGCATCTAAAAATTCGGCAACTGTATAAGGTTCTATATCTACTATCAATTTAAAAATCTCACGTTTAAAAACTTTAAAGTAAACAATTTTCTTAATACTCTCAGGCAAGACGTTAAAAAACCTTAAAGCCGCGTAAGAAGGGCCCCTTTCAGTATTACTTAACTTATGGTGTGGAAACATATAATTGTTGTTCCTAAAATTATATTTTTTCATTGATATAAAATCGTTGAATTTTCCTTTATACTTAAAATTAAACAATAAACATTCATATATGTATAACCCTATAGTGGTCAGACATCCAAATGCTCGAAATTGATTCCTACATGAGCTATTAAACCCCAAATTCATTATCAAACGTATAATTTGTTTCTGGATAACAAAAACCCTGTATATACTGGTGCTTGCTCCCCAAAATAAAATTCCAAATTTCATCCTTGACAAGAAACTTGCATAATATACTGTTTTTAAAACTGATTGTGAAACATATGGCTTTATTACTCTCATACTATAACATCGGCTGTTAAGTTTTTTCGTTAAATCATCTATATGATCTATCCAGTTCAGTGTTGAATCAACAAAAATGCCCAAAAATTTTGTGACTGAATTGAGATATATATGTGTCTCGTTTATATATAGGGTTGAAACTCTATTATTTGATCTATTTGAAGTAAATAGCACGTATTTTGTTTTATTTTCATTTAACACGAGTTTATTTCGTTGAAGCCAATTATTAACATTTTTTAAACATTCTGTTGACTCATACTCTAATTCGGGTAAAGTTTTGCTGGTTATAATCAGAGTTGTATCATCAGCATAACTTAAAATTTTATGCGGTTTGTCATCAAAATTGGAACCCAAGTCATTAATATAAATATTAAACAACAAAGGGCCCAGTATACTACACTGAGGGATTCCCTGTCTAACACTTTGCTTTGATGACTTTACAGTTATTCCATCGAAATCAATGTTAACCATTTGTGTTCGATTTTCTAAATATGTTTGAAACCACTGCAAACAGTTTCCTCTGATACCATAATTATATATTTTTTTAAGCAATATCTCATGATCCACGCAGTCATATGCTTTTGATAAATCTAGAAATATGCCTAAGGTCAAAAACCCATTTTCGATGGCACTAAAAATCCCACCCAACAGTTCAAAACCAGCTGTCTCAACACTTCTATTCTTCAAAAACCCATGCTGTGAAGCACTGAACAGTTGAAACTCCCTGAAAAAATTTGTTACTCTGTTTGTTACAACCTTTTCAAAAATTTTTGAGAAAGCTGGTAACAAACTTATTGGGCGATAATTCTCCATGGCAGCAGGATCTCCACTTTTATATATTTTTAAAGAGTGGTGTACCTTTAAGGACTAACAACAATAAACATTGTTAAATCTATGAAATAAAGGCCAAGATAACTTATTTACTAAAAGTTGCATCAATGTTCAGAGTCCTCAAATAATATTGTTTTATCATAGCAGTTATATCACCCAGTATTTTAAACGGTGTCTTAGAAGGCACATTATACAATCGTCAAATGAACTAATTGTTATATCAGACTGTACCATGTTTTTTAATTATTTCAAAGCACACTGTATATTTCACTAACTTTACTACTAAGGGCTGCAGTTAGCACCCAATATCGGTGAGTTGAGAGACGTAGTACCTTCATTTATATAGAGGTGAAGTTTACAAATAAACAGACCCTTCGAACTTTGCCAAAACAAACATAAATATCCCCCCTAAATAGCGAGGTTTTCCAAGGATCGGTAAAATAAAGCATGAAATTGAGTTAAGTGCGCCAAAAGGCGCTATTCTCTCGGAATTTGAAATGGGTTTGAATGAACTAAAGGATGTCTTTAGTAACCGTTTGAATGACAGTCGAGATAACGCAATCTGACATTCGATAGAGCCTTTGAAACGTCTGAAAAATCTCTAACTTTAAGGTCGTCGACATTTTCTCATACGTGATTCGATGCCAAAACAATCTGGCAAACGTCTGGCTTCCAAGGGCGTCGTTACGAGTTGATTTAGATAGCAGTTTGCGGTCCAGACGGCAACAACGAAGTTTGCGAAGGGATAAATAATGTGGTTTTTTCAGATTACAGTATATCGCGAATAAAAAAATTACTGCATCATACAACTTTAAGAAACACTTTGAAACCCAAACACAAATATCATTATTGGAGCAGAGTTAAAAATGTGTACTGCATAATTACTAATAATTACAAAATGTATATCTGAAATGTAAATTCAATTTCATATTTTTGAAACATATTTACATTTTTTTAAATATATTAGGTCCAAAGTTACAGAATTTGTGACTTTGCTATTATATAAAATATTAGAAAATGACACTGTTATTACACTGTTCTGAAGTTTAAAGTCCTCCTTGTGAATAACATTGTAAACATTTTTATTTCATTTGAACTTTGTAGTATCTACTTATAAAAGGAAAACAGCCATGTGGCAAGTTCTAAACTTTGTTCTGAATAACAATTCAAAGGTGATTATTACTCACTGGACTCTATAATAAGTTTTTCTGTCAAAGAAAGCGATTTGTACATCAAATGGTTTCGTTTCAGCAATTTTTTGCTCATAAACGATAAATTAAACGATACTATTTTTAAAAATAATTAAGTGACACATGCAAATAATGAGTCTAAATTTCTTTAGAATAGACGAAGATTTTTTGCTCCACTCAAATTAACATTACGTGACTGTCTCTGGCATTGTCGATAATCTGCCCCAATACTCGCAACCTCCTTCAGTAATTAATATTGACAAATGTTATAAAAGTATGTCTAATTCATATTCCGCATTCCTCTGGTCTTAATCTGATATATCCACCGCTTGATTTAGCGAGCAATACTCTGGTGTTCGGTAATTAATTCAATTCATCACTTGGATTTGAATCATCAACATGAGAGAGAAAAATCTGAGCATAGCCAAAAAGTATTCCTATGTTAAAACTTAAAAACACTACTTGCCAGCAGCTGAAATGCATTATGTTATCTGTAATACAGATATTTCAACTTTACTGATACATTCCAATGCATTATTGTGCATCTAGACTAACTCCAGCGAGAGAGAAAAAGAGAGATAATGAGACTGAAATAGGGATTAAGGTGTCGAAAATTACAAGGACTATAATTATTAACTAATATATACTATTCTAACGAATTACAACCGAAGTATTCTTGTGCTGGTTTTACACTGTAATTTGCCGACACTTTACACACTATGCGTTTATAGTGTATTATTAGTTGTCAAGTAAAAAAATACGTACCTATGTGGGGCTGGCGAGATTTTAAAGACGGAAAAAAAAGAAAATGGTGTGTCAGGTCCTAGTAAAACTTAATTTTAATTCTACTAGTCAGTAGCCAAATTTTTCAATATTTTTAGAAATCATGCGATACGAGTCTAAATGTCTGTATAATAAAATATGCTCTACTCTAAAATTAGACGACGAATTATTCTGAGAAAAAGGTGTTAAAATAATTTTTACATTGTCCTGGACAAGATTCGTGTGCCGTATACAATAGTTATTTGTTTAACTAGTACAAAAAATATACACTTGGGTTCGATCATTTCACACACATAACTAACGTGTGATATTATCAAAGACAAAGTACCTGATTAACTGTAAATCACAACTACGTTAGAAAAGAGAGCAGATTATGTGGTTCATGAGTTATGCGCTGATATTAGTAAGACATACGATGTCGGTTATAAAAGTAGGTATATAAAAAAAAGACAGACAACAATATTTGTTATGTCCTTAATAAACGAATGATTATATGACTAGCACGCATTTGTCATTTTTGTTAATTGAGGTTAAGTTTGGTTTTAGTAACCATTTGCAGTGTGGTACAATATACAGCACTTCATCTAAAATCTATTGTTGTCAGTGAATAAATATTTAAAGGAAGTAGGTAGGTACTAATTTACTCAAAAATAATAAAATATCTATATACTATTAAAAAATGTGTAAACTAAACTTTGTCCATAGCAATAAAAGGAAATATAATTTTCTTAAAGAAAAACTACACGTAAAACCCTTAATAATACAAATGCCCCAGATAATTATTTTCCATATTTAATTTTTTGCATACAGGTACAACTTCTTGTCAAAGGACACTAAGCCGAATCAAATTGGATCACTGAGTTGAAGCTCAGATACCAGAAGCTCAAGTTGTTTGCTCGACGAACCTAGTTGTAAGACAGTACACTTGTCAATCTGCCGTCTGACAATGTCTTCGAAACTGTATTACACGATACATGGTTGAATCGTCTGAAGTTGTATGAATTATTGTACGATTGATCGCATCGACTGTAGTCCGTGTAAAAATCGGACGTACGACTGTTACGTTTAACCACTTGTTAGAACGTATATCATTCTGCAATTACGGTAATGTTTCCTAAATTATTAGAATCTACTTCAAGAAGTTCAAATGCGAATATACATTTTTACTTAAAAAGTACAAAAATTTTGAAATCACTTCTATAATTTCTATTTCTGGAACCTTTTCGCTGATTAGCAATACCGCAAATTAAGTGGGGTTTTGCGATACTGCTAGTTTCTGGCTGCAAGCTTTTTCTCTTTTATGGTGACACTTTTATAAGTGAAAAATTGTATTGTCACTGATTATCCAGTGCCGCATACCGAGCTCGGTAAAATGAAAAAAAATAATAATAATAAATGAAAAAGTGCTGGAACAGAAAGACCGTGTTTTAACACTTGGAGGAAAACGAAAAAGATTAAGAGATGAGCAAGTATCAAGACATCCAGGACTTTAAATACGGGGGTGAAAAAATAGATTGCTGCGCGTGTAACACTTATGTTCCTAGAACTTAAACAGATCATTTAATTGCAATCTCAACAAAATAAATACCCGGCAGGTTCTTCTACAAATAGATAATATAAATATAATATAACCTACTATCCGATTGCAATTCAATAACAGCTACATTATTAATTAACATTAAACAAAAAAACTTGTCTAAGTATATGATTTATGTCATTCATTATCCAACGACAGAACGCATTTACTCATGGAATAACCTACTTCAAGAAATTTCCCGTTTCTCATCACCTCGTTTATATAAATATCCTACGGCCTGCGCTCGTTTTATTTGTAACAGTTGCACGCCTATGCAGAGCACAGTTGTGGAATTTCTAAATTTAATATAGAAAGCACTGTAATTAGTGAGGGTGGACACCTATTTAACCAGAGGACATATTACCTACCAAATCGTTTGTCACCAAATACTGACGGAAGATTATTTCACAGAATTTTAAAGTAAAATATTGTCAATATTTTATTTTTTGTTTTAATGTTTTGGGGTAAAACGGATTACAAAAAGTACCAAAGATACAGACAGATTATAAATGATTATTATGTAACAAATTATGACAAATAATTATATAACAAAAATATACAAATATATGTGAATATAACAAAAAATCATGTTAATGAAATTAACAAACTGTCTTACGTACAGGAGATATTGAGGTAGAACTGGAGGAAAAATGGAGAAAAATCTCTGTTGCCACTCAGAAGTTCATGATTTCTTAAACGAGTTTGACAAATCTGAGACGACCTGTGGCTATTGAACAAAAGTAGATGGATTCTAAATCAATTGGTAGGAAGACTTAGGAGACACCTGTTCCTGCGATTGCAATAGAGAAATACGCTGGCGGTCTGGAATTTGGGGAGGTTTAAGTGCCGTTTCACATGGGACCGATGATCGGTGCTGACGATCGGGAAGGTTCATTGTTTCAAACGTAGCTATCACATGAGTGCGTTTCATCGGTCGACCGATTAAAAACGCTCCAGCCATCGGTTAGCCCGTGGCTTGTCCGATCGCCGGTTAATGATTTTTATACTGAGTAGACTATATGAGATGGGTATTAAGTGTACCAAAGGGGAAATAGAGGGTGACAAAAGCACCTATTATTGGCCTTCCAAGGCAGAGGGGATGCATCCAAACTCTTCCAAGATTTCGATTTTTTTGGCCTCTCTCTCAACCTTTTTACGCACAAAGCGACAACAATGTGATGCTCTGCACTTTCCAGATACATGTTGATGACTGACCATACGACCTCATGTGAAACCACTTGTATAGAACTGATGATCAGTTGCGACCGATTGTCAGCACCGATCATCGGTCCCATGTGAAACGGCACTAAGACTTAACCATATTGAGCAGTAGGCAACAAAGGCGTCTTAATGATCTAATTGTTACAGTCGCCGACACGAAAGAAGGCGTACCTGGTGTGGACGACAATTGCCGCTACACTTTTAACAATTAGAACAGTTTACTGCAAACACTGACAACCCACCAAACTACAGTCGCCCGCCTCGACTTAATATCGTCACTGAAAGAGACTGAAAGATATAGAGTCACTGAAAGTCGGGCGCCGGTGCACAACTCACACGAGCGATTATCGAATACGATAATAAATACATAGATACATTGACTCGGGCCGCCAGATACGACTTCTATTCTGGCGCGGACTTTAATTATCGGCCCCAGTAATATTACTACTATATTTAATAAATCATTAAATTAAATTGAATATTATAAACCACATACTAATGCAAAAACTATTAGATTAGGTTTTGTTTGAAATCATCCCAATACTTTAGTGATTTGACTTAAAAGAGCTTCAAATAATGGATGAATTAAGATTTATTAATACAGTTAATGAAAAAATCTCTAGCCTTTAAAGCTGTTTCTATATTAATTAATATTATACAGCAGAAAATTAATATATATTCATTCGTTTATCAATAAACCTTTGTGGGCACTTTTAAAACATTGTTTTTTCTAATTACTTTAAACGGGCTGTTTAGTTTCCAAAGTTAATATAGATATTAATGAGTAAGTTGGAAAGTAATATTTGTACGAGTATTTCTTATTCCACAGACTTTACCTAGAGTTTCAAAAGTTGTTGAATATTTCACATTAAATCTACATATTTATTATGTAAGTTTCTGAAAGCCGTTCTACATTTTCCAAGACAAGCAAAATTAAGACAATTTTTTGGTTCGTATCAGTCCTATAAAACTGATTAAAAGAATACTGTCATATCAATGATGTTGAATGTCTGACAACCTATTATTTACTTTACCTGATAAAGTATTTCAGATTTCCTTATTCTCGTATTAAAATGATAGAGTTATAATATTGTAAGTCGATACTGCGCGAACTAGCGTACGGCCCGCGAAATAATAGTATGTCGCTCCCTCTCACACAAAATTATCTGATTTTCGAGCTCATCATTATAATGAGAACGAGAGAGAGATATTATTATATTCGTATCTTGTGACGCTATAGAATCAAGAATCGAATTTCATTGTACAATGAATTTCAGCTGTCATTTTATACATGTTTTAAAATTTCATGATTATATCAGAGAACTCCCACCACATATGTAATAATTTTTCCCGCGCAAGACATCAGACCATCAAGTTAGGACGTTTTCGATCATAAGAGAATAATTAATACCAGGCCAGTTTACAATTTCCGATACGTAGCACGCACCCTCGTGGGATATAATGTTATACTTAAAATTAAATCAAATGTTTCCAATTTTCATAATAAATTAGTAAATTTGTGTAATTATCTTGTAACACAATGATAGTCTACTTCCATCAATAATAACACCTAAAGTAATTTTATTTAGAAATGTGTCCAGCATGGATTTTAAAGGAAAAGTGTTAAGTAGGCATGGGCGTCGCCAAAGGAGGCAGGGGGGAGCGACCACCCCCCGGGCTTTCGAGTCGAATACTAAGTACGTCACATAATTTAAAACTTAGCCTAAATTAACATTCACAAATAAAATGTATTGTAATTTTTTAATCATCTATATACAAAACAAAATATCGAGTCCCCATTATCTTTTTTTATTAGTGGTGGCAACTCTTGTTAAAAAAAGTTCCCATTATCTTTTTTTAACAAGAGTTGCCACCACTAATAAAAAAGATGCCAACTTGTGTGGTTTGAATGAGACCATACTATCAATTAATTGACCATTCCTTCCTACTCCTCCGAAGCGATGACCAATAATAAACCCGTATGTCGTATGTGTCTAAATGTCCTACCAAATGAAAACGTTGTGCATCTGTGCAATATTCCAATAGGTTTTTTGGTAGGTTTTCGTTTTACTGCTATTTTATGATGCAATCATAAATGAAGTAGCAAATCAAATTATTTATTTTAGTATTTTTTACATTTTACTTTGCATCTTAAAAATATCTACATAATGGATACCTAATTTTTATTTTATTTTAATAAAAAAATGTGTTGTAATTAAGGTGAATGTTAAAATCTCAAGTTTTAATATAATAAAGTAACGAAACACTTTTTAATTAGTTTTAATATCACTTTTATTATAACTTAAGTCATTATGTACCACAGTTTCCAGAACAGAATCTGTCAATTATCAAAGAATATATAAGCACAGACAAAATAGCAATATAAGTCTGTCGTGTTATACACTCATGGACAAAATTATCGAATATTTTTAATTTTTGCACTTTTTCTTTTGTATTTAAATTTTAATGAAAGAGCAACATTAGACAAGAAAAACTGTTTTATTTTCCACATTTTAAGTGAACGATACTAAGTTTTCATTGCCAGAAAGTCATAAAAAAAGAACGAATACTAAATGCTATGAAATTTGGAAAATTATTTTAACCTTAAATACTACTGGAATAATCAAATCTTAAGTCCATTGGTCGAAATAAGAACATAGTTAATAACGAGTATTCCCACCTCGAGCTCTAATTACTGCTTGCATTCTTCTCAACATGCTACTAATTAGACTTTGAATATATTTTTGAGGAATTGCGTTCCATTCGTGAAGTGCTGCAAATCGAAGTTCTTCTGTAGTAGTTGGAACAGGATTTCTTTGTCGTATGCGGCGTTTTAGTTGATCCCACATGTGCTCAATGGGATTCAAGTCTGGGCTATACGGTGGCCAATCCAATCTTTGAATATGGGCTGCATCAAGGTAATTAGTCACTGTGTGAGCAGCGTGTGGACGAGCGTTGTCGTGCATAAACACAAATTTGTCGTGTCCAATACGGTCTACATATGGCAAAACATGTTCTTGGAGGATATTTTCGATATACCAGTCATTAGTCATACGTCCAATGATTTCCACAAGTTCGGTACGTCCTTCCCAACTAATGCCTCCCCAAAGCATTATTCCACCACCTCCAAAACTAACAGTCTGTATGAGATTACAGTTCGAGTATCGTTCCCCAACTCTCCTATAGACATAATTTCGTCCATCTGGCTTCCATAGTTGAATTCTAGTCTCATCGGTGAATAGAATATTTTTCCAATTGTTGATATTCCACTGAGCATGTGTTCTGGCAAATTCTAATCGACGAGTTTTAAGATTTTGGAGAAGACGTGGAACTTTGGCAGGCCGTCTTGGCCTTAAACCTACTTCTTTTAATCTACGTCTAACCGTTTTCGAGCTAACATTAACCTGTCTTACATTTAGCAACTCAATTTTTAAATGTGTGGATGTCAATGCGCGATTTCGCCTAGAGTTTAATACCAAAAAATGGTCATCAATTGCTGTCGTACATCTTTTGCGCCCTTGACCAGGTCTTCTCACTAAACTTCCATTGTCTTGATACCGTTTTATAATCTTAGACACTGTAGATTGTCCCCGTCTGACATGTTGTGCGATCTCTTTTTGTTTATACTCAGCATCATACAGAGTTACAATTTGTGACGCTTCAGCTTCACTACAGTGTCTAACTGGTGGCATGATATGTATTCTTAAGAAGAAACAAGAAATGAAAATCACTAGCACTTACTTACTTTCACTATAAATAATTTAATTCGCTATAACTTTTATATTAATGAGGAATTTTTAAACTGCAAAAAACGCGCGATAGACAATAATCGCCCTTGAAATGAATTTAAACGCATTAAAAATCAAAATTTTAAAACAAATGAATATATTCACCTACTAGACAAATAACATCATCATATACATAACTTTACGGCGATAATTTAAAATTATGTTTGAGAGTAATGGTGATAAAAAAATATTCGATAATTTTGTCCATGAGTGTATTTTCTCGATACGCACTATCAAGCTGTGTTGCCTTATGTCTTGTCTTTCCCAGAAAACTAAAATCTAAGACGTTATGCAGATGTTTTTTCATTGTTGTAACGTAACTAATATATTATTTTGCAAAAAGGTAATACGGCTTCCACTGTTCATGTTTTGAACATTTTTTTGTGATGTGGATTTTTTTATTTTACTGGACATTTTTT
The DNA here is from genome assembly GCA_963924545.1 of Pogonocherus hispidulus. Lineage (NCBI taxonomy): Eukaryota > Metazoa > Arthropoda > Insecta > Coleoptera > Cerambycidae > Pogonocherus > Pogonocherus hispidulus. The sequence continues at coordinate 71,574,167 of OZ004694.1, forward strand.
TTTACCTCATTTTTGGTTAAATTTTAAATAATATTGTTAGTGCCGCTGTTCTAGTAACTGCGAAGTAAATAGAAACATTATATCGTGTTGTTTGAAGGAAAATTCTAAAAAAAAAATTGTTTCGACCTTGCAGGTATTGTGTTTTATGTAAAAGTAAAGGAAGACGCTGTGGCGCTTACATTACGGCATTAATTACAAAAATAGGTCTGCTCCAACCCTATTTTTAAACATGCAAGTTCCATAAAAATATTATGTGTTTCTGCAGTATGGGCGTACATTTTTCATGTCGTTAATATTTATTAAATAAATTAACATAAATCACTTTATTAACGTACATTTTCTCTTTCCTTTTTTCCTTTTTTCTAGAAATTTTCTTTTAATAGGCATTTTATTGCCAATAAAAATATAAAAAAAGCTTAACCACATAAAAATTTGGATACCATACACCTACTATAAGAATTCTAAAATTATTTTATATACTAATTACTTAATTAAAATTATCGTTAAAATTCATAACATTTTGGAATTTTTCTTATATCATACAATCGAGTATAAATTAATATACCTGCAGTCAGAAATTGTACGAGGTGTTTTTTCTTTGCGGACTGATAGTTAACCAACTTTTATATACAAATATGTAAATATGGTGTTTTGCAATATCAAAACTGATGGATACAATAGGCATTATTTTTTTGTTTGCAGCATAGCAAGAAAACTTGCTACCAGATTTACCTCCAAAGATTTTCGTGAACTAAGGCTCTTCTATAGATATAATAAATATATAAGGGTTCCCGAGGAATAATTGCGGCCTACTGAATAATAATATGCTGGCCCTATCCCACACAAGTCTTAAACTTCCCTACTAATCGCTGTAATTAGAATTAGGGGTAGAGATATTAGGTATTAGGTATTTAGTGGAGCCTAGAAATGATCACCATTTGATACACTGTATTTGCAGATAGCTACACTAACAAGTTAGCATACTACTAACTGGCGGGAAATTTAAAATATGGTGCATTTTTTTCCTAAATCGTTAATAACAAATATTAAAATAATACGATTTACCTATTTAAATCGTATTATTTTGACACTGACATTAAAGAGAATTTTATTCACCTCCGGTTCTAGTTCGGATTCATATACGATAGAAATGTTACACTTTGGCTTTAAATAGAGCTACCGAATCTAACCGTTTTATGTCAGCCAGAACCGGAACCGGAGCAGCATAACATTCTTATAATGTTAAGCTGATCACCGTAAAGCTGATACCACTTCTCAAAAAATTGTTTATAACAATATACCTACTATATTAGACAATTAAATTTACATTCACTCAAAGTACCTACAAAACATCATTACATTTATGTACATAATATTCTGTGAGTAAATATCAAGTCTTGGTAAAATCTCTAAACTGTACCTACTCTCTATAATAATCTCTTTAAACATGCTCGAAATGTTATTTGCCCAGGATACATTCATATGTTTTCGTCACTTTGTGTCAATACTCTCAATATATTTTATAATATTTGCAAAGTATACAACATCTACAACATGAAAGATAAAACAATTTAAAACTTTGATTTGGGTGAAGCGTCAATTTAAAATTGGCAACTTTAGCAAATATCAGTAACATATTGAAGACCAGGGCGGGCGGTCTTCTGCCCGTCCGTTTGCAGAAAACATATTTCTGCAAAGATGGGTAATAGCTTTTTCTATTATTACCTCCTACCATTCTCCAATTCAGTACAAACAACTGTGTTTCAGTTAAGATTCCTTTCAACGAAACAAGAAAAGTTTCTAAAAGTAGTCAGAAATCCATCTGATTTCTGATCTAGTTTCACTGCATACACCAGTTCTGAAACGTACACATGCACAGTCTTTGAATATGGAGTTCGAGGAAATACTTTTCGTATTTTCCTTCATTATAGTAAAAGACACAGCTGTGATATTTGCATAGTTTTCAGATATGTTCGTATGTGTTGCATTTTAGCGAAATATATAATTTTTTTGCACATTGTACAGAGTGGTTTTATAAATCCCCGCCTCTCCTTTGCGTAATTTTTTTATGTCTGGACAGTATACAAAATTCAAATACTTTCTAAAAATTGTTATAATCATTGATGACTTTTCTTTGGTAGATCATGGGCGATAGAGAGCAATATCACGAACATATTGATATGAGTTTAAAAGTATAAAATATAATCTGTATTATACCAATATGACCTGGCCCAACAAATAACATCATCTCTGACACATTTCTCCTTTACTTTAGGAGATATTATCCTTCGGCTCTTAGACACATGCGAATGTGTTTGTGACAAAACACTCTCAACCTGTAAAAATATACAGAGTCTTCCATATAAAATAAGAGACCCTGTAAGTCATTGGACTTGTAGGTGACTATGGATAAAATATGACATCGTCTAAAATCTTTGAAATTGAATTAACGTCTATTTTTAAATTTCAAATCAATTCAGAAATAACTGAGTAACATGGGAGAGACATTTATCGAGAACCTTTTGATACATATTACATGATCTGTATTATATTTAATCGTCACTCAACGATTTAATTTTATATTACATGTTTATTTTACATAAGCCGAGTTCTTGATTACATAAGCAGACTTTGCGTTTACATGTTTTTCATTTGAATACTTTGTTATAAATCTTATTAAGCTAACACGTTCTGCTATGAATTACTAAGACAAATCCACATTACCCGTTGAGGATTATTGCGTACTCGCACACGATATCCTATTGTTACAGCCGCATTATCCTTAAACATAAAGCAAGGGCGGCACTGCTACTGACACGCAACAGAGCCTCTCCCTGAGAGATGATTTGGGTATCGCCTGGAGGCCCTGAGAAATGGGCCCAGAGCGGGGATAACTATCCTCTTCCGGCTCGAGTATCTATTGTGTATGCTCCGGGATCGGGAGAATATCGCCGCCACAATCTCCTTATTATACCGCGAATAATTTCTATGCATGCACACTAACTCTAATGTTGCTTTGGTCCTTCAATTTACAACTTGTTTACTGAAAGGTTGCTTTTCTAAAGGTTGCTACAGTACTTATTATAATAATAATCATTATTATTTATTCTAATCACAAGGATTAGCCCGAAAGTCTGAGACTTATGTGGGAGAGAGGGCGGTGTATTATTTCCCGAGCCGCATTTGCGCCTCAGGAACGACTTACGTTGGTAAGCCCTAACCACCATTCAGTGCTGGAATGGGGAAAACCCTGGAAAACCTCTTAAAAATAATGAAATTGAAAACTACTCTCAGTATAACCGAAAATCAACTACCTTGGAATTATTTTGATTAAAAAGTTTGAAAATGCTAATCTAGATAGTCAAATTTTCGTAAAGAAATTATCACCCCGTAGCTTACTTAAATACAGGCCCATACAAAATAAAGACTACATAACGAAAGTAAAGAAAGTAACTAATTCTAAGCTAATATATGAGAAAATCGTCAACAGAGGGTTATGAAGTTAAAATCAAATAAAATTAGCATTGAAGATAAAACTTTTCAATTAAGTATTACCGCATTCTCTCACAAATATATTCAATCTAGTGAAAAGGAAAAACGCTGTCTTTTCAAGTCGCGCAGAAGTCAGTCCTTGGAGAACACGAAATGGCCGAATGCGATGGACTCCGTTATTTATTTCTTATTTCAATTCCATTCTACCCTAGCTTGCGTAATTCTTTGCTCCTCAGCTCCTCCGTATTTTGGAAGGATATGCCACAATTCATTCCCCACGAGTTCATATAAAAAAAGTTAACAACTCGAAACAAAGCATTAATTATTCATATATCCTGCCTCTTGTATTAGTTTTGAAGAGAAAAACCTCAGATTTATTAAAGCTGAAAGAACTTATATCTTACATTTTTTCATGTTCCGTAAACAGCATTTTTATACTCGTAATAGGTTTGTATAAGCTGGATTACCGTTACAGGTATCTGTAATAACAGGTTCTTTCCAGCAGAAAATCAGAAACTGTTCGCAAACCGTTTTCAATGCGCATGTCGAGTCAGACCTTAGTTGAGGATTTTTTGCTGCTGGAATGAAATGATTTGTTTTGTGAATTGCATCTTAAGGCAACGGTGGGGATAGAGAATAATCTGTGGTTGTTCTTTGGCGTGAATTTTACTTAACCTAAAACATCAAAAAAATGTCTTTATAGTAGAAACTTTTTATCTCCTTTGGATAAAATTTTATGAAAATAATGGATAAACCTGTGAATATAACGTTCTTTGAATATAACAATCAAGTATATTTAATTTTCTATGGAAACAATCCAAAAATTAGTTATAGGTTAAGTTATATGCTGTGGTTACGTTGTGATAGTACAAATCACGTTATTCTCCGCATGTCCTCAGAAAACGAACTGACAAATCCTCTGATTCTGATTCAAATGGTTTGAAACTGTAAGAAACTGTTGTTGGAATAACAAATTTTCGATTAGAAATGTGTGGATCGCCTCCTGGAACGAATTTGTACCGGGTGGCCAAATAAGAATGGACGCCGGCTGTATCTCAGAAACTACTTATCGTATAACTTTGGGAAAAAAATTCTAATAAGTAAATCGGACAAGAGAAATCGCTGGAAATTATTTTCAAGTTCGTAGGATGACCGCTAGGGGTCGCAATTGCTATGACCAATCAGAAAATGGGATTTTTCTCAAAAATATGCCAAGTTAAGAGGTATTTTAAATAGTGGCATTGTAATCTTTGTAAAATTTGCAATCTTTATTTGTAATGCACTTTGCTCTATCTTTAAAAATAAAGTGGTGGGGGAAGGTTAAACTTTATTTTATTCAAATAAGGATAACTCCGGTTTGTGTTAACAGAATTAAACGAACTAGGGCTCGTTTAAAAAAGCTTTTCTTACTGAATAATTTGCAGTATATACTGTTCCTGAACTTACTTTACCGTGGTAGCTAGAGAGCGCTGTTTGACATCGTAACAGTTATTGCGCGTTTTCATAAAAATTTTAAATGTATTTAAATATGTAAAAAGAGACATATCTCTTTTTACATATTTAAATACAGCACAAAATTTCCAAAAAATCAGCTCAAACCCCAACTTTCTATCTTCGCTCTAACGGGAGATATTCAGAGAACAAATAAAGTTAGGCTGCCTCCTAGACCTATAATAGTCTAATAAAAAATTATACTAGTAGGCTATGAAACAAAAAGAGATAAATAGGTACGTCAAAATATTAAAACGTTTCAGTTGCATGTCAATGTCATTTAGTTAAAGTCGTTTCATGTCTTATTAAGTTTGTATTGGCCGGGTTTTTCTTGTTGTTGTTGTTCGTGTTGTTTCTTGTTTATTCTGCATTGTAGTTTATTGTTCGTTTTTTCTTACAAAATGATTTATACAAACGAAGAGTTATTTGACATGGTAAGCCATTTGACATGGTTTATTTTGAATCAATGAGAAATGCTACAGTTGCTGCGAGAGTATATGCGCAACAATATCTTGATAGACGGCACCCCAATAAAAAAGTTTTTCTACGAGTAATTCACCTTCTGCGAACAACTGGAAATATTCATCCAACTGTATACCTTAGACAACGCAGAGGTCGCACCGAAGGGAACATTATTGATGTGTTAGCTTATATATAGTTTAATCCTCAACTAAGTACTAGAACCATTGCGAAAGACCTTGGAGTAACTCAAACTACGGTTTAAAACATACTTAAGGAACATAGTTTTTGTTTCATAACCTACTAATATAATTTTTAATTAGACTGTTATAGGCCTATATAGGCGGCAGCCTAATTTTACTTGTTCTCTTAATATCTTCCGTTAGAGAGAAGATAGAAAGTTGCGGTTTGAGCTGATTTTTTGGAAATTTTGTGCTCTATTTAACTATGTAAAAAGAGACGTAGCCTGCCATTTAAAATTTTTATGAAAACGCTCAATAACTGTTACGATGTCAAAAAGCGCCCTCTAGCCACCACGGTAAAATAAGTTCAGGAGCAGTATATACTGCAGATTATTCAGTAAGAAAAGCTCTTTTAAACGAGCCCTAGTTCGTTTAATTCGGTTAACCCAAACAGGAGTTATCCTTATTTGTATAAAATAAAGTTTAACCTTCCCCCACCACTTTATTTTTAAAGATAGAGCAAAGTGCATTACAAGAAAAATATTGCAAATTTTACAAATATTACAATGTCACTATTTAAAATACCTCTTAACTTAGCACATTTTTTGAGAAAAATCCCATTTTCTGATTGGTCATAGCAATTGCGACCCCTAGCGGTCATCCTACGAACTTGAAAATAATTTCCAGCGATTTCTCTTGTCCGATTTACTTATTAGAATTTTTTTCCCAAAGTTATACGATAAGTAGTTTCTGAGATACAGCCGGCGTCCATTCTTATTTGGCCACCCGGTACATACAACAGCGCATGTCTCTGATCGTACAAACCAGTCTGTGTTCGCTGCTCTGGAAAGAACCTAATAATAAAGTTTGGATTACTTCATTATCATTACCTTTCATTATATAAAGTATCTCTGTGTTGCCGTTTACATTCAGATAACAAGTAATAATGGAAATAAAAGTAATATTGTATTGCACTATTAGTTATTTTTGATATATTGGTATTGGAAAGTAACTGACCTATTATAAACCAGTTACATATCTACTGAACTACAACACATTTGTGTAATTTTATAGATTCCATTGTAACTTTTCATTATTGCCACTGAACATTTAATAAGCCAGGTTGTTTAGACGAAATGAAAATGAATGTGTTTTTTTTTAAAAGAGGCTCAACACGACAAAACCATTTTAGTGTATGCTCTTCTATAACATTTATTGACTTTTAAACTACGAACTATATTATATATGAAAATATTTACTGATATGTATGTGTTGGAATAATCTCATATATCGTTGTTTAAATATTTTGACTAAATACTTAAATAATAATTAGTGATTGGTCCGTACGGATTATTATTATTATTATTAAGAGAAATACAATTCAATAATGGTATTACCAAACTTCATTCTAAACACGGCAATTAAAGCACTTTCCAAAAGGAAAGACTAGGGTAAATGGTACATCTCTAAAAGTAATGAAAAAATGTCTCAAATACTTATTTCAAAAATGCTGTTATCATTGCTCAATCATAATGATAACTACCTATGTAATATTAGCGTTAAAAAACAATCTAGTTGATAGAAAATTAATGGCAAAAAAGTGGCGGATCATTAAAATATATAATTATTTCGAGTGTCCCGGTTTTTTAGTGTTTATGTTAATTATATTATAACACCTATAAAAGTTATAAAAATAGGTATCTGCGGACATGCCGAAGTCGGTTCTGTGCTCTTGTTCTATCTGAAAGACAATGTCAAATGTTCGTTTTAATGAAATAATTGTGTAGATCTACGCGTGCGCGGTATGCATCAGAAATCATCGATAAAAAAACGAAACTTGGGAGATAGGAAATTACATTAAGTGAATTCTCTTATTACTCAATCCTCTTTGCCTGAAGTGTAGACTACAATTAATCAATATTGGTGTGTAATGAACAGACAATGTGATAAATCTAAATAATCTGTTGAGACAAATATATTTTTATTAATTTCTTTCGTTAAATCAATGTTATGTACTGTAGTGTTTAGGGAAGAAACAGTATATACAGGGTATTTTATGGTTAAAAAGCGGACTTTTTCTCCATATAAACATGGGTCGAAACATGCTTCTTTGAAATTTCAAAATCGATTTTATATCAAAACGACACTATATCGATGTTCAATAAGAGTACCTTTTTTACGTAGAAAACTATATTTCATATTAATAATAATCCGTAGGGCAAAAACCAACCACTACTTATTATTTAGGTATTTGGTCAAAATATTTAAACAACGATATATAACTAAATATCATATTTTAATGACAAAACCAGGGAAAAGTTACGTATTAACAAAGTTACTAGGTACCTACACCTACATCTATCGCGTTATCGCATGTAAATAATTAAAGCGATTTTGCTCGAAAACAATGCGTCGTATTGATACGAACAAAGTGTACCTTTTTTAATTTTTATATTTCTTAATCAAAAGTTGCAAAAGCAAAAGGAAAAAAAGGTGGGGTAATATTTACCCCACTTCCCCCTCCCTCCGTTTGAAACGTATGTGATCCAAAATTTTACAATTTATTTACAGCAGCGAATTCAGCATATAAGGCTTAGATAGGCTACCAAATTTAATAAGTTTATCTCAACTGGTTTCTAAGTTAATTAGAAAAAATCGATACAAGTATGCCCCGTTAAGAGGGTGTAGCCAGCCCCCTTAAGAAGAATCTTTCGACCCATGTTTATATGAAGAAAAAATCCCCTTTTTAACCATAGAACACACTGGTAAAATATTACACACTAATTTCGGAACAGCCCGTATACAGATATGGCAATGGTAGACTTACAAGCGTAAAACCCGTGGGCAAGATAAAGTAACTTATATTTTTAAGAATGTTAAAGAGAGTGCAATATATTACATTGATGCCACACTCATGTCCCTCTTAGAAAGACATCCCTACCTGCAATCCCTTAAAGCGGGCAACAGTTGCGCGCGCATCGATACCCAGCCCCCACAGCCTGTTCGATGTTAGATGTTACATGGACCTCTCGCTCGGTCCTCCCTCTCGATTGCCCCCACTATTGTACACGGGGCGGTAGTGACTTTTTCAACAGTCATCAATCTCATCAAATTGACAACAGCGCGATTATTTATATCTCCCTCTAACTTTAACAATTCACATATCTTTTTCGTCTTACGCATTACAAACAGCTTTGTAAGTCTACCATTGCCATATGTGTATATGTTCTGTTAACAGAGAAATATTAGAATTTATTTCTTCAATAAAAAAACCAAAAGAAAATCTTTTTATTTTTTTTATTTTTGGAGGACTTTCAGCTCATTCCTTTTTACATTGATACCTTCTCCGACGTTTCGTCCGAGTTTTCGGACTTCTTCATAGGTTACTTAAATACTGAAAATAATGTTTTTACATGAATAATTAAATTATATTAGTGACAGAAATATTAGATAATATTTGTAATTGAATATGTTCGCTACATTACGCAGTAAGTAAGTACGCCACAACGATAAAAACTACCACATGTATGCGATTGTATATAAAGATAAAAATTACTGGTAAAATAGTGTAACGCAATTCTGTGTTCGTTGCTGATCAAAATATTTATCTTATGGAAAAATGTTCAGTTCTAGCCGTGACAGTAAATTGTTAAAAGAACTAAAAATGTAAAATAAATTTCTCCAGAATGTTTAAACAAAAAAGTCAATCAAATATGGTACATCATATTTTCAATTTTCACATCATATCTGTCTAAACTTCAATGAAGCTACTCACTGCAAAATCCACAAACTAATAATCATAAATCAACTTATGTTAAACAAAAAATATTCTGCACCATATGCTGCCTTTTAGTTAGATAATAAAACAATTTCGCAGGCTTATGCAACAGATTTTAATGTCTGTTTATGTTTCAGGCTTTAAAACGCGAATCTTCCGCAACTCGTCAAATTTTTACGACCTCATATTTTTCTGCTCCATTGAAGATCATAGAGGAATATAATAGAGTGAAAAACAATAGAAACTATAGAAAGCGCACATGTTTGTAATAAAACTTATAGAATTAGTTATTTAATAGTGCTATAAAATTCTAATCTTTGCAAGCGCATAATTAAGTGATAAAACAATCTATAGGTAGGTTCCTTAGGCGTGCCAAAGCCTTTAATAAGATACAAAAATATTAAAAACAGTGAAGATAGGTAATATTCAAGAAGAATAGTAGGGGTACATACGAGTAAAAAAAAAATATCAGAAAACCTGATAAATCATGCCAAACACAGCAACTCATCAAACCGAAGTACAGAAGTACAGAAGAAATTATATTTTTACGATAAATTAAAGAAAAACAAGAAAATGCCAACAGATCAAAATCAACTAGGAAGGATAGATTAGGTATATGCAAACAACGGAAAAGCATTTCGTATAATCGGGGAATCAAGGAACAGCAATTGTACAGCAAGCAAGAATTGTAACAATTATTTAGTTATCTTTAGTGATATAAAGCCGGAAATTTTCCGAAAGTTGAAAATTTCCGGAAAAATTTCCATGACGAAATCGGAAAGTTTATGAAAATTAAATTTCGTGCCAATGTTACGGTGAAATGTTAACTGTTACTAAATGAGTTCTACCAGAATAAAGTACCAACGTACTGTGATAATATTAGACCTGGATGTTTTTTTTTTTTTGGGAATGCAGTCAAAAGGACTCAAAAAATTAAAAACAATCAGTGTTGTTGCCAAGCTTTCGGAAATGTTTATTGCCTTTTTCAAGACAAACCTGAAATTAGTAGTGAAACTTTGTAAAATTTGAACTTGAACTTCTAAATTATAAAAACACAAAACATATTAAAATATTACTAGAACTGTATAAGGCAGAGTCACAATTATTTTACTTTTAAAAATAACTAGATAATGTTACCATAGTATATCAAAGACAGTCTTTGATATACTATTCCCATTGAGGTGAGTTTTTTTGTGGAAGTAAAAATTCATAGTAGCATCTACAAAATAAACTTCGAAAACAATAATTAGTTTTAGAGATATAAATAATAAAAAAATTCAGTTCCATTATTTTTACTGCTTCTACATGTTTCCCGAATTTCTTCTGCATAAAACTGGGACATCCGGTATAAAGAGACTTATTCTTTCTATTCTAAGTGTAAATTAAATAAAATTATTTCATTTGTTGATTGTTGGCCTTCAACAGACCAGACCAATTCAATTTCGAAACGTGGTTGAAATCGGAAATCTCTATATTTTTAAAAAGATGTAAAAATAAGACTCGATAATTTTATAACGTTATTGAAGATGACATAAGGCAATTTTTTCAAGTATGTCCGTCAGCTGTATATATTTGAGGTTAACGTATAGGAAATTTGTATATATATTGATCGAAAAGATATTAGTTGTATAGAAGTAACGAAATAAAAAAATATGTATGATATTATAGACAAGATTAAGCTCAATTTCTTATATGAGGTAATACAACACACTGTATATGATTTCAAGAATTACTAGCAATGAATGGTCTCCCAAAAAACGAATTCCTATCTCAACATTTACTCCGACCTTTTTTTTCTGGTCATCGAAGATTACATTTCCCAACCCGCAATTTCTTACGGTCCCCTGTGTCCTTGACATTTCATCTGTTTTTATCTAACAATCTATATTGCTACTAGGGAATATGCTGAGGAATATCTCAGCCAAGTCATAGAACAAATAATGAACTGATACAGCGTCTTGCGTCGCACCCTCAGATCCAATCTAACATCAACTGAAACTGAAAACTGTTATGAAACATTTGGGAGGGTCAGGCATATTTCCATCAAGCTTTTTTTGATTGGACGTTTTACCTCGCCTTAGTGTCAGGGATCCGAATTGGGAGATATAATGTAGGTTCGTACATCACGGGTATCCTTTTATAATCTGTACTTGTGTAATCTGTCTAAAGGATGATTTCTGTAAATGAAAGTTGACCGTCCAATCTCGCAATTAGTTAAAAACAACGAGAATATATTTTCACAGAGTGGCTGTCCGTAGACCACCAGACAACCACATGGAGATGAAACCTTGACGAAAACTGGACAATGCTGAAAATATATTTTGCAAAAGATAAAACTTCAAGCTTTCATAACACTTTTATAAGAAAAACAGTAGCTATGGAAGCAAAATTATTTATAGGGAAAAGTAAAATCTTTTAATGGCAGGTATTATTATTATACTTTTTTTAGCTGATGTTTGGATATTATTTTCCGATATATTTTCAAAAATGTGAACACGTATACCTATTATTATATTGCATAAATTGCACGATATAGTGTGCCGTGAAATATCTAGCATTACCATATAAATGCTCTGTATTACAGTAAAAACTAAATTAAAATATATAATTTCACATATTATAAATATTGTTCTACGTGGCCATCATTTATTTCAATACATTTCTCATATACTTTAAGGGCATGATTTCTGGAATCTATAAGAGAATTGTTGGAGTTTCTCTTAATTCCTGTATTATACTTGTAATTTTTTGTTTCAGCTCCTCAATATCATAACACGGAGTGTTTTGCGGAGTGTCAATATTTTGAAAATAAAAAAGTTTTATCACATCGAAATGTTATCAAGATAAATTGATAACACAGTACACACACACGTATAACATCTACCGAAATAGATAGTTGGCCGACTACAGGTAGTGCTCACTCAGGAGTCAAGCATTACCGGGCACGTGACTCAGACGTGACTTGACTTACATCAAAGGCTACACAAGATACGATCAAATAAAAATATTTTGAAAGAAGCCAACATTTTACAGATTCCTTATTTTAATTTGATTTTCTCTAAGTGGGCAACATTTCCAATGAACATAAATTAAGTTTCATTAAAAACGAGAAATTTTATTTATCAATAGGATCGGTCTGTTTGCACGCTCTTATGATGAAGAGTAAATATTCAGACCAAACTTAGATGTCGCAAAATTCATACTAGAACACCGTAATTTAGATATTTTTATTTTTTGTCAGTACTGCAGTAATATTTAATTTACAAGTACGAAAGAATAATAACGCCAGTTTCCACTTGCGTCCTGATGGTCCTTACATTAATAAAGTCCTGGCCCTGTAGGGCTGCTATACGCAGTAACATGAGCACACAATATTTCTAAATAATTATTTAGTTGCCGTTTTTACCGGTTTGTAACAAACAATGGTTAGAAGATTAGATTAGGACAATAATTATTATACATAAATGACAAACAAAATTGAACACCAGGCAATGGCAGTGATAACGTGACTTTAACGCAAATGCTGAAAGTACCGTAAATATCACTTATTTTATCTTTGTTTGTGTTCATTAGTTTTGCATTTCATTAGAAGCTTCATAATATATCAAGAGACAGGACACGCTTTCACTTTTGTATCGCTCAATTTTAATTAGCAATACAGATAAACGATATAGGGACTTATTCCCCTATTAATATTTCCAGAGGAGCAATTACTTTATGCCTACCCAGCTGACAAATTCCAATTATATAAACATAAATAAACACCTTGTCATTAAAAAAAGCTACTCGATTCATTATAAAATATTCGCTGGGAGTCGGCTAACTTTGTATACTAAAAAATTAATTGATACCTCGGCATTTTTTCGTTGTCGAATTTGGTAAAAAAGCCGCATATAATTGGCGGTCGTCTACTACGCAGTAATTTTGTTTTAATATAGAAAGTAAAAAATACATGTTTAAAATATGTCCACTGATGTTCTTAGAAAGAATGTTAATTTAATATAAAAGTAAAAAATGTTGGTAAAATATAGGTACCTACTGATGTTCTTTGAAGGAATTTTCTAAACAAATATTTTAATTGCCAGCACAATATTAGTGATCCAAATTGCCGATGAGGGCGCTGAAAATTGTAAACAAAATAGAGGAAGATGAGGAAAAATTCTACATTTATTAATGTATTCATTATTTACCAATTAGCGTCCAATTGCAATAAATATAGTGACTTTGTGCTAGTGTGCGTTTCGCCTACCAAGTTGGCATCATATGGAGATGATGAGACAACTGGATGATTTTAATCATCTGCAGATGATGCCAACTTGGTAGGCGAAACGCGCGTCGAGTGCAGTGTAGTGTTTTGGTGTTATGTGGAAAAGTACGTCAGTATTATCTTCACACCAAAGGCTCTAACCCCTTTCAAGATTAGGGTGTACTAAACAATATAAACTTTGGTAAAAGCAGTTATATTATGCACCATAACTGTAAGTGAATTATCACATGAATTTTTGTTGAAACATGTTAAGGGTTGAAGTAGTTTGTATTGGAGTAAAATTAGTAACTAGTGATACGCACAAGTATTGAAAACACGCAGCAATTATATAGATTCGACCGCCTGGCCAAAAACAATATGAATGAATGCTTATCGTTTAAAAATAATATTAGAAATGGGAGAAAATCGCTGTCGCGATTTTCGTTCCCCTTTCTAGCCCTATCGGGGGTCCAGGCCTGCGGCCTGGGGTCACCCTTCGGGTGACAAAAGCATCTGGAATAATATTATTTTAAAGAAAATTCATATTAAAGAAATTTTGTAGCTGGAATGATGATGTAATTATACTAAACGATTTTTTTTTAATATTTTGATGAATTGTAAGGGTTTAAGGGTACTCTATTGTAGATGGTAAAACATCATAATATTTTAAGTACTGAATGGGACCAAAAATATTGTAGATATTTACTATTGTAAGCTAAAATGATGAATTTAACAGACTGCCTTAATGAACGAATTAATTCCAAACCTTACGTGCAGAAAGAATAAAAGCTACGGATAATGAAACAGAATAACTAAATACTAATACTAATAAATAATTGGAATTAAAAAGTAAAAAAAAAAAGTTTGCCTCGACCGTGACTCGAACTCGCGAAATCAGCATTATCAAGTTTTGAATCGTATAAGACTTTCCCGTTGCTCTACCAAGCCTGTTGTCAAATGTTTACCTTGAGACGTTTAAGTATATAAACTGTACGTGTCAACCTGAAAAAACTATTTTTACCGATTTTCTAATTCGAAAAGCATTTCGCTTCAATATTTTGGTAATCAGAAGTGTTTCGCAGTCAGTATTATTGATTCCGTTAGCAATATTTGTCGTAGGAAAATAACCTATCTGAAGTTTAATTAATTTGACAGTTTTCGTGGGAGGTGCTTGTCTCGTTAGTGTAATCTCAGATCGGCATATAAAATGAGAAAGAAGTTGAGACGGATGCGACTCGAAATTTTCGAAGACGAAATAGACGTAAAAGGAGTCGACGTACGGTCTCGAAAAAAAATCTCAAAGGATTAGAGAAAGGAATGAACGAAAATTTTGCAGAGATTTTTTGAAAAGGCGTTTAAATTGGGAAAACGCGTAGGAAACGGGACGAAAATACCCCTACGCATTGGAGAAAGACCGGGGGCGACCTTCGGTGGTCCGCGGAGATCGTTCCGAGATCGCCCCTCGGAGGAGATAGCTTTGAAACTTTGTGGATTTGGGGACCGAATTTAGAGCGAGACAGAATCGACGCGTTTTAATATATATGGATAAAATTATCTTATATAGGCCTTCTTATATAGTCACAAAGTTTGACTTGAGCAAAATCTGGAGCGGTCAGATAATTTGCATGTGGTTGGCACAAATGCATGAACATGTAGGTAAACAACACCACAATTCGACGCTTCGTAGCAGCGAAGTCTTATCCTGACCTGCTTGTGAATTTAATATTTTCGGTGTTCTGTGACTAGTTGACTACATACACACTACATACATACTCTAAACGGTTTACATAATGATTTTATCTGGTTTGTATTTTTGTTAATAATATTATAATGTCAAAAAAAGAAAAATAATTCATTACAGAGTTTATTAAGGTGTATAAATCTTTTCCTTGTCTCTGGAAAGTAAAATCCACGTTCACATAGCGATAGAAACGGTAAATGTGAAGCTTATGATAATTCGTCTTCGTGTTCCTTCGCACAGTTTTGCTCCCACTAGCCGAAATCTGAACGGTACTGGTGGACAAATTTGTGCAAATTTAGACTGATTAAAACGGGTACAACAACTCAGTTTTATTTTCGCAAATTAGCTTGCACAAATCAATTTGCGCAAATGGCATGAGTGTGAAAATAGATGCATGGAACGCACGATCAATGATCGCCTTTTCAAGTGTTATAAGTATATAGGTTGCCTCAATTGACTTTAAATAATGATTTGCAATTGATTTGGTATCTTACAATTTTCTGTTACAAACGATCGGTTAAGCGCACGGGACCTATTCTAATAAAATTCTGGTAAAACCTCATTACTCACTTTGCAATATGGTGGCCGTGGAACTGAGCAGTCCCTGGAGCGACCTCGAGTTGTGCCGCAGGAGTGCTGCGAAATCTTTCTGGCCCTGCTTTCTCAAGAGCGCCTCGGTTTTGTCGTCGCAGCACTGGCCGCCACAGATACTTCCTGCAAAAAAAAAAACATCTTAAAATTTAAGAATAGTAGATAGTTCAGAAAAAATCCAGCACTTAAAAGCAGTAGAATCAGTTTCATCTGCAATTTGAGTCAAACATTACTTATAATATAATATTTGCCTCTCATAATTGTTAATTTCATATCTCGGTTTACTAAATGACAGATTAGAGCCTAAATCAAAGAATACATTATTAAATCTACTGGCAGGGCTCTACGTTTCTTAAAGTGTATGAACCTTTGATAGATTTTACCTTAATATAATCCAAATATGTTCTTTAATTTTCCAGGAATTTACCAAGGAAATTTTAAGAAAGGATGCCGGTGTATTAAATTTAATTTTGCCTTTCGGTAAAATTGACAATTCCTGTATTATTATCCTCGTATGTAAATAGTGACGAAAATCTTTAGTTTATCGATTTTTTTATATAAATCAAAAATAACTTTTCTCGCATGTCTCCAACGAATAACTTCAATTACTGAATGGTACCTAAATATGACATACAAAACGTTTTTACAATTTTTTCAAACATAAAACTAGTTCTAAAATATGTATTTGACTTCCACTGCGCGATCTTAGGCGATAATCGAAAAACAGAACCAACGAAGGTACTTTTCTGAGCACTTACAATACAAGGTGTCCATCTATGATTAGTGTAATCCAGAGTATCATTTCTATGTCCATCTGTGAGTTTTATGACAAACTGACAACATATTTCTTTTGTTATACATTTATCACGGCACATTTTGAATATATTTTCATTTATACAGGGTGACTCAGTTAAGGCCATGATATTGCCCATGGCCTTAACTGAGTCACCATGTATTATAAATGAAAATATATTGGGAAATTTGAAATAGAACACCCTGTATTTTTGTCACCCTGTCATTAAAATTGCCTTTAATTGTGCTCTACAGAAGTATTTACTTTCTTAAATTTGAATGTTGCCTTATTGAGTTATTTAGAAATATATGTGATAAAAATTGCCGAATGATAAAAATAAGAGTGTTGGAAAGCAGCTACACAAATGTCAATTTTTTTACATGTCATTCTTCTCAAATTGCGTTTTAAACACATTTGGAAGAATGCCTTCACAATTTTCTGCTGGTGAATGTGTTGATGTTATCAATTTTTGGTAAATGTCGAAAAAATTGTAGAGAAGCAATCCGTTTATATCAACGGCGATTTCCTGAAAGACCAGTACCTTCACGTATGAGTTTTGCTCGTGTGGAAACTAAGATGAGAACTGGATTATTCCCTTCCCATTTGAAACATTCCCATCACTTAGCACCGACTAGGAATGATGAAACGGTAATAATGTTTTGGCATATGTATCAGTTAATTCACATACTTCAGTACGGATTATAGCAGATGAAGTCGATGTTAGCAAATCTACGGTACAGAGGATTTTAAAACAACATCAGTACAATCCTTTTAAAATCCAACTTGTCTAGGCATTGAAGCCCGCTGACTGACCGGCGGTTGCAGTTTATTGCTTCAATTCATGTTTTATTAGATGAAGATCCGACATAACCGACAAAATTTTGTGGACCCATGAATGTAAATTCCATAACAATGGTGTTGTTAATCGGCATAATTATTGGAACCAATAAAATCCCCACTGGATCCCCGAAACACATTTTCAAACAATATGGGGAGTCACGTGTAATGCGGTTGGTTTAATGGATGTATGTATAATAGGCCCATATTTGTTTCACGAAAATTTAACAGGGGAAAGATATTTACGTTTCCTTGAAATGGATCTTCCATAGTTATTAGAAGAAATTCCACTTGCGGAACGTTCACATATATGGTGGGTACAAGATGGAGTAACAGCTCACAATCATCAGAATAATAGTAGGTCTCCTAACAGGACACTGTAGGCTAAATAGGCACATGAATCTTATGGGACTGTCAGAAGATGCAACTTGCAGATTCTGTCAAGAAGAAGAGGAAACCTCAGTACACGTACTGTGCCAGTGCGAAGGCCTGACAAGACTGAGATTTCAAATACTTGGGGAAGGAAGACCAAGAGCCAATAGTTACATGGAAGAGCTTCTATCAAGGCTGTGGAGTCTAATGCAAAGGACAAAGCTGGACAGAGTGCTCTAAATAGGTTGGGAGTGCCACAATAGATCTTCTAGGTCGCGGTGGACCAGGCCAGGGGGCCGACTCCTACATAAATCTAATCTAATCTAACAGCTCACAATTCAAGAATTGTTACTGATTATTAAGATATTCACTCTCCTGATAGATAGATTGGTAACAAAGGCCCGACTATTCCATTGCCGGCACGTTCCCCTGTTCTGTCACCGTTGGATTTTTCTTCTGGGGATATCAGAAAAAATGTGTTTATTCAAATCAATCTGCTGATTTAAATGATTTAAGAATAGAATAAGGCTAGCTTGCAATAATATTACAACTGCTATGATACGAGCAGCATGTCGTAAAGAATTTTGCCGGCGTTTGGAAGCTTGCCTATCTAAAAAAGTAAATACTGCTGTAGAGCAAAATAAAGACAATTTTAATGAGACAAAGAAATACAGGATGTTCTATTTAAAATTTACCAACATATTGCCCCTGCCCTTAAATGAGTCACCCTGTATAAATGAAAACTTATAAACTCATAAATTTATAACAAAAGATATCTCTTGTCATTTTGTCGTAAACTTATCGTAATCAAGATATCAGCTGTCACGTTATATCTAGGACACCCTGTATAGGAAGTAAACTGTATTTCCAAAATTGTATTGAACATAATATTGCATCAGAAGACTGTTGCGTTCAAATTGTACAATTTTTCATTTTTTTCTTGTACTAAACCGACAGCAATGCTGACGCGGGAGGGAAAACATTATTTGAACTATTTGAAGTTGAACAGCGCTCGAAGTATGATTGGAATCGAATTAATTAATTCGTTATTAAACAATGTCGCAAAGGCACATCAGCAAAATAATAACCGTCGAAATGATTTTACTGGGAAACCATGAAACACGAAACGCCAGCGAACTATCAAAGGATGATGATGTGATTCGAAATCTGCGTTCCAAATTGTACTGTAAACATAATTTAATTGAATCGCTTCTAATTAATTACACAGCAGTGGAGTTCTTGCAATTAGAGATGCAGTTTACCATTTTCCCTCAATACTAGGAAGAAATATGGTTGGTATAAAATTATGTTCAGTCTACTGGAATATTATCATCTTACAACAATGAACTGATCTATGGTAGGACATTTTCAAAAAGAGAGCAACAATTTCAAAATAGATAACAATATTTTATGATATACAAGTTGCTTAACATCTGGATTCTGCCACTTGGAGTACTCGTAGTCCATCGCCAAAATGAACTCTCTTAATTTCGTAGTTATACCCATTAAAGTACCAAATCGATTAAAAAATAAAGCTTTAGTGACGACATGCTCAGAATGTTAATCGATCTCGCCAAGGCCTACTCCAAATTCGTGATAATCAGAAAGTCTATCTACAGCCCTATAGGTCGGTAATTATACAATAATTACTGGTATTTGCATGTGCGAGGGGTAATTCAGTAAAAAAATTTGTACACGGAAATTCCTCTTGCAGGGAAAAATCCCCGAAATTCCCCAAAAATTCCCTGAAATACCCCCAAACGTTTGAAATTCCCTGGATATACTAAATTGTCATCAAATCCCCGAAATTCCCCAAAATCGTCCACAGTTCCCCGAAATTCTCCAAATTACCCCGCAATTCCCCATGGCATTTTGAAATTCCCAACAAAATAGATCGTGCCTCAGATATAACAATTTGAGAATGAAGAAAACATTTTTTGTAAAAGATATTCTTATGAATAAAGTTAATAAACATTTTAATGGATAAATTACAAATTTAAAACAAAATAATAACATAACAAAAACATTTAACAAGTATTTTCTTATATTACAGTCAGTCTTTTCTTTTAGGAGTTGAGGGTACAGCTTAACAATAAAGTAAACGTATAACGTATTTTGTTAAAAGATATTACAGTATTACATAAGTTTCAAAAATAAAGAAAAGTATTTAAAAAGTCTTTTCTTTTATTTCAGTTAAGATAGTCAGTACAGTACAGTTTGAGTAACAATAAAATAAACGTAAGATATATTCTTTTAAAAGACAATACCATATAGTATAACAAATTTATAAATTGTTTGTTGGGAGATTTCGTATATCGTTATATTTTTTATTTATATCCAATAAATCAACCCGTTTTAGCTCAAAAGGTTCTGAACCCAAAAGAAAGATTGTAGAGATTTTAAGAAAAATTAAACATGTACCATTGAAATTCCCCAAAATACCCAAAAAATTGTCGAAATACCCTGAAATTTCCCAAAATACCCCGAAATTCCCCGCAATTCCTTGAAATCCCCCCAAAATTCCTCAATTTTTTCCGAAATTCCCCCTGCTTGTACACTAAAAGACCCCAGTGATTCGCCCCTCGCGTGTGGGGTTCATCGAGACTAGAATTAGCCTAAGCCTTTGATATTTTTTTGCATGCAGAAATATGATTTTTACAGATACCATTGTTTTAAAGTATCCAGTTGGATCCATTACCTTTGGAATCGTTATCCTACTATTACCGAGAGCAATTTAACGCTAGAATTAAGATACTACGGGCTTTGCGCAATAAAGTTTATTAGTGCGATAAAAAGGTGCTTACTCCAACAAATTATTACTAATTTTCTGCTATAAACATGCTGATATAGATTCATATCTCAGCGTTTACATGACCTCCTAGACGAACTTAGTATTGTGATGCGAATAACGATAACGCTATGCAGCACGCTACTTATTATCATTTAAAGTAAAATTTGCTGCAGTGGGTACTTAAACCAGCTATGAAAATTGTTGTGGAAAACCCTTTCCTACCTTATCCATTGCAATAACCGGAAGTCATAATAAATATATTTAAGAAAACTCAGAAAGGGATTAACATTGTATTGGTATTGACAGTTTAGAAACTAAGATACTCAAAACATTGCTTCCATAGTAGTCATTGCCCTTTATCACGAACCGCTGAGACTCAAGGATGCCATTATATTCAAGAAATCAACATGCTACCATGAACTAACGTGACCTAAGTTCACCTTCAGTCATAAGTAGCGTCCAATCCTTGTGGGTAAAGGGGTAGAGAATCATTAGTAGGTGATTACTGCTGATGTTTTTAAAAAACCAGTGTCACAAGAACGTAGAGCAAGAAATTGGCCATTTATCAGAAATGTTCACGCTCAGCATATCGGATCAGTCTCGAAAGTATAACACAAAACGATATACAGGGCTCTTTAAAAGCGCACAATTAGCTGCTTAAGGTTTCCTTAAGGTAAATAGTAAGAAAATAATTAATTATATAAATATATTATTTGCTCGATAATTTAATTAACTTTACTATTATTACGTTTAAAAAATTAAGCGATCAGGGTTATGTTAGCTTAGAGTATGACACCCTTTACAATTTTGAGCAAATGCGGAAAACCAATGAATAAAATAGTTTCAAGTTCCACATTTTTTGATAAAAATATAACTAGCCAACATTATAATTAATATTACAACATGGAGAAGAAAGTTTAGAATACAAATTTTATAAAACAACAAAGTCAAATAAAGAACATACAACTACTTACTTGTATTACACGATATATGCTAAAAATAAGACAATACAAATTTGCTTTATGTATAAAAGGATCCTATATCGAACTACCGGATTTACAGCCTCCTTTTCAAATATAAACGTACAGGAATAATATATATCTTATGTTCCACCAGGATTCTTCTTGTTTTATGCACTCCGATTCTAGCTGAGATGTATTTGGAAATATTGGGAGTAAATGGAAATTGTATAAAAACGTGACTGTGCATGCATTCTTTCAAGTCGCATACCATCCATGCAAGTCCTACATATCGAATAAAATTTAAATATTAAAAATCATAAGAGAGATTGGACCAGTAAATGTTTCTTCGGATTTGAGGAATAATGCTCTTATAAGTACTAGGTACATATTAGGATTATCTCAAAAAATAGTCAGAATTGAAAACTGAAAATTTGTACTCGTATATAGGGGTTTATCAAAAAGATCTATTCAATGAAAATAGTGTCAACTTCCTCGCGTTTCCGGTTATACAGGAAGTCATCATCAACTTGCTTATTTTAAATGTAACACCCTATATATTATTGCAAGTGTGCAACAATGGCAAACATACGGCAAACAATGTTGCCGTATTGTTGTCCTAAAGCTTTCCTTCTGTAATTTCCATTGATAGCCAAGTAGCCTCTGGTCTGGATTTAGGGTCAGTAGGTTCCTGATATCGTCCTGGAAGTGATCATGTAAAACATGAGAGGAAGATTCAGATACTGCAACCGTTCTGAATATGATAGTGTATGGATCTGAGGAATTTTTTTTGTTGCTCGACGCTGAACATTTTCGATAAGTTTCATGGCTTTGATGAGATGTGGCGACCAAATTAGTGCAGCATATTCCAGAAGTGGTCTATTATAAAATTTAAATAGGAGGCGAAATAGTTGAGGTGTGTGATTTTGGAAAACTTTTGAACAATGGGTAACAAGTTTAGTTGGCTCTTTTCGATATTTTGCCAATGTGACTGGACCAGGCAAATTTGACATTGATAGTGACACCTACATCCAGTTGCTCTTTGGTTGAAGTAATAGAATTATTATTAACCAAATAGATGTAGTGGCGGTTATTGTTACCCATACTGTGCAAATACAGTGCATTTAAACGTGTTAAGAGGAACTAGTCACGTATCACACCATTTTTTTTCTTCATCAAGACTATATTGAATATTGAACAGAATTTTAGTTTGTGAGAGGATCAGCGAACAATTTTGTACCGTCGGCATAAAAGTTCAATAATTATCTCCGTAAATAGCTAGGGTACGTTTATTTTTCTACCTATTGGTATTTTGACATAACTTTTACATCTGCATGCATATTATAATATAACATAAAAAATAATATAAAGTACTTATAACATAAAATGTAATATATCAAAATATAATATAAAATATAATATACCTTAAAGTCATAACAAAGAATAATGTTTTAAACAGAACGTTGATTTTAGACATTTTTGCACAACATAGTACAAGGATGATAAAAGAATTATGAAAACAAACTCAACTAAAAATATAAACAAAAGGAAAATTTTATTTGCAAAAACAGAAATAATGTCTTAAATTAAAACATGCAAATTCCTGGCCGTTAATATTCTTAGGTTCTAGATGAGCAATAAATTGTAATTTTTTGTATATTATCGCCGGCAGTTACAAAATTTGTTTCATGTTACCTTTGTCGCATAAGATATTTTAAAGTTGCTAAACCATATTGATCTACTACCTTTTCAAGTATAACCCCACAGAACGGAAGACAACCACAGTAATATATTAATATAAATAAATAATATAATCTGCTCAATAACCAAAATATATTGCCCGTCTAGTCTATCCGAGGAAAAACTTGATTATTTTTCTCCATACTGCATATTAAATAAAAGCAGATTTATAGAAATTGGAATGAATAAAAGATTCTACTATTTAATAAAAATAAAACATTAACTTCGTATTAAGGGACCGATCATTCCGGAGAATTTATTTATCGGGATTATTACAAACTCGCCCATATACGGTAATATGTCATCATAAGGCTTCCTTCCCTTCAAATAAACCCTACACCCTGCCTCGTTTACTTCCGTCGTCACTTCCATTTTGGTCTCAAAAACATGAATCACAGCTCAGTAACTCTATACTATTTACTTCTTAACAACTTCAATATATCCTAATAAAGATCATTTCATCAGAGAATATTTGGTATCAAATATATATTTTTTATATATGGTCACATTATTTTAAAAAAAGTACAATTTCCAACTAGTCATTCATAATTTAATTTTATATTTATACTATTATAATGAATATATTTTGCTCCAAATACAAAAAGAAGATTCTGGATGATAGAATGGTTTTTGGAACGTCAAAAATTTTCACATATGAAACTGGTAAAAAAATTAAGGGAATGTAGCTCACATGATTTAAGAAACTACCTACGTATGAATGATCAATTTTCCCTTTATTTTCCACAATGTGGGATGTTGCCGATAAATTTCAATAAGCTGTGGGACGAATTGCGTGGTTTTATCACCCATTTTTGTAAATCTGCCTGAAGCCTCAACAAAATCTTTCAACCTGTCTAAAATTTCATCTGCAGGCGAAATCTTACGATCGGAGCGACATACACACACAGTCTTTTTCTGTTAACTATAACTACAGGCAGCGGACCTGTCGACGATCTGCGTGTGTGTGTCGATGAATGGACTTACGGCAAGCGGCCTGAAGGCCACGGCCTGTAGGTCGTCTGGAAATGAGTGGGGCACTTTAGGCTAATAACATCCATCAATCCTATCAAATGGTATCAAATACCATCAATACTAATAACAAAATACTGTATTAGTAGCAGTAAAGGCAATATCGAAAGTGCAATAACTGAAAGTGCAAATATCTGGAAAACTACTTAAGATAACCACAAACAGAAATATATCGTTGGATTAAGAAAAATATGATTTACTTTTGCAGCATATATGTATAGGAGTTAAACAAAATAAGTATATATAGGGTGTTCCTTAAAAAAATGTTTTTGGTGCATTATATCATATACCATAGCATTTGGTACAGTTTTTAAGGAATTAAAATTTTGAAATAGGAATTAAATTTTAGGTACAGGAAAAGTCACATGGCTCTGGTTTTCTACACAAAAAAATATGTTGAGAATTAAGACTATAAGGAGGGGTCAGCATTATCAAAGTTTACAGAATAAATAGGTATATATTCTGTAAACTTTGGTATTACATAGTGTACCTGATTGTAGAACCTATGTTGAACACACCATTCAAATCGATAAGCTTCAAGATACAGATTTTTACTTCATATCGTCACTCTATAATCCCAAATAAGGTAAAACGATAGAGATAGCCGGGGACTTTTCGGCTAATATAAAACATGCAGTGAGGTTTTTTAGTGTGGCCCGAATTTTTGCCTTTGCTAGTTGCTAGTAAAAATTATACTTAGATAATTTACCTCTGATTAGTTCAGTATTACTTGACACAATTAAATAACTGTTTATCGAGATGTTTATATAACTTGAACGATATTTTATTTTAAGTGAGGTCTTTCAATTTAGTGCCAACGTTGTATAATTGTACCCTGATAGATGAACCCATTTTCATATATAAAAAACTCACAGATTTCGCAATTCTTGCAACCATCGGAGTGCATTGAAAATTAACTAAGAAAATTTGGAACCATAGAAAGCTTGCAAAAGTTACCTTCTAATTTGAGAACTTACAGACTTTGCCACCTTCTATATCACATTCACATGAGAGCTCAGATTCTCAGACTTGCAATTTGCAATATACGAATACGATTGTCAAACTTTTATAATTTAGTTACCTTCTAATTTGAGAACCTACCATTTGCGACTTACAGACTTTACCACCTTGTATATTACATTCACATGAGAGCTCAGATTCCCAGACTTGCAATTTGCAATATACCTACGAATACGAATGCCAGACTATGCGCCCACGCCGCCTGCTCTACTCGGTCCGCCACTACCTAACCATGTCGGTGTGACATGCTCATCGCGTTACACTTTTCATCGAAACATACCCATATACGAACCTTCGCGATCCTACAAGCATTTTCAATGCTAAAAACATTAAACGGCAAATTAAGGTGCATACAGATGATCCAACTACAGGAACGTGTTACATTACAGACTCGGATCGCCTATCTGCACCCAGCTTTAGCTCATAGAAAAAATTAAATTTAAATTCCTACTAGAATGTTAACTTTAACTCTTAACAAACGTTCATAAAAACGTATTTTACGTTTTCAGCTGTGCTTAAATCCGATTATATTTTAATTTATAACAGAAATACCTACGTGATAATAAAATTCAAGAGGTAAACAAACACTTAATTAATGAACTCCCCAGAACATACCGTATTCTCTTTGATGGCGGATCCCTTTAAATCGAGTTTTGTAAACAATTTTACTCGTAAACGTGTTCGAAATTGTTGCAAATACGCTTGGGAAATCTAAACCTATTTTCCGTATTACCATTTGATTACTGAAATAAAAGGACAAAAGCAGTTTCGACTTCAAAAGCAAGATTTTCCAGAGTATTACTAAAACTTGTGATTAATGATTTGATCGGTTTTTTGCGATGTATTAAGTTAGGAGACGTAAGTAGGGCAGTTAATAAATGAAATTTATTACGATTATTATTAAATTACGATTATTAATATTATTTTATTAAAACGCGATTATTATTTAAACTTATCTAAATGTGTTTCTTCCGATTAAGGTATACAAGAGTGATATACCAGAAATATATCCCCGGCTCTGTATCTAACACCCTTATTCGTTCATCAATTTTATAATTTTAAAAACTGTGTTGTCAGTTTCTTCAACCATTTTATTGAGTGATATTGAAAAAGCATATTTTCTAAATTATGTATAAATTTTTGCAATTATATATTTTAATAGGGGAATAACTCTTAACAGTAAATGATATACAGGGTGGTCCACCGGGAACTTCATCGATCGATTGTGGCATCGATCGACATAAAACTATATTCACAGAAACTCTGAAAATTTGGTACTGTACTAAAGTCGTTGGGGGGCACTCGAGGACACTTGACAACATATTTTCAAGATGATGGCATTTGCGGTTATACCAGAGGTAGATGCCGTTATTTTAAATGAAACATCCTGTATATTATTACATTTTTAGATTCTACGTACAATCTAAATACATTTCATGTATAATGTCCTATACCTAAGTCTACCCGTTTTTGACATATTTAAAATTTTATGTCAAAAATGACGTTTGCAGACCGGAAAATAATGATAAATTATTCCTATACGGAAACCTTTATTATTTAATTTGAGTCGGCTTCCTCGTAGAAGAGGACCTATTTTAGTAGTCTTTATATGATATTTTGATAATTACTAATACAGGATGATCAAAAAAGAAGAATAAAAATATAATAATTGAAACAACTGTCGAAAGTTAATTTTTTCAAATCGAAACTCGCTGTTTTTATTATTTTAACTTGTTTAGCTTCAAAAATTACGTGTAATAAAACAGGTGTCTAAAGCTAATAGTTTCAGTTCAGTTTCAGTTTATTCAACATTATACTATTTCAATTTACAATTTTACAACAACTTAATTTTTACAATTTACAATATTAACTTTTTTAGTTACAAACCCGCCTAAGCATAGCTTGTGTGCGGTATTGAACTACGTTATTATCTTACGTTATTATCACGGCTAATAGGTGCGTGACTTGAAACTATTTGACTAAAATATACTTGAAATAATAAATTTTATGAAATAAAACTCCTGCAACAAAGAAAAAACATACATTTTCGATATAATGGATCAAACGCTAAAAAATAAATCGAAAGCGGACGCGAAAACAATAAATTCCTTATAAACTATTCCGCGGCGTTCCTTAATCCAAGCTGAAAATTTTTAAAAACAGGATATATTGGTATACAGGTTAATTGTGACCCTATTTTTTGGAGTATACATAATGGCGCCATAGCAAAACTACAACTCCATTTCGATTTATATAAACCTCAGGCTCTACTCATTGCCTGAGATGAGGATGCTAAGGTAAGGATGATAATAGGCACCTATATATGTAAAGTGCACTACATACCTACCTAAATGTGATGCCGATGTTAGACGTAAGTACATTTAAAACTGAATAATGGATAAGGCAGATAATTAAACCATTTCCATTTACCCTTCAAAAATACTCATACCTACTAATGTTTTATATAGTGGAGTATCAAAAAGAAATATAACAAAGCAAATATTAATTGTTCATTTTAAATAATAATTGAAGTTCTTTTCTTTGGAGTCAATGTGTACTTTTTTTATTCTAAAAAAATGTTTTTTGCGTAATCATTTAGAATAAGAAATTTTAAATGGTTTGTGTCAATTTAGTAGCTGCCTACCAAACCCAATATTTATATCCAAATGTTTCTTCAATGTTAAACTGAAAATTTAAAAACTGTTCCATTAATTTGAAGATTATTAGGTACCCATTTAATAATAAACAAGTAATACAATTTGTTAATCACTTTGTGAAACATATTTATACTAATTAGAAAATGTCTGCATAACATGATAACAAACCATATGAATGGTATTTACCACATAAAATTAAAAAAAAATTACTTACTCCAAAAATCAGTTCAAATAATATTATATAATCGTTAGAAGAAATGCCAATATTATATTCTCAGAAAAATCTCAGTACTCGATTAAAAAGCAATAAAAAAAAGATTTTAAAATTTTAAAACTAAAATGTTCTCAAATAAGGTTGGGAACATTGAAAAATACTAGTTTGAAAAATAAAATAAAAAGTAATTACCTAAATTACGTCATAAATCTGTCGTAAATCACGATCACAATGCAGATAAGGAATGCAGTTTTCGTTCAAAAATCTATATATTCTGCATATGTACAGAGTATTCGTGTATATTTTGACCCCTATCTACAGGGGTTATTAAGAAAGTTAGAAAAAAAGTTTAAATACAAAAGTTGTTTGGTTTTTCAAGTATTATCGTTTGGCTAAGTCGAAAAAAAATTGCATGTCGTAAATTTGAGGAAACCAATTGAACATAATATTTTTAAATGGGACAACCTGTATAATTTTAGACGCTTGGGAAAACAATTTTTCTCTGATCTCAAAAATATATATATATTGTTGACATTTGCACTGACAGTTTTCGAAATGTTTAATATTTAATGTTTACAATAAATCACTTTATTACTGTTGGTTTCTACTGTTACATATTCTTTGTTCTTTGTATTTTTTTATGGTACTCGGTGTCGAATATTTCGAAAACTGTCAGTGCAAATGTCAACAAAATATATATTTTTGAAATTAGGAAAAGAATGTTTACGCAAGCGTGTAAAATTATACAGGGTGTCCCATTTAAAAATATTATGTTCAATTGGTTTCCTAAGTTTACGACATGCAATTTTTTTTTCGACCTAGCTAAAAGATAATACATGAAAAACCAAACAATTTTTGTATTTAAATTTTTTTCTAAATTTCTTAATAACCCCTGTAGGTAGGGGTCAAAATATACGCGAATACCCTGTACATATTATGTATGTTTTTTTCATACTATACAGTACAGTATTATATCATACATAATATATGAATATGAACTAAAATATGAATATATGTAATTACACTTTCTGATGAGCTCTTCAATCAGCTTCTGCTTCTTCAACAGAGAACAAACACTTTTTTGCTTTCGACACGTAGGTATAGATTTTGGATCTAAGGACTATTACTTTTATTTAATGAAAATTCAAGATATTGGGTATTAAAATATATGGTGCGAATCTACTAAAAATCGGTATTTGGGAATTTCGGGCCAAACTATATGCTCGCAAATTAGAAATTCAAAATGGTGGTGCTATGACAAAATAAATTTTGCTATTATGGACCATTTCCAAGGAAAATCGGTATGTAAAATGTTCATGGTCGCAAATTTCCCATTTAGACAGTAAACTCGACGGTCACTATATATATGGTCATTATTTTTATGGAATGTCATATTATAATAAATACATATTATAGATTTAGATCAGAGTAGATATTTCACTTTTTAATATTTAGGCTATTTAATATTTGATATAATATTTGAAAAGAAAAATTTTAAGTCGAAATAAGAAAAGTATACTCCAATATGTTACATTAATAATTATTATTAAATGAACACCCAAAGCTTTTATTAGTAATTCTAGAATATTTTAGTGTCTGGAAAGCTATAGTATGGTAGCAGAAAAATACTGATACTTGGATTTTTACAAACGCTGGTTTTTTTTAAAATTTGACTATATAATTTTTTTTTCTTTAGTGACTTTGGTAAACTTTGACCAGACATGATGACACGAGACATAATTACATCTTACTTAACATAAAAACAGCGCGGTAACTTGTACGTACTGCTGTTCTACCAAAGCGCAAACAAATCTTCGCAGTGCTATATATCGTACATTATGAGAAAAAAATCTCAAGCAAATTGAATGTGATGAAAGGAATGAAAAAAGAAACGTGGCATCTTTTTTAAAATATCGTTTCAATTTCCTTCGCTCGCGTCGCATTTTCCTCCCATATGATAAATGTACTCGGACATGATTCCTACACGGTTAGGAAAGTTTTAGGTAATTTATCGTCTGGATATCTTTCTCACATGTGACGCTGTGAAACCGCACCAAAAACGGAAAAAGTGCCAGAAATAATGTTCAAACTCAAGTAGAAGCCCCCGGAACGTCGTCGGAAACTATCCGAACATGGTAAATGTATGACTTGTACTGTAAATACTAATGAAGCACTGTTGATAATGAAGAAACGTCTCCATCACTACTAAATTGTAGTAGTAAATATTTATTTATTTATTTATTTAGAAGAAGAAACAATCATGTAACAACCTAATTGCATGTTTCTGGTTGTAAAGAATATTCATACAAAAATGAGAATAAAAAAATCACAATTGTAAATGTACAGGTAATATACCATTTAATGCAGGGATTACTCAGAACCAAGTATAAAGAGTTTGTCAAGAGAAATCCGTACTAATGACAGCTTTCCGAAACTGTGCTAACGAACTATCAAAAATGCCTATCGATATTCTATCTTGAAACTTGTTAATAATTTCACATATATCACCAATCAGGGATTTAGCATTGGTATTAAATATTATTTTTGAGGGACGTATTGGATGATCAGGAATATTTATATTTATTTGTGAGAGCAGATAAGGAGTGTCAAGGCTACCATTTAAAATTTTATGCAAAAATAATTAATTACGTCTAATTCTCCTAATGTTCTAATTTACTAATTTTAAACTCCTTATGATACGGCTCATATGATATAAACCCCAGAGTAGAATTATATTTCTTGTAATACAAGTATTTTACAAACTTGTTTTGTATTTATTTGAAGGAGATGCCGAAAACAACTACTCCACGGGCAATGTGCCCTGACTACCCTTTAGCCCTTTGGCAATTGTCCTTTAGCATTGCATTATTTCGGTATCTCCATAGGAGTCGCCACATCATTCATCGAGACCAACTAACCAGACACTGACCGGTTTCGCGCAAATTATGCGGTCATCGATGAATGATGCTGCGTGATTGCCTAATAGGCATCGTGAATATTAGTAGTGGTGAGAAACACCGTAGTGCCCTCTTTGGATCTTTGCTACTATCTGTCTGACAATTATAGTCAAATTGACTACAATGCATTATACCAGTACCCCGATTCGCCTGATCTGACGCCACCTGATGCATACATTTGGATTATCATGAAGTAGTCAGTATTTAGGGCAGGAGATCCGCCATCGATTATTTTTATTTTTGCGAATACTATCATTTCTATATGAGCATTCATACATCTGTAAAAAGCATTTATTGTTAGGTAGAACTCCATGATGGATCGCGATATGATTTGAGATTTGATAACGACCTGCTTTTCCGCAGGTGCCATTACAGCAGTGACCTCTCCTACTTACTTATTTGAAGGAGATGCCGAAAACAGCTACTTCACGGGCAAAGTGCCCCGACTGGCATTCCATTACTTCGGCACCACCATAGGAATCTATTGTGTTCCTTAAAGGCAGTAGAGGTCACTGACTGCTGTAATGGTACCAGCGAAAAAGCAGGTCGTTATCTGTCAATTTGATAATAATTGTCAGACAGATAGTAGCAAAGACCAAAAGAGGGCACTACGTTGTATTTCTCATTACTACTAACATTTTTTGTATTCTTTCATTGTATGGTTTAGATACTGTTTATTAGGCGTCCAAATGAAAGATCCAATTTCTAGATGGGTGCGAACAATTGTTTTAAAGATATAAATACTAGAAGATGATATTTTTGAATTCACTAGTAACTCTTTCAATGAGACAAAGTAATCTATATGAGGAATTAGTTATTTCATTCATATGCTTTCTAAAGTTAAGGTTCGATTCAAAGTATATTCGTAAGTCTTCAGTTTCACAAATTCTGCTGAGAATATCATGGTTCATTCAATAAACATAGTGTTTTGAATTTTTATTTATATTAAAAGTCATAACTTTACATTTGGCTAAGTTGAAGTATAGTTAGTTTTTTATAGACCAGCTGTGAGTAAAATCAATATACCGTTGTAAAACTGAATAATCGTTTAAATCTTTAATTTGTTTATATTCTTTTAAGTCATCAAGATACATGAGACATGAGTCTGATGAAATAGCTTTAGGCAGATCATTGATAAGTATTATAAAAAGTAGAGGCTCTAAATTCGAGCCCTGGGGTACACCTGATCGAACTGGAAGTACTTCTGAATTCAAACCTTTACAACAAACATATTGCTTTCTACCCTGTAAATATAATGAAAAAAATTATGCCATATATCCAGTTGGTAAAGAGCATCGTTTGCATCTCCAACATTCTCACCGAGTCGGAGTATACAGTTTTGGTAAAATGAGCAAAGCTGCGCAATTTTATGTCCCATCATGCCGCCAATTCGATTTTGAATAAAAAAAAATCTGTTTTATGTGACCTATAAAATATACTAAAATCATAACAACGTGGCATACGATGTTATGCATACGATGTTATAAAAACTAGAATAAGACAGCGAAATTCAGTAAAAAATACAGTCAGTATTTAAAAAAATCAAGTTGAAGATGACCGCAATTTGGTGAAATGCTGTTATTAAAAAATATTGTACTGCTAATACTCCCTGTAAACAGCAGCAATGAAAAAGCATTCTTGGTTTTTTAACAGAGCATCCAACAAAGAAATAAATGAAAACCAAAATAAAAAATATTTATTTTAAATTATTAATTATTTTTATTAGTAATGCGTACTCAAATGGAAAAATTGTGTAGAAATGTAAAAATTTACTATCTGAAAGATCCCAACAGGTTTTACTCGAGTTCTCTGATGAATTAAAACGATCTCGATTTTATAGCAAGCTACTATCTCTTAGTTTCAATTACTATGCTAAAACACTGTAGAAGATTATGTAAAGAAAACGATAACAACATATAATAACGAGTATAATCTCGCACAATAAAGTTAATCTACAAATTATGTTAATTATCAATATAAAACCTGTACTAAAAAGATAAATTTGTAACGGAACATGTGCGTAATTCCAATATTTATAAGCTTAAACACATAACATAAATACGAATATAAACATATGTGTACAACCTTGCAATCAACCATAATATGTTATATACAGAGTGAGTTTTATGTATGGAACGCCTCAATTATCTCGGAAACGGCTTGCCCGATTTTTATGAATTTTGGTTTTTAAAGGTATTGTAATATGGCCGATATTATTGTGGCATTTACATTGTTGTCAGATCTTTCGTTTTTCCGGAAATATACTGAAATTTGTTATTTCAAATGGATCACCCTATATATTTTTTTGTTTTTGAAATCTCTAAGAAATTTAGAATATTTTTCATGTAATGTTCCCTATACCTAATTGCCATAATTTCGGAGTTACAGCTACATTTGCAATATCTCCGCCGAAGTTAAAATATTACATCAGGGCGGCTATGTCTGCGACAAAAACAATTTTGACGTTTTAATAAACTATTATTGTTGGTGTTTATTGAAAGTTACAATGGACCGTTTATCTGAGAAAGAACGAATTGAGATTTTAATGATATTAGGATATGGTGATGTGCGTAGAAGTCAATAGGAAACGTGTAATATCTTTAATAATTTATATCCTAATAGAAATCCCATAACAAGATCTACTGTGAGTAAGTTGTTAAAAAAGTTTAACCAAACTGGAGCCATAAAAGATTTACCGAAATCAGGGCGTATAAAAGCTGCAACAACTGAAGACAAATCTTTAGATGTTTGTGTTATGTTAGAAGAAGATCCACACTTGAGTACTAGACAAATATCCAGGAAAGTTGATATTTCTCAAACATCCATAATGAAAATTTTACATGCCAATAAATTCCATCCTTACAAAGTAAGATTGGTTCAAGAGTTGTCAGATGATGATTTCGATAGACGTGAAGAGTTTGCCGACACAATGATGGAAAAATGTTACGATCAAAATAATCGAAATTTTTTAAATAATGTTATGTTTTCCGATGAGGCCACTTTTTGTATTGATGGAAACGTAAATCGGCATAATTGCAGATACTGGTCACGTAACAATCCTCGTTGGATGAGAGAATCCCACACCCAATTTCCACAAAAGATTAATGTATGGGCTGGAATAATAGGCGACAAAATAATTGGTCCTTTTTTCATTGAAGGAAACTTAAATGGTCCGGCGTATTTAAATTTATTACAGAATAATATTATACCTGAGTTGGCTCGGTTATTTCCAAATCTAAGTAAGTATTCTCAATTGCCTGTTAATTTAGAAATTTTATTATTTGAAACTTTCAGACAATAACAATGTCCCAAATAACAATATTTGGGTGCAACAAGATGGAGCTCCACCTCACTATGCGCGTGACGTGAGGCAATACCTAAACAATGTGTTTCCCAGAAGATGGATTGGAAGGCGTGGTTTTATCGAATGGCCCCCGCGATCACCCGACATGAATCCTTTAGACTATTTCCTGTGGGGTCACTTAAAAAATATTGTTTATAAAACCAAACCTGCCAATATTCAGGAATTAAAAGATAGGATTACCACAGTGATAAGAAGAATTGAGCAGTCAGGAATGTTACAAAATGTACTGCAAAGTTTTAAACATCGCATGGCTTCTTGTATGGAAGTAAACGGACATTTTGAGCATCAGCTGTAACCGCCTTTACTTTATGTTTTCAAAAGATCCTATGGGATTTCTATTAGGATATAAATTATTAAAGATATTACACGTTTCCTGTTGACTTCTACGCACATCACCATATCCTAATATCATTAAAATCTCAATTCGTTCTTTCTCAGATAAACGGTCCATTGTAACTTTCAATAAACACCAACAATAATAGTTTATTAAAACGTCAAAATTGTTTTTGTCGCAGACATAGCCGCCCTGATGTAATATTTTAACTTCGGCGGAGATATTGCAAATGTAGCTGTAACTCCGAAATTATGGCAATTAGGTATAGGGAACATTACATGAAAAATATTCTAAATTTCTTAGAGATTTCAAAAACAAAAAAATATATAGGGTGATCCATTTGAAATAACAAATTTCAGTATATTTCCGGAAAAACGAAAGATCTGACAACAATGTAAATGCCACAATAATATCGGCCATATTACAAAACCTTTAAAAACCAAAATTCATAAAAATCGGGCAAGCAGTTTCCGAGATAATTGAGGCGTTCCATACATAAAACTCACTCTGTATATACCGGGCGAGCCGGTGGCTCAGGGTTTAGTATCTCGATAGCTCAACCCAGAGGTCGTGTGTTCGAATCCTAATTCCACCAAACTATTTTTAATTAAATTGTCTACTTGTAGATTAAGGCTTGTTCGCAGGGGTGGGTTGGCAACCATCCTGGCGATGGCCTAGGATGAGAAAAATTTCAACTTGGTGTTAATGTGAGAGATTAAAATCAGTTGATGTTGTTGACTGTTCCCCTAACTAATGAGGTTTTAAGTAAGGTCACTGTCTAACTGTCTGACACCATTAGAGAGAGTTTAAACATTTGTATTTAATACTACTTAACAATAACATACAATTATTGATTTTCACGAGATTGTTATGGTTGTTAATCTCGTTTTGGGTATTTTTACTTACATACATAATAGTCGAACTAATGTTTTTGCATTGTTTTATTTTTATATGATTTTATTTATATCAACTCATCAATAAATAAAGAGCTATGATACTAGCATTACCAATACATATTTTACAACTACATAAATTATATACATGACGTGTTTAAATAAGTTAAAATTTAACACTGGCAGAACTAAATGTAAGGTACTTTGGCACTAAAGCCAATTGTGAAAAATATCTTAATAGCGTGGTACCGGACTGAGTTTGTAAATAAAATAAAATACTACCTACGGAGTTGTTTTGGATCAGCAGTTATCAATTCCATAAGAAAAAATAAAGTTGATGATGGTATTAAAAAAACCGAAACCTCTTATTGAAATATTAATAGGGGCACCAAAATCATAATTAAAAATTGCTTTGAAAATATGTAAACAAAATGTGGAAATTTTGGGAAATAACAGAGCTAAGAAGAAAACAAAAAAATCGTTTTTTTGCCGTATCTCGCAAAAACGAATTCAGATAAGAATGTTTTCTCAACGGCATCTTTTTAAACATAAAATTCCTCAATTTTCCCTAATTTAAACACGCCCTCTGTCTCTAATAATAAACAAGATCCTCATAGAAACACTCGAATATGAAACGCACTGTACAATATAGGTACAAACTAGCACTTTGTAACAATTAATAAAAATTTATGTAAAAAACTACTTCATTCCAAGCCACACCTTGAATAATGTGCAATATAAAATATAATAGTAAGAACATAGTTTGTTTCCCGCAAAAGATTATAATTTTGTTTGACAATAAATTATATAGCTTCACACTATAAATTATCAGGGAAATATGTATAATAAATATAAATACGAAAGTATTTGCAGTAAAATGAATTTAAAAAAGCTTAGTTATTTAATCTGCCCACAGCTATTATTACGTTAACAATTTCTTTTACTATAATAACAGTGCATATTTGTAAATTATTACTATACTGTTTAAACTAGTTGTGTGTGATTATGAAATAAATAAATGTTAAAAAATATCTACCTATTATTAATTCAAACGGTTTTCTGTATAGATAGACTTTCTTGTATTTTGTAGTAACAATAACCACCAAACTGAGAATAAGTGATTTTGGTAAAAAGTTTTAAACAAAGTGATATAATTAATTACAATATATCCAAAATAAAAGTTTCAACATAAATAAATAAGTCTTTTATGCAGGCCTGAACAAAATTCGCTTAAGCCTAAAAGAAATTATTCGCGGTACGTATACTTACATAAATATAGTAA
The DNA here is from genome assembly GCA_963924545.1 of Pogonocherus hispidulus. Taxonomy (NCBI): domain Eukaryota; kingdom Metazoa; phylum Arthropoda; class Insecta; order Coleoptera; family Cerambycidae; genus Pogonocherus; species Pogonocherus hispidulus. The sequence continues at coordinate 71,611,389 of OZ004694.1, forward strand.
TATGTATACTTAAAAATTGCGCACTGTTGATGTTTCGTGCCAAGTTTCCTGGCCTATTTTCTTACTTCTCCAGACATATTAATTCAGTATTTACCAACTGACAAGAAAGCAAATAATGTCAAAGTAATATTACAAGAAAAGCACAAGTAACATTTAATTTAATATTAAAGGCGTATTATAATAACACAAGTATATTCGTGTAACAATTGCCCTTCGGTTTATAGTTGGCAAAGCAGGATTAGTTAAAGAGACTTGAATGCTTTGAAAATGCCATTTAATGGGAAAATGGTGTGTTGAGAGTTTGTTCTTCTGCGTAAAGTGATTAATGTATCCTTTTAACAGGCACCGTTTATGCAAAACTGGATTACTGAAGTTAACATTTCATAAAAAGTAGGTAGAAGAAAAACAAAATCTGGAGCCGAAGTTCAACATTTCCGCTATGAAATTCGATTAAAATTTCGTGGGTTGGAGACACCGGGGTAAAATTCAACAAGGGTAAGTCGCACCAATCCAAATTTCTAAACCAATTCTACTCGTTAGGATATTTAAACAATGCACTAAGTTGAAGTAATAAGTATATAACATACGATTCCCACCTCTAGTTGTTGGTCAATGTTAAAGTAAATATTATTAATATTGAAACATTTTGTAAAACTTCTGAACAATCTCTATACTCTTTGATTTGCATAAAACCATTACCTACAACGGTAATATGAAATCTAGACATTTATAATTACAAGCATGTAATTAACTTACTCAGATTTATTAAAAAAGTCGTAATTTTAGAGGTCAGAAAAACATTGCGTTAGTAGATTGCAACAGATAGTATAGTCGAAATATAGTACTTCTATACATTTGGCTTTATTATCCATCTCTGCTGTATTAAAAACTTTTAAATTAGTAAACAAACAAACCCCTTCATTTAAATATGTTTAATGAAATATAAGAACGATATACTGATTGTTATAGTAATGGTGAGAACCACCAACCTGACCAACCACCAGACACTGACCGGTTCCGCGCGTTGTTGATCTCGATGAAGGATGTCGCGACTTCGATGGAGAAGCCGGAGTAAAGGTAGACTTTCGTAACAAGCGACAGCGATAGGAGACCGGGACAAGCGACAGAGACAGACGACAGCGACCGAGACAAGAGATCAAAGAGCTCGTTCGCAACGTACGACAGGCCATTGTATTAACACCTTTTGTTGGAAACTAACGCGTGTGCAGTGTTTAGATTATAATGTCCGCAAATAAGAAAATTATTTTAAAACAAATACTATTAGAGAAAGAGGAAGATGAAGATCTAATTTTATATTACTTTTATAAAAAAGAGCGTCAATAAATACTTTATTTACAAAACGAATAGATGAGGAATCTTTTAACCTATTAATATCGCAACACTTAATGTCTGGTGAAGATATGTTTAGAAAATATTGTAGGTTAAATAAACAACAATTTTACTTTGTTTTAAGTTTAATTGAGAAGGAAATGGAACCAAAAATAACTGAAGCAATGATTTCAACTGAGGAAAACTATTTATTACTCTGCTAGTCTAATAGACAACTAGGTCTATTAGAATTTCATCTTCTTCAGATGAAAAAACAATTGACTTAGACTCTGATAAAATAATTTTAGCTTTTTTATAATTTTCGACGTAGAAGCCATTGTTTGCAGAGCCAAAATACACATGTATCCGCGTGGCAACAGCGACACTACTCCTCTAGAAGCAGACGTAAGACAGGCTGCAAGAGACAAGGCGCGACAACCATGGAGCTGCGTGTCGCTGTCGCATGCTTCGAACAGAATCGCAATGAATTCCATTGTATCGGTAGTGTCGCTGTCGTCTGTCTCTGTCGCCTGTCTCGATCGCTTGTCGCTTGTCGCTTGTTACGAAAATCTACCTTAATGTAACACCAGTCGCGGCACATTTCCCATGGAGTACTTAGTTGTTTTCGGCATCTCCTTCAAATAAGGTGGTTGTTGTAATCTGATATATTATTTTTCTAAACTCTAGATTTTTAGAGTATGTATAAAATAAAGAGTGGTAGGGGGAACACCGCTCCACTTGATACCATGCAATGGGCTGCTGCTAATTTGGGTTTAACATTACCTCATTACAAGTCACAAAAATATTTCTATTAAATTGCAGCAATCCAAATAACTTCGGTATCTATTGCTTAAGGTTATTATGATAAATTATGAAAATAAAATAAAACTTTTCAAGACTGGAAATATAGTTGAAGTTTAGAGATATGGATATAAACAATAACGACAATATAAACAGACATAAATAACATGTTAAGTAAATATATTAATAGTCTTAGCAACTTTATGTCTGGAAAATATCCAATTAAAGTATTCGTAAACTAGCATATCGAAGGGAATCTAACAACAAATCACAAGGGAACCAAATGTAAAGTCCCTAAGAATATGCTAAGACGTTTGAATAATAGGAATATCTCAACCTGCCTCATAAAAGGAGCAAGTCCAACATTCGCCTCCTTTTCTTTAAAAAATATAATTCAGCAAAATTTTATACAAATTATGGATAACAATTTCAACTATGTTCGTCAAATGTAAATATTTCGTCACTCACTAAAAAACTTAAAAAATATATAACGTAAAATTTGTTGCAATTTACCCCAGTTTCCCCTATATTTCACATAAGTATTAAGTAAATGCTGAAATTGATTATTATACATAATTTTAGTTAATATATTCAGGTTGAAGTTAAGATCTATCCTCTATCTTTGGACAGCAAATATAATTTTACAAGATTAATGTTGGAGATTGTCTTCATAACTGAGCATAATTTTTACATAAAACTTCGGTTTATTTTACATTTTCATCTACTTGTCTTTTGCATTCTTATATATTTTATTCATTTATAAGACCGCATGGCATATTGTCCTGCTATAAATACTAGATTCCAAAGACTTATACAAATAAGTTTGCCCAACTCTATACGTGTCATCAAGGAACTATAAGGTATAGTATACTATAATTAGGTATATACTACCTTTTCTCGTTTGGCTCACCCCAGTAAACTCACATACGTTAGAAAGTCGTTTATAATTTCCTAACACCATTTGAAAAAGAAGTGTTGTTTTTACGTACAATTAACTTAAAAATGTCGCGGTTTTACACGTTTAAGATAACGAAAGTATAAACGTTTAATATTCGTAACTATGAAACGGTAAATTTTAATATTAACATGCTTTAACTTCTACGTTTTAAAATAACGTTATATTAAGGTTTTTAGTTAACGTAAATTAAATGTAGTAAAGAAGGTTTAAATAACATATTTATTCAACGTTTTTCTTAGATGTTAACATGTTACAATCTTAACATTTCAAGAAAGGTTTAAAAAACGTATTTTTCAATGGTTTTTAAAAAGTTTTGTATCTGTTCGTTTACACCCCTGAAATGTCGATTATTATATATATTTCATTTTTCAAACCATTATTTTTATTTGTAAGAGATATTCGTTATTAACTGATACAATTCTTTTATGACATGATACAATTGGCATATGCAAATCAATATTAATTAGAAAACAATATAAGAATTTCTGTAATGAGTGCCTTAATAATATTGAAGACTTACAAGTCGGAATTAATATAACAGAGATTAACAGATTACAAACTTAGGTAAACATAGAACATAGAACAAAAATAAAAATCTCTTTTAAAAGTCTTTTTTTAATAAATAAAGTTTCTGAATTGATTGATACAACGTATCAATCAATACGCTCTGACTTATTAACAAATTGTTAAATAAGTATTTTTATATATGTTTGCCTTGGTTCATTCTAGTTGATGAATGCTTGAGCCATTCCTTTACGCTTCATGCAATTCGCATGTCGTTCTTTTCGTTTGACGAAAAGTTGAGTTTGGCGGCTTCTGAAACAAAACAAATCTTTAACTATATTCTTTATTTTTTATTATTTATTATTTTGTCACATATAGTATACACTATAGGAACAGAAATGAAAAATATTTATTTATTTATCACATTAAAAAAACGGAAACAGAAGAGAAGAAATAATTTTAAATTAGTTAATATAATTTTAGCCCGTTTAAACCGTGCGCCATGTTTATGTAAAAATCACACAGCATAAATGTTATTGTCACTTTCATATTTGAGATCTAAAGTAGGTAAACATCGTTTGTAAAGAAATTGTAATTTGAATAAAACAAAACACCCAGAACTGTATAAATAAAATAAAATTGAATAGATACAAAAATTATCTTACCTTATAGATGAAAATATGGTAACTATGGACACGTTATGGTAACACGAATACACTTTGTCGAATGACGAATATGCAACTGACAAAATTTTGCAAGAAAAAACTCGAAATGATACCTCGAAATGATCATGTGTTCACCTACGCACCAATAAAATTCTTTAATCCAGACAAACGTTTAACTTCATCATTATTGACACGTGTTAAAAACGTCAATTTCTTCCTGGTTTCAACCACTATACTTGCTACAGTTTTCAAGGAATTAAGTGTTATATACTTACTACAGCGTATACACCTATTTATATATTTATTATTTAATGTCATTTTATTGAATTGTTCTGAGTTCTTCTGAGTTGAGTTGTTGAAACAAAATATGTTTTGGGTTAATGTTTTTCCAAAACGTTTAGAACACGCTTTTTATGCATTATTAGAATCCGTAATTCTAAAACCTTACAAAAACGTTTTGCTAAAATTTGAATAAACTATTCAGTTGAGGTGGACGTATTATAAACGTTTAAAAAAAAGGTTTATTTACATATTTTAATAACGTTTATTTCACGTTGGAAAAAAACTGCTAACATTTTTAGTGAAAAAACTATGTAATTCTAACGTTACGATAGACCATTATTTTTCCAACCATAAATAAACGGTTGAATTTGTAACTGAACACGGATTATTAACCAATGGCACGTTGAGAATACGTTTTAAAAACGTATGTGGTGTTTACTGGGTCTATGGGACTATCACAGAAACAAAGACTGTAGAATAGAAAAGTTTTATACAAGTATTGTGATATTTTGAAGACCGAAAATGAAGGATTCAGTCCGGTACGGATTCTGCGCAGTTTACGTTTGATGACGGAAGTCGGTATTTTTCTTGGAATTTCAGAAGACAAGCCATGAAATTGCACGATATTGATGAGAGCTCAATGGTATACCAAGTTTCTTCGTACACTCTTTAACTTTTACTTCAAGAAAAACAGACAATGCTGTTTATATGCTGTGTTTTTGCACTTTATATGTAAGTAGCTGACTTTATATGTAACTTTCTTGGTTTATATGTAACTTATATACACCATTTGCTCAAGGTGCAATTAATGATCACAATTAATGATCACATACACAATGTAAACTAATTTAAAATAAATAAATTAAACAATATCCTTTTGACTTGCTAAAAAATACATTATATCAGGTGATTTTTATTTTACGGCAAATAAATTTCAATTTCCTGGGCCTCATAGTCATCACATCACATAAGTAAAATTAAATTAATATTCACCGGGTTGCTGTCATTAAATTCCAAAGACTTCAAAATATGACAAAAAACAGGACAGGTATGTTCTCTCTTGACTTCAACTGCATCTTGAATGGATATACAGGTAAATTATTGAAGGTAATTAAATTACAAAGCTTTATTAAAGCTATTAAAAGATAAAAACTTACAAGAGAGGAATGCCAAGACTATATATTTTAAATGGTTGTTAATTCATTACCTTTTCATCGTAGTAATGGAATTGCCGGTGTGTCTATGTTCTCTTCTTATCGGCTATCATTTATAAGTGTATTTTTCGATGTAATGAAACACAGTGGCGTAGTTTGAAACGAAAGCGCCATTCATATTATTTAAATGCTTAGTTAGAATCATTTTATTTTGTATAAGATCTATATTTACTATTAACCGATATATAGATCTCCAAATAAAAATTTATTCAAATTGGAAACAAAGACAAAGGGTATTAGTAGCTACATGATAGTTAAATAAAGATAAATATAATATGCCACACCTCTGTCACCCCATCGCCGCTGGCGATATCGTATCATATTATTCACGATATTCATATCGCATCATATTTAAAAACATTAAAAAATAATGCAGAGCACAAATTAATTGTAGGAGACTTAAATATAGATATAAAAACGAAAACCAATGCTTCTTGTGAATTATTAAACACCTTAAGCGAATATGGTTATACATCTGTTATAAATAAATATACAAGAATGTCTGGAAACTCAAAATCATGTATCGACCACATTTTTTTAAACTCGAAAAATCCATCTATAGAGGAATATATATTACCACTCAGAATTGACAATAAAATAACAGATCATTGTCCTGTGGCTCTGCAAATTGTTCTGGAAAAGAGGAAATTAATGTATGAGGCTAATAAACATACATGTATTAAATATATGAATTACAGAACATTGAAAGAAAATCTGGCTCAATGTGACTGGAAAGAAGCACTAATGGGTGAAGACCTAGATACTCAAACAAACAATTTTATAGCAAAATTAACATCGCAAATAGAAATATGTACTCACACTTTTAAAAGAAAGCAAGAGAAAAGGAAACACTGGATAACAAATGGCTTAGTAACATCCATAAAACATAAAAATAATCTATATCAACAGCTTAAAAAGAACGCACAAAACAATATTTTGAAAAAGGAATATTCAGAATATCGCAATAAGTTAACCCAATTAATAAAGAAAACTAAATATACTTATTATAAAACTGAAATAGAAAAAAATAAAGGTGACATGAAAAATTTATGGGATGTGGTAAATCATAAAATAAGAAATTCTAATAAACAAGATAAAGCTGTAACTAAAATAAAAATTGGAAGCGAGGTGTCGACAGATAAATCAAAAATTAGCGAGGAATTTAATAAAAGCTTTATAAATGTAGGCAAAACTCTAGCAAGCAAAATAAAAAGAAATACAAGTTATATAGAAAAGAAAAGAAAGAACCTATATTCCATATTTTTGTACCCGTGTACTACGCCGGAAATAAAAAAATATATAATGGAATTAAAAAATAAAAAAGCACCAGGGCATGATAAAATAAAAGCGGAGATATTGAAAGAAATTGTGGATACTATCACAACACCACTAACATATTTGATAAATGAAGCTCTAAACCAAGGTGTCTGGCCTGATGCTCTTAAAATATCAATTGTTAAGCCAATTTATAAAAATGGCAATAAAATGGAACCTCTGAATTATAGACCTATTTCACTTATAAGTAATATAGCAAAAATTTTTGAAAAGGTATTAAAAACGAGAATCGTAAACTTTTTAAATAAACATGAAGTACTATCTCCTCAACAATTTGGGTTTAGACAAGGCAGATCTACAGAACATGCAATAGCACAATTGACAGAAAAAATTTATAAAGCCTTGGATAGATCAAGGACTTCATTATGTCTTTTCTTGGACTTAGCGAAGGCATTTGATACTATAAGCCACACATTACTTTTGGATAATTTAGAGGAAATAGGAATTAGGGGTACTGCACTTAAAATAATCCAAAGTTATTTAACCGATAGGAAACAATCTGTTGAGATAGATGAATACAGAAGCGACTATAGAAGAATAGAATATGGAGTACCGCAAGGTACTATCCTTGGACCAACCTTATTTATCATTTATCTTAATAATTTATTTGAAATGAACACTGAAGGTACAATTGTAAGCTTTGCAGATGATACGGCCATATTCTATGAAGAAGAAGATTGGGATAGTTTGAAGGGGAAGGTGGAAAATGATTTTAAAAACATAAAACATTGGTTTGACTATAAATTGTTGTCGCTAAATTTTCAGAAGACGGTATTTGTACCTTTCACCTTATACAACACAAATTTACCACCATATCAGTCACTTGAAATAACTGATGGACATTCACAAAAATTTACGATAAAGTCAGTACCGCAGACAAAATATCTTGGCTTGATGATTGATTCACACTTGAAATGGGATAAACACGTGAATTATGTAACAGAAAAAATAAGAGTACATATCCAACTTTTCTACTTCCTAAAGGAAATACTTGATCTAAAATTGCTGAGGACTATATATATGGCATTGGTAGAGCCACATATTAGATACGGGATAGTGGGATGGGGAGGTGTTATGAATGTACATTTAAAAAAACTGGAATACACGCAGAAAAGAATTATTAAAATAATGTACAAAAAAGAGTTTACATATTCCTCTGATCTACTGTATAAGGAAACTTTAATACTGGATGCACGACAATTATATTTTTTAAGTTTAACAGTCCTCCAGCAAGTTGGAGCAAAACTGTCTGCAAACCATGAATATGATACTCGTTATAAAAATATTTTGTCTGTTGAAATGATGCGTAAAACAGTTGGTCAACGTTCTCATACGTTTCTTGCGCCTAGGGCACATAATTTCTTACCTGAAATAGTAACAGGCATGATGAATAAAAACGCATTTAAGAGGGGTGTCAAAAATTTTTTAGCAGAAACACCTAGGAGACAAATACACAATTTAATAGACTTAAAAAATTCTTAAAATAAAAAAAAAAAAGAAGAGAAAGAAATATGCTTACCTTTAAATTCAGATTAGTTGTAATAAGTAATTGAATTATATGTAGGTATAGGTGCATACGTGTAGATGTATGTGAGCATATTATAACAATTATTGTGTACTTGAACTAAAGTATATTAGATTTTATATTGCATATGTGCTATTATTATTATTATGATTGTACCGCAATATCAAATTGATACCTATCCTAATATTGATTAGTTGCCTATTGTTTTTGTCGTTTGTATTCATATTATATTATGTGTGAGTTGATTGTAAGTTTGAAATGTGGTGCATATTGTATTATTATTGTTATTATTATTATGTGTGTTCCACAAACAAGTTTCTATTGAAACTTCTGTGGTTTTTCTCATGTTTTATTTGTATTGGAAACAACTTGTAAATTTGTCCATGTAAAATGTGTCTACAAATAAACATATATATACACAGTGGTATGATTGGTATCTCGCCTCCCACCCATCCTTGTCTCCAAATTGAACAAATTTTTATTTGGGGATCTGTATATCCCGTTAGCTATGGCAATATAATTTCTTGGCAAAGTTTGGCAAAGAAATTATATTTAAATCCTTATACTCCACATTACAATTTTATATACAGATCAAAGATTCCGAATTACATGGGGGAAAAAAAATTTTCACGTGACTGTCGGTATACCTACATCAAATTTGACACTTTTAAAGTATATCGAAAAATATGGTACTGTAAAATATATTTTTTTGTTTAATACATTTACAAAATTAAGTTTGGGGTTCTTTACGGAACTCAAACCAAGCGTTTTTTATTTTGCAAGACTTGCAGTTTCTCTTTTTTTATTAACATCTTCAGAAGTTTGGGAGAATACTCAGAATACTGGCAGAAAATAAAGCAAGATAATTTCAAAGATACAAGAATGTTTACTGAAAAACAAAAATGTCCTCATTAACGACTTCTACTAGTATTCTTTCACAAGCACCATAAAATGTACCCACCTTGATTTTTAATAATGAGCGGCCTTGACATAATTATCAGATTTTCTGAATAGCGATAAAAGTAAGGAAATATAGCCACATGGAAACCACCCAATTAGTGGTTGTAAATAATCATTTATGAATTAATTACTAAATGTGTGTAATAATTAATCTAAATCAGAGTGACCTACAGACCTTGTGAAGATATTGCTTGTTAAGAATTTATTTATACAATTTTTATATCTCGTGTTTATATGCTTAGGTACAAGTATTACACGTTATTTAAATTTTTACGATTTGATAATAGTGAATGATTTATATTCCACTTTTTTATTTGCTAATCAAGAAAAGTGCATTTAAAAACTTAATGTAAGTCAATATGAAGTTAATGCTCCACATCAAAATGTAGCTGGAAACTTTTAAAGTGATTAAATCCAGAGCATTAAGAAAGCAACCAAGAAATATATCGAGCGCATACTTCCATCGAATTCTATTATTTTTAAAAACAGTATGTACATTTAAAAACAATATTTCTATATACAGTATGTCTCATATAATGACTCCCCAGTTATTTTTGGTCAAATTTTTGTAAATGACAGTATGTTGATCTTTCATTATTTCAGTAAACAATTTTAACTATGAGATAATAAGTATATACCTAGTCGAAAAGAGGAAAATTTGTTTATGAAAATAAAAAATAACATACTATTACCAAATCGCCGAGACAGTGTCCGAGTGCGGCATTGCCAATTCTACTTTTTCCCGAGCTCTAGAGAAATTGTGCAACACCGCCTCTGAGGGTGCCAGAGACAACCCCCCAAGGGTGAAGTCTCCACCCTCTAGGCCTTCAAATAAGGGCGATAGGCCCTTTTGCACACATTTCCTGGATGTCACCAGCGGTACTTATCGAATATCCCTCGTATAACTTGGCTGTCGATTAGTTATTGAACTGCCCTGGTATGCGGATTACTCATGAGTATTCGATTTCTATGAGGATCTAGAAGCCTAGTTTACCTATATAAAGGCCGCGGCATGCCGGCGAGGAAGTCAGTCTTAATCAGGCAGCGATCAGGAGAAGAAGCAATACTTAAGTGCAAATAAGTGCGATTTTCGAAGTGTTTTTCGGTGTGTAACTATTTAGATATTGTACAAGAAGTGTTGTATTGTGTCTGAAGTGTTAAATAAAGATTTCTATTGTTGTATAAAAGTCTCACTTATCTTTAGCACCCTGGAAATAGAACAATATCATTTGGAAAGAAGAATTAAGATCGTTCTCATGACAGCTCAAACAAACTATAATGAGTTTTTCGTCCATTCCATCCATTAGAGGATTTTCTCCGATTTAAGAAGATATAAGTTTGTCCATATTTATATTAAAAAATAATGCGATTATTATTTAAACACTATAAAATTGTAAGCTGTAAAACTATACCTGTGGGGACAATGCAATGTGACACGCTTATAAATGTATTTGAAAATGAAAATGTATTCCAGTCCTCATCTTAATGAATAATTTAGTAAAAAAATATAAAACGTCTTTCGAGAGTTTGTCTTATAATGTAAATTCTATGGGGATATTTTCAAGTACTTATGTTATTATTTGAAAATATCCTAAGATAAGACTAGCTGTAGTAAAATAACAGAAGCAACAATTATACTTTAGTAATAAAATGGGTTTTCACAAAATACCCATGACACAATACTTATCAAGTTTCTAAAAACAGATAAGTAGATCGATTCAACATTTATAAAAACTTCGCTTTTCAATAAAACTAGCTCAATACACACTGCATGGGTTTCATACAATAAAAATGATTTATAAATAGGTAATTTCTTAGTACATCGCAAAACAACAATATTTTTTTTAAATCTATTTTGCAATACAATACTTGCAATACTTTGATAAAAGTTATCTATACTTTTATGAATCATTACTGATATGTATTGTTTAGAGTGCGTCTTTTTTTATTATTCTTTTACCATAAATCTGGTTAAAAATTCATTTCAATTCTCAGCGATTTTTTATAAAAACGTTACGTTGAAAAATTGTGGAAAATACGAGATAACAATTTTTAGCAACAGGTCATTTTCCTCAATTTAGCATTCAGCCAGATACAGCTTTAATTCTGAAATTAGTATCACGACTTTTATTAGCTATAACTGCATATATTAATACCTAATTCATAAAATGCTTAATTTATTCTAGGGATACCGATACTCGTTAATTTTACTACCCGGGTACCCGTTTTCAATACCCGGTATTTACCCGCTACCCGTTAATTACCCGCTACCCGTTAATAACCTGGTATACCCGTTAATTACCCGTTACGCGTTATTTACCCGTTACCCGTTATTTATCTTTTACGCGATATCAACCCATAGCATTCAACATAGCAAATATTTTCCAATTCATATCATATTTTAAATCGCCAAACCTGCGCCAACGCAAAACCGCAAAAAAAAAAACAAGTTGTCACATGAATATGAGTGACATAGAGGGCGACCGAGTGCAGGTGCTTAGAGTGTTATCGGGTATTTAACGGATTATCGGGTTTTTAACGGGTTATCGGGTCCTAAAATGGGAACCGGGTAGCGAGTCGTTATCGGGTACCCGGGTACCCGGGTACCCGTCGGCATCCCTAATTTATTCCAACGTATATGCGTATGATAACAATCATTTTTTATTTCTTTCATCCAAGAGTTTCGTACATTACTTATTAATACAGCATGGCCAGAAATATGCAGTACTGTAATAAAAAATATATATTGCTTACCTACAAATTTTAACAAACTTAAAAAAAAAGTTAAGGCCTATTATAAAAGCGAATAATGTGCTCTATATGTCCACCATTCTGTTGGACGTATAACTCTAGGCGGTCTTGGAGGTTTAGAACAATGTTTTGAAATGTAGGTATAGGTCTGTAAAGTTCGGATGAGCGAATAGTTGCCATTCTCGACTCCGGAATGGTAGTAGGTGAATGTATTGAGCCCCATTCACCCAGATGAATGGATTGGAGTGAGTGCAGTCTGGGCTATATGAAGGATGATTAAAGTCTGTTTTTCGGGAAATTACTGTCACCAAAATTATACCGTCGTACGGTCTTGTTGAAACCACTGACTAAGCAACATCAGATTTCTTGCTCTACAGAAGCATCTCAGGTCCTGTACAAAAGGTATTAGAACTTGCTGCTGATATATTTCTCTGTTGACGGTGGCAGTACGGCCTGTATATAATCAGTAAAGCAGTAAGGGTCGATAATCTAAAAACTGCACACCATAAATTCAGTCTTTCTTCATGAAGAGGTGTTTCAATCAATTCCTGAGGAGGAGTAAACCCAATGAATCTCAAAGACGTGGCCAGAAAGTGACACATGCATGGGATTCATCTGAATCCAGACATTATTCAAGAACTCGTTACCTTCATAAATGTTAACCAGAATCTGAGCAATAACAGTAAACTAAACGTTGTGTTTTATCATGTTGGTTCAGTTTATGGCACATTTAAATTTTGTAACAGAAACCGCTAATATCTTTGACCGTTAAAAGCGCAGAATCTCATTTTTAATCCAGTTTTAGATAGATAGATATAGATATATATATATTTATTGATCCCTTTGATCATAATAACATGATATTGGACAAGTCAGTTTAGTTACAAAAAAAAACAATCAGGTAGGTATACAGAAAACACAATAAGAGCAATACAACAAAAGGCTGTCATACAATCAAAAAACCTCACAATCAAAGACCCTAAAGCCTGTCATTTACATATTACACATTATATATTAAATTTACACATTAAAAACGAGTGTTCAGGAAATCTGGTATGTTATATATATATTCTCGCACAAGAAGATTTTTTAATTTTCTCTTAAATTCATTAAAATTTTTTTCCTGCCTAATACAAACGGGCAGATGATTCAGGAACTGTATTCCTTTAAAGATTGGGCTTTTCTCGTACAGCGAGGTGACGTGTTTAGGAGTTCGTAAGCATTCTGCACCTCTTGTGGAGTAATTATGATACTCGCAATTAGGCCTAAGTGGTTTGTAATTATTCTTCGCATACAATATGGATTTATAGATATATATAGAATAAGAAGTTAGTATATTATTTTGTTTAAAATGTTCTTTACATGTTTCTCTACTATCGAGGTTAAATATTAGGCGAACTATTTTTTTCTGAGAGATGAGGACCCTGGAGGCATCGGTCGCACTTCCCCATAAGACAATGTTATATGAAATATGGGTGTATACCCAGTTATATGAAATATAGCATAATATACATTAATTAGTTGTTCAGCGGTGAAGATATTTTTTAGTTGAAGTATCGCATAAAAACTACTATTTAACTTTTTACAAACATAATTTATGTGGTTAGACCACCTAATATTACTGTCCAGGTAGACTCCTAAAAATTTGGTTGTATTTGAAAATTGAATGTTGGTATCTTTAACCAGTACAGATTTATCACATGAAATTGCTGTCCTGTTGAAAAACTGCATACACACAGTTTTGCTCGCATTAACCATTAAAGCGTTCCTTTTACACCAAGTGGAGAAATCTCTAGATAGGAGGTTCATATTCATATTTATGGCAGTTATTTGCATGATTCGTTTTGGCGACTGTATGACTTGCAGTATTACTTGTCCGTAATTTTCGTTTACTCGTGCCTCTTGGTTGTATGCCATTGCCAATAGTTTTACATTTTTTAATGTACAAAATTACACAATCTGATGGTTTAGGTTTGTGAAACATCTGCACAAATCGGGATCCAACCCACTTATTCATGGGTCAATTATTTCTGCCAAACTTGTATGAACTGTATGCGACTGTATGCTTCAAATCTTTTTTTTTTCTTCGGTTGTAACCATCTTGTTCACCGACAATCTTACAGATAACAAGTTAAACGTTTGTTTAAAATAAGTTTGACGCCAACGTCACTTCCATAGCAAGTCAGATTAGAGTTACAATTTCGGTGCTGTATAATCATGTCACTAATATGTTAAAAACAAGACTGTTTTTAAAATTAACATTCTATACATTTTGTAAATATTATCGTAAAGCAACAAACATATTTGCCGATACACACTGCAATTATCTAAAGATGAAAACATGAACAAATTAAATAATTAAACATACAGAATTTGTATGTATTGCCGATTACGAGCAATTACCATTTTATCGTATTTAAAATAGAAAGAATACGCCTCAGAAAAACTAAAAATATAAGAAATTATAACATGATTAGCTACTGGACACGTGAAATACGATAGGTAGGCAATCAAAAAGGCAAAATTAGAATTTACTTTGAGTATATGGAAGAACTTATATTTATGACATTAATTAAACTTCTTTGATCTGTATATAAACATTTTAAAGATGCCACTGTCTGTAGGAGTTGTCACGTGGAAATGGTACAAAAGTCTTCTCGTTATTCCCATAGAATACGATAAAATAAAACATATTGTCTGAACTTGACCGTGTTCAACGCCAGTGCATCATAATGAATATTGCAGCTTTAGCAATGAAGAAAAACCAATGGTCGTTTTCTACCTCTCTACTGTAATACCTGATCTCCGATCAGGAATACATTTCTCCCTCCCACGCACATTCCTTATTTTATACGTCTTGTGATGTGAATACACGTTCGTTGCATTTTTTATTTCTTGGTGCAGATACGCGCTAAAACCAGATATCACACATCTGGAACCAGTCATTATTATTTTTATTATGTGCTTTAGACATCCTATAAGGTATTGATCGAAGAATGTAAGTATATTAATTATAATCTGGATAGCGATAATGAAGTTGTTATGTTCTCCTTGAGACATCAAATTAATATAGCAAAATAAGCTTTCTTATTTAAAGCATAAAAAACTTTAGTAGGATATTCCAGTAATCACAAATATATAGGTGTATATATACAGGGTGCTTTAAAATTTGTATAAGGATTCCAAAATGCTTCGTATTCAGGGAGCCAAAATACAGGAAAACTTTATTTTTTCATTTATATTATCATATTATCGCCGCAAAGATAGCTCAGTCTCTTCTGTACTGGGTGGTAGCTTGTGACAACAGAATGGTATATCGCGGCGCGAGTTCGAATCTCGCCAGGGGACAAAATTATTACTTTATTATATCGATCCGGTGGCCCAGGGTTTACTATCATAGTATTTGTTTTTAGATCCACATGTAACGAGTTCGATCTCACTCGGACCTAACAGTTTTTCATTAAATTGTGGCTCCTATATAAATTTCTCATAAACAGGTTGGCAACCAACTCTGCATCCGAGCTAGGATGGGAAGAATAACTATCTGGTGTTAATGTTACACATTAGCGTGAGTGGGTTAGCCCAACTATTGCGATTTTCCAGATTTTTCTCGTTCTTGCACTAAATGGTGGTTAATGTTTTTAATGGTGGAACTGTTAGTAAAGTTTGTAACAAATTGAGAAACTATTAAACTTTGATGCCCTGTATGTCGGCATCGAATTATTTCAGACCCATGTTTATCGGAACTTTTGTGTTATTTTTACCTGAGAAATCATCATAAGAAATACTGAAAAGAATTTATGAAATACCATGTACAGGGTGGGCCGTATAAGAGTGCGTATCCCCTTATCTCAGAAACTATGTGAGATAGAAAAAAAAGTTTTATATAAATGTTGTTTGCTTTAAAGATGTCGGTATTTTTTTAATATAGTTATATTTGTAACTCTTCAATATACAGGGTGATGAACTAAACTTATCTTTTTTTAAATGGAACACCCTGTATATTATTACATTTTTGAAAAGCTCTTCAAAAGACTTGTTCAACGATATATAATATGATGGGTCTGTAGTCCACCGTTTCGGAGCTATTGAGAATTATCTTCATTTTTCATTTGAAAAAATCGTGAAAATTTATGGTTTTCGAAATGTGGCAACACGGTAAAAATTTTTTTTAAACTGAATATTGAGTAATTACATAATAAAGTAAATAAAATTAGAATTCTCTTGGTGCAAGGTAATGCTCAAAAACTTAATTATTAACTTTTCTAGCACGATTTTAATATTGGCTATTTCCTGAAGATAATTCTCAATAACTCCGAAACGGTGGGCTACAGACCCAACATATTATATATCGTTGAACAAGTATTTTGAAGAGCTTTTCAAAAATGTAATAATATACAGGGTGTTCCATTTAAAAAAAGATAAGTTTAGTTCATCACCCTGTGTATTGAAGAGCTACAAATATAACTATATTAAAAAAATACCGACATCTTTAACGCAAACAACATTTATATAAAACTTTTTTTTCTATCTCACATAGTTTCTGAGATAAGGGGATACGCACTCTTATACGGCCCACCCTGTACATGTCCCCCAACTTAATTTTATTTTAATTATTCTATAATAATTCTGACTGGAAAACGAGATGTGTTTCAGATAAATTCAAGGTTTCTTTTATTTTTTACATATATGTAATGAAAATTTAAACACTAATATTCATTTGATAATATGATTCTCAAGTCACAGTTACTATTCACAGTTATCAGCTGCTTTACTGCAATATTGAATAAAGATAAATTAGATTCAATCTAGTTTTAAAGAAAATTATGAGAATATTTCTACACCTACAAGTTAGCCACACCTCTTTTTGCAAAATGAGATAATTATAATTTTCCATGACTACCGGAGGCAATATGTATTTCGTTATGACTTGAAATCGCCTCTTCAAATAAAATAAGGTACTTACATGAATTTATGATATGAACTGTTATTTCCGATATTAAAAGTACCATCAATATCATGCAGCTTATGATAATTATATTTATATGGGTTTAATTACTTACTTAAGTCCTATTTATTCACTGGATATTATGATCTTTTTTTTAAATGATTTATGGGGTTTACCGTAGAATCAACATTTAATGGTACAGCTACAAACGATTCCCTACAATTTTGAAGGGTATAAAATAGTGCCCACTGATTTTACAGATCCCGCACTTTAAAATTATAAAATTCATATCCACTCTAATTCGGTTCTTAGTTAATAATCTTATAAATAAGTTACCTAGATGGAATAACATGTTAAAAAGAATTCTTCTACTTTTCCATTACATGTAAGTAAGATACATATCAGATAAAAACAGTAAGTGCGGTTCTATTATTAATCCTTAGACTGAAGGCGTAAGATTGGTGTGGAAGAGTGGCATAATTAATTTGATACGATATTCTTAGGAGAGCGATGCTTAATTAAGTGAGTTTTCAGTTTACGAAGACGCCTGAGCGAAGGGGATTAAGAAGAATGTAATAATTTTAATGACATACGAACAAAAAGTAATCTGAAGTGTAAAGAAATTTACAAATCCCTTAATATCATTAACATAGAAATGCAAGTTATCACAAATAAATTTTAAGCACTTTTACCTGTTAAAAATGTTGTGTCCAATATACCACAAATAAATTTTAAATTCATACTTAAATTCTTCAAAACAAACTGAACTGGTATCATCACATATAGAAAATGTACATATTTTTTTTTTCTTTTACTGGATAAATGAAATTCTCATATTGAAGAAAAACGTACAATTATTTATTACTAAAGGCAAAATGCATTAGTTTTTCATATTAACGTTTCTCTATTTCCATTAACAAAACAGAGCACTTGAAATTATAATTACACATTTCGAATTTGTTACATGTGTTATTTTTAGAGGGACAAACGTATTTAAATTAGGTAAAGTAGGTTTCAAAAACAATTCCATAATAGTTCCTTTCGGTTCTATTTTTTCAATATTTTGATATTTTCAGGAGTGTGCCCATATGCCCAAATAAAAGGAATAATATTGAAGTTATGAATTATCGCTGAAATTATAAACTAAAACTATTACGTATAAACCTAAACCAAACTGTGAAAATAATTGGTATATATTTAACAGACATTTAAAAATAAACAAAGAAAGCATCCCTGTGATATCATCTAATGAACAAAACAACTTATTTGCCAAAGGCCATACAAATTGGCATTGCATGGTTAATCAATTTTATTCATGTATGTACATTGCAAAAATAGTTTTTAACGGTCAGCTGGAAATGATTAAAATGTAATGAGTGCGTATGCACTTTATTTGAGTGCATATACACATTTTTTTATAATGTGTTTTCCAGAAACTCCAGATAAAAATAAAAGGTGCGTCCTGAACTCTATTCTACTGACAAAATATTTTTTTTTAATAAGACCTTCAATTTCAGTGCATTTGATCGTTTTCATTTGAAAAACTTCATAATCAGTATTTAATTACTAATCACAATTAATATTTAAAACTGTTTTTAAGGGAAATCATGTTGTATTACAAACTGTAGCTAAAATGTTCCGTTAACTTGCTGCAACATAAATATTGTATAACAAATTAAATACAAATTTTGCAATAATTTATCTAGAATGTATTTAATTCGACTTTTCATTTTTAAAAATTCACAATTTCGCAATCCTTGTAACCATGGGAGACATTGGCAATGATAAAACCATATATAAAACATAATTATAATCGCGCCGATCGTCCTATCAAATAAGACGCTTCTAAATTAAGCGAGTACGGTAGACATCTATAGAGGCACCAGTATTCGCGCTATAAGCCTGAGCGCAACGTAATACTTCACTCTGATAAACGCGAGCGCTTTTTAAAAATTCGATAATTCGAAAACTATTACAGATATCAAGACAAACTTTTTAACTTTTTTAATACCTAGACTACATTTAATTAGCCCTTAGTAGGCGAAAGTAATCGTATTAATTTTGCCTGCATTAGTTTACTATAATTTTATTCATGATTTTAGTAAATCATTTTTGATTCAGTTCAAAAATGACTCACTAGAACACCTAATTATAATATTTATAAAACCGAAAACAATATATTATTTATTACCAAGATTTCCGCCTGATCATGCAGATTTTGTCCACATCCTGTCTACCGCTGCATCCTGGTTAATAAAGGTTGCTGTGATTTACGGATCTGCTTTTGTTTCCAATCGTCATGGTTTTGCGAAGTCAACAAAACCGTACCACCTCAGCTGTGGCACAGACTTTATTCAAGTAATTAGTTAATTTCCAAGACGAAATTATTAAACAATTAGCATTTCTACTCGGGTACAGCCTCAAAAATCAATTTAGCGTTTCTAATCGCCGCCAAGTGTAAAAACGTGGTATATTATTCGTTTTCATTAGTAATGAATGATTCACAAAACAATTATTTAAGCGTAGCAGAAACCTAATTGTTTACACCAAACCAAAAATCTATTTGTCGGTGAATGAACATGCGCTATATGTTCAGTCTTTCAGCGAGAAAATCTCACTATCTTGAACACATTAAGGTCGCTCCGGGAACCCCGTGGGAAATTCAGACTTGACTTGATATAGTGACTAAAACTGATCTTTTGAAGATTCATGCTAGCATATATAATATGTGAAAGTTAACTTCAAACCGAGCAGCAAACTAATCCAAAATTATACCAGAAAATATCTACTTAATACTTGAACAGTATCTACTTGAAAATATCTACAGATATCCAAATAGATACCTCTTGCTAAAATGGTGAAACTGATGCTGTAAATTTCGCTAGATATAGTGTCTACGTTAATTTTACTGCTGTTTCGCTTTTTATCTTTAATTCTAGAAATAGCAAAATTTAAAAACAGGTATTCCATAAGAATACTGAGATTTAAAAAAATAAGTAATTATTAAATTCTATTTTTATATATGATGCAAGTTTTTTAAAACTAAATTAAAAATGGGTATGCGAGAGATAGACAAGAATAATTGGGCCATATTTTCTTGAGGAAGACGAACGTGTAGTGACTGTTATGTCTAATGTAGGTTTAACTTTTTCCTTTACGTCTAATCTCACGCCGCGCGATGGTCACATAAACTGGCCTGCCAGATCACCCGATTTGACTGTACCTGATTATTTGTTGTGGGGTTTTCTCAAAAGTAGGAGGGAGTAAGCTACGAAATTTCAACCAATTAAAAGAAGCGATTTGTGACGAAATTCATGGAATTTCTGGCGCGGTATTAAGAGCTGTAATGAGTCATTTCATTCATCGGTAGAAGAGTGTATGGAGATGGAAGGGCACCATTTAACCCTAACAATTTTTTCTTAAAAATAATTCCCCATTCTTTTTCTTTGTCAAATTCTTTGTTAAATGTTTTTACCTTCACAAATAAAATATTTATTTCTAGTTGAAATTATAAAGTGAATTCCCCTCATCCCCGTATAGGTATAAGAAGTAGTTCATTACAGTAATATTTTCGAACTTAAAGACTCCTTTTTGAAAATCCATCTCCGCTAATCATTGCACAGAACTGAAAGTTGTTTTAAACCCATTAAATATCGAATTCCTCCCGCATTCCATAAACTATGAAATACCAAATTGTCAAACTTCCAATTTAATTGCCAGCAATTTTCGTTCGTCATCGTGTAAGTTTAATTACTTTAACCGTAGAGTTTCGTAGACAAATTGCTGGAAGTTCAAATAAAGTAGGTCATGGATAACTTTCGCGGCAAAGCTGAACAGAGTACCTACTTCTATTTTACTGGATTTGTTAAATACCAAATTCACTTTACTATATGAGAACATTGAAGCTCATTTATTGTTGGATACAAACGAAGTGGCAGCGTAGATACACCATGCAGAACTACCTTGTCATTTGCTGAGCGGGTACTTATGTTAAGATAATTCCGTTAAAGACAAACATTAAAGACAACTCTACCATTCTTCCGATCACATAATTTCATATATAAGTATAATAGCAAATCACCTACAAAACAAAATATAAAAATTATTACACAACAGTAAAAATATAAAAACGACCTTGCAACCCTAAACCCTATTTTGAGTTTTTTTCTAAATAAAATCGTTACAAAATATTTTTAAAATTGTCGTATTAAATAAAATGTCGTCTTTGAAAGTTTTCACCCGTTTAAACTAGACCCAAATAATCTATTTATGGGGTGTATCAAATGGAAACGCAAATGGGTTCCTAAGGATTTTTTAGAAATTTGGAAATGAACTTTTAAAAAACTGAAAATTTTTACACTTAACTGTTAAAATCACTATTTCCAAATGCAATCTTTGGTTCGATATGCACGTTTCAAATTTAAATTTAGCTGATGTAACTTGAAAAATTAAAAATGCACAGAGGAGAGCCATATTCCTACACCACCTGGTACAGTATAGTTAAAATTTGTACCGGGATATCAAAAATTATCTTGGTCAAGGGTGGTTGTGGAATGTAAAACGTGTGTCTTACTTTAAATTTGAAATAATTATGTCACTGTCATACTGACATCATCAATAACCTACAAATTTCATACCTATTTATTTCAGTTGTAAAACAATAATGAACTACAAATTATGAAATAACGGTTTTAGTAACAAGAAAAACTAAATTACAGTAATTGTTGGAAATGTCCCCCGTTTTGTTCGATGCACAAGTTGACGCGCCTCCTCATGCTGTGAAAAGCGTTTTGCAGCATTTCTGGCGTTATGGTTGCACATTGCTGAACAATTCTTTGTTGCAGTTCTTGCAAATTATTTACCGGAGTTACGAAAATCTTGTTTTTTAAGTAAGGAAATATAAAATAGTCCATAATTGTCAAACAAGGTGATCTCGGAGGAAAATCAACTTCTGTATGCAAACTTATCAGCCGGTCATAAAAAAACTCGCAGAGGAAAGCAATATTTTCTCGTGTAGTTTGTTCTGTTGCACCTTCATGCTGGAAATAACCGTACCGAAGTTCATCATCGTTTAACTGTTGCACAAATTCAGCCAAAAAGTTGTGTCTGTACCTTTCTGCGTTGACGGTGAAATCGAAAAAAATTGGCCCAATTATTCTTCTACGAGAAACTGCCATCCAAACACCAATTTTTTGAGCATGTAGTGGCGATTCAGTAAAAACATGAGGGTTATCATTGCTCCACATTCGCATATTTTGAGAATTGATGTATCCCGAAAGGTGGAACCACGCTTAGTCAGAAAAAAAAAGTTAAGTCCAGAAGATCGTCATTCATTAAATTATTGACAAACCAATGGCAGTAAGCAAGGTATCTGGGGTGGTCTGCGGGCAGAAGAGCTTGATGTGTTTGCATCTTATATGGATGCATGTTCAAGTCTTTCTTTAAAATCTTATGACATGTTCCATAAGAAAGTCCAATTTCCTGAGAAAGACGTTTCAAAGGTTTTGCAGGCTCCTCTTCCATACGTTGACGAACGTCATTGACAACTTCTTCTGTACGAACTCTTAGTCTACCAGCACCTTTTTTATGAGTCACACAACCAGTTTCGCGAAACACTTCAACACAATTTGTAAGGCACGCATAAAAATTGTCCGGTAATAATGTCACGTTTGGGAAGTGCTCTCGAAAATTGTCCAAACACAAACGTTGACTGTATTGCCAATTTCCATTAACTAGCGCGCTCGTTCGAAAATAGGCTTCAATCATGAAAATTTTGTGCTGTGTGGTAAGAGGCATGATTCAAAAACTGGATTAGAAAATTTCAGCACAATGACTTGACAGACTCTGACACAATAAAACATATTCAAAAATTTAAAGTAAGACACACGTTTTACATTCCACAACTACCCTTGACCAAGATAATTTTTGATATCCCGGTATGTAATTTTCTAAAATATTGGTATTATTCAGTACTGACAAATACTGAGTCAGTATTTTTCAGGTAAATGATTTTGTTTTCAGTCAATTAAAGTTCGAGATATAAATTGCGCCTTTTCAGTTTAATATGCCTCAAACTGTCACAAAGTTTTTAGATGAATGACAAGAAATAAATGGTTTTCTCGAGAACAACTGGGAAATAAGGTGGAGCATTTTCTGCGGAGAAAAGAAATGTAGAACTTTTTAAGAGAGCTATATTACTTTTCCATTGTCTTGTCCGAGATATATATAACAATACAATCATAACGCCACGTTAGTTTGTAGAAAAATAATTGAAAACATACCACAGCGATGGCATGTCTGTTTCATAGAAATTTTAAAACATCCTGGGCATAGTTGGTTTAAAATTACTGCTGTAAGTTTTAATAAAACTTCTTTAATACCTGTATAATCTTCAGATAATAGGATTTGTAAACTCTTGACAAAAATAATTACGGCGCGCAAATGTTGAATATAAATAAAGATTCGACTTTTATTCATTCATACCATAACTAGAAGCTTATTCATGGCTAAAATGAAAATTAATGACATCAAAGGAAAATCCAGCAAAGCAGAAGTATTTGCTTTTTTAAATCGTTTGTAACATAATTCGAATAAAATGTTCTTATTTTTGAATAATTTAATTTATTCTAGATATTGAGCACGATCTTTTTTGAGTTAATTTTGCAAATCATATTAAAACTGATTTTACTAACAGAAACAGGTACACTCATGTTATTTAAAAATTTAAATTTATTGGCTTGACATACATTTTTCGACTATACATTTTTATTTGAATATACAGTGTGCCCACAATTGGTGATGCATGTATTGGGATCTCGGAAACTATAAGAGATAGAAAAACGGTCAAACGGGGAAAGTTTTAGACAATTTTGTTTGTAATCGAATGCCGTTTTTTTGCGATTTTATCTCTTTTGGTTTTTGAGATATTTTGAAAAAACTAAAACGATGCATTTTCGAAAATACCCTGTAATTTCTTAATTAAAAACAATTTTTAGATTCTGTAAAACTTTCTTTGGGCAACTTTTTACGTAGAGAACGCCTGTGTAGTCCGATTTTATTTGCAACGTTTCGGTTTTTTGGAACCACCATCAACTTTGTTTTTTCATATGGGCGCCATATTGGATTTTTACGGTTTTGGAAAACCTCTTTTCTTAGCTTTCTAATGATGTATCACAATTAGTAAAAAAAAGTTGGGTTATGGTTAAAAAATCAAAAATTAATATTTTGTTATAAATTTGGCAACGTCGCACAGTAAAACACTGAGATTCTAGGTCATATTAAATTTAATCTCTATCACAATAAAACATTAAAATATTTGTTGAAAGTTTTTACCATGTAACAAAAAATAAATTTACAAAGCCGTAAGTTTGGATAAATACATCAACTAATAGTATTCAGAACACCTGTCACCTAAAAATCATTTCATTATTATGTATAAACAGAAATTCAGATCCATAATAAAAAAATGTCAAAAATGTATGGACGCAAATTGGCGACACTTTGAACTTTAGATATTTTATTTCGGTTACTAGTCTTTATAGTTTAATTATGTTTTAATTTGTGTTGATATTTTGTTATTATTTGTAGCTTAGAGTTTAAACCGAAAATGATCTACTAAGGAACTGATGTATTAGCAAAAAATTTATTGCGTTAAATTATGTACTGAATTTCTGTTTATACATAATAATTAAATGATTTTTAGGTGACAGGTGTTCTGAAAACTATTAGTTGATGTATTTATCCAAACTTACGGCTTTAGTAAATTTATTTTTTGTTACATGATAAAAACTTTCAACAAATATTTTAATGTTTTATTGTGATAGAGATTAAATTTAATATGACCTAGAATTTCAGTGTTTTACTGTGCGACGCTGCCAAATTTATAACAAAATATTAATTTTTGATTTTTTAACTATAACCTAACTTTTTTTTAATAATTGTGATACATCATTAGAAAGCTAAGAAAAGAGGTTTTCCAAAACCGTAAAAATCCAATATGGCGCCCATATGAAAAAACAAAGTTGATGATGGTTCCAAAAAACGGAAACGTTGCAAATAAAATCGGACTACACAGGCGTTCTCTACGTAAAAAGTTGCCCCAAGAAAGTTTTTACAGAATCTAAAAATTGTTTAGATTCTGTAAAAATAAAAAAAAATTGTCTAGTGTAAAAATAAAGAAATTACAGGGTATTTTCGAAAATGCATCATTTTAGTTTTTTCAAAATATCTCAAAAACAAAAAGAGATAAAATCGCAAAAAAAACCGCATTCGATTACAAACAAATTTGTCTAAAACTTTCCCCCTTTGACCGTTTTTCTATCTCTTATAGTTTCCGAGATCCCAATACATGCATCACCAATTGTGGGCACACTGTATATAAATTCGCTTCAACGACCTTCCGAAAATGTTATCCTTGTGTCGGAGACGAGGATGTCTCTGTAGGCCGCGTTTACAGCATACCTACTAAGGTAAATGCTGATTCCTTATTATATGTCTTTTACAGAGCTCTTGACGATACTGATAAAGTTGTGATAGAAGAACTCTTGTAACACCTTTATTAATTTGGTGCTACATTTTCAATAAATAGCCAGAACTGCTATTTCGCGCACAAGGTGTCTTCCAACAGAGAAACAATTTAGGAAATGCTAAGCCAGTTTAGTTATCGTGATAATTTATTGGATGCGAAGGTGAATTTAGTTTGATTATTCAATATCCTAGTGCCCTCCTTCGGGAATCAATATAAATACGAGAGTTCTTGATGATGCTCCATATCTGTTATGGGTCATCAGCAATCACTTTAATAGCTTCGGCAGCTATTAGGGAAGCACCCCGAGCGGAATTCGTTTGTTCTTGGCCTGGCCTAACTTCCATTTCCCTTACGTATACCGACCAATTAGCTCACAGCTCGGTTGAGAACTTCTGAACAGTGTAATTGTAGCCGGAAGGTTCTTTATACTTTGTGTACAAACATTGAGTTAAGAGGCCAGCGATTGAAAGTTATAGAAAAACTTCTAATAAAAAAATATAATACCGTATACGTACACAATATAATATTAGGTAGGTAAGTGGCATCTTGAAGAGCTTTTGTTTGTCATTAATGATATAATTTAACCATTTGTCTATCAAAACAATCAGGACTAGATATTTTTGAATATCGAGTCAGAAATTTCGAATTCTGGATATTTCTCTAATGTGAGCTGCAATATATTAGACAAGCTATGTTTGTGTTTCTTCATTGATGTCTGAACACATGTCTAGTGTATGTTTAGTAATAAATTTTTATTTTTTAAAAAGATGTATACCTTTGAAGTAACTTCCTAATTAGGAGGAATCAGGAGGAAAATTTCTTATAATTCATTTCATTTATACTTCAGCCATGAAGTAAAAACGTATTAAACCTTCCGGGAAAATGTTGAATAGTCTGTGAAACAAGACCATTAAATGACTCGTAGTTTCAGAGTATCTTCCACTAGCCCTCGTAATCCAATAGTTGTACCAACAATAGTCGTATCCCAATAATCCTCAGTAGTCGTCGAATATAAATCAGATCACATATTAGGCTATGAGTAACAACTGTAAACTCCGCCAGTACACGGGAGCAGCCAATAACAACTCATACATCCTCTGTTCACGAGCAGCTCATAATCTGTTGGTTTACTGCCAATCTCACCGTTCATCAAATCAATGTTAGAACTACGGATCTAATGACAAATTTATATAATCTCGGTCACCTGTAAATGGTCTATACGATTCAACCTTCAAAACGTTGTAAACGAGGAATGAAACCACGTATGGTTTCAAAGAGAGCCAAGAAAATAAAAGATCTGATTAATATTACAACTCGAGAATCCGTAAGGTTAATGTTTAAATTTTCAGTAACGAAGCAGCTACAAAAAGAATATCAAAGAGGAAAAGACAATAAAAGATGTGATTGAATTCAAGAAAACTCCAAGTGTGCCATTCAAATTTCCTTTACATTTTGTGCGCTGAAATTGAACTGTATGAAATTGAACTTCAGAGTAACTTACTCTGTAACTATCTATCTGTAGTAGTAAATAAGAATAAACTAAATACACTTTTATACCGTTGTTGCCTTTTTCATTTTGTAATAATGGACTAATGTGAAGTCACAGCTGATCACAATCAAACTTTCAGGGCCGGTTTTTCAATGCGCGGTTAAGGATTGAACTATCACTTTAGAAATATGACAGTTAAAATGTTTTTCATACCACTCTGAACTGAAAACTGTCAGTCAAAGTGCTTGTAAATTTAACAAATACTTCAAAGTGCCTGTTTGTATACTAACTTCCAGTTAAGAGAATAAGAACTTTATTATTTATTGTCAAAAGTGACCATATCAAATTTTGAAGTATGATCTGAAAAGATTATATTTAATTTGAAAATGGAACTTTTGGCAGACTTGAGATAAATTTATAGTGGAGTCCTTAAATCGTAAAGAAGACCCTACACGAAGGAATTATTTTGAATAATGCGATGACTTGGATTTGTTTATTAGATTTCGTTTAAAAAAGGAAACAGTTCTCCGAATTTTGGAACAAATTGAGAAACAAATTGAAACCATACATACCTACACATTTATTTTCCATTTATTATATGATACTGTGATCACAAAACGCTGATAATAATAAAACAATTAATGCTATAAATATAAGCTATACGTTTCATTTTATTGACAATTGATGACTAAGCAATTTTCGAATTTAGAGTGTAAAAGTCGGAAGAAAATTTACCAATAACAGTAAAGTATTCACTTCTTACCAACCCTATACGCAATATTTTGCTAACAGACAGCTACCAGATTACCAGAGTTACCTACCAGATAAATTTGGATTGGAAAAACGTTTCCAGAATTAACAGGCACTTTGACTGTCAGTTTGCCTTAACTGGCCGGCAGCTCAAGAGTCTAAGACCGATAAGTTATACATATACATAATTTTCTTCTTTTAAGGGTTTTGAGCAATAAACAAGATCATTTTCAACTTTATAAAATGTACCTACACTTTTGATTAACTCTTTTATACATTTAGACATCGAAACTATTATTTCGTAGATATATTATTCTGTTATTTTTTTACGCTAATCCAATTAATCTTAATTTTGTGGTTACGGGCCTCTTAATTGATTGGAAAAAAGAAAAAAGAGGATATTAACTTCATCTAAAACATATTACCCTTTATCTCCTTATAATGTATATTATTATTTACGGAGCAAAAGTAATTTGCCCAACTAAATTCATGTATGATGATTGATGACTTTCCGATATCTAATTTCGAGATCAAGCTTTACGGCACCCATGAATCTCATATTAATAAATGTAATGAAATTTTCCCATAAGAAATATATACATACATGTCTTAAAGGACATGCACGATTTTGGTAGCATTTGTGTGACTCCTCCGTAATTAAACACAGGTACAGAAAGAAAGAAATATGAGCAAACAGCAGCACTTTATTTGAAATCTTCTAAGGGTGCCAATTTTAATATCGTAAATTATAAAAGTAAACGTTCCCAATAAAATTCCTGAGCGTTACAGCTAAAGAACCAGCCGTGACCGAATAGTGTGAACGTCGAGACGCCGAATCGATACAACCGACGCCGAAGTATATTCCTGCAGCAGCCCTAAAGCCGTCCATAGATGTAACGAGTCTTACTTCGACAACCAACCAGGAAAAAACTAAGGAATCCTCGTTGAATTCTAAAAGTGTGGATATCTGTTATGATGGTAAAGCTGATTTTCGGACCCTCATAGTCTCTATTTCCTTCTTTCTCTTATTTCTATCTTTGCCCCCTTATTTAAATGTAATTCTCCGATCAAATATTGATCGGAGATTATCGGAATATGTAGATTAATTCCCGTTTTTGTACCAAATGGCACTTATGTTGAAATAAGAGCGGAGGTGATGATGATCATTAATGCATCATTCAAGGTCAAGGTTATTAGTATGAAAGGTTAACTGGCCAAGGTCAATTGAAAATTATTAAACCCATTTAATTGTAAATAATTTTGTAACGGTGCAGAAAACACTAAAGATGATACAATAGAAAATTTTACCCCTAATCTTTTCCTTGTGAGGATTCCCTTGGATTTTCAAAGGAAGGATTCCCTTGGAAAGGTGTGCGGGGACTCTCGGAGAAACACACACTGGATCAGACAGGGTTCGAATCCCGCTTTCACCATGGATGTTTGTGTATGTTCCGGGAGAAGCACGATAAGCCCCAGAGGCTGCAGAGCAGTTGTTGGAAAACTGCCCTCGTCGAAAAAGGAGAAAAAAGCCTGAATGCTTGTTACATTTCCGAAAAATATCATAATTATGAATGAAGAAAGACTGGTGGAAACAAATTAATGTCGTTATTGGAAAATATTTTGTATACATTTAAAAAATGTGTTCACTATTTAAATTTGAACAAAAATGGTTAATCCAAAATAATCCTGAATAAACTGAAACGGGGTCAGATACATGAAATTTATGACCTCACCCCAAATTTATTTCATTTCTAATAAAAATACAATTATAACTGCATACTTTATTACACACTATTACAGGGGATAACTCGATCTGCTAAAAACCACCTCTTGCAGTTATGGCAATAAATTTTGGCTTTTTAAATTTCTTCAAGAGATAACAGCGGCTAAAAATCGCTCTTTATATATTTAGGAAAATGTAAGTAGGTACTTTGAAAAGTTTAAATACCGAGCCGCAATATACCTACTCTGAATAACCGATATCAGATACGTGTTAACACTTTCGTATAACCAACTTGCACGTCTGCGAGGCAGTTAAAGCTAAAGTGCTTTCGACTTCCAACGCTACACGCTAACCACCACATTCCGTGATTCTCAGACGCAGGAACGCGGCCTTTTTGGGTCACTGTCTTGAAAATTTCATTGAAATAATACGCCGTGCGATGGCAGGGTACGATAGCCCGTATTAAAATGATGATGGATTGATGTAACTGGGGACATTTTCGAATGTTTTTTATGAACTGGAGATGGACTCGATAAGTTAATTAAAATTTTTTGATAAAAAAACCGGTAGGCCTTATCAATTGATAGTTTGGAAAAAGGAAAACAACTTCATCTTATACAGGGTGAGTTTTTTTTGATGTTTAGTGTATGGATCTGGGAAAGTATAAGAGATACAAAAAAGCTTAAATGAGGAAAGATGTGCAGTTTTATGATCTTTATTAAATGTTATTTTTATTTTTTGAAAAAACGTCATGGTTGACTAGATATTTGGAAAAATCCGAATTCGGCCAATTCCATCAGATGCGTGTAGCTCCGTTGCTATTTATTTTACAAAAAAACTTTAAATTACAAAGTTTCAGGTTTTTGCAATGCTAATAAGACAGGGTGATCAAATTGTTCGTGTACACTTTCGTTTTCAAGTTATAACATAAACTTCAAGTTTTTTAAATATAAACCATAGTTAGCTATGAGCTAGAAAAAAATGTCTTTTTTATGCTTTCCAACAATATAATATTTGGTATTGTTATTTTGAAAAATGGTGAACTGCAGCCGTTTTTAACTTTTCAAATGCTCGTTGACGTAGATGGCTGTGAAAATTATACGCAATTCAACGGATAAAATCAGAACGATTGGTCGGCATTGCGTGCGCATCTCTGTATGGTTCAGAGCACCCGAGCAGTGTGCGACTGGCATATTTTAAATAAAACAATAATAATAACAACAACCGGATTTATTATCAGAAAGAATTTAAAATTATACAGATGGAAGTCATTTGTGATAAGTGATTGAAATACTTAACAAAGATGCAAAAAATTTTATGAACAAACCATTATTTATTTTAAGGATATTAAAGAAATTGTTCAAAAAGTCCACCGTTATTATTAATGCACAAGATACATCTTTTTGAAACAGAATTTGAGGCTTTTCTCACAGAACGCCTATCAATATTGTTAAAAGCTTCCTGGACAGCTTCCATAAGATCCTCTAGTGTCGCATAGGTTGTCCGATAAACGTTATCTTTTATTGTCCCCCACAAGAAAAAATCTAAAACTGAAAGATCAGGGCACCGAGGAGGCCATGCGACTGGTCCATTTCTTCCAATCCATGAATTGGGAAAAACTTCATTTAAATGAGTTCGCACAGGGAGATGATTATGTGGGGGTGCACCATCGTGCTGAAACCATTGAAGCATAGCACGATCCTCTAGGTTTAATTCATCTAACATATTCTCAAACTCGTTTTGCAGAAAGTGCAAGTAAACTGCACCAGTTAAAGTGCCTTGGTAAAAATACGGTCCGAGTATTCTTGATCCAATAACACCACACCAAACATTAAATCCAAACTTAATTTGCGGCCTTTGTACAACATGATACGGATTTTCTTGCATCCAAAGGTGCTCATTGTGTCGGTTGAAAATTCCACAATTTGTGAAACGGGTTTCATCAGTCCACAGTACTTTATATTTAAATTGTTGATCAAGCCTACACATATTTGCAAACCATGTACAAAACTCTAAGCGCCTTTCAGAGTCACCATGGTGCAACGTCTGTGATACTGATAGTTTGTATGGGTGAAATTTATGTTTCCTTAGTACTCTTACGACAGTTCTCTGTGACGTACCTGCCTCTAATGTAATTTGCCGTGTTGAAATTGAGGGATTTTGTGTAATAGAAGCTAGTACATTTATTTCTGCAGCTTCATTTATGTTATTTTCTCTATTTTTGGGTTTACAGAAAGAACCATATTGTCCCAAATTGTCATACAGTCTTCTGAATGTAGGTAGACTAGGCTGTCGACGATCGAAATATTGTTCGAAGTATTGCTGTGCAGCTCGAACGGAGTTTTTATCACAACGAATATAACACTCAATAATATCACGCTTTTCCTCGTTTGAAAAAATCATTGTCTTTGGCAATTGAAACGACTTTTAAGAGAGAAAAGTTAACTGTCAAATAATGCTACAGTAACTAAAAGCGTTGTCAGTAAACATTTCGATTGTTTTCACAGCCATCTACGTCAACGAGCAATTGAAAAGTTAAAAACGGCTGCAGTTCACCATTTTTCAAAATAACAATACCAAATATTATATCGTTGGAAAGCATAAAAAAAGACATTTTTTTCTAGCTCATAGCTAACTATGGTTTACATTTAAAAAACTTGAAGTTTATGTTATAACTTGAAAACCGAAGTTTACACGAATAATTCGATCACCCTGTCTTATTAACACTGCAAAAACCTGAAACTTTGTAATTTAAAGTTTTTTTGTAAAATAAATAGCAACGGAGCTACACGCATCTGAAGGAATTGGCCGAATTCGGATTTTTCCAAATATCTAGTCAACCATATTTTTTCAAAAAATAAAAGTAACATTTCATAAGGATCATAAAACTGCACATCTTTCCTCATTTAAGCTTTTTTGTATCTCTTATACTTTCCCAGATCCCTACACTAAACATCGAAAAAAACTCACCCTGTATACAGATAGATTTTTCTACTATCTACATTTCTATAGAATATGAAGCTAGTATATAAAGTATTAAATAATTTTTATTCACACAGTTATTATGGAATTAATTGTGTAATAAAACATAATAAAGTAAAATATTTTTGAAACAAATAATTATTAATATTATATAAAATAATTACTTAAAATAAAACTTCATATTCTATAAAAATTGGTACGGTAAAAATTGGTAAACATTTTACTTACTCATCGGTTGTTATTCCTTCATATGCAAATAGGCACATACCTGCAAAAAAAGATATATTTTAAAGATTTTCATTATACATTGTTATTCAATATTTTGTGATACTCTATCCTCCAAAAGAGAAAAAAATCAGGGAAAAAAACCAAACAATTTTCCCTCAAATTAGACACACGCATCTCATTGTTCAAATGATATTCAATATGACTTAGCTCGAAGCTAGAAACTCAATTTTCTCAGTGAAAAATGCAGCATATTTGAAGACGCCTTATTTTATCGTTTTTCGTGTCTTATTCGCAATTTTTTTCTACTTACGTCCGATCGTATATTACTCTCAGTTTCTTCTTTTACACGATGGATGTGACAATACAATCGACAGCTTTGAGGTAATGGCCTGTCAGGTACATGTCTCTGCTAAATTAATCGAAATTGTTAATTGCGGACCACGTGCAACGGAATATTACACGCATTAATCATAAAAATTAGATAATATAAAAATAACCAGTAAAGCAGCTGTAACAGTAGATTTATTTTATGCATTTGAGTGTATTTTACACTGAAAGGAAGGAACTCCGGATCAACAAAGTTTATTAAAAGTTATTTAGTAAATTTATTGATTTGATAGACACAGCTTGTTCTTATGAAAGGGGTTGGATCCTTTGGTGTGAAGATACCTCTGTAGTTTTCCACATAACACCAAAACACTATACTGCTCTCGACGCGCGTTTCGGCAACCAAGTTGGCATCATCTGTACCTAACAATAATTTAGGTGTAAATAGGACAGTGTTAGCATAAGTTTAGCTTTAATCGTCTCCAGATGATGCCAACTTGGTTGGCGAAACTCACAGTATAGTATTTTGGTGTTATGTGGAAAACGCGTAGCTTGGGCGACGAGACATTTTTATATTATTTAATATACAAATTTATATATTTTAAACTTGTTCTTGTGGAGATATTCATTAATTTAATAAAAAATAATTTAACATTATCTAATAGTTTATTTATATAATTTTGCATTTGCAACGAATACAAATAGCAATAGGTATAGCTATCAGGCCAGGGAGAAGATTTTGTATAAATACTGTCTGAATGAGTAGGTATAGGCAGAAAAGGAGGATGCCCAAAAATAGTAATCGTATCATATCGTAGGTATCGTATAGTAAACTGGTCACTCCCAAATATATTATTATTAATAATTTTTTAAATTATTAACATAAATTATAAATCTAAGAATGATAAATTGGCGTTCAAATTGATAGTAGATTTATATATTCTAAAATTTTACTTGAGTTGTGTCCTTAAGTTCGTATTTATTTCATTTGGCAGTGCAACATAGATTTTTGCGACGATGAACCCTCGTAGCTTAACATCAATGTTACAACATTTACAACTGAACACGACAAAACACAAACAAGTTAACAAGCCTTGTCATTTACAAGATTGGGATCACGCCAAATGCATGCATGCAACTCCCATAATGCATTTAACATTTAATACAAAGCGGAAAAAGTTTCCGATGTTGCGAAAAGAATGTACCTACCTATTAACTAATTACTTTTACAAATACCACACTGATTAAATTAAAGGAGTAGGAGCATCTATTAATAGTCCGTCGGAAAGCCCGGTCTAGGATGCACAGAAAAAAAATCGAGGTATAACCAAATGGGACCTTCACCAGTCGAAAAGGCATGTTTTCTTACATAGAAAATCGAAATTGACGACTCTCTCCATTGGTCGAGAGAAAAGATATAGACAAAAAACTGGAAAAATAGGGAAATCCTTTTTTTCAACTTTGAATACTCATTACTTTTTTTCTAAAGAATGTAGAACAACCATTCTTTTTAAGTTTTATTCCTCATTCAATTTCCTTTCTTTTGGTATAATTTCATTAAAATAAAATTATAAACTATATTAAAAAAACAGTAATATTTAAAAAAAGACAACAAATTACCAACATATTTTTAAACTCACCTCACCATAACTTTCTTATGCAAAGAGCTATTTCAATGTCTTTTTTTTTTTTTTTAAATTGCGCAATTTAATGGAATTCATTTTGTCTCGATTAATATGTGGTCTATTTTTAAAAATAAAACCGGTAGGGGCTTTTAAACGTCGGGGCGCATGCCTCTGTGGCGGGCTAGACGGCGATTTTTCCCATCGCGATCGCTGCACCCGCGCCTAGTTACAGTATTTAATTTGGTATATTTGCACCTTATAGTGAGTAGATATCGAAAATTTTATTCTCAAAAATTCTGTGTTTTGTTTTATTTATAATTGCTGAAACATTTGTGCTGGTTTTATTTGAACAAATTTTAATATTTGGTGATCGATAGACAATTATTAATGTATTTCTGATACAAGGATTATTTTCCACATGCTATCCTCCAATAAAAATGGTAGACTAGTCGTAAAGTGTGATGACACTGATGTTCTAGTACTATTAATTTATTATTATCCTACTCGCGAAAATTTTAGTAATAATACCAAAAAAATATTCATGGAAACTGTTCACACAATTATGACATCTAACAAAAAAAGATATATTCCTATTCACGTCATTTCAAAAAAATTGGTGAATTTTATTTAATTTTAAATTGGCATATAGGTTTACCAAGTTTTCACAGCCTCACAGGATGTGATACGACCAGTTCCCTTTTTAAAATGGCGTGGGAGGTACTATAAAAATTGCGACACACTCAACCTTATTCATCTCATTCATTACTCAAAATTTTTTATAAAAAATAAAAATGCAAAACATCTGATTTTTTAGTTTTAATCCTCGTTCAATTTCCTTTTTTTTGTATATATTTCATTAAAAAAGTTGAAAACTATATTACAAAAACACTAATATATAAAAAAAGACAACGAATTGTCAATATTTTTTTAAACTCACTTCGCCATAACTTTCTTATGCAAACAGCTATTTCAATGTTTTTTTTTTTTCAAAAATTGCACAGTTTAATGGGTAAAAATCGTAAGTCGTTAATTTTCTTCTAAAAAATTGTAATCATTTAGAAAAATAATAGATAATTGTGGAAAGTATATTAAATACAAATTTTTACAAACAAAACAAAATTTTGAAAGGGGTTGGAACCTTTGGTGTGTAGATAACACTGACGTAGTTTTGGAAAATGTGGAAAACTACGTCAGTATCAAAACAAAATTAAAACAAATTATTTTCGAAAAATGTATCGTCATCAGGATCTCCAGCTTCAGTTTGATTTTCTTCAGGTTCGCGATTAATGTTAATGCAATTTATTTTGCATTTGTAATTTGAGCTACAAAATACCCTTTCTTTTTTACACTGACATTTTTGCGTGTTGCAGTTTTTGTTATTGCATAATAAGGAAATAATTTTCCGTGTATCTTTTGGAACTAGGACTTGAAGCATCATTTTCGGAACCATAAAGTCCATCCATATAACAGGAGATCTTTTTTGGTTACCTCACCAATACACCTATTGACCCATATAAATGTTTGATAATTTGACCTAAAATTGCACATTATAATAAAATGTGCGTACATTACAAATTTTTGCATTATAAATTCACCTAAGTACATGTAGTTTGAAACTATCTTCTGTAGGGGCAATTCCTGAGTTTGTATTTTGCTCTGATTTGTATAGTTTAACCGAATTTCATTCAGATATTTTGTATTTTTATTTTTGTATAAGAAACTTACAAATCTTCTGGCGAACCTTATTCCTTCGTCAGGTGCCATTTCGGCAAATTTGTGAAGATTGAGTGTGCCGCAATTTTTACAGTACACCTCACAAGAATTTTTTTCCTATTTTAAATGTGATACGCCCAGCCGTATCACATCCCCATCACGTTGTATCACATCCTGTGAGGTTGTGAAAACTTGGTAATTCTTCACATGCTAATTTAAAATTAAATAACATTTACCACCTTTTTTGAAATGAGGTGAATAGGAATATATAGTTTTTTTGTTAGTTGTCATGTTTGTGTGACGTTTCCATGAATATTTCTTTGGTATTACTATTACTAAATTTTTTGTGAGTAGGATAATAATAAATTACAGTTTACCATTTTTATTGGAGGATACCATGTGGAAGATAATCCTTGTATCAGAAACAAATTAATAACTGTCTATCCATCACCTAATATTAAAATTCATTAAAATAAAACCACGACAAACGTTTCAGCAATTATAAATAAAACAAAACACAACATTTTTAGAATAAAACTTACGATTTCTTCTCACTGCAAAGTGCAAATATACCAAATTAAATACTGTAACTAGGCGCGGGTGGAGCGATCGTGATTGGAAAAAATCGCCGTCTAGCCCGCCGCAGAGGCATGCGCTCCGACGTTTAAAAGCCGCTACCCGTTTTATTTTTAAAAATAGACCACATGTTAATCGAGACAAAATGAAGTCCATTAAATTGCGCAGTTTTTGAAAAAAAAAAACATTCAAATAGCTCTTTGCATAAGAAAGTTATGGTGAGGTGAGTTTAAAAAAATTTTGGTAATTTGTTGTCTTGTTTTAAATATTACTGTTTTTTAAATATAGTTGATAACTTTATTTTAATGAAGTATATACCAAAAGAAAGGAAATTGAATGAGGAATAAAACTTAAAAAGAATTGTTGTTCTACATTCTTTAGAAAAAAAGAGTGTTCAAAGTTAAAAAAAAATATTTCCCTATTTTTCCAGTTTTTTGTCTATATCTTTTCTCGACCAATGGAGAGAGTCGTCAATTTCGATTTTCTATGTAAGAAAACATGCCTTTTCGACTGGTGAAGGTCCCATTTGGTTATACCTCAGTTTTTTTAGCTCCGAAACTAGAAGGCTTTTCGCGCTCCATCCGACGGACTATAATTACTAAAATTTAAGGAGTTTAATAAGGCACAAAAATAAAAATAACTAATAACTTACATAACAAAAACAATAAAAGACGAAAATTATGCCTAACATAGACAGTGAACGAGGTTATTTGCATATTTCCAAAGCTCTATGCTGTTGATAAAGTCAACAGGTCACACGGTTGCTTCAAAGCATTATTACAGAGTTAGCGGCATTGCATTTAGGGTTTTTTCGTCTGTCAGTCAGTCATTTAACTAATTTACGAATATATATAATGATTAATGGTGATTTATTTGGAACGTAAGGCGATAAAAAATATGAACAAATTAGACATTGATTAATATCTCCGCGTACAATGCTCTCAACCTTTCTTTTACTAATACAAAGAGAAATTATAACTTTAACATTAGCAGTTATTAATTTCCAACCACTGATGGAAAGATAACCGTATGCTTAGCGTTGCCCAAATGACTCGTGTTCGTAGAAATTTACACGGTTTTCCTATTAGGGACAATGGATACTTACATTAAATTTAACCTACACATTTGGATAATCAAGCAGAGATCGCTTAAAAACTATTGGAGCTACATATTTATTTTCAAGAAATTTTCGATTGATTGATATCAGTGTTAATACATGAATACAAAAGTGTACTATAAGGTTCACATAGTGCGGTATAAAAAGAGTAATATTGCCACTGCAGTAGTTTAGACAGTCATTTGATATTTGTTTCCAGCGCTTTGGAGAATACAGTCAAAGATTATAAGATGATATGAATCGTAATATGGATTTACATATTTTTAATTACATCTTACGGTGTATAGACAACGTGTCTTCAGATGAAGTGCTACATTGCTACAGCAAGTCCTTAATTTTACTTTATAGTTACAAAAATAATTCACATACATAATTGTATACAATCCAAGAATTTTGATGCCGGATTCTTTTACGCCATTGGCCAAATTCTTCAAAATAACATGCTGGCTTTCGAATGGATCCCACAAGTACGCGCTTATCAAGGAATCGCTATTATTCATGTGCGAACGAACAGAAACGAGCTTGTCCTTTTGGAATTTAACTGAATGATCGAAACGGCAATTACCCATATAAAATAACCGGTTGGTAGCTGCAGTTTGCGGTGTCGTTTTTTGTCGACCGCGGAGACTTTGCGATTTTTCGGCCACTTGAAATGTACGGTTGACGAAATAAATTAAACATCACATCTGTAGAGTCGATTGCCACCGCGTTCTACAAAGCAATTCAGAAACATAGTAGATTATAATACTGTAGACTACATAGATACAATTATTATCTACAATGTTTTCCATCAGAATGTAAATATATATCTCAAATTTAGTACCTACATTAGTTACTAGAGGTAGCTATCATATATATAAGATTTTCTAATATGTTTAACGTATAAGCATTATTTTTAATATGGAAAATGGATGATTTCAAAGAAAATAATGTATCTAAAAGTATCTAAGAGTCCATTCACTGGTCCGAAATAAGCCCAAAATCGGCGTTCGGCTCGTGTCTAATTATAAAAAAACTATAAAAGATAGCGACTTTTAGTAAAAAAGTATTGAAAGATAAGACTTTAATCTAAATCCCTATAGTAGTAATTTTTTGTAATTCTTTTTATTTTTAAAATTCCAGGCAAACAATCTTGTACTAAAATAGCGTATTTTCAAAAATTATTTTCTCTAAAATACATGGATTAAACAAAAATTTGCTACTATAGGTATCTAGTTTATCTTTTGATGTTTCCGGTGATATATAATTTATAACATTAAAAAGAAATTTTGTTGCAATTATAAGACAAATCCGGTACCCTTGCAATGAGGGCTAACTTTGTTTTCATGTGCCTTTTTACTTCGGCTTTACGTCTACCTCCGAAATCTAAATAATTCGGTAGTGGAAATATGTAAGTCTTCACCCATCGGCTACCCAACCTCTCAACCTGACCCCCAATTCATGTCTGTCAAGTCTAGAGTGAATGGACCCTTAATTCCTCGTAGAATTTTCCTGTTATGAAATATAATAATTTAAAATGAAAAAATGCTCTTTATTTTAATTAAGTATTTTAAAAATGGTGAGTCATAAACTACCCTTTTATAGGGTAAATAATATAATATACAATTTACATAAATTGCTCTTGAAAGGGATTGGAACCTTTTGTGACGATAACAATGGCGTAGTTTTCCACATAACACCAAAACCACGTTTCGCCAACCCAGTTGGCATCATCTGGAGATGATTAACAGTTTAAATTATCTCACCAAATTGGCATCATCCGGATATGATTAAAACTGTTAATCATTTCCAGATGATGCCAACTTGGTTGGCGAAACGCGCGTCGAGTGCAGTGTAGTGTTTTGGTGTTATGTGAAAAACTACGTCAGTGTCAGTCAGTACATAAATTACCCTGTATGTAGCGTCAAAAAGTCTACCAAAAAAAACTAGTAGATATAGCTAATAATTTCTTCCAAAAAAATCTTCCGCAATTATCCTAGATTCCTAGATAATACAAGTTATCATTCCAGCACTATACTAATAAAGTTCCAACAAGCTTTCAAGAAAGTGGATATACAAAAGTGGTGAAATAAGAATGATATTCCTTCTGAGAATATACATTTTTGAAAACACAGTTGTTGGTTTTACTACAAAATGTAAGTGTTGCAAACCGCTGTATGGTAAGTTACAGGGTGTTGCGAGTAACATGACCTGTCACCTGGTTTGATCAGGTTCCGTGGCCCAAGAGAATGATTATTGATCTAAAAGGTTTGGGATGTGGCAAAAATCAATAATCTACACTTTTTGGGACCAAATATAACTATTTATTGAAATATTTTATCGCAAGCAGCTTGTTTTTCTACCAAACTTAATTTTTGCCCACTTTCTAGCATCGACATAGACTTATTTTAATTTATTGTATGTCCTAGTTAGTAATGTATATAATATATGTGAATGCTTTAGATAAGTACTGAAATAGAAAAAAAATAAGTTCATGTTTCTCATTACGTTACCGCAAATGACGTCAACCATGCAAATATTTATGGAAGCGTACTTTGAGTCAACAAACATATTACCATATAAATCAGAATTTAAACTTTTTTAAGCAGTTAACTCATCAACTTGAATGCGTACTATTTGCTATTTATAGAGTAGGTATAAAGGAGAAGTTAGTAATGTATTAGAGAAATGAGTATGTAAAAATAAATTATATACTTCAGTTTCTCTTAAAAATTTTATTTTAAAAAAATACCTATTTTACTTAAACATGAATAATATTATGTAGGTACATACCTACAGCTGTTTAACGATGACCACCCATTAGAATATGTCAGTGACCACTTAGATTTAAAAGAGGGAAAATTTGGACACTTGACTTTTTGATACCTGCAATAATTATGGGGTATTCCATTTAAAATAAGAAAGTTAACGGCAACTTCCGGTATAACCGAAAGTGTCATAACTAGAACGCCATTATTTTATTTGAGGAGAGCATACTCAAAAACTCCAGTGTCAAAATTTTCATTCTTTAAATCTAAGTAGTCTGACATATTCTAATGGGTAGTCATCGTGAAACAGCCTGTAGATAGGTACCTACATCATATCATATTATTATTGTTTAAGTAAAATAGGTACATAAACAAGGATATTACTTATTCAACATAAACAGTTAATTTTTAGACATTATTCCATGTGGAGAGACAATTTGTTAATTAAAATCGATCTCGCATTTGTTTATTTTGAATTAAATTCAGACCGTGTACAATCTGAGCTCGATATCGGACCAACCCTGCTGAACACTCACGTTTGACGTTTCCAACACACCCTTGCTATTTTAAGATTTAATTGATAAAATGAGTGAGCTTTTAAGTCCGTATGACGTCAATGCGGAGGAAGACTAAAGCACATATTGCCAAACACGGCAGCCTGCGGGGCAATCGGTTCAGACTTTTTGTTGAGTAATAAACATAGAACGAGATTGGCCAGGTGGAAATGGTACCCAGCGTCAACAGAAAACCAATAAACGCTGATTAAAAAATCAAGTCCACAGAGGTATTTCAGAAATATAACGTGCAGTGTAAACTTAATGTGGAATAAGTACAGTTTTAGAATTTTTTTATCGGTGCAGGGCGAGTTTCTTTTTATTTTATTTAATAATAAACAAATTAAATGATTTTGTGTTGGTATATTATTTTTTATACTATTTATTGACTTTTTCAAATATGAAACATTACATGACACCAATTACTTACATATTTTTTAAATTATGGAAAAATGCTTCCCTATATGTTTATACTTTAATTTTAATTAGGTTTTGGGGTTCGGCTGCAAGCCAA
The DNA here is from genome assembly GCA_963924545.1 of Pogonocherus hispidulus. Lineage (NCBI taxonomy): Eukaryota > Metazoa > Arthropoda > Insecta > Coleoptera > Cerambycidae > Pogonocherus > Pogonocherus hispidulus. Next base: position 71,653,533 of record OZ004694.1, read on the forward strand.
AATTGAAAAAAGAAATGTTGACAAGAATTATTTTTTAAATAAGCGTTTGGTGCTATTTAATTCTATTTAAGCTAATTTCTTCTTAATGTGGGGTTAAAGTTCATCTCTACCAGTGGTGTAGACAGAGTTTTGTTTCAAGGCTGCCTGGAGAAAATCTATTAAATATGGATTAGTTGACTATTTTTCGAACTATTTCTTAAAATAATGAATCTAGATTAAAATAACATGCCAACCAATCAAAAGTGTAGACTGCAAAACAGGAATGATATTTTGATGAAATTTGAGGGGGTCCTATCCGAGCGTATTCCCGTTTTGTCGATTGACCGTTTCGTTGACTGGACATTCTTACCTGTTTTGATAGCCTTTCGTTGACTGAGGCCTAACTAACTTTTAACCCTTCCCGTTTTGTCGAGTTGTCAAATTAAAGTTCCGAATTAAAGTTCCAACACAAGGTTAGGTTAGGTTAGGTTAGGTTAGGTTAGGTTAGGTTAGGTTAGGTAAATTCGCAATCTCTTCCTTTGATAGTCCTAAGTCTGTATAAAGTGTGAAGGAAAGACTTTTGTTCTTGCGTAGCGACTAACATCTGGCGATTTATGCAAACAATAAAATTTAAGGATATAATAGTTAATAGATTTTCATTTCAGATAAAAAGGTCAGTGGACAAAACGGGAAATTTTCTTACACTCGGCAAAAGGGGAATCGAATCGAATACAGTGATGTAAGGTTTGATGGGTCAAATTTGTAAGGGAGGTATGCCCAAAAAAATGTGTCATAAAAGCGATGTGTTGGAGAAAGACTGTGCCTAGCAACGAATCGATATTCTCTTTCTAGCATATTGCTCTTATGACACACTTTTTTGGGCATTTCTCCCTTATTATTAGAGGTAGACTCATCAAACCTTACATCACTGTATTCATAAGAGAAAGCTGTATCCGAATATCGAAAAATATATAGGGTGTTCCATAAGAAAAAACAAATTTATTGGCCGTCCAGTTTTTCTGGGTCGCCCTGTATCCAAGTGAATCATCTTAAAAGATGCCCCTCCCGACAACAAAATCGACCTTCTCGGCGCTTTTTTTTTTTTGAATCACTCAGTATAAAAGTTATGAATTTTGTTTCAAACTGTATCATCACGCTGTATTTAAAACAAGCAAAGAGTTATTTGGTCCATTTAGACAGAATTGCAAAGTAATGAATTTAATGAAATGAAGAGCATTAATCGATATGCAGAGAGGACATCATGTGTATGTATAATTTTTATGCATTTACAGTGACTGAGTAAAGTGTTCCTGCAGTGAGTAAACCTTCGCGACAGTCATTGAGGAAAACGATGCAGGTACGGAATATTAATTAGATATTTGTTTTATGCCTTCCGTAGACGCAACTGGCGTTTACACCAATCTTTACGCATATTATTTAAAATTCTTCGCGTTCCAACAAAGCTATAATAATAATAATGGAATGAGAAACCATTAGATAGATAACCAACCACTTTTATGCACAATTAATTGTGCAGATATATCAAGAAAAATTGTCTCCTCTCCTTGTGCCATTTTTTAAATGTTTCATATAGGGATGCCGACGGCTCGCTACCCGGTTCCCATTTTAGGATTCGATAACCCGTTAAAAACCCGATAATCCGTTAAATACCCGATAACCCTCTAAGCACCTGCACTCGGTCGCCCTCTATGTCACTCATATTCATATGACAACTTTTTGTTTTTGCGGTTTTGCGTTGGCGCAGGTTTGGCGATATAAAATATGATATGAATTGGAAAATATTTGCTCAATGCTACGGGTTAATATCTCGTTATAGATAAATAGCGAGTAACGGGTAAATAACGAGTAACGGGTAATTAACGGGTATACCGGGTTATTAACGGGTAGCGGGTAAATACCGGGTATTGAAAACGGGTACCCGGGTAGTAAAATTAACGAGTATCGGTATCCCTAGTTTCATATCAAATGAAGAGAAACAGTAACTAGCTTAAAACAATACGTATTTTACAGTAAGAAAGATAAAGCGACATCTTTATAGGAGGGATAGCTAGACTCCTAAGCTTCCCATACATACTTTCAAGGTGGCTTAATTGCATACAGGGTCGTGGGAATTTAATGCTGAATTAAGTTAAATTCGAGGGGTAAATCACTAAAAAAATTTGTGCACTGAAATTCCCCCTGCAGTAAATAATCTCCGAAATTCCCCAAAAATTCCCTTAAATACCCCCAAACTTTTGAAATTCGCAATTCCCCGAAATTCTCCAAAATACCCCGGAATTCCCCATAGCGATTTGAAATTCCCAACAAAATAGGTACCGATTATTATGTGCTACTGAAAGGCAGACACAAATAAGTTTTTGTAACATTTATTTATGCCATATTAAAAACAAATAAAACTTACATATACCATAGTATATTTATTTCTACTATGCATATACCAACAACAAAACATAAAACGTTCTTTGGTAAAAAATAAAATTAAACCAAGGTAAAAATATATTCATTCATACAAAAACTGTCTCAAAAATATAATATAAAATATAGAACCCATCACAAAACATTTTTAAGAAATACCCTATAAACCTGTCAACAAAAAATATTTTCGTAATTTAAGTATAATGAAATCTAGCAAAAATATAACGTAAAATATTACTAAAAAATGTGAAGGATTAGGTATAACCTCAGGTCGGGCCTCAGGTATAACAAAATATATATAAAATACCCTGAAATTCCCGGCAATTCCTTGAAATTCCCCAAAATTCCTCAATTTTTCTCGAAATTCCACCTGCTTGTACACTAAAATACCCCAGTGATTCGCCCCTCGGTTAAATTCAAACCATCATAAGTTTTTTTTTCAAATGGAACACCCTGTATGTTTTTCCATAGCCTGGTGCACAATACTTTCTAATTTTTAATTAATTCTAATTTTCTAATTCTAATTTTTAAGTTATTTACTCTTTTTTAAATTCTACTCTACTCTAAATTATCGTCGTAGATAAGGTAACGAACTAGAGTGTCTTTAACTAAACAGAAAACGTTAACACTAAATGTATTTTGAAAATTACCTTTTCTCTGCTAAATTTTGATTCATCTGTCCATATGATTTTACGCAAAAAATCAGGATCTTCTTGTGTTCTAGTTAAAATCATTTAAAAAAATTGTACACGTTGTTCAGCATCTCCTGGTTGAAGTGCAGAGACAAGATTCAACTTGAATGCATGCAGACTATTGCTTTTTAAAATTCTTGCACGTGCTATTGCAGCAGGAATTGAGGATACGGGATATTCGTGAAAATATGCTTTATGTTACCTTCATCTGAGATTATAGACTTTGGCTGTAGAAATTCGACCATTTTCTAACTGATTTCTTAAAATCTACCCATTGTTAGTAAAATTAGGGTATCTCTCATTAAATACTTTGCAAGTTTAATTCATTATCTTGTTACATTCGAATAAATAATAAATTTAGAATGTCAGCATTTGAATACGTGTTTTCATTTTCCATTTTTAAAATATAAATAATTCTTAACCAAACCGCCTCTATGAATGTTAGACTGATAACAAATAACTGGTGACAGATTAGCTGTGACTGATAATAGGCTGATATCTTAGTGACAGAAGAATTTCACAGCCATACTCGCAAGAAATTAAATGATTTTAGATGATTTCACAAAAAAGAGTAGGAAACTTAAAAGAGATAGGTATAGGGAACCATAATACTTTGAGAGAAGATAATATTGTGCACCAGACTGTGGAAAACATACAGAGGGTTTCATTTGAAAAAAAACCTTATGATGGTCTGAAGTTAACTTAAATCGTCATTAAGTTTCTACCACCCTGTACGCAAATAAGCCGCCTTGAATGTATGGATGAGAAGGTTAGGGGTATAACTATCCCTCCTATAAATATTGTCGCTTTATCTTTCTGACTAAAGTACACATGGTTTTAAGCTAGGTTTCTCTTTTTACTTTTTCTCTATGTATTTTTTTTTTTTTTGAAGAAAATGAAATATCTCTAAAACGGTTAATTTTAGGAAGAGAGAAACTTAATGAAAGTCCGCCTGAAATTTTACGTATAATCCAAAATTGCAATAATATAAGGGTGTTCCATTTAAAATAAGCAAGTTGATGGCGATTTCCGGTATAACCGGAAGAAAAACAGGATTTTATTTGAAAAGGGCATGTCTGAAAACCCGATATCCCAAATTTTCAAAATTCAAATCGAAGTAGTCTCTGAAATATTCTACTGGGTGGTTACAGTGATACACCCTGTATATTAAAATTTTCAGCCATTATCTAAAAAGATTTACTCGTCTCGCATCATTACTTATTTTAAAATACAAATTAGAATAAGTAACTACAGTCATTAATTATTACAACGATTGTTACTAAGTAATAATGATAATGATTAAATCGATATCATTAATTATTATACAAATCATGTAACAACTTAATAAGATATTATCGTAAGGTAATTGTTTTGTAATATAAAAGAGTGTAATGGTCTTTTGTTTTAATTTAAACATAGAACCGCGAATTTTACCACGGTTTTAGTGTATTTTTAAATAATAAAATAGAACGTTTAACTCGTTATATTCACCGCAAACGTCTTGTCTGACAAACCAAGAGTACCCTGAACTCCAGACGGTGCAACACTGTCAATTTTATAGCACTACATACATTTAACGCCGTATTTGCTCTGCGATGTGATAACAATAATGTCAATCCCTGCAGTAACTGCGAGATTGCTGGTGCTGTAAAATCCATTACAGAATTGTTATTTACGTATTATATGGCGATATAAATAATGCGGAACAAAGCTGATGCTTATTCAATCATTTTTAATCGCTGATGTCTTATCTAATTTCCATTTTAACATATAATAAATAGACTCCATGCTTTTCTAATCAACGAAGTAGGTATTTAAATGTTAATTGGTAAAAATATGTTTTTATAGGTTCATTACGCTATTCAGTTCTGTCTTTTATTTCAAGGTAATAAAAAATATCAAGTTCAGCCAAGTCATAAAGGAGAACAAGAAGTCATGTGATGAGACATATGTAAAGAACTTTCATAAAATTTTAATATATCACAAGGTAAACACTTCGATAAGTGTATTAATGATTTAATTAATTATCGTCCTGAATGATACCAATTACATGCATAATTCATAAACATGAATATATTAGTAATTAATAAACAAATGTCACTGAAAATAAGGAAGTGAAGGCGTGATAAAAATACTAAAAAAAAAGTTAACCAAGTACGTACATGTATTAATATTATAATTATAAAAATATTAAGTACAATTAAATTAGAATTAATTTCACGATTATACGCAATTAGCGAAGATAATTGTAAAATTATTAATTAATATTTTATTATTATTATTGCTAAAATTAACAACAAAACACTGTTTTGGTGTAATATGAAAATATATACAAATATCTAGTATTACATGCATATCTGCCAAAATTTAGCCAAAGTAAAATATTAAATACCTACATATTAATTTGCGACTTGTAAAATTGTAAGCATCATTTTATTTCCATTTGATTTTTTTTTATATTCCTACACCACCAATGATTTTAATATAGCCTCAGAATACATACTCGCGTGCTTAGTACAAAAAAAATTACAACAGCCGGCTGAAATTGGTCTTCCTGAACTACAAAAAATCCCTCTGCAACATCCTATTAACAACCTGCACACAGGGCACCCACCACATTCTGTCCCTACAAATGCTAACTGCACGAATAATGTTGACCTAAACTGAATCGAGACAGAGCGTGACCCTCTCACAACGATCTGAAATGCCTGCTCGACGTGTATGACTTTTCTCGACAAGAGGGTAGTCTCTTCTTACTTTTATTGCATTGCCACAAATAAATCCACTTTTATTCCGTTAGAACTTTCGACCTTTTCATATTTATTTGTCGAGGGAACAAGAGCTCTCGCAGTGCCGAAATGTACACTTTGGTTCCGTAAACATTATGTACGGTGAAAATATTTTAAGGTGACGTTGATCAAATAACTCTAGCAAGGGCTGAAAGGTGTGGAGGAAAATGCTGTCTACGTCACATCTTCGTGAGTGCCTAGTTACAGGAAAAAGAATATTTTATATAGAAATAAGAAATGAGTTATCTAATCGAATGTGGATGAGATTGTGTGAAGTTGTTTATGGCATTGCAACATTGTAAAATGTACCATGAATCTAAAGTCTTGATTTAGATACTCTAATTATTTTGGTACATTGTTAAGTACTAATAGTTCAAGTTGTGAAAAATATTCAAATAATTATAGCATTAATAATAACGAAAACATTATTCAAATTTAAAAACATTCTGGTATATCAAACCAACACTATCTACTTAGGTTTCGTTTCATTTACGTCGACTTTGAGATATGAGATACTATAAAGTATCTAGAAATACTAATCTAAATAACGACTCAGCTACAGATGCGGATGTTTCGGAGTTATTGCTCCTGCTCAGTGTGTGAGAGGTTAAGTATAGAAAAAGATTACAGGAAACAGGAGGAGTTCTCGTGATCGTTTTTCTTTCATTGTTCCTTCAGAAAGCATATAACGTAGGCATAAGCTAAGACGAGCAAACACTGGATGCCTGAGGCTGCATCGTGCTTTCCATTTGGGAACTAGAGAACATTATTCCCAAAAGGTGGGTTAACGAAATAGTTTATTTTCCATTGCAATGTTTTAAACCAAACATTCAACAACAACGTTACATTTACTCGTTTTCCATTTCTTTAGCTGAGCACACTACTTGTGTGTTATAAAATATAGAATGTTTTTGGAATAGTCGGCCATGATTTAAACTTCATAGCTATAATAAATATTTTGTAACCAGGATCCTATTACATAAAATATTTCTTTATTATGATTTTATTCATTATAACTATTCGTCACTGAATATTTATTATATATCTCACAGATGATTAAACTTTTAAAAATTGCATATCCACTTAATTAATTTCCAACACTTCAAGGCTATTCAATAATTAAAACTTAAAAATGAAACGCATATTTAAGGAGATTGTGGACGAGCTTAGTATATTAAGTATTACAATGCACAGTATCTACATAGACCAAAATTTATTTGCCTGTGGTATCTACATATATACCTATTTAATTCACCACTAAACGGTAAAATAGACGTACAATTTTTTAATGCTTTTTCAGAATTTTGGAATATAGGTAATCATATCAGGAAGACCTCCGGTAATATATGAAGTTGGCAACTAAGCGCATATTTATTCGTATTGGTCCCAGATAATAATAACATAATAATATTTCTATCAATCATTCTCATCTTAATGATGAGGCCGGAAGTCACAGACTTGTATGGGAGAGGGAGCGGCATATTATTATTTTGCGGGCCGCGAGTGCGCCCAGACACGACTTACGATGTTATAACTTTAACTACCATTTAGTACGAGAATAAGGGAAACCTGGAAAACCTTATCAATTAAATGTACAGTAGGTTGTTAGCCATTTATACAGTGATATTGCAGTACTAGTTGCATATTCAGAATGCTACCAGATTTATGCACACAGATTTAATGTTGGAGCAATTAGAAAAAGTTGACCACGCTGAGATTCGAACCGTCAACCGCGAGGAATGATTAAAAACCTGACGTCTTTAACCACTCGGCCACCGAGCTCCTAAAGACCGAGATACTGGTTAATTTTGGTTAACCATGTTGAAGCCTGTACCAAAAGATTCAAAACGATGCATAACCGAACGGAATCTAGATTTTTATTTATTGAACACTAATTTTGAGGAATAAACCTGAATATGGTTAATTTTATCTCATATGGAAGGGGCTGACAAAGTCAAGACGCAAGTCCTTTTCCAGAGTGTCCAGCATAATGCCCATATAAAATTCCGTGACTTTTCCAGGTTCTCCAGACAAATAGTAATTTTTTCCAGTAATTAAATGGGTTGTATGACAAAGAGCCCACATTTTTTTATGGTAAACAAAAATGTATCATTTATAATTTCTAACAATTGCATTGCATAAAAACTAAACTAAAGTTGTAAAGAAATTCAGGACTTGGTTTTATGGAAACGAAACCGGACATAGGAAATGAGATCTAACAAAAATTTGAATAAATATTTCGTTATCTAATTGACTAACCTCTATAAAAGGAACATAACATCAACATTTTTATATTTTCACGCATAAACATGCTATTTTTCAGGATTCAGAACCTGTAAAATTTATACCTATAAGAAAACATTTAAAACAAGCAAAAAAAAATATTCTCGTAATCTTAGGAATAGAAGTCGACCGAAAACGAAATATCAAATCTGAAATTATACTTTTATTCAAATAAATAAGAAATTCATAAACTTTGTAGCATCCGCAAATCAAATTTTTTGCAGTACCTACTTAATAATAGAACAATCTACCACTGTTATGTCCACAATTTTTTTATTCAACCCTATTTTTCCCAATATTTTACGAATTTTAAGGTTAGAAACAGTGAGATATGAACATGGATTCCGATAGTACTGTTAAAGTAACAAATTCTGATACCATTTCCATTGCCGTATGTGAATTAGGTACCGAGATATTGCGGGGTTTAATAACTTGAACTTCAACAGACAAGAGTGTAAAAATAGCAACAAAAAAGTTACAAAATCTCCGTGTTAGGCCAGAATAGAAAGGCCATCAGAATAACAGGACACTGTAGGCTAAATAGGCACATGAATCTTATGGGACAGAAGACCTCTTCTTCTTGACAGAATCTGCAAGTTGCATCTTCTGACAAGAAGAAGAGGAAACTTCAGTACATGTACTGTTCCAATGTGGGGGGCTGACAAGACTGAGAGAGCGAACAGCTACATGGAAGAGTCTCTATCAAGGCTGTGGAGTCGAATGCAAAGGACACAGCTGGTCAGAATGCTCTAAATAGGTTGGGAGTGCCACAATAGATCTTGTAGTTCACGGTGGATCAGGCCAGGGGGGCGACTCCTATATAAATCTAATCTAATCTAATCTAACAAAATCTCCAACAGTTTTCACAACAGTTTGCAGTCTGCTACAAGTGGCTTGTTAACTTGTTATACGTATCAAAATATACAAAATTTATACAAATATATATATATGAAAGGATAAAATCCAGAAATAGGTCAAAATTCCCTGACTATTCTCTGACTTTTTCCTGATCAATCAAATTCTCTGGCTTTCCCAGGTCTTGCCGGTTTTCCAGGTCGCTGGACATCCTGTTTTCTGTCATATTTCGAGCCAGATCTTTGTTCGTATTTAGAATAGCTGTTACTGTCACGATTCTATTGTTATTTTTTAGATAAAAATAGTGAACTTTTTTATTTTTATATTTGCATGGCACACCCTGTATGCACGGAGATAGGGCATGTTATAATGAAACACCGTAATTATTTCTCATAATCATGATACACTTTCATGTTTCCGATGCCAATAAAAGATACCTCTCAGTACACTTAGTACAGTTGGAATGTTATGATACAGAGGCCCCCGGCCCTTTTGTAAACCGTTTTGTCTGCGAGATTAATACCGCCAACTGCGCAGCCAGATTCTAAATAAACAATTAATTAAATTACCCTATTAAATCAAAACTACGCTTGCATTTCGTACACACATACAGACGTGCGGGCTGGCACAGCAGTTCTGCGCCGCGGCGGCCGTTTTATGATAATATAATAAATTGCACTAATTAATGGAATGCATCGCAATCGGTGAATCGCATTAATTCCCGCGAAACAATCTGGCTCTGCCTCGAATTACACATTTGTAATAATATTTAGCGTCAGCATTTTAATAATTGGATGGATAATTCTGTCATTTTGGATTATTTAAACCGCATTCATTTTTATCCCCATAAACGGAAGTCCAGGAAATAGTACAAAAACGAATAAAATATATCTGTATACGCAGTGTGGGTGAGTTTGCATTACACACTCAGTAACTTCGTAAATGTCAAGATATTTAAACTTTTCAAAAAGTACTTCAAAGTGATTTTTTGTGCTCTTTTCTACCCTATGATTAAAAATGCTCTCATTAAAAAAACAAAAGAGCAGCGCCATGTACAGTGATTTTTTTAAATGAAACACCCTGTATTTTATTTCATACTTTGAAATCCTATCAAATTCTGAATATGGCACCGTTTTTATTTTTTCTTAAAAGTGATAATATGTAAGTTAGGAACAATACAAGAAATTATCAGTAGTAGGCCATGGATTGCACAATTTTGAAAACAAAGCATGCTTGTGAAGACAAATGTTATGCAAATAACTCATAACTCTGTTAATAATATTATTTTCATTTATTTCAATAAATTTTTCAATAATTACCAAAGTTTACAGAATAAATATTCTGTAAACTTTAGTAGTAGGTACGGATAATTTCTTGTATTGTTCCTAACTTACCTACATATTCACTTTTAAGAAAAAGTAAAAACGATGCCATATTCAGAATTTGATAGGATTTCAATTTATGAAATAAAATACAGGGTGTTCCATTAAAAAAAATCACTGTACATGTCGCTGCTCTTTTGTTTTTTTAATGAGAGCGTGTTTAATCAGAGGGTTGAAAAGAACACCAAAAATCACTTAGAAGTACTTTTTGAAAAATTTTAGTATGACATTTACGAAGTTACTGAGTGTGTAATGCAAACTCACCCACACTGTATATTGAATATATGTGTATTGTAACTAGATAGTTTAGCAGAAATAAACATATCTGCATCCGTCTGAAATTCCAGAATTCACTGATGTGACCGCCTTTATCGAACAGTTGTTAGGTGGGAGCTCCGATATATTGATCGTATGAATCTAGAATTAGTATGACTGTTTATTTAGTGATTCCCTATATATTTTTCGCAACATGCATCTGGACATACAAATTTTGAAAATAGTATAGTAATGCATCTATATGTGCGTTATCATATATTGCCTCATACGGCTGATCTTTCCCCCTACTAACATCTTTTTTTCACAACAGTGCATTTACAGTTCATTTACAGTTAATGTGTCTTATTATATCTAAGTTAGTCCACAATAGACCACATGTTCGCGGTAGAGAATCTGGTATAAAAGTGCCGCCTGACACGAGACTTAATTTAGCACTGAATTCAGTACTCAAATTGCGTGCGCAGATTACGATACACTACTGCGCATCTATCCTGTGCTGATTTCCTCCAAGAAATTAAACATGTTCTAATTTCTAGCATCCAAGTTCGCTAAATCTGCGCGCGCAATTTGAGTACTGAATTCAGTGCTATATTAAGTTTCGTGTCAGGCGGCTCTAACATCTCTAACCCGGACAATTAAATTCATGGGAGTTGTCCTGATTAGCGATTCGTCCGGATTACAGAATTTAAATAAAAATTACATACACAAGTTCATAAAACGTTTTTATATGTACATACATACATACATACATATTATATAACACAGAATGACTCTTAACTACCTATAACTAAATAACTATATAGGGTCTACATAAAAAAATAGGTAAAAATGTCAAAATAAAACTACATATGTACATATATGTATGTACTATATGTATGCATAAACTATATACATATGTATACATATTTTATTATGAACACACATGTACATATTACCTATGTAAGTAAATAAATATGGCACCAATAAATGAAGAAGATACATTTAAGTTTGTTGTGCCTTAAAAAGGCCTGTAATATTTTTCTGTTTTTTTCTGCTTCTTTTTTATTACTATATTCTTCAATTTGTGATGAACTGCGACCTCATCATGGTAAGCATTATTTTCTGATGCCCATTGAATACAGTTACTAAAGGCTATTCTATCTTTTTTATGCGCAACTTTGCAATCTTTATGCGCAATCATGTCGCTAGATGAAGAATCATCATTGTCATCTACTTCCCCTGTAGTTTCTGCAACAAATCCTCGTCTGTCGGCAAAATTACATCCTCGATCCGATTGACTGCAACGTCGATCAGAGCCTGCAAATTTGAACACGTCAGAGCTAGTGCGTCCGTATTAAAGAGATGCGTCCAGATTATAATATATAATAATTATATATATATATATATACAGGGTGTCCACCTAGTGCGCGTAAGTCCAATATGTGGGTTAATAAAAGAGATAACTTAATTTTTTTTTCTACAGGGTTGTCTAATATCCCGAGCTACACAAAATGAAAATATATTTACATATTCAGGGTGTTCAGTTTTTCCTGGACAGGTACCAACTTCGTTTTTCTAAATGGAAATATATATTTTTTATTGCTTTTTCGAACTAAACCCTTGATTTTAGTAGGACTTTCATCAGCCTTCCCTATACCTAACTTAAACTGTTTTTGAAATATTGACGGGTGAATATTGACATTTTTGCAACTTTGACACCCTGTAAAATCTAAACGGTTTGAGATCAAGCAAAACGGTTTGCACATTCCTATCTTAACTTTTCATAAGCTATCGTTTAATACTAATTTCAAATTTATACAGGAATAAAAAATTTTCAAAATTTTCAGAAAATTTTAAATTTTTGGATAATTCTGAAATTAGTACCAAACGATAGCTTATGAAAAGTTAAGATAGGAATGTGCAAACCGTTTTGCTTGATCTCAAACCGTTTAGATTTTACAGGGTGTCAAAGTTGCAAAAATGTCAATATTCACCCGTCAATATTTCAAAAACAGTTTAAGTTAGGTATAGGGAAGGCTGATGAAAGTCCTACTAAAATCAAGGGTTTAGTTCGAAAAAGCAATAAAAAATATATATTTCCATTTAGAAAAACGAAGTTGGTACCTGTCCAGGAAAAACTGAACACCCTGAATATGTAAATATATTTTCATTTTGTGCAGCTCGGGATATTAGACAACCCTGTAGAAAAAAAAATTAAGTTATCTCTTTTATTAACCCAGATATTGGACTTACGCGCACTAGGTGGACACCCTGTATATATATATATATATATATATATATATATATAATAATTATATATATATATATAATATATAATAATATAATTCAATGTCCGGATTGCTGGATGTCCGGATTATGGGGGGTTACACTGTATATCTAAAATTAATTTGGTATATGGCAGTAAACAAATACAGCCCTTTACGTGCCATACGGTACGCGAGCAGAATATCAGTTTCTAACAGCTAATAGCAACAAGCAGGTACTCTGGTCACGTGTCAATAGTATACGCATTGATTACTATAGCAATATCGCTTTTCACCAAATGAACTTTATATAGATCTTACTACTTTTTTTTTGTTAGCACTGAAGCTAAATGAAGTGGATACTCTAGTAGGCATTATCTTGTTTATGTTCCAAATAAACTCTATTGCTACTCTTCTGATACTCTAGTGGGCATTATCCTGATTATGTTCCACATATACTTATTAAATTAGAAATACTGGCCACTTATTTTTCTTCCAGATACGCAATTTTCCCACGTTGGCACTGTTGTGGTTACTGCCGCTATGTATATTTAGTTCATGTATTCAAAATATACAACATTCAATACTTTAAACATCTTTTATAACTTGGTAAGTGTCTATAAAATGATAATTTAACATTTATTAAACGTTTACTTCAAAAACATCTAGAAACTCGACAAGAAACAAGGAATTTATTGGCATTTTAACAGTGTATATCTAATTAAATTACCAATCACCGACAAAGGTGGTATAAAATCTATATAGGGAACTATGTTTAGAAATCCCGCCGTAAAATTTCAAAATGGTGTAGGTGTGTCAGTTTCGGCCATATAAGGAATGACGACAGGTCATACACCATCGGCTGGGTTATTATTTTTATATGGTTTTCAACGTCGCCTCATTTTAATACCTTCGAGTTTCTCTCGCGATTGTATTCATTTCTTTTAGTTCTTATAATTCTAGTATTTATTCATGAATGATTTAATGTAAATTATAATCCGCGATAAAGGTATTCATTAAGTAATTTAAGCAGTAACAAATGTCTATACTTTAAAGGTGATTGCATGCATCTACGGGCTTAAGAAATCATTCAAATATATGTTTTGATGTCAATTATTTGCCTCTTGTAATTTATTAGGAATTAGCCAATCACTATTTCTTTATAATTCTATTATTATTTTAAAGTATAATTTTCATTTCACTGCTTAGATCGATAAACAGCGTAAACACACAGTGTGTAATGTATTGTAAGCACACATATCTTGTATCATATCCTTTTTTTATTTTGGGATTTCTTTTATAAGGTCAATTTTTTTTTTGTTCTAAGCATTGTTTATGCATATGTTTTGATATTTAAAACTGAAAATATGTAAATTATGAAGATCTTAAATTCTGAAATAGAGAATTTATCTGAAGGTCTTTATACAGGGTGTCCACCTAGTGCGCGTAAGTCCAATATCTGGGTTAATAAAAGAGATAACTTAATTTTTTTTTCTACAGGGTTGTCTAATATCCCGAGCTGCACAAAATGAAAATATATTTACATATTCAGGGTGTTCAGTTTTTCCTGGACAGGTACCAACTTCATTTTTTTAAATGGAAATATATATTTTTTATTGCTTTTTCGAACTAAACCCTTGATTTTAGTAGGACTTTCATCAGCCTTCCCTATACCTAACTTAAACTGTTTTTGAAATATTGTCGGGTGAATATTGACATTTTTGCAACTTTGACACCTTGTAAAATCTAAACGGTTTGAGATCAAGCAAAACGGTTTGCACATTCCTATCTTAACTTTTTATAAGCTATCGTTTGATACTAATTTCAAATTTATCCAAGAATTAAAAATTTTCAAAATTTTCGGAAAATTTTTAATTCCTGGATACATTTGAAATTAGTATCAAACGATAGCTTATAAAAAGTTAAGATAGGAATGTGCAAACCGTTTTGCTTGATCTCAAACCATTTAGATTTTACAGGGTGTCAAAGTTGCAAAAATGTCAATATTCACCCGTCAATATTTCAAAAACAGTTTAAGTTAGGTATAGGGAAGGCTGATGAAAGTCCTATTAAAATCAAGGGTTTAGTTCGAAAAAGCAATAAAAAATATATATTTCCATTTAGAAAAACGAAGTTGGTACCTGTCCAGGAAAAACTGAACACCCTGAATATGTAAATATATTTTCATTTTGTGCAGCACGGGATATTAGACAACCCTGTAGAAAAAAAAATTAAGTTATCTCTTTTATTAACCCAGATATTGGACTTACGCGCACTAGGTGGACACCTTGTATAGAGCTACGTGGTGGAAAGATTAGAGACGTGTTCCCCAATTTGACGATGGTTCAGATTTCGCCGTCCGTCAACTTGTTCCAAGTGTTCCTATATTAAATCTGTACGCATAAAACTAGCGTTCTTAATATGCAACTCGTACTACAACCTCACTGTATACTATATGGCCAACAACCTACTGTTTACATTAATGAACAATAAGTTGTCCAGATCTCGCTTATAGGTTATAGGTTATAGGTTAGGTTATATCCTCAGCGCACTCTCGACCGGCAAAATAATAATACGCCGCTCTTTTTCCACACAAGTGCTTGACTTCCTGGCTGATCATTACGGGGAGAATAAGAAGTAGAGATATTATTATCTGCTACCAGTCTCTCAAGTTTTAACTGTCAACGAAAAAATTATAAGCTTGCTTCTAAATGTGCATTCTGCATCTCAGACTTTTCGGTTTTATCCATATTACAGTAGATGATCAAAATATGATAAATTCCTCGAAAGAGTTTATACCCACTGTTGGCAAACAATTAAACTTTTCCAATGCCAGCACTTAGCTTCGAGCATAGAGTTTACAAAAGAGAAATCTCATATAATTTATACTTCAACAGCAAAGAAATTTGGCAAACATTTTGATGTATTAAATTGACAAAACAGAATGAGGTGTAGCTGTAAATTTTTCTTAAGAATCTCTTCTAAATAGATAGATATATAGCTTGTCAAAATTTAAGCGTGTACCATTGCGCGTCACTCTATAACTGTTAATAATTAACTCTATGATTAAAAATAGTTCAAAATGACAAAACAGTTTGAAACAAATGAAAATATTATTATCGTCATAGAGATTCATATACTACTAATGGGGCTTTTCTTCGTAAACACATGGCCATTACTATAATTTTTTCACTCAACGCCTTGACATCAATGATAAGCTTTTAAAAAATTTTAGATTATTTTATACTATAATGTCTGTAGGCCAGGCGCGCATGGACGATTGTGGAATCGACCGATCACAATCGCCAGATCACAGGTTTAGGCGCGCATGAGGCGATTTTGCAGTCGGCCGATTAGTCCCAGCGCGGACGAACGATTGGCAGTCGGCCGATCAAAATGGATTTCGTATTTTCTGCTCAGTTGTAAAATGGGTTTGATAAAGGCTGCCTGTATTTTTGCCCTTCTTATTATTAGATTTCGCGAAAAGAAACGAAAAAGGCGATATGGGTACATCATCTCATAAGTGCTCGTCTAGTGAAAAAACAGTTTTATAAAATATATGAAGATTTGAGATTGCATCCTGAAAATTCCTGTTTTTTATTGCGGTCACTATAGCCTTTTAATTGTTTATTATACAATTCAGGCCGCACTTCTACCAAGCTTATTAATGTTTCTGTGTCAATTTCCATATTCTAGAGAAACAACAGATATGCACCTAGTATATCGTGAATCGGTCGACTGAAAACATATGCGTTCGCGCGCGCAGATTGAAATACATTGGGCTAATGCAATCGGGCGATCGCGATCGGGTCAGAAATCTGTCCCCAGACACAGATTTTCAAATCGGGCGATTTTGCGATCGTTCATGTGCGCTCTCCATATATAAAGTACAGGTCTAACTACCCGGTCCATAACGATGAACGATTTTATGATCGATCGATCATAAAATCGTTCATGCGCGCCTGGCCTAACTTATTTGTGGTGTATTTTGACGATTCATAGTTTGTTTCTTTTGAGATTACACCACCTGTAAAATAACAAAAAGCAATATTCAAAGTGTAGTAACAAGGCAAACTTCTAAAGTTTGCCTCAAAAAACCACTCTATAACGCAGTGGTTTCCAACCTTTTTGTACCTGCGCCCCCTTTTAAAAAAAAATTGTTGCGGCCCCTTAATTTTTCTAACAATCTAATTTCATAAATACTCAACTGATATTATAATTTATTCAATGGGCTACAAAATAATATACAACATTATGTAAAAATATACATAAAAAAATAATTATTTATTATAAGAAATAATAATTTTAAATGTAATAAAAACAAATCTTACAGACTTTTTTGGTTTGTATTCGAAAATGAAATTTTGGAAACAGCTGCATGCCCCCCTTGCAACAGTCTCGCGCAACCCTAGGGGGGCGCGCCCCACAGGCTGGAAACCACTGCTATTACGTGTGATAAAATAATATTTGATATATTGTCTAAATTTTATCAGTGGTTTTTCAGTTTTATACAAAATTCTATAATATTACATGTCATATTCTAAAATATGTCCAAATAAAATAGTTATAATAAAAATTAAAATAAATTAAACACTTAACTAGCTTTCTTCTAGACGTTTCGAGTTGATCCTCAACTCTTCTTCTGTAGACTATTTTTATGATAAGAAGTCTTTATATGAAAAGAGAAGTAGTTTTTTTTGTCTATTATATATTATATATTAGTATTTTTTATTATTTTATACTAGTTTCGAAAAATTATGCGGTGTTGCCAGATTTATTAAAAATATTAAAAATATTGGTTTTTGAGGCTGTTTTTGAAATTATTTCTCACTTATCTCATTGAAAAAAAAAAGCTCACAATTTAACATGAAACATAACATAAGAAGAAAGAAAATTGATTATGGTTTCTCGCAACAGAAACGTCGCAATGAAAATCTAAATATCCAGTGAAATTCCTCGGAAAAACTTGCTGTGAAAAAGGGTGTTCAGATTTTAAAAATTCCCCTAAATAAAAAAGTTACACGCGATTTTCGAAAACGCCACATTTACTTTGTGAAACTAACTCAAAAACCAACGCCATCAAGTTAGCAACAGAACTGTCTAAGACTTTCCCTATTTAACTATTTTCCTATCTCTTATAGTTTCCAAGATACCAATACATGGTGGCATCACCAAAATGGTCCACACTGTATATACATGATAAAAATTCAAGTTGAATAACTTTAAATATGCTTATCATTGAAATAGTAACATTGCGCCAAATGATACATTAAGCAATTAGCGCACGTTGTTGTTTTGCAACATATAAATAATAATAATTTACATCTAATATTAATATTTGTTGTATCCGGAAAAATGTGTAAGATCTCTATTCTCAGAAATGAGCACTTAGTAAAACTGTTGATATAATAACAATAACAATTACTCAAAGCTTTTAAATAATTTCATTGAGCAACAGAGTATTTACCTGGGGATTAAAAATAGCTCCGACAGCTATAATTATCATTATTGTTGCAAATTAGTAGATGCGACATGCCAGAGGCGTAGGCAAACATAATTGAAAAGGGTAGCAAATTATCTTCGCTATTTTTGATCTATTATAAAAAAAGCACCACATATGAAGTTTACTTGTATGGGTACCTCAGTGGCATTATTTTAAAACATTTTATTATTTTTAAATTATTTTAAATATTTCTTGACAATTTGTCGAATGAAAATATCTAACTACGTACTGCAGCACCTTGTCAAGAACAAAAACAGATGTCAGATATGTGAAAGATAACTGCAATTATCGAACTTTTATTAGTTAAGTACGAATAGTTTAATCTTTTATGTCTAGAAATCCTATTCCGAGTCCTATTCAATATAAATATTAACGATTACCTGCATATTTCAGGAACTTCATTTATTGTGTGATTTCCTTTTATTTTAAACATCTAAATAAAAGCAGCTGCAAATTTCAAATAAAATATGTTTACATAATAAAAAATCGAATCGATATTCATTAAATCAATCATTAAATTAAACAAATGAGAGATCTATCACGTCTAATATAAATATAATAACAGAATGATACCAATAAAAATGCGAAAACACGCTTGTGTCTGTAATAGATATAAATGAAATAAAAGGTATGTTAATTGCAGAATTGCGAATTTCTATCAATGTATGTTGTTGCATCGTTTATGACACTGTTGATCTTGAATATAGCAATTACTTTAAGTAAAGATTTAAACAGATGTCTTTATTTCTCATCTGGTATTTCTCACACAGATATTGAAGGAATGTAAAAACAATAAATACATAAAGATATCGGATTAAAATCCATTTTTAGTACCACCCCTTTAGTGGTGACCATGTTTTTAAATAAATAAACAAATATACCTACTTATTAGGGAGATTTTGAATACCTTAATTCTTATCTATGGTTATCGTAATCATTATACTGAGCAGGCGTAGTGCCAAAAGGGATACTCTTTTTGGCATTGCTCATGCTCAGTAGGTATAACGATTACGATAACTTATAAGGCAAAAGTTAAAGAGTTCAAAATCTCCCTAATATTATCTATTATTATTATTATACCTTATACTTATATGGAATTGTTCCATATAAGCATCACCATCACCTGGTGATTAGCATCACCAGACGCTAATCCCATAAAGCATATAAACATACCTGAAACGAAAAATAAAAAACTGCCCAGAAGCCATAAACATATCACCAACTATTACAGATTATTGGGGAAGAGGAATGGAATGAAATGCCACAAAACATTATAGACAATGTCATTGACAGTTTACCAAATCGTTGCCAAGCAATCATACAGTCCCGAGGTGGTCCTACCCATTATTAACATTTCAGAGTTTTGCTTTCACTGTTTTTTTAGGTATTATTATTATTATTTTTCTAGTAAATATCTAATAGTGTTCTATTGTATAAAAGACCCTGTATATGTTTAAATAAACTAAGTTGCTGTTTATCATATATTGTTGTTTAATTGTCACATCCTGCTTATTAGTATTCTTCAGAATAATAGTGTAAAACGTAAGGATGTACAGAAAATGATGTATCTCCAAAAATAGAAGAGATATCAGAGGTCTGCAAAGTTTGGTGAATTAAGGAAGAGTCTTTTTAAAATACAGGGTTATTAGCAGATTTCCGCCATTTTCATCAGATGCCAGAGACAAATGTAAATATGGCATAGGAAACATCCTCTATTAAAAAAGTTGTATAGCTAATATTAGCCTATTACAACTAATCTTGTAGGGGAAAACCGATAATTCAAACAAGACCAAAATCACAAAAATAGAGGCCATAGTTTAAAAGTTACAGGACTTTGAAGTTTTTGATAATTTAGGGTAGCCCACTTCAAGTGATCAAGAGTGTACTTACTACTTCCACTATCTACAACTTCGACTATCTTCTAAGTAGTATATAATATGTACTTCAAAAATAATAAGATACTAAGTACATTACAAAGCAGGTGCTTCTGTATTTTTCGGAAGTTATTAATGCCAGTTGTATTCTCTAAAATCAATAAAAGGATTTACTATAACAACGAAGTAGGTACTTACTTCTTCCATATCTAGATATTTTAAAATTGTAGTGTTTATCTTCACATTTACGAGGACATAGCATGTTAGAACAAATTATCGTTATATTAAATCGGTAATTTTTTTATTATGGTTTTCATGTTATTAGTTTTTTTTAAATCTTGTTTGGCATCCAGATTCTGATAGGTATTTTTGCTAAAATGTTAAAATGTTCTGTTAGATCTTTCAGTACTGCATCTTTAAAGTCTTGATAGCCGGTGTCATTCTTTTATCTAATATTATTTTAATGACAATTGCCAACTGTAAATCTTCATTTTGTGACTCTTCTTGAGTAGGAAATTTTTTCATCGGAAGACATGTTAATAGAATTCGCTTTTGGCACCATTATCACCCTTACTTTATATGTAAATTTGGAACTTAAAGTAGATGCCAGAACCGCTAACAAATTTGACTTAACATAAAAATTGTTCCAAGCAGTGGCAAGGTGGGAGTGAATGATTGAGGTTGTTGAATGAGTATTCCCGAAACAAATAGATACTGCTGTTACTGATTATCTTTTAACTAATAATTTCTATTTAGAGATATGCATACATTATTATCCATTTATTAACATGAGATTGCCGAATGGGTAAAATAATGTTAACATATTAAATAGGAAGGTATTATTATTACCAATACGACTATTACCAATCGATAATATAACGAGCCCGTATATGCACTGTTTTAATTTCAAATTATTCATTTACCACTGAAATGAGCAAACAGAATCGATGAGAACCTCAGTGCGGGGTTGTTAAAATTTCATATTACCGTCCTCCCTGTTCCGATCTCACGTTTTTCGTGTACGGATATTTGCTACTGAAATTATTACCGTAAAATCAGTTTAATATATCTCTTTAAAACAATATGTAAACCACAAATGTAACACGCATGCTGCTTTTAACAAAACAGGGAAATGACTACTATGACAAATATATTAAAGTCCTATAGCAAATGTCTAAAATTGCTTTATAATTGATGGGTATCTATTGTACGTTAACAATAAAGCGAATACCTTACGTTACACACGCGTACATGCTGTTAACGTTAACTAAAAAATATCCATTCTTCGGTGAACAATAAACTGACTGCTGAATATAAGCCGTAACGCCATTCTTCTCTGCTAACAATAGTTCAAACGTTGTTGAGCCGATATGCTGAATGGGTTGCTTAGGACAAGAGAATCTTCTCGCTCGCTGTACAGAAGTTCAAGATCATCGATGTATGGTTAATAAAAATAGTTAGCTAAAGATAAGTCTATTCAAACGTCGATATAACGTAAAACGAACGTTCTTACGACAGAAATGAATGTCTTATTCATCCATGATTCTTCTAGAAATCCTTATTGACTCGGAATTCAACATACAAGATTAGGTGCTCTAATTATACAGGTCTTAAGTTCTGTGTCGATATAGATATCAAGATCATCTCCTTAAACAATGTTCTAACCCTAAGACTCCTTTATTTCGTATCATAACCGCTTCAAAGTTTGTACCGTCGGCTGTAAATAGAACTCTTAATTCTTTGGTATAGGGTAATATTTGTTTTTGGTCCCCATCCTCTTTAGAATGCTATAAGGAACAAAGAAACATTTTAAATACCAAAAAAAGCTATAGTATAGTAGTATATAGTATATAGTTTATAGTAGTATAATAGTTTAGTATATATTATATTCTTTAAAGGAAAATAATGACGGAACTATAGACATTGATGTTTTAAAGTATTAGATCCTCATCAATATATGTATAGCGTAGCTATAAAGTAAACGATCTTCGATTGTGTCTAGATTTGGATTTGTTCTAGATTTATACCAAACATTTAGATTAGAGCATCCTTCATTATTTGCTTTAGCTATACCCCACATTAAAAAGCAGCAAAAACTGCCGCACATCGACATGTGGACTATTTTGTTGTTTGCACTTATGGTTTTTAGTATATTTATATACAAATGGCACCCGTTTGGTCGTTAAATTAAGAAACCGTCAAGCATAATAAAAACCTGCTGTTTTTGCACAAACCTGCAGACAGGACGACATAGAAATGGTTTCTTCTTACCCATTAATTACAATAATAAATATAATGATATAAATAACACCGCCATAAAAAATATACAAACAAATAAACCATTTATAAACAAAGAATTATATTTTCCCTTCATAGTTTTTCAATAATATTTATTTTAAGATAAAGTGGGAGTGATATACCTACCTATGTAGTACCTAAAACCAATATAATAGATTATCGATATCTATACTCTTTACGTTTATTTATCAGCATTCTTATCAGCCCAGCATGGAATTTTAAAAACAATTCTATGTTAAATTTTTAGATACTTAGTTGTAGTTTTTAGTACTTAGGGCGATAAATAGTTGTCAAAAAGTAAATTAGCCCTTCTGTTTTCCATTAAGTGTTGGTTACCTATGTAAAAGTAGGCGTTAACAATCGATACATATACTTCCCTCGTGCTCTAAAAGTAATAAAACTCTTGATTAATTCTGAATTAATTCATAGAAATTGGCATCTTGTTTCACTATTTCCATCGTCATATTTTATAGAACTTTGACGCAATAGGCATTATGAAATAACTCATTTATTGTTACAGATTTGGTTACTGATTGTATACATAATAATATAGCCAGTAATGTATAAATGTATATAATGATTATTGGTGTATTTTTCATAGCTGTGTGCAAAGTCTAATTTTGCCTGAAGACCACCTGGCCTACGGTATCCTGTATTTTCACTGTAGCTACACCTGTGTAGTGGTGTTTCTGCACTATAAGTATAAGTCACAAGTCCGAAGTATACGTTACAAATCTTGCCAGATTTGTGAAGTATACTTCGGATTGCAGGTGCGAAGTGTCACAATGAGTATCGGTCTGATTTGCCTCGGGCGCCAGTTTATGTTTGTAGTGCAGAAATACCACTACACAGGTGTAGCTGTGTCACGTATACTTCGAGTTGCAGGTGCGAAGTGTCACTTTGAGGACAGAGTATCGGTTTCTCATTTTATTTGCCTCGGGCGCCAGTTTGTGTGTAAAGTGCAGAAACACCACTACACAGGTAGCTACAATGAAGATACGATACGCCAGGCGGTATTAAGAGAAAATTAGAATTCCTTATAATCTTTTTTATAAAAGGTTTTATCCTAAATAGGAGTAAACGGGGTAAGGGAAATGAAAGGGCAGTGAACCAGGATTCCCGGTGAAATTTGAACAGTAAGAACATTAGGCTTTGATTTTAAAAATGTGTCTCGGTCATTTTTTTTATTCAAAATTATACGACTTTTTCCAAGGCCCAATAAAAATATAAGAATAATTAAACTATTATAGCAACTAAAAACCCCTTTGCTATTGTATAGACCATCCTGCAAATAACAGTCCATCTATTTCGTACTTTTCTGCCAACTCAGCATATACATATAATCACAGTATGGCCTATTTCAATTTTAAGTTAATCAAGTTCAAAACAGAAGCAATTTCTACGTTTCCCTTTATAATAAAGCAGATGCAAAATATTGCAGGGAATATTTCATCTGGATCTGACGTGAGGTTTATTATTTTAATCGCACAACATTTTTTGCTCCTCGGTAATTTGTCTTCTCTGCGGAATGCCAGGAAATTGGGAAATTCCCGCTTTAATCTTTCAAGAAGCGTTTTGATTTTCTGCAAAAATGTTTTTTTAACATTCCTCGTCGGTTTATTAGTTTTATAGCCTTAACACATTAAAAATATATCACTGATAATAGTGATTTTTATTGCTGTAGAAGTAAATTGAGGGAGTAATGAATTTTTAATAGTTATTAAAATACGCGTTACCTATTTCATGAAGATAAGAAAATGTTTCAAACTAAATCAAAGTCTAAGGTGTTCTCATGTATGTATCATCTGAAGGTAAATCTGTAAATTCCAATTCATAATAACTATATACCTACTTTAGATACAGAGAGATCCAGAATGACTGACCGGATTCTGAACTATATGCTATAAAAGTCCAATTGCTATAAAAACTGGTTTCCGTTTGTTAATATTTATTTTACTTACTTACTTTATTATTACTTAATTTCCTATTAGAGTTTTTGAACCCCTTAAATTTTAGCACGTTATTATCGTTATCGTTATTCTGAGCATGCGCAATGCCAAAAAAAGTATCATTTTTGGCACTGCGCATGCTCAATTTAACGATTACAACGATAAAGTAAAATTTAAGGGGTTCAAAATCTCCCTATTGTCAGCATGGATTTCGAACAATTAACGACAGGAAAGAAACTAATTTTAGCAAACGGAAACGAGTTTTGATTGCAATTGGGACTAGGTGGGTTCAGAATCTGGTCAATCATTCTGCATCGCACTGAATTAAACTAAAATGTGACAAGTATAAGGTATACATGTCCTCATGTGTGCCTCTCTGAGCCCCTGTGTGCTTTAAAATTAAATTAAATTACATATTCAACATATTTAGTCACTTTTTTATATTTCGTCAAATACGTAGATATGTTATATGACAAAATTAATGCAAATAATAATATCTTCGGAAAAGGTTACGCTTTCTTTAATGATCTATACCGATTTTATAAATAGCTTCAGACTTAGTGGGAAGGAGCATAAACCTTTGATTCACCGAAACATTAAGTATATTTTTACAGATTCGGAAAGTAAGGTCTCTGGAGAATTTACTGATAAACTCGAAACACGATGTTATTTTCCAGAAATATATAAGTATATATATTCTAATTTTGAAGTACCCATAGCTTACAGCTTACACTAGTGTGATTTACTGCGATTATATAATTAAATGATATAAATGTTTTAGTCCCTTTAACGTCATACAAAATTTTATAACTGATGATATGGCAGACTTGGTTCCAATATATCCATTATTGAAATTAGACCCATCGAACTGTATATCAATGTACTCGTAACTGATAGCAGTGACTATAGTCACTGCTGATAGATCGTTTAATCCAAATCTAAAAAAAATGTACAGTTTTGTATTTGAAAACTCAGATACCATGAGAATTCCAGCTAAATATGATGGAAATGGTGTTACCTTGATTATAGTTCTGATATATTTAAATTATATTTAAATGACCCACGACATATTTCACCATGAATAAAAATATTTAAACAATGTTGTCAGGTGTTGTGGCGCCACGTTTTTTAGGAAAATTTATTTAACAACATAAAAACCAAATTAGCCCGGCGTCACAATAAATATCATCAGCAAAACCAATAAAAATGCCCAGCAATTAAAAAATTAATTTTACCAATAAGTGGTTTTTATGTACGGGACATTAATAAAACACTGTTGTAATGTAACAATAAATATGGTAATTTTGTAGAGAAAATACAGGCGGTGATAAAGTAACCTTCGAGGCGCCTAATCGCAGGAATATATCACCAGGATGTTAATTTAAAAAGTTAATTCCACATAAGGAAAATGCAAATGAAGAGTTGTTAACTTGACAAATAAAAAATAGTCATTAACTTTCCCGTTACACAGCTAATACCGTAGAAACGAGCGTAGAAAATAAATAGCACAACTTTGGTTATATGCCATAGTAGTTATTCACATAAATAGCACCAAAACAATATACTGCAGCACCCCACGCGCGTTTTGCCAACCAAGTTGGCATCATTTGGAAATAATTAAAATTAAACCTTTGCTTCGCCAAGATTTAAGATGATTAAAACTGAATCTTTGCTTCAGCAAAGGTTTAATTGATTCGCCAAGATTTAAGATGATAAAAACTGAATCTTTGCTTCAGCAAAGGTTTAATCATTTCCAGATGACGCCAACTTGGTTGGCTAAACGCGTGTCAAATGCAGTAGTGTTTTGGTGTTATGTGTAAAACTACGTTAGTGTTATCTTCACACCAAAGGTTCCAACCCCTTTCAAGATTTGGTTATATGTATATTTCTGTTTGATTTTCTTGAACCACTGGACATAACTAAACTAGGTATTTTTACTAGGTAATTTTATTTTTATTATATTATATGGGTTCTTCAATAAAAATTATAAATTATTATTCTTCTTCAACTTACACATTTATTCGAGCATTTGTTTATTAGATAAAGGTGGTCGATGTTTCTCTCAAAATTTTGACCTTCTTCAGGACATTCATCTCCAACTAGGAACAGGAAAACAGAGCATCTATCTGTAATGTAGTGGTAACTAGTTAATTGCAACGCACTTAAACTAACTGTCTATCAAAGATTAATATACCATAAAAATTTTATTATGATTGGCCCATATTAGGTATGTCAAGCAGTTTAACTGCAGCTACTTTAAGAAAAAACGAAGTTTCAAGTCCGACGGATGATGATAACTCAACTCCTACGTAGCTTTCGGTAACCATTCACCATTTGCATGTAATTAAGAGGACTAGACAAAATAAATAAAAACAACAGAACCGGTGGTCTCTAATTAAATATGCCGAAAACATTAAAACCGCGTATCTCCCTCATAACTCTCGTGGAGGCACAAAAGTTTCTCGACTATAATTGGGCATAATGACCTGTTAAATTCTACACCATTAACCAATTCGGAATGTTTTGCGAAAATTAAATCGTTGAGATATAAAAACGGGTAATTAATACTGAATACAGCTGGCATAAATAGTGACCTGATTACAAGCAGTTTTTCTGAAAATTATACTGCATTCTCATCATAACTTGATAAGTTTATCCTTAGGACCACAAAAATGACCTAGCTTTTGCTTGTATTGGTTGAAAATAAAATGCAGGTATTTTAAATACATCCTTGCGATGAAGAAACCTTCGTCTGGGTTAGTATGCCACCATGGCAATGGAAATTTAGCAAAATTTGGAATCAGTAATTATTTACTTGTTTTGAAAGATCACAGTCGAAAATTATATCTATGTCTCAGGTCTGTATATTAACATAGGTACTAGCTCCATATATTAACAATACCGGCAGACTATATTTGCATCGTAATTAAAGAAACAACGACAAAGCAGGTACTTCGCGAAGCCTGGCATTCGAGTCAGGTTCCGACATGGTGGAACGCGTTGATCCAATGAAATCTTTTGTGAAGTTATTACATGATATGTCAAAGATAGAAGTCGTAATTCACGTAATGAAGGTTTGGTAAATTTAGCCATAATAAATAAGGTGTGTTTCTCTCAACATTATTATGTAATATTTTATCTCTCTCGAGTCGAAACGATATCTGTACTTAGGATGTTTTTTTTTTCGTTGATCTGCTATAATTTTTTAACCGAGGTCTTTTTTGGACGAGTACCCGGATACGAGTGCACTACCCATTCCATCCATAACTTCAATGTGCAAATTAATTATTCTTTAACTACACATTTATGCGTTATTATGGAAATTTTTATCATTCATATCACATGTCAGAATTACATACTGCACGGCCCCATGCACGACCGTGGAGTGAATAACTACTGAGTCCGGTAATTGTGTGCCCTGAGTAGACGTAATGAACCCAGAATGACCGCCTTCTACATTTTCAGGTTCCGAAAACAGAGTCTTGTTTCACCGACGGCTTCTATAATCAGTACCAGAAGCTTCATAGTATGTTCTGGATGGAGTCTGCGGAGTTGGAAGAGAAGGTCTCGATATTTACTCCGTTTCTCCTCCTCTTTCAAGACAATGTTGGTCTCGGGAGGAGCCGAGAACACGTTGACAAACACTGTCTTGAGCTGGTGGTCGAGGACTACATCATGCTTATTGGCTCCAATCAGCCTGAGAGAAGGAAATGAGTGTTCCTATAAATTCGGCATTTCTGTTTCCCCACAACGGATTCAATATCCCCCGTAACGTATGGCAGCACTAGTGTTTGGTCTATCTCGTACGAGTGCCGTAGAAAGTAGTAAAGCACTCGTAAATCCGGATTATGTCGATGGATATAGGCCGAGACTCCATATGCGAGACAAGCGAAGAGCAGATGCATGATTGTCTCCGGCGCATTATGTCAAGCTCTGCAGTTGACATCAGGGACCTCCATACCCATGACACGGCTCGTGTATTTACCACGAGGGTGGTAAATACATTATCCTGGCAAGCTATTATTAATCCCTCGGTCTCCAACTAACTTTAAAAAGGCAAAAGTCAGCCTTTCGGAGAAGACACCGTGCGCGATATAGCTTATCCTTATGCAGAAGATCAATTTATTATTATTACAAGAACTACTTATGTTGGTAAGGTCTAAACAAAATTCAGTACTGGAATAAGGGAAACCTGCAAAACCTTAGTTACGGAGACAGTCAACTGATGTTAATCGCTCACATTACACCAAGCGCCCATTTTGGTCATACTAGGTCGCATCCTTTTAACTACTTTAAGTATATGAGATTTGATTTACAAGACTCTGGACACTTCATTAATTTATCAGCAACGCTATAGCTATTGAAAGAATATAATATCCCCTATTAGCAGATATATTCATACCTACCTTATTTGTTTAAACACTTTTAATCATAAAATAAAAATACCATAGACTGGTACCATAAATACCATACAATACCATATGGTGATAGGGCAAAGCCAATAGTGTAGTTCTCATCCTACAACAATTGATTGTCTTTAATACGTAAATAAATACATAAACTATTAAAGATATGTAATTATCAGGTTAACCTCCAAATAACCTCAATGACATCTAAATTCAGCGTTTAACAGGTTCCATTCAAAATCCATGTACTGTGACAAAGTGAATGACTTTATATAGTTTTTTTTTATAAAATGGGGGAATTACTATATCCAATATGGAGGAAATGCAATACAATAACGTTCCAATTTATGCTGATATCCGAAATACCAAAATACTCAGCAGCACCATAGCGATCTAAAGTATACCATACGTAAATACTCGACAACTATAAGTCATGATAACTTAGCCAAAATGTGTAACTCAACGGCTAAAGGTATTAGACGAATTATTTTTACCAGCCAGCTCGCCACCTAGCTACCCTTCTTTACATCAAACAAATACTTAAATACTGTGAATTTTTGACACACTTTCAAGGAATAAACAAAAATAAATGTGGATCATTATTTACAAGTAATTTAATTTATCTTTGAAAACGGTCGTAAAACCATCAGATTCGTTTTTATGAGCATTATCTTAAGCATTTAGACTGATAAGTGATGATAAGTGTTACGGTTAAAAGGTGTCGGAATTTTGTTGATATACACTATTTTTTAAGTGTACATACGGGGTGAAATGTAAGTGTCTAAATGGGCACTAGATTATTTACTATTTTAGACTATCAAAGTTTTGATATTAAATCATAGTTTAAACCAGTTTCAACAGACCTATTATAACCCTAAAAAATGCACTTCACATGACTAAACGACTCGATCCAGCTACTATAATTTTTACCGGGTAAATCATCACTTTCACCAGAGACTTATTTCATCTAACTGAAACTTGTCCGTGTCGTGTCAGCGTTGTCACGTGTCGCGTGGTCAGTGTAATTCGCTAAAGCAGTTGAGGTGATGAGGTGATCTAGATATGTTTAGGCCTCGGAATACCTTAAAGTAGGTAGATTCCAGAAAATGTCAGTTCTTCATATCTATCCATGATTTTTGTTGATTTTACATTTTAAAAAACAGGAGCATAAGATAAGACGTCATCAATATGCCTGAAAGCAATAATATTATTTAATTAACAAATCACAGAATCTCTCCATAGTTATTAATGAATATTTTTAATTTAGTTCTAGACGTATGTTTTTTAGCGTTTTTTGTGCGATATAAAATAAGAGGTTTTCCCCACATTTATGTCAGCGAACTTACTTAACCTCTTGCAGTATTTGTTAAAGACTAACTTTAAAAAACAACCAGTTAGAATTTCATTATTTCTATTAACGTACTATTCAGTTGTATTTAAAATATTTCTGATTCCTTATTTTCTACCATACAGGTCACACGGTATATCACTAAATCATCTGATCACGGGTTTTTAACAGCACTGTTTCCACCAAGCTGCTATTTAGATAAAGCTCAGGCTCACGATAACGCCAGAAAAACGTATCGACATGTATTTGTATATTTTTTTATCAGTAAGATAAAAGCGTTTATTATTATTGTTTAATAATGACATAGAGACAATGCGGCTATGCATCGTACGCATATCTGACACTAAATACATGCCGTATATAGTTAAGTTATATTTATAATTTCCGTATAAATAACTGTAACTATAATAAATAACAATTAAATTAAAGTTACCGTTGCTGGTAATTCAATATGGGGTAATTTCGTATGTCCGTTGCATTCTTGGCAGTGTTTGTGTAACATTTTTTTTATTAAGTTATCTTTTCTATATCGAAGTTGCTGCCACTTGTTCGAGTAATTCTTGTTGTTGTTGTTGGAAGGCAGCGCGGTTAACCACAACACTCAGGGCTTTCTACTCTTGGGTCTGCAGCTAGTCGAGAGCTATTGGAAGAGACCCGTGCTATGCGCGTAGGCCAACACCCGTTCTAGGGGCAGCTCTCTAATGTCCTGGGGTAGGAGAAATGCTGCACCCAGATGTTTGTGCCTCTTGACGATGAGGCCACACATGACAGACACAGCGACAGCGGGTGTGAATGGAGTACTCGTCATCGTGACCGCAAAACCTGCACCTTCTAGTGTCACTAAGGCCGATAGTGTTAAGGTGCTTGTTGAGATGTCCGTGACCTGTCAATAGTCCTGAGACAATACTTATGCTGTTACGACTTAGCGTAAGTATTGATCGAGTTGCGTTCAACCAAGGCCCTTCAATTAAGAGCCTGGCTTGTCGCAGCCCAGTCCCATTAGACCATTCTTCCTTTAATCTTTTCTTGATCCAGTTTTCAATAGACCTTGTTACATAACTAGGCGGAAGCCCGAGTACTGGTCCTTGTAAACTGTATACTTGAGCGTGTTTTAGCCAGTGCATCGGCCTCCTCATTTCCTGTTATGTTGTGATGACCCGGTAACCAGGTCAATTTAACTTGATTGTTCTGTCCCAATTGGGCGAGACCATTAATACACTCTAGGACCGCCCTGGAGGTGGCCCTGAAGGAGATCAAGGCATGTAAAGCCGCGTAACTGTCGGTGCATATCTAAATATGCTGATTAAAATATCTCCTTTTGAGATTTTCCTGAACACATGCAGAGATAGCAAACACTTCCGCCTGAAAGACCGTGGCATACTTTTCCAAGGAGAAGGATAGTCTCGCCCTTGGGCGCACGCCTCTCGGATTCCCTCCCCTGAGCCCTGATCTGTCTTGGAGCCATCCGTAAACCAGAAGTGCCCATTCGAGACCTGAGCATCAGGATTTTCGAACCAGACGTACCTGTCCGGTATCTATCTCTACTGTTCAAGTAATTACATTTCGTTCCAAGTTCTCAGTTCTATAGTTATTGAACTATGTACCTATAATTTTAATTACTATGAAATATACAACTGAATAACCCAGTATCTACTTACGGTTTGCTACGACCAGATCATTTTAAAATAGCTTGAGAATTTTGAATTTGCAGAAATCAGCAGAAGATAAATAATTCCGATGAAAAATACTAGTTAATAAAAGTTTCCGAGACATTAGAAATTAAATAGTTGTGTAGACCACACTGTATAATTAATTAGGTGTCCAAAATGTATTATAAGCAATTTCGAAAAGATGTTAAGCACCAATTTTAAAATAAATACTTAGGAACGAATGAAACGCAAGTCTTCATAGAAAAGCCATGAAAGCAGCAAAACGAGGTACGTCCAGTGGCACAAAGAATCTCAATATGCATAGACTTTCAAAGCTTGACATACATATCTAGCCATCCCAATCATATTTTATGCATAAGCTGTATGTAGCGTATGCATAAAATGCAAGATCACTCCCAGAATAGATGCTACATATCTAAATATAACAGTTTCTTGAAACTATAGGTACTTCCGATTTTCTTGCAAGTTATTGTAAGGAATTATGATAAATATGAAATTAAAGGAAAAACCTCAGCAAAACGCTTGTACACAAAAATTGATAAGATATAAAGATATAATCAGAAATTTTATATTAAAAATAATTATTTAGAAAAATAAATACCTGTATCTACAATTTGAGGACATATAAATAATTAAGTTGGTTGTGTTATTTTATATCTTTTATTATAACCCCACAACAAAATATATTTTTATCAAATATCAATAGGTTACGTACAAAAAGTTATAGAAACGTGTAAAAACTCACGTATATCAAGTTAGCAAACCACTTTTAGCAGATTGCAAAAAAAACTATTGGAGATTTTGTAACTTTTTTGTTGCTATTTTGTTACATTGAAAAAAAATTTATACCTCGACCCATTTCCGAAAAATCTACAGTCTGCTAACTTGAATCTCAAGTTAGCAGACTCCCCGATATCTCGGCTCCTAATTCACGTACGTCAATGAAAATGGTATCAGAATTTGTAATTTAACAGTACTTTCAGAATCCATGGTCATATTACAGGATTCATCAGTTTCAAATCTTAAAATTCGTAAAATATTGAGAAAAAATAGGTTGGTAGATTTTGTTTCTTTATCTATAGCAATTTTTTACACAGAAATAAATTTTGTACCTTCACCCATTTGCGAAAAATCTGCAGTCTGCTAACTCGAACCTCAAGTTAGCACACTCCGCGATATCTCGACCCCTAATTCACGTACGCCAATGAAAATGATATCAGAATTTATCACTTTAACGGTACTTTCAAAATCCATGGTCATATTCACGAATTCTGACACAATTTCCATTGCCGTACGTGCGTTAGGCGCAGAGAAATCGCGGGGACTGCTAACTTCAAGTTCAAGGCAGCAGACTGCAGATTTCTCGCAAACAGGTGAAGGTACAACATTTATTTTAATGTAACAAATTGCTATAGATAACGAAACAAAAAATACCAAAGTTTTTTTGAAAATTTTTTTCCTCGACATATTTTTCTCCAATATTTTCCGACTTTTAACGTTAGAAGCAGTTCAAATCTATAATATGACCATGGATTCTGAAAGTACTGTTAAAGTAACAAATTCTGATACCATTTTCATTGGCGTACGTGAATTAGGAGCCGAGATATCGGGGAGTCTGCTAACTTGAGATTCAAGTTAGCAGACTGTAGATTTTTCGGAAATGGGTCGAGGTACAAATTTTTTTTCAGTGTAACAAAATAGCAACAAAAAAGTAACAAAATCCCCAATAGTTTTTTTTTGCAGTCTGCTAAAAGTGGTTTGCTAACTTGATATACGTTAAAAACTCGGTATAGTTCCAAAATTCTTAAAAACATAAAATTAAATGCATATTCTTACTTTCCCTTTATAAAAATATAAGATAAAAGACTGTTTACCATCCAATTTTCTACATTATTACTTACATAAAAAAGAGTGCTTTGAAGCTACACCAGCCATTTCGGCCCACCACCAATATTTCTATACCAGAATTTATTACACTTTTATTACAAATTTATTCCACCATAATTAATTTTATTACCCTTGCCGTAAATTAGTTATAAGCGAACAACCTAGGTTTAATTTAAACCTACACCAGCCACTGGTAACTTTTGAACTAAATAAGATATGGAGATGGTTCTTTCGCCAGAATTTATTACAAATTTATTACATTCGACAATGCCTAGTTTAAACTCCCTACAGTGAAATCCAAGGGGTGAAAACAACCCCTTGGAGGTATTTTCAATTTTAATGAACCTAAAACGTGCAAATTCATACGAGATATATTTTAATTTATCTCTTAGAAATATTAAACAAACATTTCATACCCGGGGGTGAAAACCACCCCATCTACTCCAAGTACGTCAAACACCGATAATCGAAATTTAAATTAAATTAAATATTGTTTACAATATTGCAAATAGAAGCGTATTGCAATGAAACATGCTTCATATTTTATTGCATTTGAATTATAATTTAATAGAACAAACCGCGATTTTATTACGCCTGCCATTTTCGAGAAATCGGGAGTGGTCGGAGTGAATCTTAAGCTAGCCCGCCCACTCGTATTTCCGAAACTACATAACGTATTGCAATGAAACTTGCTTCATATTTTATTACATTTGAATTATAATTGAATAGAGCAAACCGCGATTTTATTACATTTGCAATTTTCGAGAAATCTGATGTTTCCAAATTGAATGGTAAGCTAGCCCGCCCTCTCGTATCTTCGAAACTACATAACGTATTGCAATGAAACTTACATCATATTTTATTACATTTGAATTATAATTGAATAGAGCAAACCGCGATTTTATTACACTTGCAATTTTTGAGAAATCTGATGTTTCCAAATTGAATGGTAAGCTAGCCCGCCCTCTCGTATCTCCGAAACTAAAAAACGTATTGCAATGAAACTTACATCATATTTTATTACATTTGAATTATAACTGTATAGAGCAAACCGCGATTTTATTACACGTGCCATTTTCCAGAAATCGGGAGTGGTCGGCGTAAATCTTAAGCTAGCCCGCCCACTCGTATCTCCGAAACTACATAACGTATTGCAATGAAACTTACATCATATTTTATTACATTTGAATTATAATTGAATAGAACAAACCGCGATTTTATTACATTTGCCATTTTCGAGAAATCTGATGTTTCCAAATTGAATGGTAAGCTAGCCCGCCCTCTCGCATCTTCGAAACTACATAACGTATTGCAATGAAACCTACATCATATTTTATTACATTTTAATTATAATTGAACAGTAATAAGTAATAAAACAGTGTAACAGTGAACAGTGTAATAAAATCGCGGTTTGCTCTATACAATTATAATTCAAATGTAATAAAATATGATGTAAGTTTCATTGCAATACGTTTTTTAGTTTCGGAGATACGAGAGGGCGGGCTAGCTTAACATTCAATTTGGAAACATCAGATTTATCGAAAATGGCAGGTGTAATAAAATCGCGGTTTGCCCTGTTCAATGATAATTAAAATGTAATAAAATATGATGTAGGTTTCATTGCAATACGTTATGTAGTTTCGAAGATAGGAGAGGGCGGGCTAGCTTACCATTCAATTTGGAAACATCAGATTTCTCGAAAATGGCAAGTGTAATGTAATCGCGGTTTGCTCTATTCAATTATAATTCAAATGTAATAAAATATGATGTAGGTGTCATTGCAGTACGTTTTTTAGTTTCGAAGATACGAGAGGGCGGGCTAGCTTACCATTCAATTTGGAAACATCAGATTTCTCGAAAATGGCAAGTGTAATAAAATCGCGGTTTACTCTATTCAATTATAATTCAAATGTAATAAAATATGATGTAGGTCTCATTGCAGTACGTTTTTTAGTTTTGGAGATACGAGAGGGCGGGCTAGCTTACCATTCAATTTGGTAACATCAGATTTCTCGAAAATGGCAAGTGTAATAAAATCGCGGTTTACTCTATTCAATTATAATTCAAATGTAATAAAATATGATGTAGGTCTCATTGCAGTACGTTTTTTAGTTTTGGAGATACGAGAGGGCGGGCTAGCTTACCATTCAATTTGGTAACATCAGATTTCTCGAAAATGGCAAGTGTAATAAAATCGCGGTTTGCTCTATTCAATTATAATTAAAATGTAATAAAATATTATGTAGGTTTCATTGCAGTACGTTTTTTAGTTTTGGAGATACGAGAGGGCTTACCATTCAATTTGGTAACATCAGATTTCTCGAAAATGGCAAGTGTAATGTAATCGCGGTTTGCTCTATTCAATTATAATTCAAATGTAATAAAATATGATGTAGGTGTCATTGCAGTACGTTTTTTAGTTTCGAAGATACGAGAGGGCGGGCTAGCTTACCATTCAATTTGGAAAAATCAGATTTCTCGAAAATGGCAAGTGTAATAAAATCGCGGTTTGCTCTATTCAATTATAATTAAAATGTAATAAAATATTATGTAGGTTTCATTGCAGTACGTTTTTTAGTTTTGGAGATACGAGAGGGCTTACCATTCAATTTGGTAACATCAGATTTCTCGAAAATGGCAAGTGTAATGTAATCGCGGTTTGCTCTATTCAATTATAATTCAAATGTAATAAAATATGATGTAGGTGTCATTGCAGTACGTTTTTTAGTTTCGAAGATATGAGAGGGCGGGCTAGCTTACCATTCAATTTGGAAACATCAGATTTCTCGAAAATGGCAAGTGTAATAAAATCGCGGTTTACTCTATTCAATTATAATACAAATGTAATAAAATATGATGTAGGTTTCATTGCAGTACGTTTTTTAGTTTCGGAGATGCGAGAGGGCGGGCTAGCTTACCATTCAATTTGATAACATCAGATTTCTCGAAAATGGCAAGTGTAATAAAATCGCGGTTTGCTCTATTCAATTATAATTAAAATGTAATAAAATATTATGTAGGTTTCATTGCAGTACGTTTTTTAGTTTTGGAGATACGAGAGGGCTTACCATTCAATTTGATAACATCAGATTTCTCGAAAATGGCAAGTGTAATAAAATCGCGGTTTGTTCTATTCAATTATAATTCAAATGTAATAAAATATGATGCAAGTTCCATTGCAATACGTTATGTAGTTTCGGAGATACGAGTGGGCGGGCTAGCTTAAGATTCACGCCGACCACTCCCGATTTCTCGAAAATGGCATGTGTAATAAAATCGCGGTTTGCTCTATACAATTATAATTAAAATGTAATAAAATATGACGTAGGTTTTATTGCAGTACGTTTTTTAATTTCGGAGAAACGAGAGGGCGGGCTAGCTTACCATTCAATTTCGAAACATCAGATTTCTCGAAAATGGCAGGTGTAATAAAATCACGGTTTGCCCTGTTCAATTATAATTAAAATGTAATAAAATATGATGTAGGTTTGATTGCAATACGTTATGTAGTTTCGAAGATACGAGAGGGCGGGCTAGCTTACCATTCAATTTGGTAACATCAGATTTCTCGAAAATGGCAAGTTTAATAAAATCGCGGTTTGCTCTATTCAATTATAATTCAAATGTAATAAAATATTATGTAAGTTTCATTGTAATACGTTATGTAGTTTCGAAGATACGAGAGGGCGGGCTAGCTTACCATTCAATTTGGAAACATCAGATTTCTCGAAAATGGCAAATGTAATAAAATCGCGGTTTGTTCTATTCAATTATAATTCAAATGTAATAAAATATGATGTAAGTTTCATTGCAATACGTTATGTAGTTTCGGAGATACGAGTGGGCGGGCTAGCTTAAGATTTACGCCGACCACTCCCGATTTCTCGAAAATGGCAGGTGTAATAAAATCGCGGTTTGCTCTATACAATTATAATTCAAATGTAATAAAATATGATGTAAGTTTCATTGCAATACGTTTTTTAGTTTCGGAGATACGAGAGGGCGGGCTAGCTTACCATTCAATTTGGAAACATCAGATTTCTCGAAAATCGCAGGTGTAATAAAATCGCGGTTTGCCCTGTTCAATTATAATTAAAATGTAATAAAATATGATGTAGGTTTCATTGCAATACGTTATGTAGTTTCGAAGATACGAGAGGGCGGGCTAGCTTACCATTCAATTTGGAAACATCAGATTTCTCGAAAATGGCAAGTGTAATATAATCGCGGTTTGCTCTATTCAATTATAATTCAAATGTAATAAAATATGATGTAGGTGCCATTGCAGTACGTTTTTTAGTTTCGAAGATACGAGAGGGCGGGCTAGCTTACCATTCAATTTGGAAACATCAGATTTCTCGAAAATGGCAAGTGTAATAAAATCGCGGTTTGCTCTATTCAATTATAATTCAAATGTAATAAAATATGATGTAGGTCTCATTGCAGTACGTTTTTTAGTTTCGAAGATACGAGAGGGCGGGCTAGCTTACCATTCAATTTGGAAACATCAGATTTCTCGAAAATGGCAAATGTAATAAAATCGCGGTTTGCTCTATTCAATTATAATTCAAATGTAATAAAATAT
This sequence comes from Pogonocherus hispidulus, assembly GCA_963924545.1. Taxonomy (NCBI): domain Eukaryota; kingdom Metazoa; phylum Arthropoda; class Insecta; order Coleoptera; family Cerambycidae; genus Pogonocherus; species Pogonocherus hispidulus. The sequence continues at coordinate 71,691,988 of OZ004694.1, forward strand.
GATGTAAGTTTCATTGCAATACGTTATGTAGTTTCGAAGATACGAGAGGGCGGGCTAGCTTACCATTCAATTTGGAAACATCAGATTTCTGGAAAATGGCAAATGTAATAAAATCGCGGTTTGCTCTATTCAATTATAATTCAAATGTAATAAAATATGAAGCAAGTTTCATTGCAATACGTTATGTAGTTTCGGAGATACGAGTGGGCGGGCTAGCTTAAGATTCACGCCGACCACTCTCGATTTCTCGAAAATGGCAGGTGTAATAAAATCGCGGTTTGCTCTATACAATTATAATTAAAATGTAATAAAATATGATGTAGGTTTCATTGCAGTACGTTTTTTAGTTTCGGAGATACGAGAGGGCGGGCTAGCTTACCATTCAATTTCGAAACATCAGATTTCTCGAAAATGGCAAGTGTAATAAAATCGCGGTTTGCTCTATTCAATTATAATTCAAATGTAATAAAATATGAAGCAAGTTTCATTGCAATATGTTATGTAGTTTTGGAGATACGAGTGGGCGGGCTAGCTTAAGATTCACGCCGACCACTCCCGATTTCTCGAAAATGGCAGGCGTAATAAAATTGCGGTTTGTTCTATTAAATTATAATTCAAATGCAATAAAATATGAAGCATGTTTCATTGCAATACGCTTGTATTTGCAATATTGTAAACAATATTTAATTTAATTTAAATTTCGATTATCGGTGTTTGACGTACTTGGGGTAGATGGGGTGGTTTTCACTCCCGGGTATGAAATGTTTGTTTAATTTTTCTAAGAGATAAATTAAAATATATCTCGTATGAATTTGCACGTTTTAGGTTCATTAAAATTGAAAATACCTCCAAGGGGTTGTTTTCACCCCTTGAATTTCGCTGTAGGGAGTTTAAACTAGGCATGGTCGAATGTAATAAATTTGTAATAAATTCTGGCGAAAGAACCATCTCCATATCTTATTTAGTTCAAAAGTTACCAGTGGCTGGTGTAGGTTTAAATTAAACCTAGGTTGTTCGCTTATAACTAATTTACGGCAAGGGTAATAAAATTAATTTTGGTGGAATAAATTTGTAATAAAAGTGTAATAAATTCTGGTATAGAAATTTTGGTGGTGGGCCGAAATGGCTGGTGTAGCTTCAAAGCACTATAAAAAAGATTATATCGTTACTTCAACAAATTTGTAAATTTTTCTTTATATCATTATAAGACCAACATCGATATACTTACTTCCGATCTCCTTGATTTTGATAACAAAAGAAAATATTGGGTTTTTTAAATAGCACAAGCATAAAAACTGCATAATAATTTGACTGACACCATACAATGTGGAGAATATGGCCATATTTGGAGAAAATAACATAAAACGTGAGATATGGAGAAATTCGTATCTCGTAACCATTCTACATTTTTGTAGAACAGGAAAGTTATATACCTACCATGTACAAGGGAAATTAGATAACATATACAGGAAAGACTTTCATTATCCTAGACATATTTAGCTCAATTCAACTGTATAAAGATGAGAGTAATGCATGACCATGCGAGAGACCATACTGACCAGCTTTGTTAAAACATAAATGTAATAAAAGATACACATTCAAATTTTTCACCTAGTACTTACTGCATGCTGAAGAATACCGAACACCACTAAGTAATCATTAAAATCAGCAACCACTTCATCTCAATGTCACTGCACCGGTATTTTTACTTGGTTACCTACTTCTTATAATGTTACTTTTAACCAGAAGTTAGATGAGTTTCTTATTTTTCTGTGAAACTCAATTTCTACTTGGCGAATTAACTTACCAAGAGGTAGAATACTTATTGGCTCTTGACTGTTAAACAGATAATGTTACTATTAACTAACTAGAAGTTGGAATGTGACTTTCTTAAGATATTTTATTTATGGCTACTCGCATTATAAACTTCAATTTAACTGAATAGCAACTTACCAAGAGGTGGACATGCCGAAATTTGAACTGTTAAACACCAACAGAACAAACAAGACTCCCTTAATAATCGTTTCGTTTGGCTCAACACACGAATGACTAATTTTCAGGGTCATCCGGTTTGTTATAGACGACTAAATCCGAGACTAAATCCCTAGTCTGAGTCGACTAACTTAATTTTGAGAGGCTGTAAAATCCTAAATGATCACGCGTGTGACACAGAGTCGAGCGTATTTGACGCTATTGCCGTGGAATTCTTCATGGAATTGTTTTCCAAGCGGTTTCTGCCACATTGAACTCCACATTGGGACCATGAGTCTTCCTCAATTTAACTTTTGCATTAAGTTAGAAATAAAGGTTAAGGAGTGGAAAATGTTAAACCTTCCTAGCCAACTATAAGTAAAATGGAAACTATCACTAGTGTATGATTATTTTTTCCACAAAACTAACATAGGGATTTATAAATATCATGAATATTCTGTAAGTCATAAAGGAATAGGGATACAAAGTAATTAATATAAATAAAAAATAAATAAATAAAACCAACAATTAGTTAAACTAATCAACCAATAATTCAATTCCCGTTTGTGGAAACACAATGCAATCAATCACTAAAAATATCCATAAAATTATTCTTCTAGTATAACTTTATTGTAGTCAACTATAAATATTGTGATTAAATAAATTCAACCGCAAATTATTTAATCATAAAGCTCGGTACTGACTTGAGCATTTGGCACGCACGAATAGCTTGCACGCACGAACGATTTGTGACCACACATTTTCGTTCGCGTAAATGTTTATTTTGGGACAATTTAGGTTTCAATGTTTCCACACAAATATCTGTTCCGTCAGTTGAGTGTGTGTCCTCAAGATGTTATCACAAAGAAATATAATAACTATTGCAAGTGCAGCGTTTATTGTAATGCACAGTTTAATTAATAAAAAGAATGAAAAAAAGAAAGAAACGATGGTGGATTACACAGTTATATCGAAGCCGGGAGTTATACGGTGGTACTAATTTATTAGCTGACATGAGGCTGGAAGAAAACAGTGGCAATTTCAATAATTTCATCCGGATGTCGTCTGAGGATTTTGAGTTTTTGGTCAACGCTATTAGTCCGAAAGTCGGTAAGATGGATACCAAATTTAGAAAATGTGTTTCTGTGAAAGAACGATTAGCTATAACTCTAGATACATTTCTTAGCGACCGGAGATTCCTATTCAAGTATGCAATATATGTTTAAAATCTCACTAGTACAGCGCACAGCCTATTTTATTAAGAACCTCGTCCAGACTGAGCAAATTATATGCGTAAATCTCTTTGATGTTGTACAGAGACCGACAAGCGACGGAGTGTGTTCGTGCGTGTTAGAAGTTACGCGCACTCAAGCTCCTCCCGTACGCATCTGAATAAATTTGCGCGCACAGCGTTAATGCGCGCAAATTTGCTCAAGTCAGTACCGACCTTAATATTGCTGCTCATATTTTAGTGTCCTGTACGTCGATCAATTCAAAAAAGAAATAGGTACAAACTAAGGCGAAATTCATGTAGAAGACGTCCCTATCATCCCCCGGATAGGATGTTCAGTTGGAGATCCCTTGTCTAAGGCCGACCGCCCACGGTGTGACTGTTTTGAGACAAAGGTTGCAAACTAGTTTACTCTAGAACCAGTTTACAACCAAAATGAAACTCTGGCACGCACACAGATGCGACTCATTGTGAATCAGTTTCAATCAGTTGGTGTAGCAGTGCAGAAAATTTTTACCATGTCAAATTATGAATATTTAGAAACAGATGAGGAAGACATCATTGATTATTATCAATACCTCAGACTGAACAGGACACAGAGGGAATACTGGGCCCATCCATACATAAGGGAAAATTTGACTTCTAGGCTCTTCGTAGCAGCAAAAGGACTGTCTCAGACAGATAGAAAGTTTATTATAATAGAATAGACAGATAAGAACAAATTTTAAGTTCAGTTCTTGATCACTCATTTTGAAATAAACAAACAACACGTGGTAAGCACCGGGTAACTTTAAACTGCAACGCAACTGCGACCGCGGAAAATGGTCGCGTACAACCGATTTGGGACTGATTGCAAACTTGTTTCATTCCAATCGACTCGTGTGCGGCTCAACACTACTATACGCTGCCGCGGTTAGAAAACAGTTGCTAGCTCAACTGATTTGCAACCTTTGTCTCAAAACAGTCGCACCGTGAGCGGTGGGCCTAAGCGTTGTGATTATAGGCAAGTAAAAGATCCCCACTCCACGACAGAGTACGCGGGCTGTGTAAAATTTTCAGGTTGGAGATTGCTCGACGTCTGGCGTGGGCGATTAGCCTTAGGCCGACCGCCCACGTTGTGACTGTTTTGAGACAGGTTGCAAACTAGTTTACTCTAGAACTATTTTACAACTAAAATGAAACTGGCACGCACACGGATGCGACTCATTGTGAATCAGTTTCAATCAGTTGGTGTAGCAGTGCAGAAAATTTTTACCATGTCAAATTCTGAATATTCAGAAACAGATTAGGAAGACATCATTGATTATTATCAATACAGCAGACTGAACAGGACACAGAGGGAGTACTGGGTCCATCCATACATAAGGGAAAATTTGATTTCTAGGCTCTTCGTAGCAGCAAAAGAACTGTCTCAGAAAGATAGAAAGTTGTTGACTGTTATAATTGTACAGTTCTTCGTGTTTCTCCACCTCTCCGATAAATTTTAAGTTCAGTTCTTGATCACTCATTTTGAAATAAACCACCGGTTTATTTCACCATATTTATTAAACCATACGTGGTAAGCACCGGACAACTTTAAACTGCAACGCAACTGCGACCGCGGAAAATGGTCGCGTACAACCGATTTGGGACTGATTGCAAACTATGTAGTTTCATTCGAATCGACTCGTGTGCGGCTCAACGGTTAGAAAACTGTTGCTAGCTCAACTGTTTGCAACTTTTGTCTCAAAACAGTCGCACCGTGGGCGGTGGGCTTTAGTCGCGAAAATAGACCGACGTTAAATAATAGAAATAAAAAAGTTCAATATGAACGACTTATTATGAAATAAATTTTAATAGGGACATATAAAACAGATTTGAGTCTTACCCAGTTGTATATAGGACAATTAATTGCAAATAAGTTATTAAAAAAATTAGGATGTTAATGCTTAGGAAAGGATTACGGTAGGATCCAAATACCTCTGAATTATTCAACAAACTACATAAATAATAAATAAATAAATAAATAAATAATGCCTAAAATAGCCAACATCCTACAATATTACTGTCAAATCTTGAATCAACTTATTCAAGTGACACTTTTACCACAGTTATTTGAACGGCAACATGAATAATACATTCATAGTACACCTTAAAATAATAAAATGCTGAACGTCTTCTTCTCATTGAGTAAGTACTAGGTCAAATACTTTACAGTTGCTGTTTACCATTATTCAGTCGCACAAGAATATTTTATATAATATAAAAAGCATACCGATAAATTTAAATGCCATTTGTATCTGTTGTAGAATGTATTCTTATACAAACTTATATACCATGCTACCTGTCCCATTAACAGTCCCAGTAGGTATACTGAAATAGTTGGGTGGTTAACGCGCCACATGTACAAGGTGGCCCGTTTAACATGGGCCTATACCTTATCTCAGAAACTACAAGTCCCATGGAAAAAAAATATATGAAATTGTTTTTTTCAAAGTTATCTTCAATTTTTTAATGTTTTCAAATTTATTACCTGTTTATATACAGGGCGATGAACTAAAGTTCCTTTTTTTTAAATAGCACACCCTATATAATATTACATTTTCAGAAAGCCCTTCTAGAGACAAGTTCAATGATATATGACATGATGGGTCTGACGCCCACCGTTTCGGAGTTATTGAGAATTATCTTCAGGAAATAGCCCAAAAGATTTCTAATTTTATTGACTTTATTATGTAATTACTCAATATTCAGTTTATAAAAAAAATTTACCGTGTTGGCACATTTCGAAAACCATAAATTCTCAAGATTTTTTCAAATGGAACACCCTGTATATTGTTACATTTCTAGAAAGCCCTTCTATCGACAAATTCAGAGATATATGATATGATGGGTTTGTATCCCATCGTTTCTGAATGATTATCCTCAGAATATGGGCATTTAATATTGGCTATTTCCCGAAGATAATACTCAATAACTCTGAAACGGTGAGCATCAGACCTATCATATTATATATCATTGAACTTGTCTTTAGAAGGGCTTTCTGAAAATATAATAATATATAGGGTGCGCTATTTAAAAAAAAGTATTATCTTCGGGAAATAGCCAGTATTAAAATCCCGTATTCTGAGGATAATCATTCAGAAACGATGGGATACAAACCCATCATATCATATATCTCTGAATTTCTCAATAGAAGGGCTTTCTAGAAATTTAACAATATACAGCGTGTTGAATTTTAAAAAATCGTGAGAATTTATGGTTTTCCAAATGTGGCAACACGGTAAATTTTTTTTATTATCTGAATATTGAGTAATTACATAATAAACTCAATAAAATTAGAAATCTTTTGGCGCAAGTTAATGCTTAAAAACTTAATTATTAACTTTTCTAGCACGATTTTAATATGGACTATTTCCTGAAGATAATTCTCAATAACTCCGAAACGGTGGGCGTCAGACCCATCATGTAATATATCATTGAACTTGTCTTTAGAAGGGCTTTCTGAAAATGTAATAATATATAGGGTGTGCTATTTAAAAAAAAGGAACTTTAGTTCATCGCCCTGTATATAAACAGGTTATAAATTTGAAAATATTAAAAATTGAAGATAACTTTGAAAAAAAAACAATTTCATATAATTTTTTTTTCGATGGGACTTGTAATTTCTGAGATAAGGTATAGGCCCATGTTAAACGGGCCACCTTGTACTTGCTTGACCTGGTGTCTGTTCTACCTCCCTTATCTGCATTAGATGCAAAGGAGGCCGTTATTATTGCACACCTTGTGACATTTTTGTAATAGGCACTGTGGTGTATTTTCCTTTTACTGTAGCAATAATAGGAATACTCTTGTATATAACAGGAATAACGGAATATAAAGGCTGTTTACTACAACAGTCGAGGGACGACATTTTAGTAATTTAAGTCTTGACAAATGTTTGAAATAATTTTTTTTCTAAATTGTTGCCCATATATTGTACCTACATTTGGTATGAGTTTAGCGTTTGTACGTTGGTCACAGTTTACAATTTGTTCTGTCATTGCAATTCTGTCGCAAATTCAAAGCTAGATTACGAAATCGAATCGCTTTCGATACTCGTAACCAAATCCGATATCGAGTATAATTTGCTATTCCCATTGAACATCGAGTAGTAATGCGTGTAGGTCGATACCGAAATTCGTCGCATTCGTAGCCAAGCATGCGCACTATCGTCTGCATTTCAGTGACAATGACAGTTGACATTTATGGTGTAGAATGTAGAAAGAATGTAGTTGACTAATTCATAATCCTAGATAAATTAAACCTACCCCGAGACCTATCCATAAACAATCATTTTTTAAAATAAGTTAGAATTGAATAGAAATAAAGTAGGTATATATAAATAAAATAGAAATTTAGTATAGGTATATACATTATTACTTTTTTAACGCCGATTTACAAACATCCTTCATAACCTCCAAAGTCGAAAAAGAAAATCGCCAGCCTGGAGATGACGAGAGATTCGCAATCGTTTTAGTCGATGCGGATTTGATTTCACGCGAATTGGAATTCGAAAAATTGGCGAAAGCGACTAGTTCGATATCGAATTGTCATTGAAAATCCCTGCCCTGTCACTTGTCAGTCCATTTTTTTTGTTTGGTATTTGCATTTCATTTACATTCCGATATCTTCTGTTTTTGTGTATAAGTACCTCCTTTTTTTGTCATAGCCGTTAAAAATTGTAAAAAATGGTCTTTTATGTCGTATTGATTATTTCATGGCCTCTTCTGTGCTTTACCCTTTTTGACTTAAAAAAAAACTTAAGCAAAAAATAAACATCTCGATAAATACCTTAAAATTCACCAGTATACCTTAGGTATAACGTGAATCGTTTTAGTTCCAATTTTTTCGTTGTTAAAAAGAGAAATGCAGAGAATTGAAATTTTAATTATGATTGGATGGGAAGATACAATCCGTAGTTAACAGGAGGTATGTGGCTTATTTCACACAGAAAATATATTATCAAGATATATTTTCTATGGTTATTTCACCATAAGTATCCAGACCAGAGAATTAGTCCAGCTGCAATAAGCAAAATATACACAAAGTTTGAAAAACCGGAAGTAAAAAAGATTTATCTGGATTTTTCAACGGCTACGACAAAAAAAAGTAGCTATAACCTTATATCCCTTAATTTACCTATAGAAGGACTATCTATTAATACTATGAAAAATTGAGCATCCTATTTAAAAAAAATGTCGGTAATATTTTCGAAGCCTTCAAACATGGCTCAAAAAAATTGGGAAATATTGCAGAAAATTGGCAATTTATATATACTAATAAACCTGTTTCAACGCTTTTTCTTTAATCTCGATTGGAAAAAATATGAATTTTGTTGTATCTGTTTGGGCCTCACTGTATTCAATCTTCTATAAGATAATTATTTAAAATTACAAAAGGTCTGTATTTGTATCCAAATCCATGTAAGTATAGAATTTCAAATTACTATCTACTAATTTTAAATATGCACAACAAATGCGGGTGTTACACGGATTTGATAAGTGAAAGGTTGTTTTTTATTATTTAGGTACTGGTCATAAAACAATATTGCGATTAAAACCGTGTTCATTCATATCATAAGTAATTGACTTCTGCAAATTTTGACAAAAATAATTTTATAAGTATTTAATTTATGTAGTTGTTTCGGGATTACTTGTATTTTTAATTTTTCTTGTATTTGGCACGTACGCATTTGTGTCTATGACTATAAATTATGTAGGAAATATTTTTAAATATCATTAATGTGAATAGGGAAGTCACATATTTGTGGCGTGTACAGAAATAATAGTCAGCTGATTTAAAATTATATCCGTTGGCAAACATTACAAAAATATGGCCTCCAAATGAACTTTATCTCTTATCTGCAGATTTTACACGTTGATACCGATACTATTAAGACTTGATTATATCATTTCCACTCATTAAGTGGCGTCCATAGTTATCTACCTGCTATTAATAATAAACGGAATATTCTAAGGCGTCATTCCAACCAGAAGTATATACCCAGAAGTACTAGGTAGGTATTAAGGATATTTTTATGGCAGTATTAGGTACCCAGAGTAAAATAACAAGTGCCTTTTGTCTCAGGGCTTATAAAAATGTTGGTAACATTTTCTCCTAATCCGGTGCAATTTAAAGCTGTAGTGAGTATACCATCCCATCCAGTGGTAAAGAACTTTGTGTCACAAATGAACCTGGCGAACTGAGGCAAATAATGCCTTTTTCCAATATTTTGGCTAAAGCACACATAACTCGAATTATAACTAATAAATTAATATCAAAACCAACATACTAAGTTAACGAATAAAATTATAGTATTGCATTATTAAATTTTTTTTTTTTGACATAATTCAGACACTTTTCACAAGGAATCCGAATGATATTCCTTTCAACCACATTCATCATGGTGGAGAAACAACTGCCAATTTTTTTGTATTCTTATGGGCGCCGTATTGAATTTTAGCATATTTGTGTCGTTAGTTTTTTTCATTACGACGATGTCACATCTGATATTTTGTTTTACATTGGTGCCATAATTCCGATTTTTTTTATTATCTTGTAAAGTGTGCTTTGAAAACAAAAAAGGTACTTTATTAATCAAGGACGTTTGACAGTTCAAACAATTGTGACATTTTCTTTTGTTTCAGTTAATTTTATACAGAAAAAAATATTTTCAAATGAAGAAAAATGAAATATATGTTGCTTCATTCAAAAATGCAAACAAACAATAATGCATTCAAACAAGGAACAAAATAAAATCTAAAAATTATAGCACTGCCTTTAAGTGGTCCACGCCCGATTTCTTAAATTGATTATTGCCCTATTAACCAAATTTCACTAAATTTCCAAAGTTTTAAGAAATACATCCGATCGGGTTACTGTATTTCTGGATAAAGTTACTGCACTTATTTCCATATTTTACTTGGTATAGATTAGAAATTTTAAGCTTTTGTTTATTTTAAAATGTAACTTTTTCGATAAAATTAACAAAAAGGTAAACTTATAATCATTATTGAACTGTCATAAATTTTTGAGAAACAAAATGCACACTTCATAAAATAAAAAACGGAATATTTTCTAAACTTTAAAAGAAAATACCAAACGTGTTACATCTTCGTCATCAGAAAAACAAAATGGACTCAAATATGCAAAAATCTAATATGACGCGCATTAGAATTAAGATACCTAGTTGGCAGTTGTTTCTGACATTTTCAATGTTGTTGACAAAGGAATATCCTTCCGGATTCCTTGCAAAAAAGTGTCTGAATAATGTTTGGGTTTTAGAAATACCTATAATATTAAAGATTTTAACTTTAAATAGTAAAAATATAAATAAAATTTTCCGTATATTTTAACAATAAATGTTAAAAGTATCAAACATAGGTCCAATTTCAATTGAATATACAATAGAATCCAATTCAGATTATTTATCAGCTGGAAATGAGCAACTTTGCACTAATTTAACCGTCTTCGTATTCCTTAAGATAAACGAGATACCCATGGTGGGACTGGAGGCGGAATTCCTAGTTACTACCAGACTATAAAACAATACACGTATACTCTATTTAAAGTAAAGACCAGAATTAAGCAAAGTGGAATGACCGGAAAAAGAGTAGATCTGTGTTGTCACATTTATTTCTAAAGTATTTTTATTTAAAACAGGAAACGTATTATTTACCCATTTTTTTACTTGTCTTTAACGTCCCTTATCCCTATTGTACTTTATTAAAGCAAACACAATGTTTAATTTGTCTTTTACTTAATAATATCAAGGAATTTCCAAATATGTGGCAACTGCGAAAGTTGCGAAAGTCGTAAAGTTGACGACAAGCTGTTCATCCTTATTTAACATACATATTCTTGCATTTACGCTTTCTTTTCTCTGAGCTTCAATGACGTTGATTGGTCGAATCAGGAACCAACAAGCGACTGCGCTCGAGGTAGTAGGGAAACAGTGGCGTGATGTTGGGTTATTTCGCGGGCGTTTCTTAACGGTAAAAATTTTTGGTAAAATTATCAGTGTATTTATTCTTTGTGTCAGTGTTTATACTTATTTGTGTTAGTTCAAAAAGTGGAAGTGCATATACTAGAAGTATTCTATAGAATGGTATACGAGTATATATTAACTGAAATGTGCCCAATGGTAAAACATAATACGCACGCCCATGCACCACCGCATTTTACCAGATCGGCGAGGTCATTCCACTTTGCTTAATTCTAGTCTTTACTGTAGGTGCTCATAATGCAGTTTGTTGATTGTCACAACGCCTTTCAACGATTGAATTTTAAACCAAACATCCCGAAAACCCAGACTCGTGTTGGTCGACGAAAACATCGACTTTTCTCAAATATTTAAACAATTTTTTTGGAGATTCAAATAGGTAGGTACCTGGCAACTGTTTCTGTTTGGTTTTTAAAGCCTCGGTGAAACCGGTAACATTAAAGAGTTCTCGTGTTTGCCAATATGGTCGTCTTAATAAAAATCGAGGTGAAAATACTATCTGCTTTTGTGCGCGGTGATGGGACTTGATTTTTAAAATCACTTGCCACATTATAAAACGAAAATCTCATCTAATATCTGCGTTAGCATTGCTTTTGGCTTCTGATTGGTCGAGAATATATAAATCAACGACAAAAATAAGTCCAAACTAATATGAATCCAATTTAAATATCAGCAAAAATAGTATATTGTGTACCTAGGCAGGAAAGTGTACGTTTTCCGGGCTGACAGAAGATATGGACAGGCGAGGCGAAGCTGAGCCTGGCCACTTCTGGAAGCCTGGAAAACCACTTTCCCGCCATGGTGCACACAACATTTTTTATCCTACACAAGAAAAAAATCATAAACGTCAAACTTTTTTATATAACAATAAATAATTTACAAAAGAAATTAGTTCTTTGAAATATTGATATTAAAATACAGGATTATGAATAGTGCAATCAGCAAAGGCAATACCTTATTCACATAAACTCAATAACCGGGTTTGTTCTGAAACTGTTATTGAAATTAAATCATGATATTCATATGATGACATATGTCACTTCTGGAGGTTCTCAGACAAGTGAAGCTTCCATACGGTTTCTTCCATGCTTTCATCACTTTCATAAGCTTAAAATGTCCCCGGGATACTTGTCTCGTCAATTGTTTAATAATTAATGGTAACAATAATGATGTGTTCACCTAAAATTACTTTATAATGTGAAATTAAATGGCGCTACGATGACAGATAATGGAGACGCCACTTATTGATAGAAAAGTTAAAAAAATTTCACGCCTAGACGTGAAAACTTTCGCGCCGCTAAAGGCTCACGAAAATAGGATTTTCTGACAGTGTAGGATAAAAATAAAATTAACGTACGTTTGTCAGAGTATAATAAGTGGAAAAGTAACTTGGCCTTTTGCTCCTGAGATTGAAAACTAGCAAATCCTATGAAGCAAACGATTCAACAGGTAATTATAATGAGGATTGTTATGTGGTCAAATCCTGTACTTGTCTTCTCAACTTAACAGAGTTGTAAAATTTAAGACAGACTAATTCTGAATTACTCGGAAACCCCACGGTACAGCACTGCCTGAGCCACTACCTTTTTACTAATATATGTTAATAGGATGCAAATAGAGTCATATCAAGAAGATAGAAGTGCATACAATTTACCTGTTTTGATACATAATTCCAATAGAAATTTATTTATCCGGGATGACATTACGCTATTCCTTTCCGACATACGCCTGACGTTTTTGACTGACAAAATGCTGGTTACATAAGATAACTGCACCGGTCTTTCAAGACGAGACACCGGTAAGAAAGGTCACGTTTGTAAAAGTTTATTAATGCAGAATTGTGAATTGTCTGTCTGGTGAACAGGTTTCTTAGCAGTTGTTTCTGCTTACATTTTAGCGGTGAATCTGATAGCGCTGGATACACAGTTCATTATATTTAAGCAAATAGAGGGAACTATATACATATACATTTCAATACTGCCTCAGGTCCCAGGTTTGAGAGTAGGTATTCATATTCGAATACAGTAATTAAGTACGCAAATATTTAAAATGCCTATCGGGTGTTTTGTAATGAGTAAGTGACGTCGCAACATATATATTCTAATATTGCAATAGAGATTTCAACGTTCGCTGATATCTTGATATCTGTCAATGAGGGTGTTATAAATATACAGGGTGGTTCAAATTTTATGCAGGAAAATTCGAGCACGGATAGATCTCTTTAAAATAATATGTGTTTGCCATATAAACATAGGTCTGGAACAGCTTCGTTTTGGAGATGCAGGGTGTTGAAGTTGAAAAAAAATTTTAATTTTTTATTTATATCTCTGACAGTTTTAAACCAATTGTGTTCAAATTTTATTTGGTGGGTGCTACTGTGAATCTTAAGTCCCACAAAAAAAATCAGCTCGATGGGAACCGCCAGTGGCGTGCAACCTGCACTCTTGGCACCCCTTTTCTAAAAATATATGTTACGCCACTGACTAATGTTTAAAATAATACGAAATTTCAATGTCCCACCCATTTCTCTACAAAAAAGTATTCTTACATTTTTATCGTAAAACGCACCGTTACGGAGTAAATCTATATTTTAAGTAACCATGTCATATCCTTTCCTAAAAAAATAATACTTTAAAATAAAATTATACCTCGGTGTGGTCCGATTTTTATGCAGGAAACTTCGAGGGCAGATAGATCTCTTTAAAATAGTAGGTGATTGCCTTATAAACAAAGGTCTGGAACGGCCTCGTTTTGGAGATACAGGGTGTTGAAGTTAAAAAAATAGATTTTTTTGTTAATGTCTCCGGAATCTATTAATCAAACTCAATAAAATTTGGTACAGTTTATGTATGATAGTAGGCCTTGCATTCCCTAAAATATAAGCTCTAAAAGTTCAACCAGTGGTGTGCAATTTCGTATTATTTTAAACATTAGTCAGTGGCGTAACATATATTTTTAGAAAAGGGGTGCCAAGAGTGCTGGTTGCACGCCACTGCCGGTTCCCATCGAGCAGATTTTTTTTGTGGGACTTAAGATTCACAGTAGCACCCACCAAATAAAATAAAAAAACACAATTGGTTTAAAACTGTCAGAGATATAAATAAAAAATGAAATTTTTTTTTCAACTTCAACACCCTGTATCTCCAAAACGAAGCCGTTCCATACCTATGTTTATATGGCAAACACATATTATTTTAAAGAGATCTATCCGCCCTCGAGTTTTCCTGCATAAAATTTGAACCACTCTGTATATACATCCATCGTAGGCACATTATGAAATCCATCATTTCATGAAAACTCTTCTCACATTTATTTCCGCACTTGTTTTTAGATCTCCCTGAATCCTATAACTTATAGAGAAATATCAAAATTATGTTTTTCTATGTTATAACTGAATTACTTCATATTAACAAACGTAATATATCAATGAAAAGTAACATGAAATAGTTACAGAATCATGGCTACCTTGATATCCAATAGAAGAGCTCCAGAGATTAAATCATAACGAAAATATAGCCTATAATTATGAAAATGGTGCCCACACATATAACATTGTAAAGAGAGAGCATTTTCTACAGAGAGTTCCATATTGATTTTTCGGTATGGGAACGCAGCCTATCCTAAATATAATCAAAATTTATTTCCATTTGCTAAAATTACTTTCTTTTTAATTGTGAATTTGAAAATTTTCATATTTGACAGCATTTGACGTTTGACTCAGTGGCGTTTAGCATTTTTCGTGTTTAAATTCTTTTACTGAAGTATCATTTGCGTTTAAAACTGTATTTTTCAATACTATACAGTTTCAGAGAGTCCTAAATCAAGTTGGTAATTTTGTATTTCTTAATATTGAAATTAATGTTGAAATTAATTTAACAACCATAAATTAATGTTTTTTAACGCTCCACAATTCACAGTTTGAATAGGTTATACTGGTGATACATAGGAATAGAATAATACAAAATAATAACTATATTATTTTTAATAAATTCTTTATTTTATTTTTAATATAACCTATATTTCCTGACGTACCATGCCATGGAACAAATCAAATCAAACCAGTAAATTCCCTTGCCTGCGCTCATGATTCTAGTGCAGATACTAAAAATAGAAAGGCGGCACATACAAAATCATTATGAAGCGGCACGGACAATCATTCTGGAACTCTGTGTATAAGCTCTTTAGGTTTTTTGACAATCTCTAAAACTATTTTTACTTTAAAAAATTACATAAAATATTTTTATATTCAAATACATTCATACAAATTCACAATTAATTTATTTTAAATTGTCTATTAAAAATGAAAATACTTTTACTGTATACAGGGTGTGTAATGAGAGTTGACAGTAGATGTAACACTGAAATGAACTCTTAGATACTGAAATTTTTGTTTCGACCACATAACGTCACGTGATATCGATTGAAATTAATGTTATTAGTCCCGATTCTACCTGAAATAGAATTTTTTTACAGATGATATGAAACATATTTCAGTTCATATTCGAGTTCAAATATTTGCAACACTCGTTTGAATATATTAAGTACTTTAGATAGAAACGAATTCTTGAATTTAGAACTTTAGAAAAACAAAATCTTCGCACCAGAACTTAATTCTGTTAATTCTAAATTAATTCTATTCTATTCTAAATTAATCTTAATTTTATTTATTTTTATAGGTATATCTACTTAAACCAAAAACTTTTCCACAATATGGTTTTTAGTGCATCATACCGACTTTTCAAAATATCTGAAAATAAAGCATATTTGAATTACTTTTACTCTTCTCTCTAATTTAAGTTCAAATTTAACCTCGAATTTAACAAACTCTATATCATCTTTTAAAGTTTATCAAACCCTATATGATACCGGAAACAAAAAAATCATTGTGTACCATTTCCAGTGGCTAGCAACTGATAAGAAACTTTGCAAGTATAACAAAATATTCTTCTCGGCGTATAGAATTACCTCCTGGTGGAAGAAATACTGCGGATTTACTAAACAATTTTCTGCGGTAATCAAGGTGGGTAGCGTGTGACAGGGTGAAATATTGCAAATAAACAGTCTAATTTTTTAGGCGCGCTTATACGGAACGAGAATGTAGGTGGAATGTTTGCGGATTAAACCGATGATCAGATTATAGTCCGGATTACTAGTTAATTTAACATTCAGGTAAACCCATTATCCGGCTCGTTTATCCGATTATTGACACGGGAGAGCGCATTAGATAGCTGGATCGCGGGTGGATTGTCTGAACCAAAAATGAAAATGCTGTTACATCCCTGAATGCACCGAAGGGCCCGTTGCGGAACAATATAGTATGTATGAGAGATAAAACTAGTTAGTACGTCAGATACTCGTGCGTGTTGCCTTCATACTGAATGAAAGTGGACAAAACAATATTGATTCCAAAATATATCAAAGACAATCGCGAAGGCTTAGGTACTTTCATTTTATTAATTTTAAATTTTATTAGTGATGTATCTTTTTTAATATAATTTATTCTTTCATCTAGCAAAAAAATATACCTACCATGATTCAATGATGCTCCTATTTTCCTAGTTAACTATAATATAGCTATGCAAATGAATGAATCAACTTATTTAAAAGAATGTCATTATAGTAAACACATTTTATATAAAAATCTAAAACGCTTCTTCCTTTCGTTGTTTTTTTTATTTGTGTATAGGTACCATGTTTTTTATTATGAAACAACTTGGCGCCACTATACGTAAAACCGAGGTGGTGACCAAGGGGTAAACCGCGACTATAATTTTGTACACCACATTTCCTTCTCACAAGAGAATTCCTCTGATTTCCCCATGATTTCCTCTGAGTTCCTCAGAATTTCCTTTGAATTATCTTTGAATTCCCCTGAATGCCCTTTGAATTCCCCTGAATTCCCTTTGAATTCCCCTAGAATTCCTGATTCATGTACACCAGAATTCCCCCGCGATTTACCCCTCGGTGGCGACCCTAAACTTGGCCATATTGTGTAGAACCTCCATTATACGCAATCAATAAAAATTTCGGGTACCAAATTTATACTCAGGGAGACATCAAATTTTAATTTGTCTACACCCCACGCGCACAAACGTTCTGAAGTATTCACCTCTGTTTTTTATATGTGGTTCTTAGATACAACAAAAACTGACAGATTAGACATATTTAACTGCAATCTCAGTTCTATTAAATGCCATTATATGTAGTAATTTTGTTTTGTTTAATTTTTTAACTGTATTTTATGATAAATGTATTTTACTTTTGTATTTATGTCTATTGTATATACAGGGTGTCCCAGTGTGAGCGTACAAAAATTTACGAGGGGGTGGACCAGACCAAAATAAGAATAAAACTCTTATAAAAAAATTTCTCTGATGCACGCCTAACGAGTTACAGGGTGTTATTTTGAAAAATAAAAAAATCCGCAGTACTTAACTTAAAAAACGTTAGGTAATTTTTGGGAGACGTGTCTATCTAAACATCTACATGGTGTTTGTTTAACTCTGACACCTGTGGTTGCCTAGGCCTACTCTTTCTTATGACTTCCTTTGCATGTATTTTACTGCATAAAGAATGTAATGGGTACTTTACACTCAATTTACTCGAAAATGGTTGATTTTAGAGCTATGTAACAAGAGCACCTTTTTTGTTCAGAATTGATAGACGATTAAGTAAAAGTTATTTAATCCACGAAAAAATAGGATATGTAAAAGTTATTAAGACAAAATCATAAGGAAGAGTAGGCTTAGGCCACCACAGGTGTCAGAATTAAACAATCACCATGTAGTTTTAATGACCTTTAATAGATGTACACGTCACCCAAAAGTTACCTAAATCTACGAAACGGTTTTTAAGTTATTGCGGAAAATTGTTTTTTTTTCTCCAAAATAACACCCTGTAACTCGTTAGGCGTGCATCAGAGAAATTTTTTTATTAGAGTTTTATTCTTGTTTTGGTCTGCTCTACCCTCCGGTAAATTTTTGTACGCTCACACTGGGACACCCTGTATACTTCGTTTTCCTACCTGCTCTATAAATGGAGCCTCCTGTAGAGTAGTTGCAAAAATAAATAAATAAGACCTGTTAGGTATAGAGATAGGCGAGTGTAAGAAATAAAAGAATTTACATCTCGATTTATTATTTTTCCAATAGTATGGAAGAAAATAGATTTGATTAAAAAATACGAAATATATATTAGTATATATTTCAATAATGTAAGGTTGACTCCTACAATAATTAAGGGTTCATAAATCGTACGGTATATAATTATTTAGATTTTTTAAATAGCAAACGCAAAAGAAATATTTGGGTCTGTCACCCCACCCAATCCGTTCCTGATTCCAGTCCTTAAATAACACAAAATCTAACATCAAACTATAAATAACCTACCTACATTATAAATTTACAAATAGACAGTAAATGTGCTAAACGCTTTAAATGTTTTTATGTGCCTGTAGCAAATTCTCATAGAAAAACCAATAAAATATAACTATGAAAATAGACTAGCGCAGTGATTCCCAAACTGGGCGCCGCGGCCTCTTCACAGGGGAGCCGCGAAATATTCTAAAAGCTTCATAATTAATTTAACCAAAACATTTGGCCTAAGTAAACAAAAAACAAAGTGAGAAGCCAAAAATATCTAGATTTTTTCTGTGGTTTGTTTTTATTTGACCCTGTATACCCTTTTTAAAAACACTGTGTGAGTATATGGGAGCCAAATACTCGTCTTTGTTGTACCATAGCAGAGCACGATGGCTCTCCCGTGGTAATGTTTTATCACGTACCGTTGAATTGCGGCAAGAAATTTTTATTTTCCTCAGAGAAGAAGCATACAAATATGCATAATATTTTGGTGATGGGGACTTTTTAATAAAACTGGCATATTTATGCGACATTTTTGAAAAGCTGAATGTCCTTAATCGCTCTCTGCAGAGAAAAACATGCACCTTTTGAAATCAACGGAAAAAATATCAGCTTTTACAAAAAACTCAAACTATCGAGAACAAAATTGAATAAAGATGCAGGCAAAGATTGTTCTTTAATATTACAGCAATTTTTGACGTCAAATGAACTTGATCTTTCTCAAGATATAAAAACCATCTTTGAGGAGCACTTATCACAGCTAATTATCTGGTTTGAGAAATATTAAGAAGTTTGCACGGATTCAAGATCCATTTAACACTAACATTTAACACTCCGTCTAAATTTACTTCTGCAGAAGAAGAGAATCTTATCGAGTTATCTTGTGATAACAGTTTGAAAGCAAAATTTGGCAGCATGGAATTGACAGAATTTTGGATTTAAATAAATGATGAATATCCCCTTCTAAGTGATAAGGTTCAGTAAATTTTAATTCCATTTTCGACATCATATTTGTGCGGAACTAGGTTTTCGGCGCTCGCTGTAATAAAAACTAAGTATATAGAACAAAAATCAACATGAAAAAGGAAATGAGAGTGGCCGTGCCCAGTTTAATTCTACGATTTCACATTAATTATTATTTTAATGTTAACAAAGTAAAAAAAAAAAATAATGAAAATACACGAGTTTTTTTATTTTTATCTTTTACTTACCAATAGTCATACTTTTACTTAAGAGTAGTGCGCCATGGAAAAATTTTGATTGAAAAAAGGCGCCGCGCCGCGACTAGGGAAAGTTTGGGAACCACTGGCCTAGCACAATGCTCTGGAAAAGGATGTTTACTATAACAGACTCATATTTTCGGCAAATCCACATATCCTGAAATTCTACATACTAAATCTGTAGGCATCTGCCTATGTTGTTGATGACGAAATAATACAATTCAACAAAATGGGGCAAGGATATTTAAAATTCAAACAAACATTATTCCTGGTTAGCTAGTATTTATTTTGTACAAGGAAAGGAATTTAGAGGATTGTTTTGTTTCCCTCGGTTATACCTTATCCTTGGGTAAGTTTCTGAATGAATTACTAATTGGACGCTCGCCGACCGAAAAAATCTTATAATTCTTAGAGGATGACTCTTCTGTCCAAAGAGTGGATGAAATATGAGTAATAACTGGAAACAATTTCACTCCTATTCCTACCTGGCCAACAATGAATAGCCGAATCTGGGGGTTATAAATTCCAAAACAAACTTATCACCTATATTTCTACCTACTTTGTTCTCTTTGATGGGTTTATATAAAGGCAGGTACTCACTCCATCAGTGACTTTAAATTTTAAATGTGTTTGCCTTTATTTACTATTTCTGTTTTCATTTCAACTATACCTACCTATAATTATAACCTTATTTTTTTATATTTTTGAAGTAGTTTTAGTACAAATTGCGATTGCTATTCCTATAAAGTTAGTAGAATACCTCACTAGGTAGATAGTGGATAGAAGTACCCACTAATTGTATTTGATGATAGAACCACAATATGACATATTTTATGGTTGTATCTTGTGGTAAGTATAAATACATTTACTTCGTATATGTAGATAGGAGTGGTCGAGGGGGAAGCAAGGAGGGCCTTTTATAGGGTCCAAGCAGTGAGAGCTATCTTTTATAAAAAAAGATAAAAAATAATCCCCCCTTAAAAATAATCAAGGGGGTTCAGATCTGGCGATCTAGCTGGCCACAAAGTGGATCGTCTAGTACCAATCTACTTTTGTGGAAATTTACAATATAGGTAATCTTATTGGACGGCTTTAGAATTATGTGGTGGAGGAAATTATCATAAAATTGCATTTGTTAATGCAATTAGGTAAGTATACATTTTGTATTTCCTATAGTACATACATGATATGTTGTTGATAATATTTTGTTTCCACGGCCAACTATAAAATGTAATACATTATTTGTCAATCCTCAGTTTAAAAATTTTAATATGCCATATAATACATCGTTGTAAAGAGAATAAAATACCTCATCTGATGACATAAAAGTCCAATATGGCGTCCATAAGAAATAAAATGTTGGCTATCGCATCTCAAAATCTCGAGTGTTAGAGAAAATATATCTGAATTTTTGGACACGCCATTATCAATAATGTATGATAGTGATGGAAAATTCTCGAGAATAAAAAGTGGAGAATATTCTCGATTATGAGAATTTTCTGAGAACGACCTACCAAAACCAATACAAAATGAATTATAGTTCATTTAAACTCAAGAGACATTTTAAATAAATTTTTTGACAACCCTCACCTGCAACTACAAAAATTCTTTGATTTACATTGGGCTGTTTGTAACGTGTATTATTTGAATAAAAACTTTTCTCTCAAGTGTTTTCAAATCAATAAGTGATTGCACACTTTACTTTTTGGTTTGGTTATTTTTTTTATCCTATTCATTTTGCCGATTTATGTGTTTAATAAACGAAACTAATTCCTATACTGTCTTTCGTTTGCACGTTATGACACGCAGAATTACAAATAAACGCCTATGGGATTGCCCGTAGTACGTTTTGAAGCCGCGTTTACACCGTGCCGCTAGAAGCTTTTAAGAAAATTACCGGCGACAATTTTTTACCCGAGAATATTCTTCTGAGAATACTCTCGCCTCACATTACTAATAATGTATAATACGCTTCAAATTTAAAGTTTGTATCTTTCTTTATAGCGGGGAGATATTTACCTAGTATTTTGTAAATCGTACGTTTTAGTTTTCCCCCCGATAACTCACGAACGGGTGCATATATGGCAGATAACCTCGCAGATAATGTACCGCCATTCGATTCATCATAAAATTGTGCTACTTTTTTCTAATTTAAGCCACCTTGTACCTTTTACCGTTTCCGAGAACCCAATGGTGTCCAAAATTAAATGTAACAGCGCGTAGGTATATTACAAAATATATGTAAACTAAAAGTTTATCTAAGATTAGGTGATACTAGGTTCAAATTCTTGAAAATATTTATATATCCACTGAAAAGGTATTTTACTCAAAAGGTATGTTTTTTAAAAAGCCTGATTGTATATGTATTCTATGCTGCATGCACAATACCAAAGAGAATTAACTAAGTAATAAGAGTTTTCACATGCCGTCGATATTTGCCACTATGCGCCAGATGCATAGAATTTGAGTGAAAATAATGCGCTCGGCAGAGGTTATATGGGTTATATTTAGTAAATTATAGTAAATTTATGAGACTGGTTTAATCATTGCCATATCGCACATCTAGTTATCTTTGGCAGTGACACGGAAATGAGTGAAATGGAAAATGAGAGAACATCCACACTAGTTGCCGAACTCGCTGCTAAGTCAAGGATTCGTTTTTCGCGTTACTTCGTTACTGACATAGGTATTGTTTTTGTTGTTATCTATTTGATTGAATCTTTGGAAGCTTCGACTGTCCCGGTGTTTTAGTGCTTGTGTTAATTAGGTATAATATAACAGTTAAGTATATTGCGTTATAAAAGTTATAAAAATAGATATTGTATCAGTGCCAGACATACTTAGCTTAGCCGGTCCTGTGCTCTCGTCCTATCTATAAGGCAATATCAAATGTTCATTTTAATGAATGAATTGTATAGATCTACCCATGCAGAATGCATCAGAAATCATAAAAAAAAACGAAACTTGGGAGATAGGGAATTACATTAAGAGTCCATTCACTAGGTCGAAATAAGCCCTAAATCGGCGTTCGTCTCGTGTCTAATTATAAGAAATCTATAAAAGATAGCGACTTTTAAGTAAAAAAGTATTGAAAGATAAGACTTTAATCCCTTAAGTCCCTATAGTAGTAATTTTTGGTATTTCTTTTTATTTTTAAAATTCCAGGCAAACAATCTTGTACTAAAATAGCGTATTTTCAAAAAATATTTTCTCTAAAATACATGTATTAAACAAAAATTTGCTACTATAGGGATCTAGTTTATCTTTTGATCTTTCCGGTGATATATAATTTATAACATTAAAAAGAAATTTGGTTGCAATTATAAGACAAATCCGGTACCCTTGCAATGAGGGCTAACTTTATTTCCATGTGCATTTTTACTTCGGCTTTACGTGCACCTCCGAAATCTTAATAATTCGATAGTTGGAATATATAAGTCTCCACACGTATATTACGCTAGCACACCGACTATAGCACCCGCCAAAAAAAACTATACCACAAATTGTTGCTAATTTGTTGCTATTTTGTGCCACAAAAAAAAATTTGTAACTTGTGCCGTTCTTGAGAAAAATGGTGGTTGCTGGCGTAAGTTTACGCTAGCACCCCAATTTGTTGCTCGTCACCTAGAAACGCTAGACCAAAAATTATTGCGCTAGATTTTGTTGCTTTTCAAGTACTTTCGAATGGTATATTGGTTTTAAAAAAAAATGAATTTTCCGATTTTTTTCCTTTACGGAAGATCTGATATTTGTTATAGCTGTACAAAATAAAATTTTCTTGTGCTTACCCGGAAACTTGACCTACTACCTTTTGATAACAAGATAAAATCATGACCTATCATATTCAAGTACCTATCTACTGAGGTAACAGGCCAAATAGGAAACTTGCCTTAAAAATACTAAAACGAAAATTATATCATTTTGCTCACTTATAGAATTTGTTGTAACTATGCACTACCTGAAAACACGAGCTACCAACTTTTCACAACAAGGTAGAATGATGACCTAACAGTTTTTAATATCTGCAGATGTGCAAAATGGAAAACATGACCTAAAATTGCATAAAATTGTACATGGTAAAAAGACATTATCTCATACTTAAGCTACTAGCTTCTAGTAACAAGGTGAAATTATGGTGAAATTAACATTTATCTATAGATGTGCAAAATGAGAAAAAAATGAGAGAAAAGAGAGAAAAAATGAGAAAATGTTTTTTTAGCATTGTTAAGTCATATTTTCCATATTGCACATCTATGGTTCCTTGAAAATGTTAGACCATAATTTCACCTTGTTACTAGAAGCTATAGTAGCTTAAGTTCTCTGGTAGTGCACGATGGTAACAAATTTTATAAGCTAAAAAACTTAAAAAATACCTTTTAAGTTATTTTAGGTCATGTTTTTCATTTTGCACATCTGCAGGTATTAGAAACCGTTAGGTCATCGTTCTACCTTGTTATGAAAAGCTGGTAGCTTGTGTTTTCATGTAGTGCATGGTTGCAACAAATTCCATAAGCGAAAAAAATGGCCAAAAAATATTTTTAGCAATTTTAAGATATATTTTCCATTTTGCGCATTTATGGAAACTTGAAAATATTAGGTCATGATTTTACCTTGTTTTTAGAAGGTAGTAGCACAAGTATAAAGATATATAATGTTTATACTTGTGGTAGTAGCTCAAGTTTTCAGGAAGTGCATGATGGCAACAAATTTTATAAGCTAAAAAATTTAAAATACTTTTTAAGCAATTTTAGGTCATGTTTTTCATTTTACACATCTGCAGATATTAGAAACCGTTAGGTCATCGTTCTACCTTGTTATGAAAAGCTGGTAGCTTGTGTTTTCAGGTAGTGCATGGTTGCAACAAATTCCATAAGCGAAAAAAATTAGAAAATAATATTTTTAGCAATTTCTAGGTATCTTTTCCATTTTGCGCGTCTATGGATACTTGAAAATATTACGTCATTATTTTACCTTGTTTTTAGAAGATAGTAGCTCAAGTTTTCAGGAACTGCACGATGGCAACAAATTTTATAAGCGAAAAAATGAGAAAATGTTTTTTTAGCATTGTTAAGCCATATTTTCCATTTTGCACATCTATAGATACTTGAAAACGTTAGATCATAATTTCACCTTGTTACTAGAAGCTAGTAGCTTAAGTTTTCTGGTAGTGGGTGCTAGCGTAATATACGTAGTCTCCACCCATCGGCCACCCATCCTCTCAATCCCTTCCAACATTCATGCCTGTCAAATCTACAGAGAATGGACCCTTACGGCTTTTTCACACTATCAGGTCTCGCCTGTCACGTACCGGATCTGATATAAATCTGAAGTACGATTATATATCAGGTTTGCATCGGGTTTTGTTGCACTTTGTTGCATTGTTGTAGGTTGCATTTGGTTGCATGCGCTCTAAAAACCTGACGAAAACTAACGGGCAGTGTGAAATCATTCGTTTACATGTGTCTTCCACCACCCTTGCGTCCGGTATCAGGTCACCTGACGTTGCAGTCGAGATGTCAGGTTGAAATCAGGCACCGGACCTGAACCTGACAATGTGAACATTTCCGTTCAAACCAATAGTCCACTACTTCTCAGGTTTGTATCAGATCCGGTACCTGACAGGCGAGACCTGATAGTGTGAAAGAGCCGTTAAGTGAATTCTCTTATTAGTTTATTCCTTTTGACAATATTACGCATACCGCTTCTTTTGTTGTTTACCCAAAATTATTCAGTTTAGTATATTCATAAAAACGTCGTAAAGACGCACTGTTTTATTTTAAAGACGATAAAACTCCGGATATATCTCATCATCATCATCATCATAATATAACGAAAACAGCCATGCGTCAACAACCGGCAACTACCCAATAAGGTTTTCAATGTAAATAAACCAATTAAACAACCCTAATATATGACATGATCAGACATACAACCCCCGGAGCGATTCAAATCAACTACACCCGTGGGTTAAAATAATAGGCAGTGACGTATTACCGCGTGACGTAATAATTTGGGGTGGGGACTGTAATCCCATAGGCGTACGCAAAAATCGTTGGAAAGGTGCTAATAATGTCAAATAAATATAAAAAATATCAACATGAACGGTGTTATAGAAATTGTGAATTGTTTTTCAAACTCACCTTACAGATTAGTTGTACATCGAACGAAATTGATGAATATTGCCACAGAAATTAAAAGAACGCTTTTAAGTGTTGATGGCCCACCACCAACCCACAGCCGCCACCGAAAACGCGATTAATCACATTCCGGAGCAAGTTTACTATTTAACACTTCACTTCACTTCATTTCACTACACTACACTACACAACACAACACATGTCTACACATTCTTCATTTAACCATGTCTCATCCATATAATATATTTTTCTATTTAAAGCACGAAATTCTCTTATTTTCTCCAAATATTCTCGTCTCCATGTCACAATCTCATTTTTCTCTATAAGCATACCTACTCTTCCGATTTCGTTTGCAATATTTGAAATTCATTTCATGCATTGTCCTTATAAGCAATTTATACGAGAGTTTGGGCAAATCGCTGTCTTCTGCCAGAACAATGGAGTCTGTGTCTCCATATTTTATTGCACGAAATACACTACGAACGGAGACTTTTGTTAATTCACTACACAGTTCCGCCGCATCCACTACACTTAAATTTTTATCACGCGCTTTTAATCGCTCATAGAAATTTTTTATCATACGAATTTCCTCGCTTGTCAGATGAGATCGTTTACGCGTTTCTAATCCACTGCTCCCCGCGATCGCTTTCATAATAAAATCCTTTTCTTCGAACACTAAATAAACTAAGGAACACATCACCAAGTTCACCAATTAATATATGCAGTCCAGACACAAATTACAGCATTTCCCGCGTACTACGCTTATGTCAGGCTGCGATGAATTACTTGGATATGTGTGAAATGCGCATGTTCGATCTTCTACACACTCTTGACTTTTGTTGCATAGGTTGCATATCTCGCTCTTCGTTTTTTAATCCGTTAAACAAAGACGGAACTATATCCGACGTAAAGAATTGAGGTAGCATCGAATAGAGAAGCATGGAACCACCATGGAACAGACAATTTATAGTTCTGTTCAATAGTAATGCGTAAGCGGCATCACTTTTCTATGTCCAAACGTTTGTGCCGCTATGTATTAAGTATTTATACTTCGTCCCTATTCTGTATCGAATTAGACCATGAGTCACTGCCTATTATTTTTGCCTACTGGTATAGAAGGGAATTATTACTCTATGAGGCTTATATTTCGCAGAGGTCAGCGCCCTATACAGAAAATGATTATAAAAAAGGAACACTACTCGTACCAAGTCGACAGGTGCGAGTTCGAGTTGAGAGCACTTAAGAAAGATAGGGTTGAAACTCGGTTGTAAGCACAGTAGGGTGAGTATTCTTCAGAGAATTTTAACCTACATGTATCAAGGGATTATAATCCTCATAGGTCGAGTTTTCCATATTTTGTTTATTTAGTCGGGTATAATAAATATTTTATTCATGTGGCTTGGATCGTTGTTTTTTTGGAAAACGGTATTTCTACACACATTTTCTCCAAGTTCGTTATAAAAATATTATTTATAATGATCAAAAAAAAAAACAAACGACAAATTATTTTTCTAAATCTAGTACTTGATGGCCATATAATTATAATTTAATCTTCATTTACCTGATACACTTGTTCTTCAAAAATACATACCTATAAAATTTGGCACAACACAAAATCTCGTATTTCCAAAGAAACTACAAAAATACTGGTATTCTGTAAACCATAAACACTTCCGAAAATATTAATATTATATTATTATGCAAAAGTAACTAGTACTCGACATCAGGGCCTGGGCACTCCCACGGAAAAGTCAAACCTCAATATTAGTTCAACTACGCATCACGAGCGGCGCTAGCATCTGCACTTACTAATGTTCCGTGATTGTTCTCGTTATCTCGTTTAGTTTTAGTCGTCGGTCGTTGTTGTTGAATAACACAACCTCACACCAATCTGTTATTGAATTATTTTTGTGTCCTTTTGAAAGATTTTTTATTTAATAGTTCTTGTTAAATAAGTTAATAGTTCAAGCCTTATACTGTGATTTAAGTTTGTAGTGTTCCTGGATGTACCAATGTACAAGGTGAATGTTAGTTTTGCTTAAAAATCTTGAGGTAAGTTTCATGTACTTTTTAATTGTTCGTCAATTCTTTATAAATTTCTATCTGTAGCACGAGCTTTTTTCTAATGCTACTTATTAAATTGCATGCAAGTCGTTTTAGAGAAAAGCGAAAAACAGGATTTAGTTTTCTTACTTCAATTCCAACGTGTTGAATACTTAAGTTTTTTTTTATACAAGAAGAATTTATTTTTAACCGTTAATTCTTTTGACTGAACTCAGATAAATGCATAAAAAATTAAAAAATTGCAACGTGAAATATTAATTGAAGGTTGTTCTCCTTCATTTCTCCCAGACTTATGTTGAGATACCTAGTAAAAGCATTTTGAATTATAAAAAAGATCTTTTAGAAAATTTTATGCACCAAGTTAAAGTACATGATTGTACCATCACTTGATGAGTACAAACTTTTTGTTTATGTAGTTATATGAATAATGGTTTAACAAACAATATAAGCATTGTAACAAATGTACTGCAGTGTCTATTATTAGTTCACAAGAAAGAAAAACTTCAATTATAGTCAGATATATAAAATCAATCAAGAAATATACCTGTCATCTTAACATTTATTAAAACTTATATTTAATAGGTTTTGTTATTAAGGTAATCACACTGCTTACCACATAATATTTTAATTTTCAGATGCGTAGGAAATGGTGTGTGAACATCCAACAACTGTATTCGATGAATTTCTCCGACAAACATATTTGAGATCTATCGAAAGCAAACTTACAGGTTATTAATTGCTGTTTAAACATTTTATGTGTCTCGTAAGTTTATGTTATATAATTTAACAATTATTTGGTCATATGTTTAAATGTACTTTTTATTAATAAATTTTATTTTACATTGAATTATTTTTTTAAATACATTACTTCACGTCAGAACACCTTCACAATATTATTAATCACATTTTGAAAACAGTTTGGTAAAATGTATTCACTATTATACACATCTTTTTATAATAAAACTTGATGTGTAAAATAGTGAATATATTTTATTAAATTGTTTTCAAAATGTGAAATTTGAATAAATAATTAAAAAGTATCTAGGGTAGGCAACCAGCGCAGCTCGGGTAGTTCAACTACGCATCACGAGCGGCGCTATTAACGGTTTTGGCGGGAGAGGGAGAGTGGCCCATCTATAATCTGTGCTCGACATACACTGTCAACCTCGGCTTCAACATTATTTATGCGAACTTGTAACTTTTTTGCTTAGGTATTTATATGCTTTACCAAAATTAGTAAATTACTTACTATGTGTTACATTTAGGTATATAGTGTACAAAGAAATGTAGATATTTGTAGGTTTTTATATTTGTAGTTTTTTTTTCGTATACTGGGTGTCCCATTGAAAAGTATCACATTTCGTCGCCTTATAACTCAAAAACTAAAAGAGATATCGGGATGCGGGTTGGATAGAACGACTTAGGATTTTTGTAACTTTTTTTGGCACTGTTGCCAAATCTCCAAATATATTAGTAAATTTTTTATGGAATTCGCTCCTCTTTGGAGTAAAATTACTTGCTTATATTAAATGGAACACCCTGTGTATTTTGCCATAATCAGAAAACCTAATCACTCTACTTTTCAAAAAGGTATGCATTGTTTACATTATCTTGAGAATTGGAGCCACAAAATTAAGTTATTACGAATGAAAAAATACCTCCTTCTTTGTAAAGTTATTTTTAAGTTTTTGTTCACTTATTTTAAATAAAATACCTATCCTATATATTTTATCATTTTAAAATATCTGATCAAAGTTGATGTGGAACTTGACTGCATTTGCTTTTTAAATGAAAACAGATAGGGAGAAAAGAATAATTCTTTAATAATCGGTAGGAACGAGTTTTGTTAACAATAACAACAAAGCACAATGATAGTAATAAAAATAACAGATAAAATAATCAAAATAACTGTATAAATAAAAAGTACTTGAATAAGTTAGAAAACAATTTGTTTTAACTGCCCACCATTTACTTCAATATACATTTGTGCATCCTTAGTAGTAAATGATCAAAAGTGTGTGATCCTTCTAATGTGAACATTTTTATATCTATACTTCAAATATTTGACACAACTGATAATACAGTTTATTATTGTCCTTTTGTTTTTCATGGCTACTGTGAAAGCGAAGACTAGCTTCACAAACTGTTCAAGTAAGAGGTGCTCCCGTTCAACTGAATTTTGTGGCTCCAATTCTCAAGATAATGTAAACAATGTATACCTTTTTGAAAAGTAAAGTGATTAGGCTTCCTGATTATGGCAAGATATACAGGGTGTTCCACTTAATATAAGCAAGTAATTTTACTCCAAAGAGGATCGTATTCAATAAAAAATTTAGCAATATATTTGGAGATTTGGCATCAGTGCCAAAAAAAACTTACAAAAATCTTAAGTCGTTCTGTCCAAATCGCATCCCGATATATCTTTTAGTTTTCGAGATATAAGGCGGCGAAATGTGATACTTTTCGATGGGACACCCCGTATTATTTAATACGACTCTATTTTCTCAAAAGCGTAGATTTTTAGTAATATCTATTGTTTTTCTAAGTAATTATTATTATTCAACAATAGTAATGTCAGACTTAAAGTGTTTAAAAATAATTTTAATATCTAAAAATAAAATAAATACTTCATGATACTGATAATACATTCTGAGCATATCACACCATTATTTATTAAATTAAAACAGCATAATTAAAATTATTTGTAATAACAATAGCTAAGTACATTGTGTGCTATTCTCTTCTAAAATCATGTCCCTGTTGGCATTTCTTTTAGGTAACCAATAATAAAAATATACAGGCAATTTCAGAAGTAGACACGTTGATACATACACAGGTAAGTTAAAAAAAAAATAATAAAAATTAAAAACACCACATATAAGTTAGACAACCCCGAAAGTAGATAGATAGATTGTTAGACAGATATAGATAGATAAAAAGATGCAAACCAAGGATAAAATTAAGATATCTGTATAGAGAGGTTACCTACAAATTTCAGAATTAACGATAAAAATTGTGTTATAGGTTTTGCAAATTAAATCAATTTTCAACATGTTAAACAACGAGTTGAGATATTTATTTACACTAGGTATTTAATAGATACCTTAAAACCCTAGGGATATGAAAACAAGCAACAAATATATAGGTAGGTCCATACCATATTTCAAAATATGAAGTGATAGAGATAGAAGTGAAGTGAAAAATCCTCACACAAATCTAAAATGGAAAAACTGGCTTTTTGAAGATATCTTCAAAAGAAATATAAAAATATTTCTGATATGACCAGGAAATGAAGTTTATATATGAAATAGGTCTCATTTCAATTAAACCTGGGCATACAAATCGCTAGAGAATCTTTTGCACGATATTTAACCTAGTATAGTTCGTGCTACGAGTATAGTGTTATGCGAGGTGTTACGCCCTCTAGTAGTTATTAACGAGTAAACAGTGAGAGTAATAAATGTTAAAGTTAAAGTACCATAAATGCAAAGTAAAATAGAAACCGCGTTACTTCGTATGGGTATGGAGTCATCCATGACTATTATAATGTTTAAGTATTAGGTTTTTACTAAAAAATGATATCTAGAAACTAAAATGAAAACTTAATTTTAATTTATTTATTTTAATTATTTGATTTTTATTCCCCCTCTGTTCCCTGTAAACGAAGAATATAACCTGGATGGAATCTCGTATAACTATAATGCCTACTTAAATGAGGAACGTAAGAATTACTGATTATTAATTAGAACAGTGAAACAGTTACGAAGTTTGTAGTTAAATCCATAAAAATATTACGCATCTACGTACTTTTTCAGCGGTGACAGAATTAGTCCACTAAAACTCGGTGCCGTCAATATTTAAAAATATTTCTCTGGCTGTGTCATGTGTATTTTCAAATCTAGGTGTCTCATCCTATAGAAACACCGCTGGATAACATCAGTATCTTCGAATTCTCCTATCGTAATGCTAAAAATATTAATTTATACTTCTGTTTCTGATGGATATTTTTACTTGTAAAATAAAAATGTTCCACATCAGTTAAATATACAATTATCACATGGCGGTAGCGTTGACACAATAAATGGAAAACCTAAAGAGAGCAAAACACAGTGCCCTATATACCTACATTTCTATAAAAAACTGACTGGACCTGTTAATAACTTAATTATTAAATCGTTATACTTGATTACTTGATAACTAGAAAAACTATACCATGAGATGATACCAATACCCATGAGATGATATTTTTCTATTACTGTAGAAACAAATAGATTTAAAAGTGTTTGGTGTTTATTTAAACTATTTAAACCTACAAGTATTACCAGATAGTAGTTGACCCATACAGGTAAGTACATGTTATCAACCTATTATTGACTATTATTAACCCAATAAATACCTGGATACGAACATAATTACCCAATATGCTTTCGTGATTATTCTGATTATTACCTCGTGTTATTTATAATTAATTTTATAAAAGTTTTGAGTTATCTAGGATAATCAAATCAATGGACCGGAATTGTGCAACAATTTACCTTTAGGACCGTCCGAAGATGATACAGTGATGTTTTTCAAGGAAAAGAATTGCTTCATATTGTCGCAACTCTGCTCCAAGCCCGCGGTCCTTTTTGATCTTACATTATCCAAATTTTTGGCAGACACAACACATAAACACACCACAATAAAAAAGAAGCTGGGGCGACCCTTGAACTTCATTTCGATTTTGTTTTTTACTCGGCGTAACACGCTAAAACGACCGATCGAGAGTGAACTTGAACGGTTCGCGACACTAACGCACAACCACAATGGAATCAACTGACTGACTGAAAACGCCGAAAGTCGCAGTCAACCGCGGCAGTGCACCCGCCGTCGCGATCTCGCAGATGTGCTTGAGGTGCGCACGCAGATTTACCTGAAAATATTTAAGCCCAGTCTGCCCACGGCATCTTTGGACGTAGCGGGAAACTACCTACACCTGCTGAATTTGCTGAAAAAAGTTCATGAAATGCATGCAACGGCCGACGCGACGTGTGAACAGCTGAACGGTTTGATGTTGATTGTTTCTTGTACCCACTTGTACAAGGGACATAAAAAACGATCAAAAGTTGCTGTTGGTTACATTTAAACATATATTGTTTTCATTGGGCATTATGGTTCAGGTCGACGTGGTCTATACTGATTTTTCGAAGGCCTTTGATCGAATTGACCACAGAATTTTAGTTAATGAACTGAGTCGGTTCGGAGTTAGATATCATCTGCTTCAATTTTTCAAAGCATATCTCACCAACAGAATTCAGCATGTGGCATCTAATGGGCACGCGTCTAAATCTTTTATAGCAACATCTGGTATTTCACAAGGGTCAAATCTTGGCCCACTGCTGTTTTTACTCTTCATTAATGATATTACTGACTCTCTGTGTTTTCAATCTGTTATTTGCCGATCACCTTAAAATTTTTGCTAATATAGATAGATACCATTGAAGATTGCGAGAGCATACAGATATAACTACACGCTGTTGAATCTTAAATTTCACTGCCGAACAGTTAACACCAATATTCTTTTAAAATCACCTGTTTACAGTATGTATATGAATTTTAATCAAATTTCCGATATGTGACAAACTACAATACAGTAAGTTTCTAGATAGTTGAAGCTGCTAAAAATAAATATATACAGGGTGCTTCAAATTCGATGCAATACATGGGGATCTCAGAAACGGTAAGAGATACTAAGTCGGTTAAATGGAGGCAAAGTTGCGTATTCAGGGGGGCAACATAATGGTGAAAAGAGATCAAGGCTAACGTGATTAGTTTTCGAAATATTTTGAAAAAACCGAAAATTTCGATTTTCGTTTTTGTTTTTTTTACGGGCCTATTTGATGAGGTATTCAGAAATAAAGAGCACTTTTCTATAGCAACTTTTTGCCCTTTATCGAATGGTGTTAGCAAATTTTCCGCAAAACGTTTCGTTTCCCGGAAACCAACATCAACTTAATTTTTTTAAATTCGGACCTGGAATTTTTGTTCAATTTTTTGGAATCATTTTTGTAACTTGATAGAATGCCACCATAAAAGGAACCAGATTTAAACGTTTTGTCTAAGAAAAATCCATCGTTAATATTTTTGATTCGACTTTTGTTAATTCTAGATATTGAATAATATTTTTGAGGTTTCATTTTTATTTACGATAAATAAACAAAAGCTAATAATAAAACGACGAATTAACAACTATAAACTTTGATGTAATTGAATAAACAATGAATAAAACAACAAAATATGTTAAATCTATAAAAACCCTAAAGCAGATGTTGAAATAATCCGTCATTATTCATGCAGAGGCGTATTCGTCTTTTTAAGTTTTAAATAAATCTTTCGATTTCCCTTGCAGGTATTGCATTCAGAACACGAATAGTGGCATTTCTCAAGTCCTCAATGTTATTATATTGATTCTTATATAAAATATTTTTAGTTCGTCCTTATAAGAAATAATCTAATGGGGTAAATCAGGAGCTCTTGCTGGCCATTCTATAGCACCATGATTTCCAATCCATCTGTTTGGAAATGTTTCATTAAGTAGTTCCGCACAATTCCTGAATTATGAGGAAATTTAAATAAAATTAAAAAATTCTAGATTGCTGAAAGCCATTTTTAAGTACCAATATTGCATGACACAACATTGAAATGTGTTTGTCCTAGAAACGTTTGCCTAGATAAAACTAAATCTAAGAGGACCACGGGAAATTATTAATGATGGATTTTTCTTAGACAAAACTTTTAAATCTGGTTCCTTTTATGGTGGAATTCTATGAAGTTACAAAAATGCTTCCAAAAAATTGAAAAATAATTACAGGTCCGTATTTAAAAAAATTAAGTTGATGTTGGTTTCCGGGAAACGAAACGTTTTGCGGAAAATTTGCTAACACCATTCGATAAAAGGCAAATAGTTGCTATAGAAAAGTGCTCTTTATTTTTTAATACCTCATCAAATAGGCCCGCAAAAAGCAAAAACGAAAATCGAAATTTTCGGTTTTTTCAAAATATTTCTAAAACTAATCAAGTTAGCCTTGATCTCTTTTCACCATTATGTTGCCCCCCTGAATACGCAACTTTGCCTCCATTTAACCGACTTCGTATGTCTTACCGTTTCCGAGATCCCCATGTATTCCATCGAATTTGAAACACCCGTATATAGAATTAATGTAGAGTTGAAAGTAAAGCGGATGCTTCACGTAACGATTTGGCCTGAGGGCCGAAACTGACAGTTCCTGCCTCAAGACGGGAACTGTGCAGCTGTTTTAGCTACACGTTCAGTTGGACGGAATGTATTTCTTGTCAGTTCCTCGACGAAATCGAAAGAGGAATATTCATAGGTGTAGGGAAAATATGGCGTCATTGAAGAAGAAAAAAATGACAGCTATTTCTACTTTTCAGTATGAAAGAGGAAGAGGAAGCAGATATTAAAACAAGAAAGAGAAAGAGATTTTGAAGTAAAGAATGGTACCTCAGAAGGAAAGAAAAATTAATTTTCTTTTAAGGCGTTGCAATATATGCCACTGAAATGATTATCGCACGCTTCAACCCACAAGTAGCATTGATGTCTTTGTTTCTTTTCACATTTTTTAAATACTTTTGTCTTTGTCTTTGATGAACTCGGCCGACTACCTCACTTCACGATACAGTTCTTGTCGTGGCCTGTGGCCTGTGCAGTTAAAAATATTAAACATGTTGAAAATTCGCAGTTCGCGCCAGACAGACCAAATCAGACGCGTGCCCAGGCTAAAGTCGCCCTTTACGTGGAGATTTGAACTGACACGATGGCCTGCACAGTTCAAAACTCATGGAAAACTCATCGTGAAGGGCCCGTTTAAGTGAGACTGATTATTTATTGTATTACCTATATACATACATATATAGATGTAGAAGGACATATATCTGCATTGTAGGTTTTTCTATTCATTCCTCTTTGTTTTGTTCTGTTTTGTGCTTTCTTTTATTGCTTTGTTTTGTATTTTTCATTAGATTTAAACAGTTATAAGTATATACCTAATATATTGTAGTGGAAAATGATTTGTTATTATTATTTAGTTTAGTTTAGTCAATCATCGTTTTGATATTGCTCTTAAATATTACTTTTTTTGTTCTTTTTCATTATTTTTGTAAATTTGTTCTATTATTGGATATTAATGTGTATCTGTTGGGCAATTAATCTATTATTATTGTTATTATTATTATTATTGGTAAGTTTTTTACTTTGATGTGATAATTATAAATCTTACTATCACTTTAATTACTATTCTTTGATTCAAATGACATGTTTGTAGTTAGTATTTCTTTTCGTTTGATTCGTTTAATCAACTACTGGTTTTAAAGAAATGTGTTTTTATTAAATGGAAAAACAACTGTGTAATACATTATATTATATACAGGGTCCGCCATTAGTGGGTGGCATGGCTCCTACATTTATTGTAGGAGCATGGCTCCTACAATAAAAAAGATAAAAAATTTACATTTTTGTAAAATATATTTTTCTGTTTTAGATATATATTAGGTATGTATTGTAGGAGCTAATCCGTCATCGCACTAATACCTACCAGACCCTGTATAAAGAAATATAGTACTAATAATATTTCAATAATTTAAAAACTAAATTGTTATTTGTCTGCAAATAAACAAATAGTTTAAATAAATGAAGGCAAATGCAATGTTTACCATAAAATCTACATGCATATACATGAAAGATTACATATTCTAGACAAATGAACGGTGTGAAGAAGCGTTAGGATAATTTGTGGTGTGAAGAC
The DNA here is from genome assembly GCA_963924545.1 of Pogonocherus hispidulus. Classification (NCBI taxonomy): domain Eukaryota; kingdom Metazoa; phylum Arthropoda; class Insecta; order Coleoptera; family Cerambycidae; genus Pogonocherus; species Pogonocherus hispidulus. The sequence continues at coordinate 71,728,796 of OZ004694.1, forward strand.
AACAGCCAAAGATAGCAGCTAATTAACCCGATCATACCCGAATGATACAACTGATATACAAAACCAACTGGAGCGTCAAAGAGAATAAAATATCTGTAATTTTACGTACTACAGTACAATACAATAGGAGCCTGTTGTATTGAAAAAGCCGAAAATTATAAAAACTGCGCTTATAAACTACCCCTATATAAAAATTGTACCTTCCTTTAAAATAAAACTATATTTATTACTACTAAGTAGGTATAATACGTAACTAACTCCTACGTAACTACTTAAATAATTCCGTGCAAAAAGAAATAGGGGCGGAAAACCCTTCAGTTTAAAGAAACAGTAACATAACTTCTAAACCGCATTAGATCGAAAGAAAGCAATTGATAGGAAGAATAGCGGTGGCTATTAGTAATACCTTGGCCAGAAAATAATTCCTTGTAAAAATAAATAAGGGCGGAAAACTCACTCATTCAGAAAAATAATAATTAACTTCTTAACCGCATTAGATAAAGCAATTGATATGAACTATAATGGAGCCCACTAGTAACACCCTGACCATGAACTAATCCCTTGCAAAAAGAAATAAGGATGGGAAAACCCTCTCACTCCGAAAAATAATAACATGACTTCTAAACCGCATTATATCGAAATAAAGCAATTGATAGGAAGAATAAGGGAGTCTATATCAGGATTAGGATTAGGAGTGGAAATAACATTTATACTGAAAAAATAATAACATAACTTCTAAACGGCATTGAATTGGACTTTGACAATTGATAGGAAGTATGAGGGAGGCTATCAGTAATATCCTGACATGAAAATATTTCCTTGCAAAGAAGCATTAGGGGCGAAAATAACATTTATTCAGAAAAAATTATAACGCAACTTTTAAACGGCATTGATTTGGAAGATGACAATTGATAGGAATTATAAGGGAGGCTATCAGTAATAGCCTGACAATATAATTACAGATATTACTACGTAAAATTACAGATATTTTATTCTCTTTGACACTCCAGTTGGTTTTTTATATCAGTTGTATCATTCGGGTATGATAGCAGCTAGCAGTTATGGAAACGCCTGAGCGCTCGTCGGAATAGAAAAAACCAGTTATAAACTTATAAATTAAAATCATAGAAGTAATTTCTTGAAATTATAATGACTAGATATGAGAGAAAATCGCTGTATTTCTAGCCCTACATGAATGCTACTGACTACTAGTCCAGACCTGCGGCCTGGGGTCACCCTTCGTGTGACAAATGCATCTACAATAATATTATTTTTAAGAAAATACATATTAAAGAAATTTTGTATCTGGAATGATGATGTAATTATACTAAACGATTTTTCTTAATATTTTGATGAATTGTAAGGGTAGGTACTCTATTTATTTTTTAAGCACTGAAAGTAGAATTTATTTTTAAGTAAACATTATTATCAATTTTATCAATGGGACCAAAAACATTGTAGATATTTACTTTTGTAAGCTAAAATGATGAATTTAACAGACTGCCTTAATGAACGAATTAATTCTAAACTTTACGTGCAGAAAGAATAAAAGCTACAGATAATGAAACAGAATAACTAAATACTAATACTAAAACTAATAAATAATTGGAATTAAAAAGTAAAAAAAAGCTTGCCTCCACCGTGACTCGAACTCGCGAAATCAGCATTATCAAGTTTTTAATGCTACGACTTTGCCGTTGCGCTACCACGCCTGTTGTCAAATGTTTACCTTGAGACATCATTTAAGTATACAAACTGTACGTGTCAACCTGGAAAGTAATTTTTACCCATTTTTTAATTGGAAAAGTATTTCGCTTCAGTATTTTGGTAATCAGAAGTGTTTGGCAGTCAGTACTATTGATTCCGTTAGCAATATTTCTCGTATGAAAATAACCTATCTGAAGTTTAATTAATTTGACAGTTTTCCTGGGAGGTGCTTGTCTCCTTAGTGCAATATCACATCGGTAGATAAAATGAGAAAGAAGTTAAGACGGACGCGACTCGAGATTTTCGAAGACGAAATAGACGTAGGAGTCGACGTACGGTCTCGAAAAAAAATCTCAAAGGATTAGAGAAAGGACGGAACTTTCGCGTGAAGCGGTTCTCGAAGCCATAAAATTAGAAAAAGGGTTTAGGGAGTCCCGCGAAAAGTCGGGATTTCGGCAGGCGTGACGGGACCATTAGGCGCGAGGCAATTGCCGGTGCTAGCCGTATCTCTCGCCGAACGGCAATCGACGAAAATTTTGCAGGGGTTTTTTGAAAAGGCGTTTAAATTGGAAAACGCGTAGGAAAACGGGACGAAAATACCCCTACGCATTGGAGAAAGGCCGGGGGAGACCACCGGTTCCCCCGCGGGGGAAATAGCTTTGAAACTTTGTGGATTCGGCGACGGAATTTAGAGCGAGACAAAATCGACGCGTTTTAATATATAAGTATGGATGAGATTTTCAATACTGGAAAGCTGAATAATAATTTAAAAATTAAGAAACCAAATTCCCAAAAATAATTATTCTTGAGTACAATCTTACATCAAGAACAAATAACAAAAACAGGTTGAAAACAGGAAACTCTGAAAATTTATCATTTTAACAGGATGAAACTTGGTGGTTGAGTAGATTTGTGATACCAGTGGCATCCACTTGCAAGCCGTTGGCGGGGTCAAAAATAAATAAAATTTTAAATTAGACAAATCTAAAACGAAAATATATAATTTTAACAGAATGAAACTCGGTGGCTGAGTAACAGATATACTTATCAGTTTTATCATACCAGTGCCATCCACTTGTAAGCCGTCAGAGGGGTCAAAAATAAATAAAATCTTAAAATCGACAAACCTCAAACGAAAACCTATCATTTTAACAGGATGAGACTCGGTTGCTGAGCAACAGACATACTTATTAGTATTGTGAGACCAGTGGCATCCACTTGCAAGCCGTCGAAGGGGTAAAAAATAAATAATATCTCAATTACGACAAACCGAAAACGAAACGTTCATTCTGTTAAAATTATAGATTTTCGTTTTAGGTTTGTCGAATTTAAGATTTTATTTATTTATTAACCCTCCGACGACTTGCAAGTGGACGCCACTGGTATCAGAAAACCGATACGTATGTCTGTTGCTCAGCCACCGAGTCTCATCCTGTTAAAATGATAGGTTTTCGTTTTAGGTTTGTCTAATGTAAATTGCAAGTTGACGTCACTCTTATGAAAAAACTAATAATTATGTCTGTTACTCAGCTACCGAGTTTCATCCTCTTAAATAGATACGTTTTCATTTTAGGTTTGTCTAATGTAAGATTTTATTAATTTTTTACCCCTCCAACGGCTTGCAAGTAAATGCCACCGGGTATGATATGACAAAACTAATAAAGTATGTGTGTTATTTAGCCACCGAGTTTCATGTTGTTAAAATGATAGCTGTTCGTTTTAGGTTTGTCGAAGAATTTAAGATTTTATTTATTTTTGATCCCTCCGACGGCTTGCAAGTGTATGCCGCTGGTATCAGAAAACTAATAAGTAGGTATGTCTATTACTCATCCACCGAGTTTCATCTTGTTAAAATGATAGGTTTGGGTTTTAGGTTTATCTAATTTAAGATTTTATTTATTTTTGACCCCTCAGACGGCTTCCAAAAGGACGCCACTCTTATGAAAAAACTAATAATTATGTCTGTTACTCAACTACCGAGTTTCATCCTGTTAAAATGATACGTTTTCGTTTTAGGTTTGTCTAATGTAAGATATTTTATTTACTTTTTACCCCTGCAACGGCTTGTAAGTGGATGTCACTGGTATAACAAAACTAATAAGTATGTGTGTTACTCAGCCACCGAGTTTCACCTGTTAAAACGATAGGTTTTGGTTTTAGGTTTGTCTAATTTAAGATTTTATTTATATAAGAAATATAATTATATAGAAATAAATCAAGAGCATTTCTATTCCAACTCTCTTGAAGGATCTCCGTACTTGTATTATTTGTTCATAAACCATGAAGAAGAAGAAGATTTCCGTTTTAACATCATGCCATAGAACATTTATTTTCTATGCTTCATGCACAAGGAAGGTCAACTAAGAACTTGACAACTTTTTCATTGTTGATAACCTAATACTTATTAATCTATTATTTTTATATATTGTTGATCTGTTTTGCTCTTAATTAATACCTAAAACATGGACAATATCTAGTTTCTTTGTAAATATAATTTTTACTCTTAAATGTATAAATAGGAAGTAGGTAGGTAGGTATGTAGTGATATTATATTGGATAAGTTATTACCCTGTAGCTTCATATTGTTTACTAATTTTCTACTTTACTACTCAGTTTGTTGTTGTTTTTTTTTTTAGTTCAAAAATTAACTTCCTGCTGGTCCCTGTAAATTAAAAATGTCTGGGCACACAAGTGAAGCAATGGATACGTCTTCAGCAAGTACAGGGGAACATTCGAGCCAAGCACAAAAAAGTACTAGTGGATCTTCAGCAAATAAACCAGATCAGCATGCATCTCCTTTGAATAATTTACAAAAAATTCAAAAGAAGAAACAAGCTGTGTTAGCATTGCCATATAATAACCGGCTTCTAAAGCTTTCTATATACTCCAAATGTCAGGTAAATACATTAATTTTTATTCATGAAGATTAAAAGTGGATTCATATTTTGGTAATGTATCATTACAATCTACCATATTGTAAGATTTTACGAAGTGATAAGGCAACATATTCATAATTTTGATCCCATACTTTAAATTAAATTAATAAAAAAATTCACTTTTTCTGAAATCGCTAGAGAATGTTTACTTCTTGGCGCAATTTGAGGTCCCAAAGTAGTTTGTTCTTGTATTTCAGTCTGTTACTAAGCAACCATCAGAAAACAGTACGAGAAAGTTACCCTTCTGGCCTGGCCGGGAATAATATTTAACTTTACTAGGAGTAGAAGGCGAACATTATTTGTTGAGCCCAGAAGCTTACACAGCCGAGGTGTTAGCCAAGGCTGTGTAGATTGAGTGAAACACATAAAGAGGTATATACTCCGACTGAAATAAACTATTTTTTTCTTCAAGCGTCAAAATTAAAACTTTCTTCAGACATTTATTTATGCTTGTATAAAAAGCGATCTGACGTGACGTTTAATTTCAAACTGACAGTTCTCAGAAATCATAGCTGCCATGATACAACTACACAGATATGCCAATGCGCATAGTGACGTCAGTTACGAGGAAAAAACAATTGATAAACACGAAAATAATTATATCACTGCCCTTAAGAATTTTCGCATCGCATTACCATTTTTCCCTCACGAATGACGTCATCGCAGAACAAACGAAAGTTATGAGCATATCTGTGTAGTTGTATCATGATAGCTGCATGACTCTTTTTTACTCCGGTGTTATGGTTACACTTTTTCTTTTTTGTACTAGTAAAAAATTAGAGTATTTCTTTACTAGTAAAACAATAGGCCTTTTTTGTAATGCGTCTTACATAATATAATGTAAGTATTATTATATGCTTGAAGAACTAATAAATATTCCGTACTGAGTGATTGTCAAGGAAAAATTTTATAAACAATTAGATTGTAATGAGAAAATGTAATGCATTAATAAAAATTTTGTAATTTATAATAATAATGACCACGATTTCAGAAAAAATAACATGTGTATCTCGTAGTAAAAGTACATTCCCGGACTCAATGCTTCCTAGCCTCGACTTAAAAAGCCTCCGCCCTCAATTTACATTATCTTCTGCGAAGGTATTGCTTTTACTACTAGATGCACAATGTAGAGATGAATTTTTGCTAAATGCAAGGCGCGTTTTTTCCTAAATGTTGCCAAAATCTGTATAGAAAAGTTGTTAGAATTTGCAGTTCAGTATCCAAAAACTGGATACTGAATTGATGTTGTTTTTTGAAATAATGTGCTCACCGCAGAAAAAGAAGCTTCGTTTTATGTAATAAGAATATAAAAGGCAGACCTGTTTAGGTCCAGCCAATTTTCTGCCAACCAACAGAAAATCAGTTTGGCGGTATTTATTCCATACACAATATGAATTTTAAATTAGGCTTGTAATTGCTGATTGGCAAAATTATTTCGCAGGGAGAAAAATGTGATTGCGTAGGCTGGAAGAAAACTGATGCTACTTTACAGAATCCTACTTTTACAGACATATGTAAATGTGAACACTCACTGGGTATGTATGTTAGTCAAATAGTTCATTAACTTATTCCAAAGTATCTATAATAAGAACACAACAACAAACATGGAATGTGAAACGAAGTCTATAATAAATTATCTGGGTCAGGAAAAAAATGGTACAAATTTTTGAAAACTGGTACATAAAATAGATATTTTTTTATAAAGATATAGAATATACTTTGGATGAATATGTAGACGAGGTATTAAAATTCCAAAGCAAAATAGCCTATACAAGAACGGAACGGCCCATTGTTTGATCGCTTTAAAAAGCATAAACTCAGTTAGTTTATTAAATTTCTGTAGGTCCATTATTGTCAAAAAATGCCAGTTCTTAAAAAAGTTCCTGTAAAAATTAAATTGTTTATAGTTTGGGAAAATTTAACCTTAAAATAAATTTTATCGAAAAAACTCCTTCTGTGCGATTTGATAATTTTGTATGCATATAGGTAGTACGATATCTTCTTAATATCCATCAATTTGTTGTTTGAAATAACCATTCTCGTATTTGTGAAATATTAAATAATTGGCACAAAAATAGTTTTTTACGGAGTTTAGCTTTTCGAGTATATATTTAAAATTCACACGAACATACAAATGTGATGTACAATAAAATACTTTTATGTTAAAAAACAAAGCTAATTGGTGGATACTGAGGTAGCTACATATTTTTTTATGTTTAAAGGCTCCATTTAACGCACTATTATTATATTATACATTTTGGGATATTTTCAACAAAATGACATTTAAAAATTCCATACAGCTTTTTTTGTAAGTATTATCTGTGTTTTTATGTTTAATTTAATGTATTTTGTTTTAGAAACCCACATATCTCATTTGAGAGAGAAATCAGAACAAGAATTAATTCGTTTTTTAGGAATGGTTGTTGATGTAGACAATTTATATACTGCTATGAACTGGGAAGAAAATGCTGAAACTAAAAGAGTATACTTATATTTGTTCAAGGTAACAGTTGCTCTAGATTTTTATATTTGTAAATTTTCTCAAAGGAAGATTTTTATTTATTTGAATTTCACATATAATATCTATCACGCATCATAATAAGATAAATTGTATTTATTCCATAACTCCTGAAAAGGTTGTTTATCGAATGTGTACAGGGAAACATCACAGGCAATTAACATTAACAGTAAATCGAACATAAACTGTGTTGTAGGAGGCACATCATTTTTTTTATTATTATGTTTCATATTATTTACTTGACGGGTGCAACGTTTCCCGCATACGTTATAAGTTACTGTAGCACCAATTTATTCACTTTGTCGGCGTATGACCGTTTTCGACCCTTGAGCTTGTGGTGACATTAGGTTCTTAATATAAGTTTATAGATGTGCATGATCACATGTGGAAAAAGAGCCAATGGCCTAACTGTACAGTACCATGGAGACGAATAACTTAACCTTACAATGCACACATCTCCAAAAATAACAATGAACTACATTAGGAAAATAAAAAAAATAAAATAAATCGTCTATTGTCTGATCTAGACGGAAGACTCACATTGGTAATATGTATCAATAAAATTATCTTTGATCTGAGATGTACCTATAAAAGAGAGGTTATTTCTTACCGTTTGTGCGGTACACATTACACATCCTCAAATTTGAATTTTTTAGTATAATCAAGTTTTTAAGTTTAATAAAAGTTTTGTTTTGCATCTTCAATGAACAATTTTAAGTTAAATTGAGAATTGTTCAATCGAGACAAAAGACTTGATCAAAATATTGTAAATAAAATTATCTTTCATCTGAGCCTATAAGCTTCCGAGTGAATTTTTTCATTTGTTTTGAATCGAACATCTTCAATAGACTTCAAAATTAAAAATAGCACACGTGATGGTGAGAAAATCCATTCGGAAACATTACAGAAAGCAACTGAAACATTGCAGTTTTTCTGATTCATACAGAAATCTGACACTGACAAATATAAGTAAAACTATTTTCTAGAGTATCTTTTCTTTCTCTATCCACCCACATGCATTTTAAAACTCGACAACACAGTTCCAACTTCTCACGATTTTTTAAAATAATAATTTGCATTTAAAACTTGACAATGTAATTTGAACTTGTTACATTTTTTAAAGTAATCTTCAACTTTTTAATCTTCTTAGACGGGCTCACAAATACAAGTAATATTATTTTTTGATGTATCTTTTCCTTCTCAATGCATCCACGTTAATTTTAAAACTCGATAATGGAATTTGAACTTAAGTAATCATTTCCATTTTAACTTGTTACTATGTTATACTTGTTATCATTACTTGACTCTATAAAAAATTATAAATATCCGACTGAATTTTCTCTTTCACTTCAGTTCAAACGTATTTAAAACAAAATTTATTCAAAACAATTTTAATGTTACTGAAAACAGATTGAAGAGTTGAACATTTTTCAGATTCACGCACAAATCAATGATGTAAACCACCATTATATAAACATTAATCAAACACTTTAAATGGATTTCAAAATTTGTTACCGATTTTTTTTTTGTTCTCTTTGTATTCTAGTTATTAAGAAAGTGTGTGTTAACTCTTGACACACCTGTAATTGAGGGACCTTTAAACCAACCTCCATTCGAAAAACCTTGTATACATAAGGCCATTACAAATCTATTGGTTTATAAATTTTCTCACATTGGTCAGCAAGAGTTGAAAACCATGTATGAATTAGCTAAAATATTGATTCACTGCTTGAATACGTGGGATTTTCCGGCACCTAGCAGTCAAAAGCATATAGTTAGCCAAGAGGAAGCCACACTTTATAAAATAGAGTATATGAGGTAAGAATCAGAAGTTTGAAACTTTATATTTTATGTTAAGCTGTGTCACCTGTTTTTTCGTATAGAAAATAATGTATTAAACATTATTTTTTAATATTACTTATTTTCTTTAGTAAATACCTCATGGATGATAATCATTTTTATTATAAATATTATAATTATATAATCATAGATTGAAAGTTTGACTTGATACTATATTTACAGTCTTTAGTTTAAAGAATTTTGTGCCCTGTTTTTATTATTTTACATGTGATTCATAAATATCTTACAGACATTAACTGATAATAATAATAATAATTAATAGTCACAGAAGATTACAGTGCATTTAAAAGTGTTGATGCAAAGTAACTTCTACTTTGGTGACAAGATTATTGTTGAAATGCAGAGGGGAACTTTACTAAAACTTTGGTTGTTCCTGCGATTTCTTTCAAACATATAATTTTTCATATCTACTATTTTTGATCAGACTTGCAGCATACATAATATTAACAACCAAAATTTTAACCAACAAGTTATGTTATCCATTCTGTCTAACAAATAGCATTGTTTTAAACTTCAGAGTTTATATATGGATGGCATCTGAAACTTTCACAGCGGTGAAAAAGATTATTTTTGGAAAAGTACAAAAATTCACTCTCTACTATACCATGACAAATATAAGGGTACCCAAAGATATGACATAAATTATTATATTTACAAGTTGACCGTCGGGTATGTAATTGAAATACAATGAGAATTGTGTAAAATTATTTTGTTTTTTTGTAAATTATTTAACACTGATGTAGTTTTCCACATAACACCAAAACACTATACTGCACTCGAAGCGCGTTTCACCAATCATGTTGGCATCATCTGGAAATGATTAAAACTAAACCTATGGTAACATTGTGTCCTATTTACACCTAAACTCTATCTGCGCAACTGATCAGTGTACCGCCGTGATGGATCAGTGAAGCATGATTTACTAACCATTAAAGCGGGCTATATGGGATTGGCCCTCTGTCACCATTCATACTATTTTTACACTTAGCAATTTCCAAACTCTCAAAACCATCCAGCTGTCTGCAATTTGTTACATTCCTACTTATTAGTCTTAAATTGCTAATATCTGTTCTACCATATTTGAGATGAGCCATATGTTCCTTGAATCTAGTTTGGATTGACCTTCTAGTTTGTCCAACATACTTTTGATTGCAGTCTTTATAGCTAATTTCATAAATCACAGACTTTTAATTATTTTCTATTTTGTCTTTAACTAAGGAAAAGTCGGGGATTTACGAAATTAGCTGTAAAGACTGTAATCAAAAGTATATTGGACAAACTAGAAGGTCAATTCAAACTGATAATAATAGTGTCGTCCAACATGCGTTTGAGAACTACCATAAAACAGATAGTAGCAATTTAAGACTAATTAGGAATGTAACAAATTCAAGACAGGTGGATGCCTTTGAGAGTTTGGTAATTGCTAAGTGTAAAAATAGTATGAATGGTGAGAGGGCCAATCCCATGTAACCCGCTTTATTGGTTAGTAAATCACGGTTAACTGAACCGTCGCGGCGGTTTATTAATCAGTCGCGATGGTTCACTAAGCTGTCGCGACGGTTCAGTGAACCGTAGACATAGTATAGGTGTAAATAGGACACAATGTTAGCATAGGTTTAGTTTTAATCATCTCCAGATGATGCCAACTTGGTTGGTGAAACGCACGTCGAGTGTAGTATAATGTTTTGGTGTTATGTGGAAAACTATGTCAGTGTTATCTTCACATCAATGGTTTCAACCCCTTTCAAGGTAAATTATTTGATATTGTATTATAACTAAAGTGTAAATCGTGCCCTATGGGTGGATTTGGGATGCACAGGACAAGCGTGTACACTTAGGTGTACTTATGTCGGCTTGGGGGTCTTTTGTGCTTATTTATATTTATTATTTTACCGCAGTGAATTGTAAAATGACATTTGTAAAGTGTAATAAATACATTGCTAATGATAATAAATTGAATTGAACTGAATTGTAGGAAAAGGTTTTATATCTGTAGAAAGTAACTAGTTAAAATTATTGTAGGTGGTTGGTTTTCTGTCATGTGCCAACATTTTGTGATTCATTGCCACACTATGATACAACTATGGTATTTGGCAGAACACTATTACGAGCAGTATTCAAATATATCAGGAAACAGATCATGGATCAGTTTCATCGAGAAAGAGACGCGATGCCACAAGAGAGAAGAATTTTATTGCTAACAAATTTTCCACCATTTTTGAACCAACTGGATGAGGAAATTTATTCAACTAATTCACCGATATGGGATCCTGAGTTTAAGGCACAGTCAATACAGTTCCAGTCTCTATTGGACTCCAGTAGATTGAAAGGTATGTTGTATTATTAGTTGATAAAACTATAAACATTAACAGATATATTCGTTTGATCCACTAATACTGTTAGGAGGAATGGAATCAGATGACCGTATTTTATTTATTTAAGACATTTGAGTTATTATGTTTTTTGTTTAGTTTTGGTTTTAGTTATTTCTTATTTTGTTCATAGCTGGTGCAGTTGCACCAAAAAAAGGAGAATTTGAGAAAGTAACTGTAGGACAAAGTGATAGGGAAGGTTTCACAACTATTACGTTAAGTTCAGGTAAATAAATATTATGATTTACTGCATGCAACTTAAGAAATATAACTATAAGAAATAATCAAGTAGTCAGAGGAACTTTAAAATATAAAACGTTCAGGAAGTAATGATTTTATGAATCATGAATATGAATACTTGGATATTTGTGAAAAACTTTTCAGAACAGTTACTCACAAAATTTATTATCGTAATAGAAAAGATTATAAAAATGTACCGGGATATCAAAAATTATCTTGGTCAAGGGTGGCTGTGGAATGTAAAACGTGTGTCTTACTTTAAATTTTTGAATATGTTTTGTTGTGTCAGAATCTGTCAAGTCATTGTGCTGAAATTTTCTAATCCAGTTTTTGAATCATGCCTCTTACCACACAGCACAAAATTTTCATGATTGAAGCCTATTTTCGAACGGATGCGCTAGTTAATGGAAATTGGCAATACAGTCAACGTTTGTGTTTGGACAATTTTCGAGAGCACTTCCCAAACGTGGCAATATTACCGGACAATTTTTATGCGTGCCTTACAAATTGTGTTGAAGTGTTTCGCGAAACTGGTTGTGTGGCTCATAAAAAAGGTGCTGGTAGACCAAGAGTTCGTACAGAAGAAGTTGTCAATGTCAATGACGTTCGTCAACGTATGGAAGAGGAGCCTGCAAAACCTTTGAAACCAGAAAATTGGACTTTCTTATGGAACATGTCATAAGATTTTAAAGAAAGACTTGAACATGCATCCATATAAGATGCAAGCACATCAAGCTCTTCTGCCCGCAGACCACCCCAGACACCTTGCTTACTGCCATTGGTTTGTCAATAATTTAATGAATGACGATCTTCTGGACTTAACTTTTTTTTCTGACGAAGCGTGGTTCCACCTTTCGGGATACATCAATTCTCAAAATATGCGAATGTGGAGCAATGATAACCCTCATGTTTTTACTCGCCACTACATGCTCAAAAAATTGGTGTTTGGATGGCAGTTTCTCGCAGAAGAATAATTGGGCCAATTTTTTTCGATTTCACCGTCAACGCAGAAAGGTACAGACACAACTTTTTGGCTGAATTTGTGCAACAATTAAACGATGATGAACTTCGGTACAGTTATTTCCAGCATGACGGTGCAACAGCACATACTACACGAGAAAATATTGCTTTCCTCCGCGAGTTTTTTGATGACCGGCTGATAAGTTTGCATACAGAAGTTGAGTTTCCTCCGCGATCACCTTGTTTGACAATTATGGACTATTTTATATTTCCTTACTTAAAAAACAAGATTTTCGCAACTCCGGTAAATAATTTGCAAGAACTGCAACAAAGAATTGTGCAGCAATGTGCAACCATAACGCCAGAAATGCTGCAAAACGCTTTTCACAGCATGAGGAGGCGCGTCAACTTGTGCATCGAACAAAACGGGGGACATTTCCAACAATTACTGTAATTTAGTTTTTCTTATTACTAAAACCGTTATTTCATAATTTGTAGTTCATTATTGTTTTACAACTAAAATAAATAGGTATGAAATTTGTAGGTTATTGATGATGTCAGTGTGACAGTGACATAATTATTTCAAATTTAAAGTAAGACACACGTTTTACATTCCACAACCACCCTTGACCAAGATAATTTTGGATATCCCGGTACATTCATATACATTTTCAACCACAAAAAATGTTCTATATCTGTGTTTTATCTTATTATTTAAGGTATAAGTATTTTAATCACTTTATTTTGTTGTGATGTTGATAACAATGCCCTTAATGTTAATGGAACTGTAGTTAGTGGTTGTAAGACTATTTTTTGACCATGACACAAATAAATTAATAAAACAAATGAAGTTAAAAATCCAAAGTGCCATGTTACAATTTGTAGTCAAAATAAAAGTCTGTATGCAACAATTGATAACAACTTTTTTAGGTAAATCAGTACGTAGTTTGGAAACACCATTACGGGAGGGTAAGAGAAAAAAACTTGCTCAAGACGAACAGTTTGAAGATCTTGCTCAGGAAACAGTTGCAGAAATAATTGCCACAATCGATGATCCAAACTATATGACCGGTCCAGATGTAAGTTTAATGCACTGTTAAGTGTGTGAAATCTAAACCGAAAACTGTATAATGGCTTTCCAATTATCAGATTTGACAAGTATACTTGGATTATTATTATTGTTTTCAGTTTAGTAACCAGTTTTACGTAACAAGATATTAACAAATATGGAACTGCAACTATAAATAAAATATACTTAACACTAAACATTTATTCACATGCCTAAGGATGTCCAAATAATAATACACTTCTAATATTTCAGATGGTGTTCTCTGAGAATGCTCCACCAACTGATGAGGCACCAAAACTAGAAGAAAAACACAATATTATACAACTTCATGTAGTAGGAAATAGTTTAACAGAGCCAGTTACCAAGCAGACGATGTTGTGGCTTATCGGCTTACAAAATGTTTTTTCACACCAGTTACCGAGAATGCCAATAGAATACATTACTCAACTACTATTTGATCCGTAAGTAATTGAAGGAAAAATCCTTCAATTTGCTCTTTTGATGTTTTGTTTGTAGTTTTACTGGTTTATATAGGCCAGTCATATAGTACATTAAAATCGCAAACTAACGGCTAGTTCTGATTTTTTAATATGTTGTTAGGACTACTACCAGTAGTGTATATCCAAGTTTGCAGCTTCGAAAGACCTGTGCTAACTTCGTAGCACTCGAAAAACCGCGAAATTTTCGCACTTCAGTGTTTGCACTATATCTCCTAATCTATACGTTTGTTCATAAAACATGTTCAGAACGTTTTTAAAGTACATTAAATTTGCTACAATTTGAGACTAGAACCAGCTCTGTAGGTACAATAGTTACCAACATACAGTCCTCCAAAAAGTGGCAATTTTTTCCAACAAAGTGAAATTTTCAGATTTGGTCAACTTTCGTCCCCGATATCGGGGAAAATACTCATTTTCCTCATAGTCATAGGGAGGGATGTTGTAGCGAGTGTAATTAGATTTAATTTAAACAAAGAACGACGTCCGTACGTCTGATAGTTTCCTCACAATGTTTAAAAGTCCAAAAAATGGGAAAACTGCATTTTTCGCAAATTTGCTCTATTGAGTTCTCACGATGGTTTGAGGGTAAGTTTAAAAGGAAAACCCATGAACAGCCACAAGAAATATATATGTTTAGCCTATTAATAATATATTTACAATGTAATTAATTCAACATTTTTGTTTATTGATATACCGGGAGTTCCACATAAAAGTCCTCAGCCTCGTATCTCGGCAACGGAAAGATATATTTTGATTTTGAAAATAACAGATGATAGAGCTCATCTATTACTCCAATTCACGGAATTGTTTAGAATTGTTCAATTCTAAACAATTTTAGTCAAATGATGACTATTTTTCAAAAACTTAATAGTTTCAGAGATATCGGCCTCTTCATTTGGTGAAGTCCAAACTCAAGCCTATTTTAGTTTCGAATTATTACCTTATACAATGAAATAATAATTATCCAAGTCAATTTAATAGCTCTTTTTAATAAATAGTGAAATAATATGTATTTTTGTAAAATAATGCAAGAGGTTTTTAAATACCTAATTCATTTTGTACATACATACATTCAGGATTTATTTTGGGACAAGCGTACAAATTATGAATTATTATACAAAATGAATTAAGTATTTAAAAAACTCTTACCATATTTTACAGAAATACATATTATTTCACTATTTCTTAAAAAGAGCTATTATTAGAGCTTAAGAGCTTAAGAGCTTAAATTGACTTGGATAATTATTGTTTCATTGTATAAGGTACTAATACGAGACTCTAAAATACGCTTGAGTTTGGGCCTCACCAAATGAAGAGCCCGATATCTCTGAAACTATTAAGTTTTTGAAAAATAGTCATCATTTGACTAAAATTGTTTAGAATTGAACAAAGTATCGGATAATCTTTGTTACAAAGTTACTGCAAATCAAACATTTCTTTCGACTTCTCGACTAGATGAGCTCTATCATCTGTTTTTTTTTTTTTCAAAAACAAGATATATTTTTCCGTTACCGAGATACGAGGCTCAGAACTTTTATGTGGAACACCCGATATATGTATATGCATATTTACAAGAGATATTGTTGGATTGGAATAGTTCATTTTGCCCGCTTTGTGGGTGGTTCGAAATCGTCCGATTCAGCTTGAAAAATAGCAAGGCAAGCGAAAGAGGCTGTTTTCATAAAAATTGTATAGCGCAGGCTTTGGAGGGTATTCTCAGTGTAGTCCTCCATGCAGAGTACTAAACACTTCGCTCCGGCATCTGCGATGGCTTGGTGGGTTGAAGTTGATTGGAGGAACACTTCAGCTGTGGTGATGAGTTGAGGGTATTTCTGGATGGCGCTCCACAATTTGTTTTTCCCATACCAGAAAAGGGCAGAGGTGGTGTCGCACCCAGTGAAGGAGAAACAACTCGAATCCTGGGGGACTTCCAAATCTCCACGATTGAATGAGGTTGACGAATATTGCAAGGGGCCAGCGTCACCTCTGTCACTTTTCTGAAAAAAAAACGTTCCTCATTGCCCATCCCAAACCATTGAGAAGGACGAGGAGGTCCACATCCTCTCTAATGATTAGCACTGACTGAAAAGAGGTGCTCTTATCAAGTGCCAGCCTGACGATGTCGCAGTCAGCGGCTGTGGCTAGTACCTCCGGCTAGTACAGAGGCGGCTGTACCTGCCTAAAAGCAGACCACAAACGCTCGACACTTTGCAAATTTTGCTCCGGCGTCTCTTGCCAAAACGTCGGCGTAATTTTGATTGCCGAAGGAGGAGAAGACAATGACGTCAATGATCCACTACCTATTTTTCATCGGACGATTTCGAACCACCCACAAAGCGGACAAAAGTAACTTCCAACCCAACAATATCTCTTGTAAATATGCATATACATATATATCAATAAATAAAAATGTTGAATTAATTACATTGTAAATATATTATTAACAGGCTAAATATATATATTTCTTGTGGCTGTCCATGGGTTTTCCTTTCAAACTACCCTCAAACCATCGTGAGAACTCAATAGAGCAAATTTGCGAAAAATGAGTATTCCCATTTTTTGGATTTTTAAGCATTGTGAGGAAACTATCAGACCTACGGACGTCGTTCTATGCTTAAATTAAAGCTAATTACACTCGTTACAACATCTCCTATGATTTTACCCGTAAAATGAGTATTTTCCCTGATTTCAGGGACGAAAGTTGACCAAATCTTAAAATTTCACTTTTTTGGAAAATATTGCTAATTTTTGGAGGACTATATCTTGGTAACTATTACACCTTCAGAGCTGGTTCTAGTCTCAAATTGTAGCAAATTTAATCTACTTTAAAAACGTTCTGATCATGTTTTATGAACAAACGTATAGTTTAGGAGATATAGTGAAAACATCGAAAAAAGTGCGAAAATTTCGCGGTTTTTCGAGTGCTACGAAGTTAGCACAGGTCTTTCGAAGCTGCAAACTTGGATATACACTACTGGTAGTAGTCCTAACAACATATTAAAAAATCAGAACTAGCCGTTAGTTTGCGATTTTAGCGATTTCTAGTGTACTATATGACTGGCCTAATAGTTTTATAATTACTTCTGTATATTTTATGTATCATTTAATTTAACTGAGAATTCATTATTAGCTCAGTCAGTATTAAAGGATTTTTTAACTATAATTATTTGTAATGATATGATACATTTTTATTTACAGGACACTCCTTAAGAATATCTGAATATTTTAAGGAACGATTTTTTGTATTGTATTAAAAAAATGAACTTATTTCACGACCTTTTAGTAACTAGTTCATTTATTAATCTAATAATTTTCAGGAAACACAGAACCATCGCTCTAATAAAAGAAAATCGGCCTATGGGAGGGATATGCTTTCGACCATTTCAAACTCAAGGATTTACTGAAATTGTATTTTGTGCAGTTACTTCAAGAGAACAGATTAAAGGTTACGGTACTCATCTAATGAATCATTTGAAAGATTATCATATTTCCAAAGGAATTCTACACTTTTTGTCGTTTGCTGACCAAAATGCTATAGGTAAATTATTCATTTCTACATTGAGAAATGAAAGAAATATTACTTTGATTTTAAGTATATTTGTAGATATTTTCATTTATTAGGCTATTTTGAAAGACAAGGCTTTTCCAAAGATATAAAAATCAATAGAGCTATCTATCAGGGTTACATCAAGGACTACGAAGGGGCGACACTAATGCATTGCGAATTAAATCCGAAGATAATATATACTGAATTCACAAGCATCGTAAGGAGGCAAAAGAAATTCGTAAAACAGCTGATATATCAACAACAGAGAACAGTATCTAAGGTGCACCCAGGCCTAACATTTTTCAAAGAATGTAAGTACATAAAAATATTTTTGTATGATTAGAAAATATATTAGACATTCCCTATCTGTTTAGACAACAGAATTAAAAATAGGGGTTTACCAAATAAATGATTAAACAAAAAGTTGGATAAATATCAAGTAAGTTAAATATTTTTAAAACAATTAATTCAACAATTATAAATTATTTCAACAATTATATTATTTGCTACTAACCAAACTAAATATGTTGTCATCTGAAGTTTGGTTCATCAAGATAAGTTTGTTAAACCTCGTGCTGTATAACATCTTCCGAACCACCTTCTGCTGAATATATTTTGACAGATTTGCGTGTAATGAAGCATGTTTCCTTGTAGAAACACCTGTGTTTAGGTAGTTTATTGAAAATTGTATAGCCAAATCAAGCTGAGCAATACAGTGAACATACAAGCTACAGTGAAAATAACATATATGCAATAAGTAGTTAAAACTATTGCCCCAACTAAAACACTTGCTGATTTGTGCGTATCTGACAGTATAATATATCATACTTTACATAACTGTCCCATTTTGCAAAAAAAAACCAAATCAAATAATCGATAATTTATGATTTCAGTGCTTCTGAATACGCGGACTTCCTCATAATTTTGAAATTTTGTATGTCCACTAACAATATTACATTAAACAAAAAATATTGAATTACTAATAAATTGCTTTATATTCAGGGACTTAAGGTACACACAACAAATATCTAATTTAAAAATTTTGAAACTGAATCTCCTTGGCAAGAGAATTTTGCCGTTTTGTATAGTCACATAACAGCTGTGCTTTGTTTATAAATGCAACAGTTATTTGATCGTTCCACTACATACATGTATATTTATAATTCTTGGCAGATGACTTTTGATCATCGATCATTTTGATGATATTAACGTGGAAATAAACTACTAGAAAATATAATTATTTTATTATAATATCTAGCTTCTTTTAAATCTAGTAAGTATTATATTTTAATTTTACCTCTGAAATATTTTAATTCTTCTAATTCTCTATGTTTAGATATGATGTTCTTCTTTATAGCTGAAGGGGCTCCAATGGTATATGGGTAATTAATACCTATAACAACAGTTTACCTAATGTGAAAGGCTTACATAAAAATCTACCACTTGGGTACAACTTGTACCACTTGTCAAACAATTCGACAGGAACATGTTAAATAAGGGTTTGTGTTTCAAATCTGCAGTTGATACCAAACTGTTGCTTTTCTAAAGCTCCTATTTAGAAAACCAAAATAAATATTTTACAAATATTTATGAAAATTTCTATAGCTGGTTGTGCCTCTTATCAAAGATAATAACAGGACTGTAACAGGACTATGAGGCAAGGTCCACCAGGTATCAACAGGGCTACAATCTCACTTGAAAGTAGTTCTTGCCATGAACATGTTAAAACGTTTTTATTTTTATGAAATAATGAAAACTTCCTTTTAGGTGTAAGAAGTATTCCCATAGAATCAATACCAGGAATAGAGGAGACTGGTTGGAAGCCAGCATCTAGGGCGACTAGAGGTCAGCAATTAGAAGAATCTCAGGATATTGACGTTTTGGCAGGGATGCTAAAAACTGTATTAAATGCTGTATGTATAAAATTTTTTTTTATTCCTCAAATGGTAACGTGTGTCTTATATTTTAGGTAAAAAATCACGAGGACTCTTGGCCATTTAGGCAACCTGTTGATAAGAATGTTGTTGTTGATTATTATGACCATATCAAATATCCAATGGGTAAGAAAGAACTTCTTATTTCAGATTTTTACTTTGTTTTCTCTAGAACTTATATTTCTAAAGTCATAGTTTAAAGGTAAAATTTTCATCATTCAATTAATATAAACAATAAATATATTCAGTGTGATAATCTGAATAATACACTTATTATGTTTACTGTGTTCATTGTATTCCTGAATCACATGACTCATGAATTATTTTTTATTGATATTTTGTAGTAATAATTTTTCGGAATATAGTTTGGAAGATCTTCCGGTAAATAAATTATGAAATATTTTATAGAATGTTTTAAATATAAAATTTATATATTATAATTTAAAATAGTACAGGCTAATTTTTCAAAAAAATACTCTATAGTAATTATGGGATTTATTTCATTTATCATTTTAGACAAACTATATAAACTGACAGTTTTAGAAGACACCCTTTTATCATGAAAGCTTTTAACTTTAAAGCATTTATATCATAGGGGCAATATTATTTAAAGCATATTTTATTTGTTTGAGTTTCATCTAGGTCATTTTGAGCATCATAAATTGATACAAACATATTTCAATAATGTATGTTTGGTGTTTTTGAAAAGCTTTCGGATTTCATTAAAGTCTATCTTTATAAGTTTTTTATTATATCTGCATCATAATCATCTTTTAAAATACTAAAAAGCATGCATAAACGTATCATTATCGCACGTCGTGTTTTAAATGTCGCTAGACAACAACTGCAATTAACTAAATTTTATTTGTCAAATTATGTAAAATATTTATTTGACGAACTAGATAAACATAAATTATCAACTATTGTAAACAAAATTATTTCAAGTAAATGTTAAATGTGCAATTATCCATATATATTAAAATGCGTCGATTCTGTTTCGCTCTAGATTCCGTCGCCGAATCGACGAAGTTTCTAAGCTGAGCGATCTCCGCGGGCGACCGGAGGTCGCCCCGAGCGTTTCTCCTATGCGTAGGGGCATTTTCGTCCCGTTTCCTACGGCTTTTTCCAATTTAAACACCTTTTCAAAATACCTTTGCAAAATTTTCGTAGATCGCCGTTCGGCGAGCGAGATGCGGCTAGCACCGGTGTTTGTCCTCGCGCCAAATGGTCCCGTCACGCCTGCCGAAATTCCGACTTTTCGCGGGCCCCCCGAGACCCTTTTTCTAATTTTTACGGCTTCGAGAACTGCTTCACGCGAAATTTCCGTCTTTTCTCTAATCCTTTGAGATTTTTTTTTTTCGAGACTGTACGGCGAGTCCTTCTACGTCTATTTCGTCTTAGAAAATCTCGAGTCGCATCCGTCTCAACTTCTTTCTCATTTTATCTGCCGATCTGATATTGGACTAACCAGACAAGCACCTCCCACGAAAAGTGTCAAATTAATTAAACTTCGGATAGGTTATTTTCCTATGAGAAATATTGCTAACGGAATCAATAGTACCGACCAAGTACCGACTGCCAAACACTTTTGATTACCAAAATACTGAAGCGAAATGCTTTTCCAATTAGAAAATCGGTAAATAGTTATTTGTTTAACTAGTACAAAAATACACGTTTGTAAAAAACCTACTTTGTATACATAAATGTATTAAATTTGATGAAAATTATATTGATTTTATTTTAATTTGTTGCTTTATTTAGCCCAAAACCTGATGCAGGTATAATAAAAAATAGCTTATGATACACGTTTATAAGTGCCTTTAAAGCACTTGCAACGTTATGGGCACTCCGCTTTCCACGTGCTTTAAAGGCTTATTTATAAACTTGTATCACAATATACTACTTTTTTTATTATTATTATTTTGGTTAAGTTTCTGTAATATTTAAAACCAGGTTAGTGCTAAAATTAAATCTTATGTTATTTACTAAATTACATAAAATTACCCCTTTACATTATGTTCTATTTTTCAGATTTGAAGACTATGGCAGAGAGACTAAAGTCAAGATATTACGTTTCAAGAAGATTATTCATCGCAGATATGATGAGAATTTTTACTAATTGTAAGATTTACAACTTACCTGAAACGGAATATTATAAATGTGCAGAACATTTACAGCAGTATTTTCAAACGAAGATGAAAGAATTGGGATTGTGGGATAAATAGATAGTTTATTTAATTATGTTTACATGATTATAACCAATAAAATATTTTTTAAATAAATAAAAAGAATTAATTTAATTAACTAATTTTGACCTAAATGAAGTCTAATTTCACCTAACTATAATATTGCCTCGTTTATCTGTGTTTCTGATAAAATTTTGATTTTACTTCAGTTACACATTGTTTAAATATCTCTACATTTTAGACCTCGTGATACCATAATGTTTGGCCAAATTATATGGTGACCTCTAGAGTAACTCATAAGTAGTACCAGAGCGCTATTACTATTCACTATATAAAATAATCTTTACCTAAAATGATTGCGTATAGAAATTTAATGTGCTGTTCCCTATGAACAGTGATATTGACTATAATTTCATGATCTATGCGAGGTGCAATTTGATTGGTGCATTTTAAAATATAAGCAACGTGATTGGGTAATGTTGAAACATCAAGATCGAAAACTGGAGCACATAAGTAAGTAAGTAAGTAAGTACTTTTATTCAAAGGATAATTTACAATTATATAGGAAACGTCAAAATATACAACTACAAACAATAGAAATGTTACAAAGTATACACACACAAATAAGTAAATAAAACAAATTATACACAGCCACAAACATTCAAAAATTACAATTATTTGATAGAGGTTGAGTGCTGCAATATGGACAATATAAAAATATTTTTAAGTATTCTCATAGAAATCTTGGATTGAATAAGGACACATATCAATAAGAAAATGCTTAACTTTTACTTTAAATTGATGCAATTTTCTAATACTTTTAACATTATGTGGAAGTCCATTAAAAAGTTTTATACCAATATTATGCTAGGAGACATCATACACACACCCAAACGTCGATAAGGCATATAAAAATTTGAATTATGTCTCGTGTCATACGAGTGAACGTCACTATGACACATATATTTATTCTTATTTTTAAAGATTAAGGCAAGCAGATTCATAATATAAGCACCAAAAACCGTCAACAGTCTCAAATCAATAAACAGATTACGACAGGAGTAACCATAAGGAGCATTCATAATACACCTTATGATCCTTTTCTGCGACAAAAACACATTCTTTACTTGGGGAGAACCACCCCAGATAGTTATTGCTTAGTTAATTCTAGACTGTATTTCACTAAAGTAATACAATCTAAGATGATGCAGTCTAAGGGTTCTTTTTAAATTTCTAACCTGATGACATCTGGAATTCAATAATTTGCATAAATTGAAACAGTGACTTGCGAAAGACAAATCAGAATCAAAAGTCACATCAAGGAACTTTACATGACCAACATTCAAAATACTTGAGTTGTTAACAGATATGTCAAAACAAGGTACAGTCCTATCTTGATGAGTGTGAAATGAGACAGAGTTAGTCTTGTTAGTGTTAAATAACAATGATTGATCACTAGACCAGGCTGAAAATTTTTGAAGAGCATTTGAAATTTTTGTTTGTAGAAAATTTGAATTTTTATCGCTAAACAATATTACTGATAAGATAAGGGGAAGTTCATTAATATATATCATAAACAGTATGGGGCCTAGTATTGATCCCTGTGGTACTCCATTTTTATTAATGATAGAATTTTACATAGCTGTATTTCCCTTGTTTGTAATTTTAACTAAATGTGCTCTGTTTTTTAAATAAGAGGCAAACCAATCATGTGCCTTGCTCCTCAAGCCATATTTATAAAGCTTATCCTTCAGAGTATTATGCTGCATGCAATCGAAAGCCCGCCTGAGATCACAAAAGATTCCAGTCGGACTCTCGCCCCGCTCAAAGTCCAATACCTCACCGTAAAACGATTCCAAAGCTGAGGAAGTTGAAAAATTTGATCTGAAACCGTGCTGGTGATTCGTAATTACTTTATTCTTCTCGAAAAATTTTAGTAACTGCTTCAACATAGCATATTCAATTATCTTTGATATTACAGATGCCACAGAAATAGGCCGATAATTCGACATTATCTTTGGATCACCCTGTTTTAGAACAGGAGAGACTACCGAAGTCTTTACTACAGATGGAAAAACTCCCTCCGCAAAAGAAGTGTTAATGATGTCAGTAAGTGGATCCATGATAAAAGTGGCAATCCTCTTTACTACAATACCGGATATACCATCAAAACCACATGATGGCTTATTTTTTATATTATGAGTGATAATATCCAAAACATCCCCAGAAGTGATGTGGGAGAGAAAGATACTATCTGCAACAATATCATCGGTAGGATACATTACCTTAAAATTTGGTTTAGGGATTTTGTTAATTGCAACCGAAGGATGTTTAAGAAGTATTCATTAAACTTATTTGCAACTAATAACGTGTCATCAACTATATCCTCAGCAATTTTCAAGGATGTACATTTAAGTGCTTTTTGCTTACCACTAAGTTCGTTAATAACTTCCCATGTCGTTTTATTTTTATTGGTAGAATTGCTTATTTTGTTATAGTAGAAGTCACTTTTAGTATTTTGAATAAGAATTTTATGTTGTGACTTTGCTAATTTATATATATTTTCAATTTCAGGGAATACCGACTTTAAGTTATATAAATCCTTCAGATTATTAGATGACTGCTTTACTTCCCTACTAACCCACTTTTTTCCCTGTTCCTAGACACTTTTTTCCTAATTACTGGACAACTAATATTGAAATAGTACATAAGATATGTATGAAAACGATTCAATTTCGAATCTGTGTTCTGTGCCAAATAAACATCGATCCATGTTTCTTTACTTACTAAATTATTCAAAAAATTTACGTCACGCCCACTTACATGTTGACAACCACCCAGTTTTCATGGAGGTGGTGTAGAAAGAATGTTTTTTGTAGGCAACTACTGCTTGACGATTAATTGTGATGTAATTTATTACGTTGTTTTTGCTTTTGTTTATTTTGCAAGTGCGGGAACTATTGGACTTTATGGTATTCGTAAAAGACCTAATTTAACCTAAGTTGTTAAATAAATATTTTAGTTGTTTGTTTTTTTAATTTGGCTCTATCTTATCAGACGCGCCTATGAAATTGCGATCCCTTACCTCTTCACCCCTTAAACAACTTCAATGCTGTGAATGAGTCACTGTATAATTTTGGTCAAATATTTTATATTATTTATATATTTGCACAAACTTTCGATGTGAATATAACTATTTGTATTCCTATACTTCTTTGCATGTGTTCTTTATAACAAGGATCGCAGCGTAAAAAATTTGAAAATTTTTGATAAAATTTTCTAGATTCTAAATACAATAGAAATAAAACAGAATACTTAAGAGAAAACCAATATATTTTGTCATCTACATAATAAACAACTTTTATACATTACACAACTGATAAATAAGTATGAATATAATAAAAATGACTAGTAATTTTCATAATATAAAGTTAAATTGTTAATAATTAAATATAGTATACAATTCCAACAATTAAGTAGCTGCTTAATATGGTGAAAAGTTGACCAAATAAAAACATTTCAATATCTTATTTACTTAGGTATATTCTAAAGCTAAAAATTGCACTCAGCTATCAATTACATATAAAACATTTGCAAATAAATATCTTAATGAATATTTATTAATAATCAAAATTAGTTACTCTAATTAAGAGTTTGTGGAACCAAGATTCAATAAGATTATAAAATCGAGCACGCCAAAAGGGAAAAAATGAAATTTGCTTCTATTAATAGCTATGAGAATACATAACAAACATTATCTATCGCTAATCCTACACAACAACTGTTCATTACATACAAAATACTTTTCATCAATTATAAAGATCACACTAGGTATTTGGGCTAGGGTACAATTCTTACTTGGAAAAATATCTATCAATAATTCTATAAATATCCATTTGTATGAAAATACTTTAAATTGCATTACGACTAGAAAGTGTGATGAAATGCATGAATCGATTGATGACTATAAAAAAAATTTTCTATTTATGCTAAATACTAAACTTAAACTCGTCACTTTTATCTGATAATTCACCTTGGCCATCATCATCAAAAACACCATAAAGGTGCAGGGACAAACGATCGTCTTTATTTTCTTCATCGAATGAGCTATAAAATACATTAAATTTGGAGAATGTTTTAAATAAATATAACAAGTAATGCATTAATCACAAAATATCTATAAGTAGGTACATTAATCATAGCATGTCACTAACCGCAAAATGGTTTTGATTTTATTTGACCTTATCAGTGCAGCATAAGAGAGCATGAGCATTAAGACTCTGTATTTTGTCCAAGTTCAACATAAGGTTTGTTCCTGCATAGAATCTCTGATAAATCCCTGACAGTCAGGGATTGTGATTTAATGCGCATGTCTGATCTTAGATTAGTTTCTGATTTTTGCTGGAACACCGGATTTTTAGAGAACTTAATAGCAGAAAAAGAAGAGTACAATAAACAATAACCAAATAATTTTTTAACCTATAAATTATGGAGGAATATCATCCGTTTCTGACAAATAATTATTGTTTGTTGAGTTATAATGTTAATAATAGACAGTGTGCAATAATTCAGGTTAAAGTTGGTAAATGGTTTTGGTTAATGCGCATTGCGCATGCACCGGACTATGAGTTTCCGAAGAATCAGTGAACTTTTCAAACTATCAGCAAACTGCCCTGACTCAAGCTGGAACAGAGTACAAGAAATTCTGGACTGTCGTTCGACTCTTGTTGGAACGCTTAGATTTGTAATGCGCATGCTTCTGACAGTTACTGACAGTTTTGGACTCCTGCAGGAACAAACCTATAGTAACTGAACTTCAGATAAATGTTTGATTCACAAAAACCCCGGCTCAAAAGCATATTTACTCTAAACTGGGAGCTACATGTAAAAAACATTTAACTCTATTTGTAAGCCAGAAACAATCTCTAAATAAAAATGGTAAGTTTTATATAAATTTATAGAACTTAAGCTTCATATTAAAAGGTGGCGTATTGTTCCTAATATTCTAATCGGTGTAATTATTTTTTATATGTAGCTGTCAGTGAGTGTAGTGTATATGAAGTTAATGACAGAAATACTGAAAGTTTAAATCTTAATGGAAAATAGTAATTTGTTTTACTAGGCAGAAAAGCAGAAGATTTAATGCCGCGGCTGTTTCATAATCAAGGCGTAGCCGAGGCTAGGAAACCAGCCAAGGCATTAAATCTCCTTTTCTGCCGTACGAAACATAATTTTTTCTCCAAATTTGTTCCAAATACACTGAATAATAAAACTACTGTAGTTTTTAAAGAAATTTTCACTTTAATTTGTCAACATAACAATTGTTTCGCCACACAGTGGCTTTTTCAGATGAGTGTATTATAACTAAAGTTTACAAATAATAGAACAGTATTTATATAAGTGCCGGTATCTGAAATAATAATAATAATAATAATAATATCTCTACCCCTCATTCTAATAACAAGGATTAGCTCGAAAGTCGGAGACTTGTGTGGGAGAGGGGCGGCATATTATTATTTCGCGGGTCGCATTTGCGCCTCAGGAACGACTTACATTGGTACGCCCTAACCACCATTCAGTGCTGGAATAAGGGAATCCTAGAAAACCTTATTAGTTAAGGGGACAAGTCAAACATCAATTGATTTTAATCTCTCACATTAACACCAAGTTGACATTCTTCCTATCCTAGGCCATCGTCAGGATGGTTGCCAAGCCATCCCTGCGAATAAGCCTTTATCTACGAGAAAACAATTTAATGAAAAATTATTGGTGGAATGGGAATTAGAACCCACAACCTCTGGATTAAGCGATCAAGACGCTAAGCCCTGAGCCACCGGCTCGAATTATTAGTTTACTTGTGGGCTATTGAGATTTCAAGGAAGTAGGGTTCTGGGCTAAAAGGTTTATGATACAATTTTAATCAAGAGGGGTATTGAAATAGATTTAGCAATGGAGATGAATTCGTTTCAATTTGGTCGTTAAGTAATATACCGGATGATTTTAATTTGTTGATTTCTAGCGACTCTAGTAAGTTTAGTTTTTTCCCTTTCCTCTCTGTATGTAAAATTCTGTAATCATCGTTGAAAGAATGGTTTTCATCTATTAAGTGTGCTGCGTATGCTGAATCCTGTTTCTTATTATTGAAGCTTCTTTTGTGTTCCTATATTCTCTTAAAATTTCTTCCTGTTTGACCTATATATACCTTCGGGCATGTACCACAGTTCAGCTTATATACCCCTGATTCATTATTTGAAAGATTTGCATCTTTATCGTTTTTTATAAATTTACCTATTGAATTATTCGTTTTAAATGCTACATTGTAGTTATTTTTTTTTGAGAAAGGAATTTATTTGTTGTGTAGGATTGCCTATGTATGTTAAAACTTTAAAAGTGTTATTAGTATTATTAACTTTCGGATATACTTCTTCTATTGCTTTGTTAAAAGATTTTTTGGCAATTGTATTGTCAATAATTTCTTGGCTATACCTATCCATTATTACTTGCAATTTGTTTTATAATTTTTAATTCTTTATTGTAATTTTCACTAGATAAAGGAATATTTAAGAGTCTGTGTATCATGCTGTTATACGCTGCCATTTTTTATTGATATGGATGTGTAGACGTGTTGTGTATTGTGATGTCTATATGGGAAGATTTGTGGAATATAGAAAATTCATGTTTTCTATTGAGTTTCGTGATTGTTAAATCTAGGAAGTTTATAGAATTTTCTGTTTCAGTTTCCGGTGTAAATTTAATATTTGGGTGAAGTGTGTTAATGAAGTTTAGAAATTGGTTTAATTGTCGTGTAGTGCCTGTGTAACATGCTAAAATATCATCTAAATATCTGTACCAATAAAGAAATTTACCACTGTGTTTATTTGTGTGTATTGTACTGTAGGTACATTCTAAATGATCCATAAATATTTCTGAAAGCAGAGGGCTAAGGGGATTCCCCATAATTAGACCCTCATTACAGGTATAAATGTTATTATTGAATTGAAAATAATTATGTTCTAAACACAATGATAATAGGGAAAGGATTTCTTGTTTTATGATTATATTTGTATTATTTTTTTCCAACATTATTTATTAAAATAATTATGCTAATTCATCTCCATTGCTAAATCTATTTCAATACCCCTCTTGATTAAAATTGTATCATAAACCTTTTAGCCCAGAACCCTACTTCCTTGAAATGTAGATATCCCACAAGTAAACTAATAATTTCAGATACCGGTACGTATATAAATACTGTTCTATTATTTGTAAGCTTTAGTTGTAATACACTCATCTGAAGAAGCCACTGTGTGGCGAAACAATTATTGTTGTTAACAAATTAAAGTGAAAATTTCTTTAAAAACTACAGTCGTTTTATTATTCAGTGGATTATGAATTTTCAACAAGTAAAAGCCCAATCAGTAAAATATATAAAAAAATAATATCCAAATAATTAAATTATTTCAACAAAGGTAACTGGCTCTTCGTTATTATGTTTACCGCTGAATTTTAAAAATAAAAAGAATTACCAAAAATTACTACTATAGGGATTTGGATTAAAGTCTTATCTTTCAATACTTTTTTACTGAAAGTCGTTATCTTTTATATATTTTTTTATAATTAGATACGAGACCAATGCCGATTTTGGGCTTATTTCGGACTAGTGAATGAACCCTTAAGTTATTACCTGGAACGTTGCATAGCAACGATGAACTTTTTCTGACGAGGCAGAAAAAATACACCTTTTAAGCCTGTCAATAAGTGTCATTAAAAAGTCGCTTTTAATCTCATTTGGAGAAAAAATCAATTTTTTCATAACTTGTCATGCTTTTTGTTTATATTCCATATGTCATGCTATTTGTTTATATAATGTAATTAATACATTAGTATTATTAGTATCATTCAAAGACAAGAGAAGAAGTTAGTTTGGTTAGTTTTGTAACTTTTAGTTCCATCAAACAAGACCCATGCTATTCTTATTCTTGCCCTATCATAGCCACAATCGTAATTTCTAAATACAACCAAAGTTATTAATGAACCTCTACCAACATATTACACAATTATTAAACTGATTGTAAATTTAAAAAAACAGTTTTATAATCATCTGTTAAAATCATACGTTTTTCAACCAAGTTAATACAAAGAAAAATTGGATTAACTTGGAATGGAAATTAAGAATATGTACTTACTCACAGGCTATCTTTCTGATAATTTCTTCCGTCCTTTGCAACTATTAATTTATATTCCTTGGCAGCATACTTGTCCCAGTGTGACATCTAAAACAAATAATGGATTTTAAATATTTCAAAATTAATCCAGTGAAAAGCTGTAAATAAGTAAAATGATCTTAATTTACCTCTGAGCCATCCATATCACGATCTCTCTGTGATGCAAATGGATCCCTATGTTTGTGGTCTAAACTCTTATCTAAATTAATGAACATGTCATAGAATATTGGGGTCAAGCTACATTTTTTCAAATCACTTAGTGCTATTTTTCCAGAAGCTTTTGGTCTTATCATATCTAATATCTGGCATAGGGAGTCCTAGAAAAAAAAATATCAATGTAAATACTTTATTATTAGTTGGACAACATTTTTGTATACTATTATTATATACTTTCGACCTTAGATCAAAATATTTTTTTACTACCTACTTGTATTTATTTGTTAGAAAAAAATTTTTTTCCACGTTTTTCCAAGTCTGTTGAAATTGAGAAGTGAAAATTATATTCTGCTACACCTGAATACTGATTAGTTCCCTCTTGTGAACATTTTTCAGAATTTGTGAAATATTTTATTAAATAAATAAAAATAATTTGATATCTAAAGTAAAATGTCTCTATTTGTGGTTGGAATTCCATTTTACAACTAAAAAAACTGTGATAGATTTTTACCCAGCTAAGACTTACTTAGTTACTTTTCCAGAATTTTAACAACTATATATTTAAGTTATATTAGCCTTGGCCAATTTTATAGTCTATTTTTTATTTGTTTATTTTATCACCTTAAAAACTTACTTGAAAAGGCTCTTCAAATTCATCGTATGCCTCCATTTTATGCATCTGTTTGTCATAGAAACATTCTAATTCGTACATGGATAGATATCCGTCGCCATCAAGATCCATACAACGGAACCAATATTCGATGGCAGTGGGATGCAGCTTGTCCTCTTCACTTAGAAGGAACCATACAAAATCAGTATAAGACATTTTGCCTTTGTGCTGCTTCCTATGGCCTCGGGTCACACAGCCGCTGAATATGCGGTCTATAATCATCAAAGATAAAGCTGAAAAAATAACAATTAATATAGGTAGTAAGTTACAGTGCTGAATTTTTTGAAGCAATAAAATAAGTACGATAGAAAGTATAAAATTCTTACCGTAGTCATTATGTCTAGTCAAATCTTGTTTATCTATGAACAAATCATGATCCCTATCCAATTCCCAGAATTTACAATAAATAACATAAAAGTGTTCATAACTAAAATACTCAGTAATTTTGTTAATATCTTCTTCTTTATCGAGTAATTGGATAATGCTGAGCAGATTTGATCTCCTGAGTTCTGGTACTGTAATCTTTCCTGACCAAGATCTGAAACAAATGCCTCTTTGTAATAATCTGATTGAATTTTTTAGAAGTATAACATTATTTTATATATAATTAAAACTCTCCACACTGGATAGATATGTATTACGATTATGTTAACTAAAATATCATAAAATTATTAAAATAAGTACGTATGAAAAATAAATTCACTTTTTATTTAGTGATTAGATATATTTAGTCATG
Organism: Pogonocherus hispidulus; assembly: GCA_963924545.1. NCBI lineage: Eukaryota > Metazoa > Arthropoda > Insecta > Coleoptera > Cerambycidae > Pogonocherus > Pogonocherus hispidulus. Next base: position 71,760,412 of record OZ004694.1, read on the forward strand.
AGTATAAGGAACCATGCAATTAATTGTTTAGTGTACAATTTTACATTTTTAAAATAGATAATACTTCTACTTTCAAAGAATAAAATAAATTATTACCTGTTAACACAATAGTATATTCGTGCTATAACTGTGTCAACATAACGTGACTGAAATGCTGTGTCGTGTTTCAATAAAGTCAGGCCGGGGTGGGTTTCTACCACATCCTGGACTAAAGAAATGAAGTCTTCTGGAGCCAACCAAGTCCGCTGACCCCTTGTCAATATGTAAACGAAACGGGAGGCAGCGTCGTGACTCTGTTGCACCATTCTGGAAAAAAAAATGGAATTGTTACTCACAGCATAACTCAATTACTAAATAATAAATATACAAATGATACAGATTGGTATTTACGTGACACGATCTATGAGATGACTTTAATTTATTTTGAGTAATTCCGTAGTAAGTAAGTTCGAATTAATTAATTTTTCAACATTTTTTGAAGGTTACTTCTAAAGATCTTTATCAAATTTAAAAAGACATACACGTCCATAAACATTTAATATAACACTATAATTTCTCAACTATAATTTACCAATTTATTTTTAACAACTAATGATGCAACACTTTTTTTTTTTATTTTTTCCTTAGATGTTGAGATATTATATTGTTTGGCAACAGTTTTGTTTGAAAAACAATAATTTAGCCGATTACTGATTTAAGCAAGATATTTTATTAAGTCAGCCATCAACAACAGTGGTCCTACAAAAATTGTTACAAATCTGTACTCACCCTTGCCAAAAAGTCATAAACTCTTCCATGGTACAGTTTCCCTTATCTGCACATGCTGCCAAATAAAGAGGAGTCTTCCAGTACAGAGGCAATTGGCATGCTTCAGTGATTAGCTCAAAATCGAATTTCCTGGATGCTCTCTCGCCGATTTCGAAGAATGCGGCACCAATCTATAAAACCAAATAAAAATTAACATAATATGTCGAATATATGAGATTTTGGGCACTATTAGCACAAGGCACAATGCTATTAATAATAACCTTGTTTATATAGATAATATACAAAAAGATAATAATGAACATTCAAATGTCTTCCTAGCAGAAGCTGTCCTGTAGTTTTTGCGTTTAAAATTTTTACTCTATTAAGAATTAATGAAGACGGCTTTAAAACCTTCAAATAAAGCTATTTAACTAAAGCTTTAGCGTTTTTCGTGCCCACACCGACCGTATACGAAGAATGAATATTCAAATTGCTCCAAATTTTACCCTCCAACTCTGCTTGTGCGACATATAGGTACATATATTAGTCATAACTTCTGCTTCTATATTATTGTTCTATTCGTTTTCTACAGTTCTACTCATCCTTACCTTTGCCCTGATAATGTCCAGTTGTCCTGGAGGTCCTGGTTTGCCCGTTGGAAAGTGGAACCTGGGTATGTCTATGTTCCTGTGGGCCCTCTCGTGCCTCTGCAACGTCATTTCCTGCAGCGAGGACTCTTTTGCGAGGGGCTGAAGGGCACAAGATAAAATTACCATTTCGTTAATAATGTAGTAATCTGGGATAATATCAGCCACTCAGATATAGGTACACACTACACAATATTTAACAAGTTCGCGTCGCAACTTCTGTGTAACTAACAAGTATTAAATTGTCGGGTTGCGCGGTGCTGAAGAAAACTAGCGAAGTCTGAATATCAAGTAGATCAGACGGAATGAATTCAGGTACTGCCTCCTGGAGATGCCCTGTAATCCTTTTATAGGTCAGGGCCTCTTTCTTTACCTGTGTGATTAGGTTTTAAATATGCGATTATCCCCGTCTTTGCTAAATTAACAAGAAATATCATAAAAGCTTCAGACAACTACCTATATTATAACTCAGATTGTCGGAAGGGTGTAATATAATAAATAAATTTAAATGGTAAATTACATTATCCCTTACAAGAATTAGAATAATCCAAATTGTTTATTATTTACAATATTTAAAGTTGCCTAGCCTAATTCTAGAAAATACGGTAGTATAGGTATAAAGATTATATGTAGCAAAGTCCCTACAATTATTATGAATTGTAATTATTGTTCGTTTCAAATTTAATCACTGTGCACCATGGTTCGCAGAGTATGAAAGGTTTGGATAACATTATCTTTTGAAATCCTACACCAAATCAGATAAAGTTAAGCTTGTGCTTTAAATATTCGATATTGATGATCTTAATATAACCAGTGAGTTTTTAACCTAAAATTTTCCAATATCTCGAAAAATAAGAACTCTACAAAATCCCAATAACCAAAATTTAATTATTTAGCGGGGAAAATCCAATAGTAGGTAATAACATTAGTCCACCTCCTACCCTACTGTAGACGGGCGAGTGGTAACTTTGAAATTTTAAGTAGGAACCTATATTTTTTGTTGCAGATTCGGATTCTACGGTTAAAATTTTTTAAAAATACGTAGAATCCAAAACAAATGAAAAAACATTGTTGTCAAATCAACTTAACATAGAACAAAACGTTTTCTACAATAATTGTGTTTTTCCGTCATTCGTTTGGTAGTTTGGTGCCATGGATTCGGAAAAGGAATAAATTGTTGGTGTTTGTTTTTGACACACACCAACAGTTTGGTATTATAGTTTGGAACTATAATATATGACCATAGAAAATTTAATATTAACATATATTTTCTATGTATATGACTGAATTCTGACACATCAATGACCGCTCTGAATGTCAAAGTGACAGCTGGGCGCGCAATGGGAATATTTTTTTAAATGGAAATGGGGGTCGAGTAATAACTCATTTTGAAGTTATTTTTATGCTCAAAACTTCCCCCAATTTTGAAAATATTTGGTTCAGTAATTTCCAAATAAAAACCAGCAACGTTTCCATTCTACGTTATATAATTTTTTTACATACGTATAACAAATTATTGAAAATTATTCAAAGCAAAACAAAATTTAAAAGTAAACAAATAACAATAAACCAACCCTAACCTAAAATAACCAAATCTAAAAAATGATGAAATAATTTAAATTAAACGTAGAGGCAGAAACAAATTTAGAAAACACGTGTTACTTCAAAAGATATTGAAAATGACCATGAACTTCCTGACAAATAAATGTTCTATGGGTAAGTTCCATTATAAAGATTATGTGTTAAAAAGATTATTTTATAATCTGATATTACTGCTTTTTATTTGGAAATTACTGAACGAAATGTTCTCAAAATTGGGGGATGTTTTGAGCATAAAAATAGCTTCAAAATGAGTTATTACTCGACCCCCATTTCCATTTAAAAAAATATTCCTATTGTGCGCCCAGCTGTCACCGACATTCAAAGCTGTCATTGATGTGTCAAAAAATGCAGAATTCAGTCATATATTATAGTTCCAAATTTCATCACAATATACCCAGCGGTTCAAAAATTAGAGGGGGGATGGACTTTATGTCCTCACCGTATATACGTCTCCGTAACCGATTCCTATAATTAGTTTCTCTTGTCCGGGTCAAATGGACGTTTCACGGTAAATTGGGGGCTAAGTATTAATACGCCGCCGCTTCCACCCTAGGGTCGGACAAATCAATTTGATGGTGGAAATATGTTAAACAACGCATCCTTAACCGATTTCTATAATTAGTTTCTCTTGGACAGATGAAATGGCCGTTTTAAGGTAAATTGACAGCTAGTCTTAATACGCCGCGGCTTCCACCCAGGGTCGGACAAGTTATATTGGTGGTGAAAATCAATTATGGAATACCAGTGGGTACCTTTACACGTGTTTAAAACCATTTTTTTTAATCAGATATTGGGGGCTAACTTCACTCAACTCGATTCTAGTGATACTACAGCAGTTTATAGATTTAAGCGAGATCTATAAACTTTGATACTACCAGAGACGTATAGAATAAGTCTCTGATACTACTGTACGTATGTAGGTCTCGACCTGTTTTTGAATAAAACAGGTGTCAGTGTTTGCGCTTTTAACATAGATATTCTTCGAACGTTTTACGTAAATACATTTGTAGAACAAAAACGCCTATATACAAAACATTTTGTTGGATGAAAAAACGTTTTAAACAAATTAAAACATACCTACTAACGAAACGAAAAGGGGCTGAATCAAAAACATTTTGTTTAAAGCGGCTTTACGACGACTTAACATGATTTTTCGTTTTGAAATAGGCACCAATGTGTGTTCATTGATATAAAAAGGGTAGAGAAAATTGCTTCTAACCAAATTATTCAAAAACGTTTTGAATAAATCCGTTTTCGCTTTATCTAAGTATCAGCACAAATTATATGTCTCTATGCTGTTGTTATTCAGCATATTCAGTACTAGTAGTGATTGAAAATCCACCAGAGCCGTTGTTGGTTGTGTGTATTTTCTCGTGGATCATTAAACAACAATATACCTACAATATTCTCGCTTCTTTAAAAATTTCGTTATTTTATAGGGATGAAAGGGTGGAAGCGGTACTTTTATTATAATTTTAAGTGGAATTTAGAAGCTATTGCTTTAGCGTTAAGCATTGAACTTTGTAGATTATAGTAAAGATTACAATTTATTGTTGCCCGGAACTAACACTTATGTGTGCGCCTTATTTCCCACAGTACTATTAATTTTAGGAAAAAAGTGTACAGACGTTTTTTATATAAAATTGTATAAGGATTAATTTTGTATATAGGTATTTTTATCAAAAAGTCCACCGTTCCCTAGATAATCTAGAAAACCTAAAAATGGCGGTGGAAATAACATCCTAGGGGATGAAGCATATCACTTAGGGGTGGGAACTTTTCGATTTAATAAAACCTATGTTATCCTTAACGTTTCTACCAATTTTCAAAACTATTAATTTTGTCTGATGTAAATCGTTATTTTACTGAACTGTCGGTAGGAATCTATAAGTTCATTTTAATCATTATGGTATAAAGTGTAGATTAATTAGGGGACCCCGTTTGGCAAATTTTATTCATATAATTGTTACTTTGGTACTTACGATACATTCAGTACAGAACTCAATTCAAATGAATTTTGAGATGACCTATTTAATACCATTAATAATAGCTTTGACTATATTACTAAACTCAATGATAATAGTTTAATGTTACTTTTTTAGAAATCATACCGGTCTAAACCCTATACATGTAAAATCAAAATAACCACTATTAAGTAATAAAAGTTTTAATATCGCACTAAATTTACGCGCAAAAACTCTCCCAATTAGTGATTTTATGTACGAAAGAAATATAATTTCTCTTCGATTCTCTGGGGGAACAAAAATCAACATGTTTTCCAACACAACAGTACAATAATTCCTTTTGTGCTGCCTTTATTCCAGGTTGTTCACCAGTTTTAATTCCATTTCGAGCGTTATTGTTATTACACTTAGGTACACTTAGCGTAAGTAGTAGGGATCATTGAATTTAATCAGGGCCGCGCCAAGGGTAGCTGCCGCCGGGGTGCGGATGCGGAACTTTTGCCCCCGGCCTAGCAGCATTCTAGGTTAATCACCAAACAATGAAGCGATAATTCGATAAAATAAATATGAAAATATAAATAAACATCAATAATAATAATAAAAATAAATGTATTTTTTTCAACAATTAACAAAAAACCATCAATATTAAAAAAACAAAAAAGAGCGAAGAACAGGTACTTAAATAGTCTTTTTATTTAAATACATTAGTTTCTTAAGTCAGTAAGTAATCAAAAAATAATTTTTCGGGCCTTCCTTTCTTGCAAATTCCTCAACCAAATCAGACATATCTTGGTTTTTGAAATTTTTTTTGACTCAGCCTAGTCAGCTGAGTGACTCCCCGTCCCGGTCAGTCGCACGCGGGCCGCCCTCTTTAATCGAGTAGGAAAAACGACATTTCGTTGCTACTCGCGACAAATGTGATGACCGGCGACTAATAAACCGTGAAGAAAACCTTTTAACTTTGCCAAAACTGTAAATTATAACAAGTCAACTGAGATCTTAGAAAGTACTTATTTCCTAAGGGGATCTGATCTAACTAACGGACAAAAATAAACTGTAAAAAAAGGGAAGAGATATATCTTGACTGACGTCTGCTACTAACCAACGGCGTCTTTTACCGCCCCCTGGAATGTGGCGCCCGGGTGCCACGCACCCCTTGCACCCCCCGGGTTGGCGCGGCCCTGAGTGTAATCCCGATAAAATTGAGGAATACACGAATTACGCTTGTCGCATTATTTAGCGTATGACAGTCGGCACTTTACTGTTACTTGTTAGTTTCTTATATAAAAAAAAAATCAGTAACTACGCAGCGTATTATTTCTCTATAATTATCATTTATATTCACTGGTAAGCGTTAAATTCAGTTCCGATCGAGTCGATAAAGGCAACTTTCCTTCCTGTGCGAAGGAAAACCTGACCGTCTTTGCGGTTATTCCATTCGCAACTGAATTGAGGCAATTATAATAAAGTTAAATTTAGCCAAATAGTAAAGAAAAGTTTGTAGAGGACGATCACAATTTCAAGAGATCAGTTTCCGGTACCTATATATTTAAAACATTTTGATCGATGATAATAAATGGTTAGTAGATGTACATGCTATATACAAGTAACGAGTTTATGCTTTGTTTTAGTGGATATGTTGCCTCATTTATTGTTACATTCTTAGTTTTGAAACGGGGTTTTTAATGCAGATAAATAATAAAATCACAATTGTTTTACAGTCAATATTTATTAAACACTAAATATAACAAGAGTCAAAATCGATTTACGCGTTATAGTAGGGTCCACGGAGGCTCAAATTGTGATTTTCGTTTGCACTTTCAGATTAAAAGCTAAAACCAATTTTAGATGATTCCCCACCCTTAGAACTATCAAAATCCCGAAGGCGTCAAAAAAAGTCCTGTACGGGGTGGCTGTAGGGGGTGAAATGTGAAAATTACCCTAAAAATGATTTTTGGATATTTGGAACTAGAAAAACAGCTGAATAGTTACACATAAAAACCATTTACCTCAGAACACTGGAAATATAAAAAAAAATTATTGATTATTCCATAAAGCACGTTGTTAAATGGGAGAGCTTAACACTTAAAGCGCTCTGGTGAAAAGTGTCTAAATATTTTAGTCATGCTCTACATCTAACCTACCTATACTACTATAACATTTTTATATGTGATCCAATTAAAAAATACCCTTTAATAACATTGTAGAACAGAGTTTCCCGAGTCTGTAGGATATTTCACTTTTTCATTTGGATGATTTGCAATTTTTTTACGAATTTTTATTCGAGCGCGCGCATGGGCCTGGCTAAGGTCGAATGACGCTTATTTCTCTTTTGTGCAAAGATTAGGTCTGTTCTTGCAGAAGTTTCTGATGGTTGAAAACGGTTTTTTACTTTTTTACATGGGGACAGTGCATTTTTTAATGTCTTATCAGTTTAACGTCTGTGAACAGTTTTGTTGGGAGATTGTTTTTGACACTTTCTGACCATTCCGGACTGCTTGTATTGCAAGAACAGATCTATTAAAATTAAGTATATAATTGTTGAAATAGTATATGAAAAACTAACAGGTACCACAAGTATTTAGGTATAGGTATATTCTCCTCGGTGACTCAGGCGGCGGTAACATTGGATGCAAATTCTAAAAATGATTTTATTTCAAAATAAAGACGTTGGTACTTGGGTTGCCGATTAGGTACTTCTTAAGGAAAAATCAGAATGCAGATCAGTTTGGCCAATCGTTTACAGAAATTAAAGAAAACGATCCAAAATGCTTCGATTTTAATAAATTATTATTTTAATACATCAATTTTGTTACTTATATTAATCGGTTCTGTAATAATTTTAAAGAAACAAATAAAAAATATTATAAGTGATTTTTCTTTGCAACTTTCCTCCATATTTTTTTATTTAAGTCTCTATTATGATACCGTTTAGGTACTTTTTTGTTCCGCAAAGACCTTCTTTCCTGTATTAAAGTTATAAACTAAAAGAATTGGGATTGTGGGATATACAGATTGTAGTTTATTTAATTATATTTATATGATTATAACACATAAACATTTTGTTAAATAAATAAAAATCATTAATTTAGTTAACTAAATTTGACCTAAATGAAATCTAATTTCACCTAACTATAATATTGCCTCATTTATCTGTGTTTCTGATAAAATTTTGATTTTACTTCAGTTACATATTGTTTAAATACCTCATTACATTTTAGACCTCGTTATACTATATGTATAGTGCTTGACTAAATTATATAGTGACCTCTACAGCCACTCATAAGTAGTACCAGAGCGCTATTACTCTTCACTATATAAACTAATCTTTACCCGATAAAATTATTGCGTATAGAAATGAAAAGTGCTGGGAAAGCCAAATAACGGGCTGACCGTTCTATCACTGTTCTACCCTATGAACAGTGTTATTCATGTGCAATGTGATTGAAGTATTTAAAAAAATAAACAACGTGCTTGGCTAATATTGAAAGATCAAGATCAAAAACTGGAGCACGCCCACCTACATGTTGACAACTTCTGCTTGACGATTAATTGCGATGTAATTTTTTATTTGTTGTTTTGATTATTTGTTTATTTTGCAAGTGCAGGAACTATTGGACTTTCTGGTATTCGTAAAAGACCTAATTTAATAATAATAATAATAATAATAATAATAATAATAATAATAATAATAATATCTCTACCTCTCCTTCTAATCACAAGGATTAGCCCGAAAGTCTGAGACTTGTGTGGGAGAGGGGGCGACATATTATTATTTCGCGGGGCACATTTGCGCCTCAGGAACGACTTTCGTTGGTAGGCCCTAACCACCATTCAGTGGTGGAATGAGGGAAACCTGGAAACCCTTAGTTAGGCCTAAGTATGTAAATAAATATTTTAGTTGTTTTTTTTAATTTGGCTCTATCTTACCAGACGCGCCTATGGAATTGCGATCCCTTACCACTTCCTCAAACAACTTCATATGCTGTGAATAAGTCACTGTATAATTTTGGTCAAACATTATATAATTTATATTTTTATTTGCACAAACTTTTGATATGAATATAACTATTTGTATTCCTATACTTCCTTGCATGTGTTCTTTATAACAAGGCTCACAGCGAAAATTTGAAAATTTTTGATAAAATTTTCTAGATTCTAAATACAATAGAAATAAAACAGAATCTTAAGAGAAAACCAATGTATTTTGTCATCTACATAATAAACTTTTATACATTACACAACTGATAAATAAGTATGGATATAATAAAAATGACTAGTAGTTTCATAATATAAAGTTAAATTGTCAAATAATTTATACTATAAAATTCCAACAATTAATTAGCTGCTTAATATAGCGAAAAGATGACCAAATAAAAACATTTCAATATCATATTCTAATGCTAATTTGCAGTCAGGTATCAATTACGACTAGAAAATGTGATGATTGATGATTATACAAAATACTCCCTATATATAGGGCTACTCCATTTTTTAGAGTAAATCTTCTTTAGCCCCTTCCTCTGAGTGGAAACTCGTCACTTTCATTGTCACTTTCATTGTCACTTTCATTGTCACTTTCATTGTTACTTTCATTATCACTTTCATTGTCACTTTCATAGCCACTTTCATCGTCACTTTCATAGTCACTTTCATCATCACTTTCATCGTCACTTTCATCGTCACTTTCATCGTCACTATCATCTGACCATTCAGCTTGGTCATCGTCATCTAAAGGATCCTCAAGGAACCGGAGGAGACGATCATTTCTTTCATCGAATGAGCTAAAAAAAGATTAAAATTAGAGAATGTTTTAAATAAATATACGGAGTGATGCCTCAAACATAGCATGTCACTAACCGCATAATGGTTTTGATTTTATTTGACCTTATCAGTGCAGCATAAGAGAGCATGAGCATTGACAAGGGAAATTTAGTACAAGAAACTTGAACCTTGAAGTGTCCAAGTTCAACATAATAACTGAACTTCAGATAAATATTTGGTTCACAAAAGCTTCGGCCCTAACTGGGAGCTACATGTAAAAAACATTTAACTCTATTTGTAAGCCAGAAACAATCTCTAAATAAAAATGGTAAGTTTTATATAAACTTATAGAACTTAAGCTTCATATTAAGAGGTGGTGTATTTATTGTTCCTAGTATCCTAGTCGGTGTAATTATTTTTTATATGTAGCTGTCAGTGTAGAGTATATACTTATATAGGGTATATAGGTATGTACTTACAGGTTATGTTCCTGATCATCTCCACCCTCCTCTGCAACTATTAATTCATATTCCTTGGCAGCATACCTGTCCCAGTCTGACATCTAAAATAAATAATGAATTTTAAATATTTCAAAATTAATCCAGTCAAAAGCTGTAAATAAATAAATGACCGTAATTTACCTCTTGGCCGTCCATATCATGATCTCTCTGTGATGCAAATGGATCCCTACTTTCGTATTCTAAAATCTTTTCTAGATTAAAGAATGTATCATAGAATATTGGGGCCAAGCCACAATTTTTCAAATCACTTAGTGCTATTTTTTCAGGCGCTTTTGGATTTACCATATCTAGTATCTGGCATAGGCATTCCTAGAAAGAAAAAACATCAATGTGAATACTTTTTTATTAGTTGAACAACATTTTTGTATACTATTATATACTTTCAACCTTAGATCAAAAGGTTTTTTTACTACTTTAATTTATCATGTAGGTAGGTATTTATTTGTCACGAAAAATATGTTTTTTCAGGTCTGTTGAAATTGAGTAGTGAAAATTATATTCTACTACACCTGATTACTGTTTAGTTCGCTCTTGTGAATATTTTTCTCAATTTGTGAAATATTTGATTAAATAAATATAAATAATTTGATATCTAAAGGAAATTGTCTCTATTTGTGGTTGGAATTCCATTTTACTTTTATGACTAAAAAAACTGTGATAGATTTTTACCCGGGCTAAGACTTACTTAGCTACTTTTCCAGAATTTTAACAACTATATTTAAGTTATACTGAGGAACCAAAGCCTTAACCATAAAATTGGCTAAGGCTAAGTGTATTTTTCTTTGTTTTATCACCTTAAAAACTTACTTGGAAAGGCAACCCTTCAATTTCAATAGCCTCCATTCTATGCATCTGTTCGTCATAGAAACATTCTAATTCGTACATGGATAGATATCCGTCGCCATCAAGATCCATACAACGGAACCAATATTCGATGGCAGTGGGATGCAGCTTGTCTTCTTCACTTAGAAGAAACCATACAAAATCAGTATAAGACATCTTGTCTTCGTGCTGCTTCTTATGGCCTCGAGTCACACAGCCGCTGAATATGCGGTCTATAATCAGCGAAGATAAACCTGGAGAAATAACAATTGATGTAAATAATTACTTACAGTGTGTAGCATTTTTTGTACCAAGAAAATAAGTACAAAAGTAAGTATAAAATTCTTACCTTGGTCATTATGTCTAGTCAAATCTTGCTTATCAATGAACAAATCATGATCCCTATCCAATTCCCAGAATTTACGATAAATAACATAAAAATGTTCGTAACTAAAATACTGAGTAATTTGGTTAATATCTTCTTCTTCTTCGAGTAATTGGATAATCCTGAGCAGATTTGATCTCCTGAGTTCTGGTACTGTAATCTTTCCTGACCAAAATCTGAAACAAATGCCCCTTTGTAATCTGATTGAATTTTTTAGCAGTATAGTGTACAATTTAACATTTTTAAAATAGATAATATTTCTACTTTCAAAGAATAAAATAAATTATTACCTGTTAACACAATAGTATATTCGTGCTATAACTGTGTCAACATAACGTGACTGAAATTCTGTGTCGTGTTTCAAGAAAGTCAGGCCGGGGTGGGTTTCTACCACATCCTGGACTAAAGGAATGAAGTCTTCTGGAGCCAGCCAAGTCCGCTGGCCCCTTGTCAATATGTAAACGAAACGGGATGCAGCGTCGTGACTCTGTTGCACCATTCTGGAAAAAAATGGAAGTGTCACTCACGGCATAACTCAATTACTAAATAATAAATATACAAATGATACAGTCTAGTATTTACTTGACATGGTCTATGATATGACTTTAATTTATTTTGAGTAACTCTGTAGCAAGTAAGTTCGAATGAATTAATTTTTTGAAGGATACTTCTAAAGATTTTTATAAAATTTAAAAAGACATACACGTCCATAAACATTTAATACAACAGTATAATTTCTAAACTACAATTTCTCAATTTATTTTTAACAACTAATGATACAAAACTTTTTTTTTAATTTTTTCCGTAGATGTTGATATATTATATTGTTTGGCAACAGTTTAGTTTGAAAAACAATAATTTAGCCGATTACTGATTAATGGAAAATATATTATTAAGTCAGCCATCAACAACAGTGGTCCTACAAAAATTGTTACAAATCTATACTCACCCTTGCCAAAAAGTTATAAACTCTTCCATTGTACAGTTTCCCTTATCTGCACACACTGCTAAATAAAGAGGAGTCTTCCAGTACAGAGGCAATTGGCATGCTTCAGTGATTAGCTCAAAATCGAATTTCCTGGATGCTCTCTCGCCGATTTCGAAGAATGCGGCACCAATCTATAAAACCAAATAAAAATTAACATAATATGTCGAATATATGAGATTTTGGGCACTATTAGCACAAGGCACACTGCTACTAATAATAACCTTGTTTATATAGATAATATACACGATGATAATAGCAGTGAACATTGAATTTGAATTAATATTCAAATTGCCCCAAATTTTACCCTCCAACTCTGCTTGTGCGACATATAGATACATATATTAGTCATAACTCCTGCTTCTATATTATTGTTCTATTAGGTTACTACTGTTCTACTCATCCTTACCTTTGCCCTGATAATGTCCAGTTGTCCTGGAGGTCCTGGCTTGCCCGTTGGAAAGTGGAACCTTGGTATGTCTACGTTCCTGTGGGCCCTCCCAGGCCTCTGCAACGTCGTTTGCTGCAGCGAGGGGTGTTTTGGGAGGGGCTGAAGGGCACAAGATAAAATTACCATTTCGTTAAATCTGAGATAATATCAGCCACTCAGATATAGGTACACACTACACAATATTTAACAAGTTCGCGTCGCAACTTCTGTGTAACTAACAAGTATTAAATTGTCGGGTTGCGTGGTGCTGAAGAAAACTAGCGGTCTGAATATCAAGTGTATCACTCGGAATGAATTCAGGTACTACCTCCTAGAGATGCCCTATAATCCTTTTATAGGTCACTCCCTCTTTCTTTACCTGTGTGATTAGGTTTTAAATATGCGATTATCCCCCTGTTTGCTAATTTAACTAGAAATAACATAAAACCTTCAGGCACAAACCTATATAATTATAATTCAGATTGTCGGACAAGTGTAAGTAAAATAAAAAAATAATTTTAAATACTAAATTACATTATCCCTTAGAATAATTTGGAAAATCCAAATTGTTTATTATTTACAATATTTAAAGTTGGCTAACTCTAGAAAATACGGTAGGTATAAAGATTATTCTAAATATGTTTACTGCACTAAAAGTATTATGTAGCAAATTCCGTACAATTATTATTAATTGTAGTTATTGTTCGTTTCAACTTTAATCACTGTGCACCATGGTACGCAGAGTATGAAAGGTTTGGATACCATTACCTTTTGAAATCCTACACCAAATCCAAATTAGATAAAGTTAAGCTCGTGCTTTAAATATTCGATATGGATAATCTTAATATAACCGGTCAATTTTTTAATCTGAAACTTTCCAATATCTCGAAAAATAAGCACTCTACGAAAAAAACCTACAACCAAAATTTAATCATGTAGCGGGGGAAATGCCATAGTAGGTACTAAAATTAGTCGACTTCCCCCCTCCCTGTAGGTGGGCGGGTGGTAACTTTGAAATTTTAAATAGGAACCTATATTGTTTATTGCAGTTTCGGATTCTACTGTTAAACATTTTTAAAAATACGTATGATTAGCCGTAGAATCCAAAACAAATGAAACAACATTGTAACGTTTTTTACAATAACTGCGTATTTCTGTCATTCTGTTTATTGTTTGGTGCCATGGATTTGGATAAGGAATGAATTGTTAGTGTGTGTTTTTGAATATATTTACAATTATATGCATAGTGAAACTGGCAGAAATTATTAAACGTTTTAAACAAATTAAAGCACACCTACTAACGAAACTAAAAAGGGCTGAATCAAAAACATTTTGTTTAAAACGGCTTTACAACGACTTAACATGATTTTTCGTTTTGAAGTAGGTTCCAATGTGTGTTCATTGATATAAAAGGGGTAGAGAAAACTGCTTCTGACCAAGTTATTCAAAAGCGTTTTGAATAAATCCGTTTTCGCTTTATTTAAGTATCAGCACAAGTTATATAGGTATCTCTATACTATCAGTGTGCAGGCAGCCCTAGAGCTTGCTGTAAATCCTATTGTTATTCAGCATATTCAGTAGTGATTGAAAATCCATCAGAACTGTTGTTGGTTGTGTGTATTTTCTCGTGGATCATTAAACAATCTTCAAAATTCTCGCTTCTTTAAAAATTTCGTTATTTTATAGGAATGAGAGGGTGGAAGCGGTACTTTTATTATAATTTTAAGTGGAATTTAGTAGCTACTGCTTTACCGTTAAGCATTGAACTTTGTAGATTGTAGTAAAGGTTACAATTTATTGTTACCCGGAACTAACCCTTATGTGTACGCCTTATTTTCCACAGTGCTATTAATTTTAGGAAAAAATGTGTAGAGACATTTTTTATAGAGAATTTTATAAGAATTAATTTTGTATACAGGGTTTCTCACGTAACCCGTTCATTAGAATATTTCAGAGACTACTACGATCAGCTGTAAACGAGTCTAAATTATTTCTAACAGTACTCTACTCTAACAGTATTCTAACTAGATAATACGTTTAGTTAGAGTCTAACTGCCTCCCCTGTAACTGATTGAAAAGTATCTGTACTCTATACCTACCGTCTGGTCGACGGGGCAGCGCCCATTCAATGACGTAACAGAACGCATTAGAAAAGACGCGCTGGAAAAATAGAAGCTGTGTATCCTTTTCTTGCGCATGCAAATAGAAAAGAAAAAAGAACAGGCACACAGCGGCCGTGCCCAGCCCAGTGGACACACGGATTACACAGACGGTGAAGCGTGAAGCGGTCTAGATCCTAGACGGATATCTATGCACCAAATGATTCAATATTCATGATGAAAAATTAATAACAAAATCCACCAAATTATAATAATTATAAAAGTTTATAAAATATCATAACATTCACAAGTCTTATGTGCTTAAGCATAGGGCACGTGCCCTTGTGCCCATTATGACTAGCCGCCACTGTATCGGCAGCAATTAATAGCATCACCAGAAGATGCCAATTATGTATTGACAATGACGGTAGTCATTTTGAACAGTTTTTGTAAAAAAAACCTGTAAAATCTGTTAAATATGTGTTAAACGTGTAATGATATGTTATTTTTATGTTGGTTTTCAATACATTTGATTTAGACGATTTTTATTTTTTTACTCGAAAATGTTGCGTCATACGAAAAAAAGCCAAGAGTACTTTTTTCTTTTAAATTGAATAAGGATTGCAGATATAATTTTTATTTTGAGATAAACCAGTGGCGTATCTGTTTTTTCATTAAAAATATCGCAATCGGTACCCGTACGCACGCCACTGGTGGAAATAAAAATATTATTATTACATGAAAAAACGAACCTAAATTACCTCTCTACACGTGCCAAATTTTATTTAAATATCTCAATTGATTATAAAGATATTAATAAAATTCGAATTTTTTTCTTAAACTTTAACACCCTGTAACTTTGTAACGAAGCATTTTTCGCACATAGTTTATTAACCAAACTCACGTTATTTGTCGATTATCTATCGATTCTGAAATTTATGCAGGTAAAAGTTGGACCACCCTGTATAAAAAAAAATCAGTAAGTACGCCGCATATTATTTCACTACAATTATCATTTATTTTCACTGGCAAGGGTTAAATTCAGTTCCGATCGAGTCGATAAAGGCAAACTTTCCTTCCTGTGCGAAGGAAAACCTGACCGTCTTTGCGTTTATTCGATTCGCAACTGTATTGAGGCAATTATAATAAAGTTAAATTTAGCCAAATATTAAAGAAAAGTTTGTAGAGGACGATCACAATTTCAAGAGATCAGTTTCCGGTACCTAAATATATAAAACATATTGATCCATGATAATAAGATATGGTTAGTAGATGTATGTACAGGGTGGGCCGTATAAGAGTGCGTATCCCTTTATCTCAGAAACTATGTGAGATAGAAAAAAAAGTTTTATATAAATGTTGTTTGCGTTAAAGATGTCGGTATTTTTTTAATATAGTTATATTTGTAGCTCTTCAATATACAGGGTGATGAACTAAACTTATCTTTTTGTAAATGGAACACCCTGTATATTATTACATTTTTGAAAAGCTCTTCAAAAGACTTGTTCAACGATATATAATATGATGGGTCTGTAGTCCACCGTTTCGGAGCTATTGAGAATTATCTTCAGGAAATAGCCAATATTAAAATCGTGCTAGGAAAGTTAATAATTAAGTTTTTGAGCATTAACTTGCGCCAAGAGAATTCTAATTTTATTTACTTTATTATGTAATTACTCAATATTCAGTTTAAAAAAAATTTTTACCGTGTTGCCACATTTCGAAAACCATAAATTTTCACGATTTTTTCAAATGAAACACCCTGTATATTATTACATTTCTCGAAAGCCATTCTATCGACAAATTTAGAGATATATGATATGATGGGTTTGGGACATCGTTTCTGAATGATTATCCTCAGAATATGGGATTTTAATACTGGCTATTTCCCGAAGATAATACTCAATAACTCCGAAACGGTGAGCATCAGACCTATCATATTATATATCATTGAAATAGTCTTTAGAAGGGCTTTCTGAAAATATAATAATATATAGGGTGTGGCATTTAAAAAAAGTATTATCTTCGGGAAATAGCCAGTACCTATTAAAATCCCATATTCTGAGGATAATCATTCAGAAACGATGTCCCAAACCCATCATATCATATATCTCTAAATTTGTCGATAGAAGGACTTTCTAGAAATGTAATAATATACAGGGTGTTTCATTTGAAAAAATCGTGAAAATTTATGGTTTTCGAAATGTGGCAACACGGTAAAAATTTTTTTTAAACTGAGTATTGAGTAATTACATAATAAAGTAAATAAAATTAGAATTCTCTTGGCGCAAGTTAATGCTCAAAACCTTAATTATTAACTTTCCTAGCACGATTTTAATATTGGCTATTTCCTGAAGATAATTCTCAATAGCTCCGAAACGGTGGACTACAGACCCATCATATTATATATCGTTGAACAAGTCTTTTGAAGAGCTTTTCAAAAATGTAATAATATACAGGGTGTTCCATTTAAAAAAAGATAAGTTTAGTTCATCACCCTGTATATTGAAGAGCTACAAATATAACTATATTAAAAAAATACCGACATCTTTAACGCAAACAATATTTATATAAAACTTTTTTTTCTATCTCACATAGTTTCTGAGATAAGGGGATACGCACTCTTATACGGCCCACCCTGTACATGCTATATACAAGTAACGATTTTGTGCTTTGTTTTAGTGGATATGTTGCCTCATTTATTGCCTCATTCTTAGTTTTGAAACGGGTTTTTTTAATGCAGATAAATAATAAAATCACAAATGTTTTACAGTCAATATTTATTAAACACTGAATATAACAAGAGTCAAAATCGATTTACGCACACTACAGATATTTATTACATTATTACACGCATTTATATTCACAAGTTAAATTTTTATATTAGTTAGTAGTTTATATTAGTTGGTTTAACTATTCGACAGACGCAGACATAGATATAGATAACAAAAGAAAACAGATACAGACGCAGATACAAATAACTGCCTAAAGATCCCGTGTGTGTATTTAGGTTATATAGGTATATTCTCCTCGATGACTCAGGCGGCGGTAACATTGGATGCAAATTCTAAAAATGTTTTTATTTCAAAATAAAAACGTAGGTACTTGGGTTGACAATTAGGTACTTCTTAAGGCGAAATCAGAATGCGGATGAATTGTTTACAGAATTTAAAGAAAACGATCCAAAATGCTTCGATTTTAATAAATTATTATTTTAATACATCAATTTTGTTACTTATATTAATCGGTTCTGTAATAACTTAAAATAAACAAATAAAAAATATTATTTCTCCCTGCAACTTTCCTCCATATTTTTTTATTTAAGTCCATCTTCGACTCTTCCACTCCGCACGAATACTAACGAAAAAAACAAAATAGGTTTGGTCGCATCAGAACATCGTCCGAATTCGTACGAAATCTTAACAAATGTTCTTATGCACTGTAACCCATGATATAATAAGTACAAGGTATGATATTCGTGAGTACGAAAATGCGTCCGCTGTGCGCATTACGTCACCGAGAGCGCAGAATGATCGCTAAATACAAATGTTATATACGATTTCAATGGAAACATTATCAAAACTTTCATATAATTGGCACAAAACAGTGTCCCGAATAGAGAAATATTGGGAAATTTAACCAGTGTCCTTAAATGTGTTCTTTAATAACCATAAGCACAGATTAGATATACTCCATTATGGTAGGTATCTATCATATACAAAATACCCTGGTAAACCCTAGTGGTTTAAAATTGGCTCTTTTAATTTCTTACCTACTTCAATAATAATAACTGTTATCGGTGATTATTGCAATTTTTATTATAAGTAATTAGTTATTCTGATTCGTGTGTAAAATGATTAGTACTTAAATATAGGATAAACGCTTTATAAACATAGGATGTGGAGAACAAAAGTTAACTTTAATACATATATTTCGCCGTTCGCCTTACGCCTACGACTAAAAGCGAAAATTGTTCCTTACTCTCGGTTAAGATTCTAAATTGACTGTATTATTAAATGTATTCATTTTTTTTAATTATTCAAAAATTTTAAATGTTTCTCATTTTTTTTTTATTTAATGACCACATTACAGAACCATATCTATTACAGGTTATATAATTTATTACAGGCTTTAAATTTCTCTCATAATCATCATCGGTGAAGTGCTTGGAACATATTCTGGCAGTACCTATATGTACATTAAACTTCTCTGCTCGACAGCAAGCTACCACCCATAGTTTCTTTATTACTTTATCCCGTGGAAACGTGAAAAACCTTGTAACATAATAGATAATGCAATGTTTACATTGTCTAAATATCGTAGCAATATAATTACCTAATATTATTTAAATTATTGGGTTCTTGGTTGCGATTGTCACTATTACACAAGCACACAGCACAACGCATTTTTATTGCGCTTTTAGTTTACGTGTTAATATAAAATTAACTTTAACTATACTCTCATATGATTATAATTAGTATACACTAGAATTATACAAATACTCTGCCAAAAAAATGTAAAAAAACTTTCTGTAAAAACCACGAAACTTTCACACCTTTACATATGTAAACACTGTAAAATGTCAAATTTGCGCTCTCGGTGACGACACGGATGTGGGAGGGATATGCGCAATATCATACCTTCCTTTATTGTATCATGACTGTAACCGCCAACATAAAGAAGCATTTGTTTGTTTACTTCAGACCAGTCCTTAAGAATTCGTACAAATTCGTTCGAATAAAATTTCGTACGAATCCTCATCCAATGTAACCGCCGCCTCACGCATATTCGAGAAAGGGGCCGTTGGATCTCGAACACACCTGAAACGTCGATTGGCGGCCGGGAAGACCTTCGTCATTCATACTGGGCATCGTTCGCGATGCTTCACGGCAATTTGCTCTAGGTCTCGAAAGGGCTTCCGTAACAATAATTATGGGTTGGTTTCATTTTATCATTTTAGAAAAATTGGAAATTTTAGAAGACACCATGTTTTCATGAAAGCTGTTCGTTCGCTTTAGAATATATCATAGGGGTAATATTATTTAAAGTAGGTATGTTTTATTTGTTTGAGTATCATTTAGGCCATTTTAAGCATAATAAATTGATATAAACATATTCCAATAATGTATACTTAATATGTATTTGGTGCTTTTGAAAAGCTTTCATTAAAACCTACCTTTATAATTTTTTTTATTATTATTTTGATGAAGTTTCGGTAATAATTAAAATTAAGTTAGTGCTAAAATTAAATGTTATGTTATTTACCCATGATGTATTGGTAAATTACATAAAACCAGATACCCCATTACATTGGTAGACTTTTCAAAGACTATGGCAGAGAGACTAAATAAGTCAAGATATTACATTTCAAGAAGATTATTCATCGAAGGTATGATGAGAATTTTTACTAATTGTAAAATTTGCAACTAAAACTGAAACAGAATATTAGGTATAAATGTGAAAAACATTTACAGCAGTATTTTCAAACGAAGATAAAAGAATTGGGATTGTGGGATAAATAGATTGTAGATTATTTAATTATATTTATATGATTGTAACACACAAACATTTTATTAAATAAATAAAAATCATTAATTTAGTTAACTAAATTTGACCTAAATGAAATCTAATTTCACCTAACTATAATATTGCCTCGTTTATCTGTGTTTCTGATAACATTTTAATTTTACTTCAGTTACATATTGTTTAAATAGCTCTTTATACTATAGTGCTTGACCAAATTAAGTATATAGTGACCTCCAGAGCCACTCATAAGTAGTACCAGAGCGCTATATACTCTTCACTATATAAACTAATCTTTACCCGATAAAATTATTGCGTATAGAAATGAAATGTGCTGGGGAAGCCAAATAACTGGCTGATCGTTTTATCACTGTTCTACCATATGAACAGTGCTATTCATGTGCAACGTGATTGGCTAATATTAAAAAATCAAGATAAAAACTGGAGCACGCCCACCTACATGTTGACAACTTCTGCTTGACGATTAATTGCGATGTAATTTATTACGTTTTTGCTTTTGTTTATTTTGCAAGTGCGGGAACTATTGAACTTTCTGGTATTCGTAAAAGACCTAATTTGACCCAAGTAGTTACATAAATATTTTAGTTGTTTTTTTTAATTTGGGTCTATCTTACCAGACGCGTCTATGGAATTGCGATCCCTTACCACTTCACCCACCAAACAACTTCATTTATGCTGTGAATGAGTCACTGTATAATTTTGGTCAAACATTATATAATTTGCATGTGTTCCTTATAACTAGGATCATAGTGTAAAAAATTTTAAAATTTTTGATAAAATTTTCTAGATTCTAAATGCAATAGAAATAAAACAGAATGCTTAAGAGAAAACCAATGTATTTTGTCACCTACATAATAAACTTTTATACATTACACAACTGATAAATAAGTATGGATATAATAAAAGTGACTAGTAATTTTCATAATATAAAGTTAAATTGTTAATAATTAAATATAGTATACAATTCCAACAATTAATGACCAAAGATGACCAAATAAAAACATTTCAATATCAATATTTACATCATATTTACAGCATATTTACATCATATTTACATCATATTTACTTATATTCTAATGCTAAATTGCAGTCAGCTATCAATTACGACTAGAAAATGTGATGATTGATGATTATACAAAATACTCCCTATATTATAGCGCTACTGCATTTTTTAGAGTAAATCTTCTTTAGCCCCTTCCTCTGAGTGGAAACTCGTCACTTTCATTGTCACTTTCATTGTCACCTTCATTGTCACTTTCATTGTCAGTTTCATTGTCACTTTCATTGGCACTTTCATAGCCACTTTCATCGGTACTTTCATAGTCACTTTCATCGTCACTTTCATCTGACCATTCCCAATGGTCATCGTCATCTAAAGGATGCTCAAGGAACCGAAGGAGACGATCATTTCTTTCATCGAATGAGCTAAAAATAGATTAAAATTAGAGAATGTTTTAAATAAATACACCGAGTGATGCGTCAATCATAGCATGTTACTAACTGCAAAATGGTTTTGATTTTAGTACAAGAAACTTGAACTTTGAAGTGCAAGTTCAACATAGTAACTGAACTTCAGATAAATATTTGGTTTACAAAAGCATCGGCTCTAACTGGGAGCTACATGTAAAAAACATTTAACTCTATTTGTAATCCAGAAACAATCTAAATAAAAATGGTAAGTTTTATATAAACTTATGGAACTTAAGCTTCTATTTAGAGGTGGTGTATTGTTCCTAGTATCCTAGTCATCCTATCCTATTTTTTATATGTAGCTGTCAGTGTAGGGTATATACTTATATAGGGTACTTATATAGGTATGTACTTACAGGTTATGTTCCTGATCATCTCCTTCCTCCTCTGCAACTATTAATTCATATTCCTTGGCAGCATACCTGTCCCAGTCTGACATCTAAAACAAATAATGAATTTTAAATATTTCAAAATTAATCCAGTCAAAAGCTGTAAATAAATAAAATGACCGTAATTTACCTCTTGGCCGTCCATATCATTATCTCTCGGTGATGCAGGTGGATCCCTTCGTTCGTGGTCTAAACTCTTTTCTAGATTAAAGAATGTATCATAGAATATTGGGGCCAAGCTACAATTTTTCAAATCACTTAGTGCTATTTTTTCAGGAGCTTTTGGATTTACCATATCTAATATCTGGCATAGGCATTCCTAGAAAGAAAAAATATCAATGTAAATACTTTTTTATTAGTTGAACAAAATTTTTGTATACTATTATATACTTTCAAACTTAGATCAAAAGGTTTTTTTACTACTTTAATTTATCATGTAGGTAGGTATTTATTTGTCATGAAAAACATGTTTTTTCAAGTCTGTTGAAATTGAGCAGTGAAAATTATATTCTACCACACCTGATTACTGTTTCGTTCGCTCTTGTGAATATTTTTCCCAATTTGTGAAATATTTGATTAAATAAATAGAAATTATTTGATATCTAAAGTAAAATGTCTCTATTTGTGGTTGGAATTCCTTTTACTTTTATGACGAAAAAATCTGTGATAGATTTTTACCCGGGCTAAGACTTACTTTGCTACTTTTCCAGAATTTTAACAACTATATTTAAGTTATACTGAGGAACCAAAGCCTTGACCAATTTTATAGTGTATTTTTCTTTGTTTATATTATCACCTTAAAAACTTACTTGGAAAGGCAACCCTTCAATTTCAATAGCCTCCATTCTATGCATCTGTTCGTCATAGAAACATTCTAATTCGTACATGGATAGATATCCGTCGCCATCAAGATCCATACAACGGAACCAATATTCGATGGCAGTGGGATGCAGCTTGTCTTCTTCACTTAGAAGAAACCATACAAAATCAGTATAAGACATCTTGTCTTCGTGCTGCTTCTTATGGCCTCGAGTCACACACCCGCTGAATATGCGGTCTATAATCAGCGAAGATAAACCTGGAGAAATAACAATTGATGTAAATAATTACTTACAGTGTGTAGCATTTTTTGTACCAAGAAAATAAGTACAAAAGAAAGTATAAAATTCTTACCTTGATCATTATGTCTAGCCAAATCTTGCTTATCAATGAACAAATCATGATCCCTATCCAATTCCCAGAATTTACGATAAATAACATAAAAGTGTTCGTAACTAAAATACTGAGTAATTTTGTAAATATCTTCTTCTTCTTCGAGTAATTGGATAATCCTGAGCAGATTTGATCTCCTGAGTTCTGGTACTGTAATCTTTCCTGACCAAGATCTGAAACAAATGCCCCTTTGTAATCTGATTGAATTTTTTAGCGGTAAGTATAGTGTACAATTTTACATTTTTAAAATAGATAATACTTCTACTTTTAAAAAATAAAATAAATTATTACCTGTTAACACAATAGTATATTCGTGCTATAACTGTGTCAATATAACGTGACTGAAATTCTGTGTCGTGTTTCAAGAAAGTCAGGCCGGGGTGGGTTTCTACCACATCCTGGACTAAAGGAATGAAGTCTTCTGGAGCCAGCCAAGTCCGCTGGCCCCTTGTCAATATGTAAACGAAACGGGCTGCAGCGTCGTGACTCTGCTGCACCATTCTGGAAAATAATGGAAGTGTCACTCACGGCATAACTCAATTACTAAATAATAAATATACAAATGATACAGTCTGGTATTTACTTGACATGATTTATGAGATGACTTTAATTTATTTTGAGTAAGTTTGAATGAATTAATTTTTCGACATTTTTTGAAGGCTACTTCTAAAGATTTTTATCAAATTTAAAAAAACATACACGTCCATATACATTTAATCCAACACTTTAATTTCTAAACTATAATTTCTCAATTTATTTTTAACAACTAATGATACAAAACTTTTTTTTTTAATTTTTTCCTTAGATGTTGATATATTATATTGTTTGGCAACAGTTTAGTTTGAAAAACAATAATTTAGCCGGTTACCGATTAAAGGAAAATATTATTAAGTCAGCAATCAACAACAGTGGTCCTACAAAAATTGTTACAAATCTGTACTCACCCTTGCCAAAAAGTCATAAACTCTTCCATTGTACAGTTTCCCTTATCTGCACACACTGCTAAATAAAGAGGAGTCTTCCAGTACAGAGGCAATTGGCATGCTTCAGTGATTAGCTCAAAATCGAATTCCCTGGATGCTCTCTCGCCGATTTCGAAGAATGCGGCACCAATCTATAAAACCAAATAGAAATTAACATAATATGTCGAATGTATGAGATTTTGGGCACTATTAGCACAAGGCACACTGCTACTAATAATAACCTTGTTTATATAGATAATATACACGATGATAATAGCAGTGAACATTGAATTTGAATGAATATTCAAATTGCCCCAAATTTTACCCTCCAACTCTGCTTGTGCGACATATAGATACATATATTAGTCATAACTCCTGCTTCTATATTATTGTTCTATTAGTTTACTACAGTTCTACTCATCCTTACCTTTGCCCTGATAATGTCCAGTTGTCCTGGAGGTCCTGGCTTGCCCGTTGGAAAGTGGAACTTTGGTATGTCTACGTTCCTGTGGGCCCTCCCGGGCCTCTGCAACGTCGTTTGCTGCAGCGAGGGATGTTTTGGGAGGGGCTGAAGGGCACAAGATAAAATTACCATTTTGTTAATAATGTAGTAATCTGGGATAATATCAGCCACTCAGATATAGGTACACACTACACAATATTTAACAAGTTCGCGTCGCAATTTCTGTATAACTAACAAGTATTAAATTGTCGGGTTGCGTGGTGCTGAAGAAAACTAGCGGTCTGAATATCAAGTGTATCACTCGGAATAAATTCAGGTACTACCTCCTGGAGATGCCCTGTAACCCTTTTATAGGTCACCCCCTCTTTCTTTACCTGTGTGATTAGGTTTTAAATATGCGATTATCCCCGTCTTTGCTAATTTAACTAGAAATAACATAAAAGCTTCAGGCACAAACCTATATAATTATAATTCAGATTGTCGGACAGGTGTAATATAAAAAAATAATTTTAAATACTAAATTACATTATCCCTTAGAATAATTAGGAAAATCCAAATTGTTTATTATTTACAATATTTAAAGTTGGCTAACTCTAGAAAATACGGTAGGTATAAAGATTATTCTAAATATGTTTACTGCACTAAAAGTATTATGTAGCAAATTCCCTACAATTATTATTAATTGTAGTTATTGTTCGTTTCAACTTTAATCACTGTGCACCATGGTACGCAGAGTATGAAAGGTTTGGATACCATTACCTTTTGAAATCCTACACCAAATTAGATAATGCTAATAATTAAGCTCGTGCTTTAAATATTCGATATGGATAATCTTAATATAACCGGTGAATTTTTTAACCTGAAATTTACCAATGTCTCGAAAAATAAGAACTCTACAAAATACCAACAACAAGTATTTTAATTAGGTATTTAGCTCGGGAGAACTGCAATAGTAGGTAATAAAATTAGTCCACCTCCCTCCCCTACTGTAGGTGGGGTGTGTGGTAACTTTGAAATTTTAAATAGGAACCTATATTTTTTGTTGCAGATTCGGTTTCTACGGTTAAAATTTTTTAAAAATACGTAGGATTAGCCGTAGAATCCAAAACAAATGAAAAAACATTGTTGTCAAATCGTTTTCTACAATAACTGCGTTTTTCTGTCATTCGTTTGGTAGTTTGGTGCCATGGATTCGGAAAAGGAAGAAATTAACGGTGTGTGTTTTTGAATATATTTACAAATATAGTGAAACTGACTTTATTTATTTATTTATTTGATTACAATGCCCAACGGGCACAAGCCCAATTAAAGGATAAGGTTAGTAGGTACTTAAATGAAATGGATATAAAAAAATGCATACTTATCATAAAGAAGTGATATAAAACCAACTGATAACTTAAACGCTACAGTTACAAAACTATTCGACCACCATTTCTATTTAAAAAAATATTCCTATTGCGCGCCCAGCTGTCACTTTGACATTCGGAGCTGTCATTGATGTGTCAAAAAATGCAGAATTCAGTCATATATTATGGTTTCAAATTTCATCACAATATACCCAGCGGTTCAAAATTAGAGGAGAGGGGCGGACTTTATGTCCTCACGGTATATACGTCTCCGTAATCGATTCCTGTAATTAGTTTCTCTAGTCCGGGTCAAAAAGCTGTTTCACGGTAACTTGGAGGCTAAGTATTAATACACCGCCGCTTCCACCCTAGGGTCGGACAAGTTATATTGGTGGTGAAAATCAATTATGGAATAACAGTGGGTACCTTTACACGTGTTTAAAACCATTTTTTTAAATCAGATATGGGGGGATAACCTCAATCAAATCGATTCTAGTGATACTACGACAGTTTATAGATTTAAGCGATATCTGTAGGTGTCGACCTGTTTTTGAATAAAACAGGTGTCAGTGTTTGCGCTTCTAACATAGAGATTCTTCGAACGTTTTACGTAAATACATTTGTAGAACAAAACCGCCTATATGCAAAACTTTTTGTTGGATGAAAGAACGTTTTAAACAAATTAAAACATACCTACTAACGAAACGAAAAGGAGCTGAATCAAAAACATTTTGTTTAAAACGGCTTTACGACGACTTAACCTCATTTTTCGATTTGAAGTAGGTACCAATGCGTGTTCATTGATATAAAAAGGGTAAAGAAAACTGCTTCTAACCAAATTATTCAAAAACGTTTTGAATAAATCCGTTTTCGCTTTATCTAAGTATCAGCACAAGTTATATAGGTATCTCTACACTATCAGTGTGCAGGCAGCCCTAGAGCTTGCTGTAAATCCTATTGTTATTCAGCATATTCAGTAGTGATTGAAAATCTACCAGAACTGTTGTTGGGTGTGTGTATTTCCTCGTGGATCATTAAACAATATACCTACAATATTCTCGCTTCTTTAAAAATTTCGTTATTTTATAAGGTCGAGAGGGTGGAAGCGGCACTTTTATTATAATTTTAAGTGGAATTTAGTAGCTACTGGCATTGATTTATTTTTATGTCCTTTAGTGCGGTCGCTTATCCTAAATCTAGTCTTGCATTAGCGCCCGCGGACACCCGTGGTGAATCGTGTAATGTCCGGTATATGGAGGTGTCCGATACTTAGTGTGTGAGGAAAAAAATTTTTTTTTAAATTTAATATATATGTATATTATATTATTTGGCATTGCACTAAAAATATACATATAATTTTTATTATAAAATAGAAGAAAAAAACCTAAATGGCTATGGGAGCAAAGAAGAATACGTAATATGTACATATATACATACATACATACATACATACACAGGGGCGGATGGGCCGGCTGGGAGTTCGGGAGAATTCCCGAAGGGCCGGTAGCCTTTGGGGCCGGTCCGACCCACTGCGATTGGCGATTCAAATTATATTAAATTCTTTTTATATTAAATTCTTATTTGTAATTTACTTTTATTCTATTTAGGTACATATTTTTGGTTATATTATCCATATTTTCGAATTTTGGTTAGTTTTTTAGTGAAATAGGGTGGTTTCTCTTATGTTTGTGATCTGAACTAAAGTTAGTTTTAGATTTTTTTATTTTTTTACAAATGTTTTACCAAAGAATTATCAGTGGGTTATTTTGTTTGTGATATTTTAATCTTGTTTTGGTGTTACATATTTGAGTTTGTAGTTTTTTAAGAAAGTTTTCTTGTTGCAATGTCTAGTTAATGCAATAACATATTGTTTATTTTTGAAAAAATATAATTTTGTTTTATATGTTGACATTTTATATTTGTTTTTTGTTTTATACAGTGTGGTCCATTAAGAACCAGGACACCCTTCAAAGAAATTTTGGGTAAGTGCGATTCCAATGAATTTTTTTATGTATGTATTAGCCTTCTAGATGTACTGGTTGTACCTATTACGATGGTCCAGCTGCTAATCCTCAGCCTACTAGGATTTTTTTTTCAATTAATTTTTTTTAAATTACTTTAGGCATTTAGGGATATAAAGGACTACTGTAAAGTGTTGTTTTAACGTTATTATTAATTTGTGAAGTAAGTAAAGGAACAATATTGTAGATTAACAATAATTATTAGTGTCCAATGCCTGCTATATCTTTTAAACGAAACCCAAATACAATAAACTTTAAACATTTAAGGATCTATAAAAGAATTATTCTTCGATACAAATTGAAGAAATTTGGGCCACAGGGGTTTTAAGTGATGCTGAAGAATGCCACGATGTCAATCTTTTAATAAAAAAATCCCTAAAGTAATTTTCGAAAAAATTGATTTAAAAAAAACGTAGTAGGCTGAGGATTAGCAGCTGGACCATCGTAATAGGTTCAACAAGTACATCTAGGAGTCTAATATGTATATATAAAAAAATTCATTGGAATTTCGCTTACCAAAAATTTTTTAGAAGGGTGTCCTGGTTTTTAATGGGCCACACTGTATTTGTAACTATTTGAGGTTGTATTTTCAGTATTTTTTTATTTGCGCTATTTAAGTTTTAAAAAATAATTGAACATTTATTTTTATCGGATAAAAAAATCTTCTATTATATTCAAAGTATGTATATTGAAACAAAAAACTTTTTTCCTATTATAGCAAAACGGGGCCAAGCCGGTACTGATTTTCCCGGGCCGGTTTACCCCACCCCATCCGCCCCTGTACATACATACATACGTACATACATATGTACATATTATAGATTCTTCATAAGTACATATAGGGTACTACATACTAATACATACACTAATCATAATCACTATTTGAAATATTCTATAATTGTTGTTTGTCTTGCTTTTTTAATTTTATTAGTAAATATTTCTAATTCGCATTCAATAACAATTTGAGAAATATTATAAGCAATGTTAAAATTATTAGATTTTAAAAAATACTTAATTCTCAAGTTATTTCAATTTTTTATGAGCTTCTGAAATATTTGAAATGCTTTAGTTAGAAGTTCCACTTCTTCATTTTCAGTTTCAATTTCATCACTAGTTTCAATTATTCCATCAATGCAGTTAATAATAGAGACATTTGAATGTCCAGTTATTAAATCATCAATGCATTATCTAAATGCATATTTAAAATGAATTGGTAGGAGATAATAGGTGGTATGAATAAAAACGAAGTACCTGCAACTACTACAAGTATTAGTCTATTCTACGTAGTACTTACTTCAAGTAGTAGCAGGTACTTCGTTTTTATTCATACCACTCATTCTTTAATTTATTGTTGTCGTGGTCAAATAAAATAGGGTAAAACTATTTGTTGGCAATTTCATGGTAATTACCACATAATTCCAAGAAGTTTACCTGAATTTTAAAAGAACCGCAATTGTGTAGTAAGTACCCATATACATATTTAGGCGACAATAACATTGCGTCGTAGCAGAGACTTATTATACGTCTCTGGTCGTAGGTATATTACGCTAGGACATCGACTATAGTACCCAAAAAAAAAGAAAGTAGGTTAAGTTTCCGGGTAAGCCCAAGAAAATTTTATTTTACACAGCTATAACAAATATCGGATCTTCGGTAAGTAAAGGAAAAAATCGGAAAATTCATTTTTTTAAAAAAACCAATATACCATTCGAAAGTACTTGAAAAGCAAGAAAATCTATAGCGCAAGAATTTTTTTGGCCTAGTGTTTGTAGGTGACGAGCAACCAATTGGGGTGCAAGCGTAAACTTACGCCAGCAATCACCATTTTTCTCAAGAACGGCACAAGTTACAATTTTTTTTGTGGCACAAAATAGCAACAAATTAGCAACAATTTGTGGTACCTATAGTTTTTTTTGGCGTGTAATATAGTCGGTGTGCTAGCGTAATATACGTATGTAACGTCTAATCTGAGTCTGTTCGAAATTAAGAGGTAAATTTACATTAAATTTTCCGTTTTACCGACCGCCGAACTGTCCGATACCATTATACGGAGAACCCATTATTTAGAGGTGCTAATATTAAGAAAGCCGTATTGTAAAATTTCGTAAAAATAAAATCGTCAGCGACTTACAGGAGTTTGCTTTATGGAGGTGTCCGAAAATAGAGGTTTTACTGTATAATATATATTGTTAGGTAGGTGTTACAGTTACTTTACTCAGTAATAAGCCCTGGAAATGTACTGTCCACCTTAAGTGCATCACCCTATACAACTTGTTTTATATAATAGCAGGGCGGATATTCAGTTTATTTGCTTTACTTGCCCTAAATTAGTAAGATAATCTTATAAGCAAAGAGTATTTAACTGTTTATTTATAACGTTCGAATTAAAAAAATTATATATATTTCAATATTATCGCCTAACCTTCCAGTTCCCGTGTCAATTCCGCCTGAAGTACTTAGGTTCTTCAAGTCGTTTTAGGTATATTTATAATTTCTAAATTTTGTTACCAAAAAGTTACATTACTACGTAAGTGCGTAAATTAAGTTACCAACAAACAATTAAAAATAATAATTACTTAAAAAATCTACAATGTAAATTCGTACCTGAGATTATTTCTCGTATTATTTGCATTACCTCCTGATAAGGACAATATTATTAGGAGCCTAAACTACATGGGAGGCTATGTAAATTGAATACTTCTTATCGTATAGTAAATTGCATGGAATATATGTATTATTTTATGTAAAATCGATTATTTAGCTATTATTACATACATACTTATTCACTACATCTTTAATATGACAATATTATAGTATAATATGGGAAATAATATAGACTAATTGATATGCGTTCAAATTTTCTACTGTATAAATTTAACTTTTTTCTTTTGGTCCTTGAACTTAAGAGTTCCCGTCACGGGACTGTAATTTCATTGTAACTGTTTTAGTTTTTCATTTATGAAAGTAGTTCCCCAACTAATCTAGAAAACCTAAAAATGGCGGTGGAAATAACATCCTATAGATGAAGTACATTACTTAGGGGTGATAAAATAAGTGAGAAGCTGGCTGAATACACACAAGTGTTAAGCCATTAATCAGCAGAAGAAGAAGAAGTACTTAGGGGTGGGAACTTTTCGATTTAATAATACTTATGCTATCCTTAACGATTCTACCAATTATCAAAACTATTAATTTTGTCTGATGTAAATCGTTCTTTTATTGAACTGTAGGTAGGAATCTATAAGTTTATTTTAACCACTATGGTATAAAGTGTAGATTAACTAGGGGACCGCGTTTAGGAAATTTTATTCATATAATTGTTAGGTAGTTACGATACATTCAGTACAGAACTCAATTCAAAGGAATTTTGAGATGACCAACTTAATACCATTAATAATAGTTTAATGTTACGTTTTTAAAAATCATACCGGTATAAGCCCTACACAAGTAAAATCAAATTAACCATTATTAAGTAATAAAAGTTTTAATATCGCACTATATTTACGCGCAAAAACTTTCCAAATTAGTGATTTTATGTACGAAAGAAATATAGTTTCTGTTCGATTCTCTGGGGGAACAAAAATCAACATGTTTTCCAACACAACACTACAATCATTACTTTTGGGCTGCCTTTGTTCCAGGTTGTTTATCAGTTTTAATTCCATTTCGATCGTTATTGTTATTACACTTAGGTACACTTAGCATAAGTAGGGATCATTGAATGTAATCCCGATAAAATTGAGGAATACACGAATTACGCTTGTCGCATTATTTAGCGTATGACAGTCAACACTTTAGATACTGTTACTTGTTACTTAGTTATATAAAAATCTATAATTATCATTTATATTCACTGGCAAGCGTTAAATTCAGTTCCGATTGAGTCGATAAAGGCAATCTTTCCTTCATGTGCGAAGGAAAACCTGACCGTCTTTGCGGTTATTCCATTCGCAACTGATTTGAGGCAATTATAATAAAGTTAAATTTAGCCAAATAGTAAAGAAAAGTTTGTAGAGAATGATCACAATTTCAAGAGATCAGTTTCCGGTACCGATATATTTAAAACATATTGATCGATGATAATAAGAAATGGTTAGCTTTACATGCTATATACAAGTAGGTAACGAGTTTATGCTTTGTTTTAGTGGATAAGTTGCCTCATTTATTATTACATTCTTAGTTTTGAAACGGGTTCTTTTAATGCAGATAAATAATAAAATCACAATTGTTTTACAGTCATTTATTAAATAGTGAATATAATAATAGTCAATCGATTTACGCGTTACACGCACACTATAGATATTTATTACACGTATTTATATTCACAAGTTAACTTTTTATATTAGTTAGTATTAGTTTATATTATGATTAGTAGTTTATATTAGTTGGTTTAACTATTCGACAGACGCAGACATAGATATAGATAACAAAAGAAAACAGATACTGACGCAGATACAAATAACTGCCTAAATATCCCGTGTGTGTATTTAAAATATAGGTATATTCTCCTCGGTGACTCAGGCGGCGGTAACATTGGATGCAAATTTGTACAATTATTCGTACGAAATCGTAAGAAGTTTATTCGTACGAATGCGTAATTAATAGTGGTTACATGAGGTGCGTACTGACAGTGCAATTCAGTATTCAGTACCTAGTAGTTCAGTAGTGCATATTTTGCATAATGTAAATACTTTTTTAGCATTGACAATGAATCCAGTTGTAAAACTGTATTACTTTTACCACAGCTTTTACGAAACATCGCCTTTACTAAAAATGCTTTTATTTCAAAATAAAGACGTAGATACTTGGGTTGACGATTAGGTACTTCTTAAGGAGAAATCAGAATGCGGATGAGTTTGGCCAATCGTTTACAAAAATTAAAGAAAACGATCCAAAATGCTTCCATTTTCATAAATTATTATTTTAATACATCAGTTTTGTTACTTATATTAATCGGTTCTGTAATAACTTAAAAGAAACAAATAAAAAATATTATAAGCAATTCTTTCTGCAACTTTCCTCCATATTTTTTTATTTAAGTTTCCATTATGATACCGTTTAGGTACTTTTTGTCCCGCAAAGACCTTCTTTTCTGTATTAAAGTTATAAACTCTTCGCAATCTATCTTCGACTCTTCCACTTCGCACGAATACTGACGAACAAAACAAAATAGTTTGGTCGTATCAGAACATCGTCCAAATTCGTACGAAATCGTAACAAATGTTCTTATGCACTGTACCCTCCAATATAAAGAAGCATTTGTTTTATTACTTCAGACGAGTCCGTACGAATTCGTAGGAATAAAATTTCGCATGAAACCGCATCCAATGTAACCGCCGCCTCACGCATATTCGAGAAAGGGGTCGTATTGGATCTCGAAAACACCAAAAACGTCGATTGGTGACCTTCGTCGTTCATACTGAGCATCGTCCGCGATGCTTCGCGGCAATTCGTTCTGAAAACACCATGAAATTTTAGAAGACACCATGTTTTCATGAAAGCTGTTCGCTTTAGAATATATCAGAGGGGCAATATTATTTAAAGTAGGTATATTTTATTTGTTTGAGTGTCATTTAGGTCATTTTAAGCATAATAAACTGATATAAACATTCAATAATGTATACTTAATATGTATTTGGTGTTTTTGAAAAGCTATCATTAAAACCTACCTTTATAATTTTTTTTATTATTATTTTCATTGTTTCGGTAATAATTAAAATTATGTTAACGTTAAAATTAAGTCTTATGTTATTTACCCATGAGGTATTGGTAAATTCCATAAAACTACATACCCCATTACATTGATAGACTTTTCAAAGACCATGGCAGAGAGACTAAATAAGTCAATATATTTATTACATTTCAAGAAGATTATTCATCGCAGATATGATGAGAATTTTTACTAATTGTAAAATTTACAACTAAACCTGAAACGGAATATTAGATATAAATGTGCAGAACATTTACAGCAGTATTTTCAAACGAAGATAAAAGAATTGGGATTGTGGGATAAATAGATTGTAGTTTATTTAATTATATTTATATGATTGTAACACATAAACTTTTATTAAATAAATAAAAATCATTAATTTAGTTAACTAAATTTGACCTAAATGAAATTTAATTTCACCCAACTATAATATTGCCTCGTTTATCTGTGTTTCTGATAAAATTTTGATTTTACTTCAGTTACATATTGTTTAAATATCTCTTTACATTTTAGACCTCGTTATAGTGCTTCACCAAATTATATAGTGACCTCCAGGGCCACTCATAAGTAGTACCAGAGCGCTATTACTCTTCACTATATAAACTAATCTTCACCCGATAAAATTATTGCGTATAGAAATGAAATGTGCTGGGAAAGCCAAATAACGGGCTGATCGTTCTATCACTGTTCTACCCTATGAACAGTGTTATTCATGTGCAATGTGATTGGTGTATTTAAAAAAATAAGCAACGTGATTGGCTAATATTGAAAGATCAAGATCAAAAAACTGGATCCACGCCCACCTACATGTTGACAACTCCTGCTTGACGATTAATTGCGATGTAATTTAATATTTGTTATTTTGTTTATTTGTTTATTTTGCAAGTGCGGGAACTATTGGACTTTCTGGTATTCGTAAAAGACCTAATTTTATAATAATAATAATAATAATAATAATAATAGACCCTAATCATCATTCAGTGGTGGAATGAGGGAAACCTGGAAAACCTTAGTTAGGCCTAAGTATTTAAATAAATATTTTAGTTGTTTTTTTTTAATTTGGGTCTATCTTACCAGACGCGCCTATGGAATTGCGATCCCCTACCACTTCACCCCTCAAACAACTTCATATGGTGTGAATAAGTCATTGTATAATTTTGGTCAAACATTATATAATTTATATATTTATTTGCACAAACTTTTGATATGAATATAACTATTTGTATTCCTATACTTCTTTGTATGTGTTCTTTATAATAAGGATCACAGCGTAAAAATTTTTAAATTTTTGATAAAATTTTATAGATTCTAAATACAATAAAAATAAAACAGAATACTTAAGAGAAAACCAATATATTTTGTCATCTACATAATAAACTTTTATACATTACACAACTGATAAATAAGTATGGATATAATAAAAATGACTAGTAATTTTCATAATATAAAGTTAAATTGTCAAATAATTTATACTATACAAATCCAACAATTAATTAGCTGCTTTAATATAGCGAAAAGAAGACCAAATAAAAACATTTCAATATCAATATTTACATCATATTTACATTACATTTACATCATATTTACTTATATTCTAACGCTAAATTGCAGTCAGCTATCAATTACGACTAGAAAATGTGATGATTGATGATTATACAAAATACTCCCTACATATAGCGCTACTGCATTTTTTAGAGTAAATCTTCTTTAACCTCTTCCTCTGAGTGGAAACTCGTCACTTTCATTGTCACTTTCATAGCCACTTTCATCGTCACTTTCAAAGTCACTTTCATCGTCACTTTCCTCGCCACTTTCATCGTCACTTTCATAGTCTCTTTCGTTGTCACTTTCATAGTCACTTTCATCTGAAAATTCACCTTGGTCATCGTCATCTAAAGGATCCTCAAGGAACCGGAGGAGACGATCATTTCTTTCATCGAATGAGCTAAAAAGAGATTAAAATTAGAGAATGTTTTAAATAAATATACGGAGTGATGCCTCAATCATAGCATGTCACTAACAGCAAAATGGTTTTGATTTTATTTGACCTTATCAGTACAGCATAAGAGAGCATGAGCATTGACAAGGGAAATTTAGTACAAGAAACTTGAACATTGAAGTGTCCAAGTTCAACATAGTAACTGAACTTCAGATAAATATTTGGTTCACAAAAGCATCGGCCCTAACTGGGAGCTACATGTAAAAAACATTTAACTCTATTTGTAAGCCACAAACAATCTCTAAATAAAAATGGTAAGTTTTATATAAACTTAAGAATTTAAGCTTCATATTAAGAGGTGGTGTATTTTTCCTAGTATCCTAGTCGGCGTAATTATTTTTTATATGTAGCTGTCAGTGTAGGGTATATACTTATATAGGGTATATACTGTGCGTTTCACGAAGTTGTATC
This sequence comes from Pogonocherus hispidulus, assembly GCA_963924545.1. Lineage (NCBI taxonomy): Eukaryota > Metazoa > Arthropoda > Insecta > Coleoptera > Cerambycidae > Pogonocherus > Pogonocherus hispidulus. The sequence goes on from OZ004694.1 coordinate 71,796,905, forward strand.
CCGGATTGGAATGTTAGTATATATCTCCAACGTATGGAGCGTCGTCATGTTATTAGTTAAATTTAATGCATTGGCACATCTCGGTTACGGACCGCTACAAATTGAGGTGGTGTGATTTAAACGCGCGTGCCAGTCTCGCACAGGATTTGCCAGCGAATCCTGACAATCCAAACATTCCAATCCGGGATACAACTTCGTGAAACGCACAGTACATAGACTTAATTAAATCTATGGGTATATAGGTATGCACTTACAGGTTATGTTCCTGATCATCTTCTCCCTCCTCTGCAACTATTAATTCATATTCCTTGGCAGCATACCTGTCCCAGTCTGACATCTAAAACAAATAATGGATTTTAAATATTTCAAAATTAATCCAGTCAAAAGTTGTAAATAAATAAAATGACCGTAATTTACCTCTTGGCTGTCCATATCATTATCTCTCTGTGATGCAGATGGATCCCTTCGTTCGTGGTCTAAACTCTTTTCTAGATTAAAGAATGTATCATAGAATATTGGGGCCAAGCTACAATTTTTCAAATCGCTTAGTGCTATTTTTTCAGGAGCTTTTGGATTTACCATATCTAATATCTGGCATAGGCATTCCTAGAAAGAAAAAATATCAATGTAAATACTTTTTTATTAGTTGAACAACATTTTTGTATACTTGTATATACTTTCAAACTTAGATCAAAAGGTTTTTTTACTACTTTAATTTATCATGTAGGTAGGTATTTATTTGTCATGAAAAACATGTTTTTTCAAATCTGTTGAAATTGATTAGTGAAAATTATATTCTACTACACCTGATTACTGTTTCGTTCGCTCTTGTGAATATTTTTCCCAATTTGTGAAATGTTTGATTAAATAAATAGAAATAATCTGATATCTAAAGTAAAATGTCTCTATTTGTGGTTGGAATTCCATTTTACTTTTATGACTAAAAAAACTGTGATAGATTTTTACCCGGGCTAAGCTTAGCTACTTTTCCAGAATTTTAACAACTATATTTAAGTTATACTGAGGAACCAAAGCCTTGACCAATTTTATAGTGTATTTTTCTTTGTTTATATTATCACCTTAAAAACTTACTTGGAAAGGCAACCCTTCAATTTCAATAGCCTCCATTCTATGCATCTGTTCGTCATAGAAACATTCTAATTCGTACATGGATAGATATCCGTCGCCATCAAGATCCATACAACGGAACCAATATTCGATGGCAGTGGGATGCAGCTTGTCTTCTTCACTTAGAAGAAACCATACAAAATCAGTATAAGACATCTTGTCTTCGTGCTGCTTCTTATGGCCTCGAGTCACACACCCGCTGAATATGCGGTCTATAATCAGCGAAGATAAACCTGGAGAAATAACAATTGATGTAAATAATTACTTACAGTGTGTAGCATTTTTTGTACCAAGAAAATAAGTACAAAAGAAAGTATAAAATTCTTACCTTGGTCATTATGTCTAGCCAAATCTTGCTTATCAATGAACAAATCATGATCACTATCCAATTCCCAGAATTTACGATAAATAACATAAAAGTGTTCGTAACTAAAATACTGAGTAATTTGGTAAATATCTTCTTCTTCTTCGAGTAATTGGATAATCCTGAGCAGATTTGATCTCCTGAGTTCTGGTACTGTAATCTTTCCTGACCAAGATCTGAAACAAATGCCCCTTTGTAATCTGATTGAATTTTTTAGCTGTAAGTATAGTGTACAATTTTACATTGTTAAAATAGATAATACTTCTACTTTCAAAGAATAAAATAAATTATTACCTGTTAACACAATAGTATATTCGTGCTATAACTGTGTCAATATAACGTGACTGAAATTCTGTGTCGTGTTTCAAGAAAGTCAGGCCGGGGTGGGTGTCTACCACATCCTGGACTAAAGGAATGAAGTCTTCTGGAGCCAGCCAAGTCCGCTGGCCCCTTGTCAATATGTAAACGAAACGGGATGCAGCGTCGTGACTCTGCTGCACCATTCTGGAAAAAAAATGGAAGTGTCATTCCCAGCATAACTCAATTACTAAATAATAAATATACAAATGATACAGTCTGGTATTTACTTGACACGATCTATGAGATGACTTTAATTTATTTTGAGTAATTCTGTAGTAAGTTCGAATGAATTAATTTTTCGACATTTTTTGAAGGCTACTTCTAAAGATTTTTATCAAATTTAAAAAGGCATACACGTCCATAAACATTTAATATAACACTATAATTTCTAAACTATAATTTCTCAATTAATTTTTAACAACTAATGATACAAAACTTTTTTTAAATTTTTTCCTTAGATGTTGAGATATTATATTGTTTGGCAACAGTTTACTTTGAAAAACAATAATTTAGCCGATTACTGATTCAAGGAAGATCTATTATTAAGTTATAAGCCATCAACAACAGTGGTCCTACAAAAATTGTTACAAATCTATACTCACCCTTGCCAAAAAGTCATAAACTCTTCCATTGTACAGTTTCCCTTATCTGCACACACTGCTAAATAAAGGGGAGTCTTCCAGTACAGAGGCAATTGGCATGCTTCAGTGATTAGCTCAAAATCGAATTTCCTGGATGCTCTCTCGCCGATTTCGAAGAATGCGGCACCAATCTATAAAACCAAATAAAAATTAACATAATATGTCGAATGTATGAGATCTTGGGCACTATTAGCACAAGGCACAATGCTATTAATAATAACCTTGTTTATATAGATAATATACACGAGGATAATAGTGAACATTGAATTTGAATGAATATTCAAATGGTCCCAAATTTTACCCTCCAACTCTGCTTGTGCGACATATAGATACATATATTAGTCATAACTCCTGCTTCTATATTATTGTTCTATTAGTTTACTACAGTTCTACTCATCCTTACCTTAGCCCTGATAATGTCCAGTTGTCCTGAAGGTCCTGGCTTGCCCGTTGGAAAGTGGAACCTTGGTATGTCTACGTTCCTGTGGGCCCTCCCGGGCCTCTGCAACGTCGTTTGCTGCAGCGAGGGGTGTTTTGGGAGGGGCTGAAGGGCACAAGATAAAATAACCATTTCGTTAATAATATAGTAATCTGGGATAATATCAGCCACTCAGATATAGGTACACACTACACAATATTTAACAAGTTCGCGTCGCTATTTCTGCGTATAACTAACAAGTATTAAATTGTCGGGTTGCGTGGTGCTGAAGAAAACTAGCGGTCTGAATATCAAGTGTATCACTCGGAATTAATTCAGGTACTACCTCCTGGACTGGAGATGCCCTGTAATCCTTTTATAGGTCACCCCCTCTTTCTTTACCTGTGTGATTAGGTTTTAAATATGCGGTTATCCCCCTCTTTGCTAATTTAACTAGAAATAACCAAAGCTTCAGGCACAAACCTATATAATTATAATTCAGATTGTCCGACAGGTGTAATTTAAAAAAATAATTTTAAATACTAAATTACATTATCCCTTAGAATAATTAGGAAAATCCAAATTGTTTATTATTTACAATATTTAAAGTTAGACAAAGTTAAGCTCGTGCTCTAAATATTTCATATGAATAATCTTAATATAACCGGTAAATTTTTTAATGTGAAACTTTCCAATATCTCGAAAAAGCCATAAATGGTCAAGTTCGATTGAGGGGATTTTGACAATATTTTTGAAACTACAAGACAATATTTGGTATTCAGTCTTTCTTCAGGATGGCCTATGATCCTGAAAATTTTCAACACCCGGCACCGTCCCCGAGGGAGAGCGGGGACCATATCTCGGAAACGACTAAACGCAGGACATTGAAATTTGGTATCGGTCTCTATGGAGGGTAACCTACGACCCTTTAAAATATCAATTCCCGCCGCCATCCCCGAGGGAGAGCAGGGGATGAAGGGGGTTGAAATTTTGAAAATATCTCAATTTGCATATTACCATCGTTCTCAGCGTCCTTTTTTACCCAGGACAGTGGCGGCTCGCCAGGTGACGCGCCGTTTCACCTAAAATTTCCGTGTTTGGTTGTATCATTTAAAATTATTTTTAATTTCATATAAATTGTGTAATGTAGATATATTTACATTTATATAGATAATAGATATATTTATATAGTTAATAAACAGAATAATTATTATAAAACGTTGTGCGCTGAACGCCTTCTAAAAAAAACATCGTTTTCCTTGAGAGCGAATATTAAACTCCGTACCGTTCCCTTCCTATAATAAGCAAGTGACGCAGATCGCTATCAGGTGGTATTTCTGCGACAGTCGGAACGGCGGTTGCCATGGCAACAATGCAGCCGATACGTGACTAAACCGTGGGCGAATGAGTGCCGCGGATTTCGATAGCGCAACACATCAATCCTATCGTCCTCCCAGTTTTGCCTCTATACGTGACGCCGCGCCGGTTTAAAAAACAATTCTTATATTAATAAATAATAATCATTGTTTTCTATCAATCGTAGAAATGTTTCCTATGTATGATCCAGTTTGTGTTTTATTAGAAACACCATTTTCTAGATGAAGAAATGAGGACAAAAAAAGATTTTTTAAATTGCAAGAGATCTGAGCCTTCTCTCGATTTTGAAAAAAAGATAAAGTTCACAAGCAATAGGCAACTACAACGACCTTGAATTTGCTTGAAATTTTCGCCTACGGCGCTATTTTCATTTCCGGACTTACGGCCCGCACCTCTGTGCGCAGTCCGCAGTCCGCGCCACCTATATACTGACCCACGAGCCGCCACTAACCCAGGACTACGTATTTTAAAAAATTTTTAACTATATTTTTTCCACCCCTCTGTGGACTCTGTGGACGAATTTTTCTCAAGCATAAAAAGTTGACATGAAGAGATTTTGGCCATATCTCCGAAACGGGTAAACGCAGAACGTTGAACAGCCTCTGTGGAGGGAAGCATACGGTCATCGTGAATTATAAGAGTTTGTATTAATTATAAGAGATTTTTTATTATTTTAATTAAGAAATTTCTTTTATTTTTTACTTTTTTAAATTTGCGACAAGCCATCAGCCCAGGTAGTATAGGTAGGTAGCATCGTCGGCTTCAGTACATAATGAGTGCTGTTATCCACAGAAATAAGTGAAATAAGGATTATTGCTGCTTTAAATTACAGTTACCTGATTAGGTATGTGGCAAAAAACTTTTTGAGGGTGATGGTGTATTTTGTTGCAATACATCTTAAGATGTTAGTAAGTAGCAATAGTACAATAAAAAATGTACCAGTTTTTTGTCAAATAATCAGAATCGCGATTAATTAAGTTAGGAACAGTCCTGCAAAAAGGTACCTACCTATTATCAGTAAAAAGAAAACTGGATGCATTTGCACAATTGCTGATTGATATAATATGTATTATAAATACTCGCAAAATACTTTAAAAGTAGCAAACAATTGTTTATTGTTTATATTTACACACAAATATAAGCAATCGTTACATTAAAATTGTTAACATTAACAATTTTGTTGTTAGTAAAAAGTGAGGTGTACAAGATTGAAGTCGAAAACAAATGAAAATCAAGTTACAAAATATTGTCAGGGTTTTATTCACTTGTACGTTTTGTATACCCTGGATTTGATGGGTTTCTCTGGACCGCCTATGTACCTATTCATGCCTAAATCTAATAAAAATTAAATTTCTTCTGATAATACCTTAAAATTCAGAATAGCAACTGTTTGATAAACTTGATAATTTTCTCTTTCAATGTTTTAAATAAGTTTAATACCGTTAAAAGTTGTGGCAACCAAATTTTCTGAATAAAGTTTACAAACAAATAAATTTAGCCCTACCGTAAGTGTATTTAGAAATATTAATTGTGATTTCAATAATATTTTAAATACTTATCTATTTGTTGGTGTCTATTTCTATAAACACTTGTGATGATTGTGATGAAAAGTAGGTATGAGGGCAAAATATAGATAGATGGATATAGTAGGTATTTTCAAATAATCTGTTGGTTTTAGTAATAACCATTTTATTATTATTAATATTAGACCATGTAACCAGGAAATGCTTGTGATGTGAACGCATCAATATAGTAGTCTCTAAATAAAATCTCCATTTTAAAACATATGAGGAAATGTGCTTTTATAATAATAATAATTAAGAACATTTATAATTTATACATAAAGATATGGGACATAATGGTTACAAATGGATAATTTCCTGTAATTCTAAAAATAAACGAGATACAGGCTCATCATCCAATTTTGCTCCAACATCGAGCCCTAGAAAAGTAGATTTCATTTTGCCTTGCCCTTTGACAAATACAAGATTTTGACTACTATGTACAGGGTGGACCACATAAGATGACCCTATACCTTATCCCGGAAACTGTTAGAGATAGAAAAAAAAGTTTTATACAAAACTTGTTTGCAGTAAAGTAAATTTTTTATTTTTCATACTTTTACATATACAGAGTGATTCAAACCTAACTTATGGTTTTTTTAATGGAACGCCCTATATTTTCTTAGGCCATTATATGTGTCTCTAGAAGAGCAGTCGAATGGTTTTTTGTTTATGAAAATCCGTTGCGGCGTTGCCAAGTTATCGTAATTAAAGTGAAAATGCAGATGTTGGAAGAACCATTTGTTTTTCTATAGCTGATTAAACTTTTCGAAAATGTTTATTATGTGACTATTACCAATGGCCCCTCATGTAATACTGACCACACAAAATTAACTTAACTTATATAGGGTGTTCAAATTTGACCTTTGAACTTTTGGATTTTGAAAACGCTCTATCTCAATTTTTTTAAACGGAATGCATATATTTTTTTTCCAAAAATGAATTAAGTGTTTCAATATCTACAATTCATAGAATCAATATCCTATATAAAAATTTTCCCATTTTCGAGATATTAGTCAATCACTATTTTTTGGTCGTCGTCAATTATTTACGGTCGGTTTCCTAGGTAGCTGTGCATAGTATTACTACTAATTTTACTAATTAGTTAATTCATAATTTTGTCAGTTTTTACTTATGTGTTTATGTCTAATGTATATTTAAAATAAAAAAAAAATTGGGTATATTTTACATTATCTTTCGCTGTCAAAAAATTATTTTTTTCATATATGTACTCATTGTTTTGTTTAGTTAATTGTTAATTCTTCTATAAATATATCTGTTTAAAAATGTATTCCATTGTTATTTTTATTTGCATTATGCAAAATTGCAGAATGACAATTAAATTACTCCACAATATTACCACTCGAATACTTCACCTATAATTAAATGTTTTACATAGTTGTTAATACAAACTACATTCATTCTACACTTTCCAAGATATTTACTAATTTTTCAAATACGTGCATTAGTAGTAATACTATGCACAGCTGCCAAGGAAACCGACCGTAAATAATTGACGACGACCAAAAAATAGTAATTGACTAATATCACGAAAATGGGAAAATTTTTATATAGGATATTAATTCTATGAATTGTAGATATTGAATCACTTAATTGATTTTTGGAAAAAAAATATATGCATTCCGTTTAAAACAATTGAGATAGAGCGTTTTCAAAATCCAAAAGTTCAAAGGTCAAATTTGAACACCCTATATAAGTTAAGTTAATTTTGTGTGGTCAGTATTACATGAGGGACCATTGGTAATAGTCACATAATAAACATTTTCGAAAAGTTTAATCGGCTATAGAAAAACAAATGGTTCTTCCAACATCTGCATTTTCACTTTAATTACGATAACTTGGCAACGCCGCAACGGATTTTCATAAACAAAAAACCATTTGACTGCTCTCCTAGAGACACATATAATGGCCTAAGAAAATATAGGACGTTTCATTAAAAAAACCATAAGTTAAGTATAATTCACTACTTTTGAATCACTCTGTATATGTAAAAGTATGAAAAATGAAAAATTTACTTTACTGCAAACAAGTTTTGTATAAAACTTTTTTTTCTATCTCTAACAGTTTCCGGGATAAGGTATAGGGTCATCTTATGTGGGCCACCCTGTACATGTAACTCCGGTATTGGGTTTCTCGGTAATTAATCTATGGTATTGGGCTACCTATCTACCTATATCTACCTACCTACCTATCTACCACCTCTCCATTGTTTTTAAGGCTTTCCTACATTTAACTATACTACAAAGTAAGTATGTACCTGCCTATTTCATACGTATGAAATTCACTAGGTGACCTAATAGGGTAACTGTAATGTAAAGTAGCAATAATACTTATTTCACTTATTTCTGTGGATAACAGCACTCATTTATGTACTGAAGCCGACGATGCTACTACCTACCTATATTACCTGCGCTGATGGCTTGTCACAAATTTAAAAAAGTAAAAAAATAAAATAAAATTCTCAATAAATATAATAAAAAATGTCTTATAATAATTAATACGAACTCTTATAATTCACGATGACCGTAGGCTACCCTCCACAGAGGCTGTTCAACGTTCTGCGTTTACCCGTTTCGGAGATATGGCCAAAATCTCTTCATGTCAACTTTTTATGTTTAAGAAAAATTCGTCCACAGAGGGGTGGAAAAAATATCGTTAAAAATTTTTTTAAAATTTGTGCTCCTGGGTAAAAAAGGACGCTGGAAACGATGGTAACATTCAAATTGAGATATTTTTTAAAAATTTCAACCCCCCTCATCGCCCACTTTCCCTCGGGGGTGGCGCCGGGGGTTGAAATGGTAAAGTGTCATAGGTTACCCTGCACAGAGACTGTATACCGAATTTCAACGTTCTGCCTTTAGCCGTTTCGGAGATATAGCCCCCGCTCTTACTCAGGGGCGGCACCAGGGGTTGAAAATTTTCAGGAGCATGGGCCATCGTGAAGAAAGACTGAATACCAAATATTGTTTCGCAGTTTCAAAAATATTGCCAAAATCCCCTCAATCAAACTTGAGCCGTCAATCGATTTACCGTTGTCACACTACAAATATTTATTATACATGTTTATATTGACAAGTTAACTTTTTATATTAGTTAGTAGTTTATATTATGATTAGTAGTTTATCTTAGTTAGTTTAACTATTTGACAGACGAAAATACAACTAACTGCCTCAAGATCCCGTTTGCGTATTTATATATTCTCCTCGGTGACTCATGCCTGTTCGAGAAAGGGATCGTTGCATCTCAAACACACCAGAAATGTTGATTGGCGGCCGGGAAGATCTTCGTCGTTCATACTGGGCAACGTTCGCGATGCTTCGCGGTAATCTAGCCCACATGCCAACTTGAGTATACCAGATAGAAGATTTTTCTTCCTGTCCCGTCTTCGTCCAGCTACAAAACTTCTCCAACCATCGGATTTTGTTTTCATAACCCGTTGACTCTTCCAAACTTGTTCTTGAAGGCGACTGCCATACCTCTGAATATCCGTAGATCTTGGAGTACACAATGGGCTAATCGTCAGGTACTTGAAACAAGTCGCGTTGTTCCTCTCTGGTGACACCATAGTGGGCCTTGTGACTGGGGGAATATCATGCCATGAAGTCTCCGAAAGATATCTCATCGTCAGGTGGAACAATGGATCGAACCCTGGCTTCCCCATGTATGGGTAAATTACATAAAAACTACCCCATTAGTAGAACATAGAAGAAAATTAGAACGTAATGTTCTAATTTTCAGATTTGAAAACTATGGCAGAGAGACTAAAGTCAAGATATTACGTTTCAAGAAGATTATTCATCGCAGATATGATGAGAATTTTTACTAATTGTAATATTTACAACTAACCTGAAACGCGTGTGCGTCATAAATATAAAAAATGTAGTGTGCCTGCGACAACACAATTTATGTTCGATTTACTATTATTGTTGATAACACCTATGATGTACCACACATGCACATCCTGGATAAACAGCCATTTCGGGAGTTCTGGAATAAATATAACCCCGAGGTGAAGTTACCAAATCATACAACATTGTGTAGTTGTGTACCCACCATACGAGACAAAATTATAAATAAGATAAAAAAGTGATGTTGCAAAGTTTTCATGTATCTTCTCCATTTTGTGATAATCAAGGGTTGAGTTCACATATAATATAATAATCACAAGAGGGTTGTGTTGTATACATTGTTATGAATTATAATAGTTTATTGCTTTTGTTAATAGTTAATTTCTTTTACTACACGTATTATGATGCGTATGCCTACGTCCGCCCTCGCATTTCGGCCAATCCTACTCATAAGTAGTGTTGAAGCGCTATTAGTATTCACTATAATTTCATGCTCTATGCGAGGTGCAATGTGATTGGTGTATTTTAAAAAATAAGCAACATAACTTGCTAATATTGAAACATCAAGATCGAAAACTGGAGCATGCCCCCTTACATGTTGACAATGTCCCACTTTTCATGGAAGTGGTATAGAAAGCATGCTTTTTGTAGGCAACTTCTGTTTCATGATTAATTGCGATGTAATTTATTACGTTGTTTTTACGGTTGTTTATTTTGCAAGTGCGGGAACTATTGGACTTTCTGGTATTCGTAAAAGACCTAATTTAACTTATTGAAATAAATATTTTAGTCATTTTTTTTTAAATTCTGCTCTATCTTACCAGATGCGCCTATGAAATTGCGATCCCTTACCCACTTGACCCGTCGAGCAACTTCATATGCTGTGAATGAGTCACTGTATAATTTTGGCCAAACATTATATTATTTATATATTTATTTGCACATACATTGGATATGAATATAACTATTTGTATCCTTATACAGGGTTATTCACGCAAAGCGGGTATTAGACGTTCTTGGGGTTCCGTTAAAGATAAAAGTCTGATTTTTTTATGGGGGAGGTTTTCGATTATTTCAGATTCAATGAAAATATTTTCAGGTTTGCATCACTTCCGGTTATACTGGAAGTAGACCACAACTTCGTTATTTGAAATGGAACACCCTGTATATTATTGCAATTTTGAACTCTAATTCTAATTGATACTAATTTCAGATTTATCCAGAAAAAAAACATTTTCAATTAAATTTAATCTCTTGGTTAAATCTGAAATTAGTATCAAACAATAGCTTTTGAAAAGTTAAGAAAGGAATGTGCAAACCGTTTTGCTTGATCTCTAACCGTTTAGATTTTACAGGGTGTCAAAGTTGCAAAATGTCAATATTCACCTGGGAATATTTCAAAAACAGTTGAAGATAAGTATAGGACATCCTACATGAAATGTGTTTAGAATATCACGTAGAGTTCAAAATTGCAATAATATACAGGGTGTTCCATTTGAAATAACGAAATTAGGGCCAACTTCCGGCATAACAATCAGAGTTTGCTTGTTGAAGAGGACGGTCGTGTTCTTGTTACTCTGGAGCTCTAGGCGGTCGAAGTGCAATAAAATATAAGACCCTTATAGCCGATATAAACCATCTGGTGTGCAAGTGTGCCGGAAATTTAAGGAATATGACCTTAAACTGTGTTGTTTGTGAAGATGCGATAACTTCTCGGAAAAAACTTTATTGCTCGGAGTGTAATAGTGCCTCTCATGTGAATTGTGTACACAAATCAATAGACGTAGCTAATTTGATTTCAGAGGTACCTGGATTGGCCTGGAAGTGTGATGCATGCGTCTCAAAATTCATATCAGTTGATCAGAATAGTTTAAAACAATTGGTGAATGATCAGGTACAAGCTGCCGTTATTTCTCTAACCGCGGCTTTCGAATGTCTCAAGACAGATCTAACTTCTGTCATTTCTGAGAAACTGGCTAATCTCAATACGAATGCAAAAGTTTCGCCCAATAGCTATGCTTCAGTCGCAAAAAACAAAACTCAACCTGCAGTACTAGTCGTCCCCAAGAATAAAACTCAATCTGCCGAGAAGACTAAGCATGATATTAGTGAAAAAATTGATCCATCCACATCAAATATTCAGTTATCCAAAGTAAAACCTGCAAGCAATGGTTCCATCTTAGTGGGATGTAAAAATCCAATTGAGAACAAAAGGTTTAAAGAATTGGCGGAGAATAATTTAGCTGGAGATTATGAAGTACGGGAGCTTCGTGGCATAAACCCTAGAGTAAGAATTGTTGGTTTATCTGAATTATATAATGAAGAGCATCTGGTCACAATTCTGAGAAAACTTAACCCAGATGTTTTTCCTAAGAATTCTATTTGTGAGGTAATTAAAATTTGTAAAACAAAAAAGAGCGCCAGAATTTTTCAGGCTGTCATTCAGTTAGATAGGAGTACCTATGATAGGATCATGAAAGTGGGTAATGTTTTTGTAGGTTATAATGCTTGCAGAGTGTTTGACGGGGTTGTGGTTATTCGTTGCTTTAAGTGCAATGAATTCAATCATTCGGCTAAACATTGCTCAAAAGATCCTTGTTGCCCTAGATGTGGTAAGGATCATGCTGTCAGTGACTGCCAGTCACAAACGTTAACGTGTTCTAATTGTGTTAAATTTAATAGTACTGATCGCAACAATACCATTGATTCTGAGCATGCTTCTTGGGATATCAACAAATGCTCGGCATATCAAAAAGCGTGTGAAGTACTTCGCTCTAACATTTTGTCCCAATAGCAGTTAGGTAGTTCAGGCGACCATATTATCAATGTATCAAATTTATCCAGTTCTCATACTAACAACAATAAACAGACTCCGATCAATCACCTTTCAGTTTATTATCAGAATACACGTGGACTAAGAACAAAAACACAGATTATGTTGAATAGCACATACTGTTCGGACTATGATGTAATTGCACTCACGGAAACGTGGCTTGACCCATCTATTCAAAATAGCGAATTATTTAGTGACTGTTATAGTATATATCGTGCGGACAGAAATTTCAATGTAATTACCAAAACACGTGGTGGGGGAGTTCTAATAGCAGTTAATCGACATTTAGAATCATCTATTCTTGATATTCCTCAGAATGATCTTAATCCTGAAATTGACTTGGTGGGGATTAAAATAAATTTTGAATTTTCCTCTATGTATGTGTTTGTTGTTTACATTCCACCGCCTGTGAATTATATTAAACTGGAAAGTTGTCTTGATTATTTGATGTCGTTGGAATATTTGTTTGGTAAAAATGTCTGTATTCTAGGAGATTTTAATCTAACTTTTTATTCTGATTTTATCGATGGTGTAAAATGTGATGCCGCTGTTAGTGTTCTTAGTGATTTTTTAAACTGCGTGAATTTTATACAAAGTAATAATATAAGGAACTTTAATAACCGAATTCTTGATTTAGTAATTCATAATAACGAGAACTGTATCGTTAATAGTGCTTTGGAAACACTCGTTAACGAGGATAGACATCATCCAGCTCTATCAATACGGTTGAAGTATTGTTCATCAATAAATTATAGAAACGATTTTAAAACAATTTTGGATAACAATTATAATTTCAAAAAAGCTAATTTTGTCGAGTTGTACGAAGTGCTGTTAAAGGTAGACTGGTCTGCGTTAGGAAATATTAATAATATTGATGATGCTTTAAAGAATTTTTATGGTGTATTATATGACTCTTTTGACGCACATATTCCTAAGTATAGTAAATTCCGGAATAGAAAGTACCCCCCCTGGTTTTCACGCGACATTATTTGCTCTATCAGACAAAAGCACAAACATCATAAGAATTATATAAGATCTGGGAACATAAGAGAATTAGACAGATTTAGAATAATACGGGGAAAAATAAAAAAGGACGTTGACGATGCCTACAAAAAGTTTATCGAGAATACGGAGCGGGAAATAAAGCATGATCCGAAACAATTCTGGTCATTTGTTAAAAAGAAAAGGGAAACCGCTGGACTTCCTAGTAAAATGACCTACAACACAAAACAAATATGCACCCCAGTCAATATTGTAAATTCGTTTGCCGATTTTTTTAAGCAGTCATACTCGCCTATTTCGTCTAACAATCAGACATTTAATGGGATAGAAAATACATGTCTTTTTCCTACTATTAATATTGATGAGTTTTCTGTAGATGAGGTAATCTCAGCAATAAAGAAACTTAAAAATAAATTGACGACAGGGCCGGACTTTATTCCAGCATTTTTAATACGTGATTGTAGGTTTATTTTAGGTAAACCTCTGCAGATACTATTTAACTTATGTCTAAAATCCAAATTGTTTCCAGAATTGTGGAAAATAGCTAAAGTTTGTCCGGTATATAAGAAGGGTGACAGATCTGATATCTGTAACTACAGGCCAGTGTCAATAATATGCAACTTTTGCAAGATATTCGAATTTCTTATTCATGATCGTATATTTTTTCTTACTAAGAATTTGATTACGCCTTTTCAACATGGATTTTATAAGGGCCGATCGACTACTACTAATCTGTTGGTGATAACTCAAGAAATTGCGGAATTAATGGATGGTGGATATCAGTGTGACGTAATTTACTTGGATTTCACTAAGGCATTTGACAGATTGGATCATCGGTTATTACTTATAAAACTTGAAAATTTCGGATTTTCTAATGCATTAATCGCTTTGTTTAATTCATATTTGAAGGAACGATTTCAGTATGTCGAAGTAAGTGGAACTAGATCTTGTCAGTACCTTGCTACATCAGGTGTTCCTCAAGGATCTGTACTTGGCCCCTTACTTTTTAACCTATTTATAAATGATATTGGATGTAAAGTTGAAGGTAAATTTCTATTATATGCTGATGACGTAAAAATATACAAGAAAATAGTAAATATAGATGATTGCATTGCACTTCAAGAGGACTTGGATATAGTATCTGATTGGTGCGAAGTAAATAATCTCCAACTTAATCCTAAAAAATGTAATATTATGTCGTTTACATCAAAATCACTGCCCCTGACGTTTCACTATAAATTAAATAACAGCCTAGTCTCTCGTGTCCACTCATTCAAAGATCTTGGTGTTACGTTTGATGTGAAACTCGCATTTAGTACTCACATCGACAATATTATATCTGAGACCTCAAAGATATTTGGTTTTATTTTACGATGCACTCGGGACTTCGTTGAAATTGATGTTATCAGGACACTATACATCACTTATGTAAGATCCAGGCTTGAATATGGTGCTGTTGTCTGGAACCCAGGCTATAATGTTTACAGTGATAAATTAGAAAATATACAGCGTAAATTTTTAAAATATATTAATTTGAGAATGGAAGGATGGTACCCGCCACAGGGGTATCCCCATCATGAATTACTGGATAAATTTAAGTTTTGTTTATTGAAGAAGCGAAGGGAATATCTTTTGCAAACGATACTCTTCAATATCATGAATAATGTCATTGACTGTCCCAATATATTATGTAAATTAAATTTTCATATTCCCCGTGAGAACAGCAGAAACTTCAATACTTTTTATCTCTCAACTCCCAGGACAAATATTTTAAAGTTCTCACCTTTATACTCAATGCTTTATTTGTATAATAAGCAAATCACTATTGACTACTTCAATATTTCGGGTACTGCAGTTCGGAGATTGTTACCTCACTGATGGAAAATTCTGGCGTATTTTTTTCTGTTCTGTATTCTTTGTTCTGTATTATTTACTATGTTTATTTTTCATGTTTAAGTGTTTTAGTTTATATTCAGATGTAATTTAGTACCTAGTAGTATATTTTTGTGGTAACCTTGTCTTGTAATTGGGTTTAATCCTGTAAGACAAGTAATGTAAATAAATAAATAAAATAAATAACCGGAAGTGATGCAAACCTGAAAATATTTTCATTGAATCGGAAATAATGGAAAACCTCCCCCATAAAAAAATCAGATTTTTATCGTTAACAGAACCCTAAAAACATCTAATACCCGCTTTGCGTGAATAATCCTGTACTTCTTTGTGTTCTTGATACTGAGCATCGCAGCCTAAAAAATTTGCAAATTTTTGATAAAATTTTATTATAGAGTGTAGATACAATATAAATAAAACAGAATAAGAGAAAACCAATATATTTTGTCTAGATAATAAACAACTTTTATACATTACACAACTGATAAATAAGTATGAATATAATAAAAATGACTAGTAATTTTCATACTATAAAGTTAAATTGTTAAATAAACTATACTATACAAATCCAACAATTAATTAGCTGCTTAATATAGTGAAAAGATCACCAAATAAAAACATTTCAATATCATATTTATATTCTAAAGCTAAATTGCAGTCAGCTATCAATTACATATAAAACATTTGCAAATAAATATCTTAATGAATATTTGTTAATAATAAAAATCAGTTACTCTAATTAAGAGTTCCGTGTAACCGAGATTCAATAATTAGTCTTAAATAAGATTATAAAATCGAGCACGTCAAAAGGGAAAAAATGAAATTTCTTTCCTTCTATTAATGGCTATGAGAATACATACCTAACAAACATTATCTATCTCTAATACTAGACAACAACTGTTCATTACATACAAAATACTTTTCATCAAATATAAAGATCACACTAGGTATTTGTGCTAGGGTACAATTCCTTAAGCCTATGAGTTTTATATCTAACCTGCTGTTTCTTTAGAATTAGCATAGTGCCTCATAAATAAAAACAAAATACTATTAACTAGTTAAAAAAAATATCTATCAATTCTATCAATATCCACTTGTATGGAAATACTTTAAATGTCATTACGACTAGAAAATGTGATGAAATTGTTATACAAAACATTTTTTCTATTTATGCTAAATACTACACTCGTCACTTTCATCTGACAATTCACCTTGGCCCTCGTCATCTAAAGCACCATCAAGATGCTGGGACAAAAGATCCTCCTCATTTCCTTCATCGAATGAGCTAAAATACATTAATATTAGAGACTGTTTTAAATAAATATACCGAGAGATGCATGACAAATGCTGTTCTAATTGATGGATCTATAAAGCACCAATAGCAGTAGAAAGCGCTTTTACAATTCCAATGAAGGAACAAATGTGATGAAAATGGTTAATCACCGAATAACATCGAGAAAGCTTATTTTGGCAGTTTTACTCCAGATGAGCAAGTAGTTTGAGAGTTCTTGATTGCCACACAATTAAGTGAATATCACATTCCCGTTTCGAGGGCAAATAGTTCAATGAAACTTGGGTTAATTCCAACTGCATCGAGTCCCTGACAGTTACATAACAATAATTTCAAGAACTTGGAACACAGTTAATTCTTTAAATTATGAGTTTCAATTAATGTAACAATACACGATTCTTGCTAAGCAATACGCTACCTACTGGCGGCACACACAACTAACGCATGTGGTAATCGTTCAGTTTTGCGTATGTATGTCTATTGTGAATTTTGAAATATCCGTTGTTATATTAGTTAATTGCTTTGATTAGATATGAGTCATTATTGTTGTGAACGTCATTGTTCCTCTTGTACAAAGAAAAACCCCGAGATCAGTTTCATACTTTTCCAAAAGCGGGAAAATCTGGAGACAAGTATAGATAAAGAAGCTAAAGAACGCAGAGTAGAGAGTGTGCTCTTTACCTTTTTCTAAGGATGACTATTTCCATAAAGGTATGTATGCCGTATGCCCAATAAAGAATTTGACATATTTTGAGGTTAAGTTTCATTTTCAGATTGAACGCTCGAAAAATATTTAAATCTATTTTAATTTTATATCACTACTTACCCCTTTCAAAATAGTTTTACAAGCTTTTTACCTGGTTTAAAGTTCTCGACAACAAATCTTTGATGAATAAAATTTCAAACGTAAGTGTCAGTGAACGTAGGTTAGTATAGGTTACTGCCATTTTGGCGCTTCGATCTTAAAATGACTCACGTATATTATATTTATTTATTTTTTCTACAAAGCAAGTCATTCACATTGTTTAAAGGATAGACACAACACATTTTGTTTGATTCTTTTTATATAAAAAGACTACTATGATACAACGACGATTGGCTACTATAATTATTTATAATGGCTGTAAATAAAGTGAGCATCACTACACTATTATATAAGAAATGGGAGAATCTCTATGGCAAATTGGAAGGTAAAAGACATTTTTTCCCTATTCTATGTGGTAGCTCCCCACTTTGATTGAAATGAAGAAGTCGCATGAGAAAATGTTATTCAAATAGTTCCATAATCTATTTACCACATTTTTATTTTTGTTACACTGGAGAATTACAAGTCTGACACAAATTGGTATCTGCCAATAACAAAACATGTGCTAAATATACCATGGATCATTGATTTTAAATATGTAAATTAATTTAGAATTTTCAAATTCTTTTATGAAAATTGATAATACAAACAGTCGATATTATGCAAGTTTATTTAAACATTTAATTGCATGAATGCTAAATAGGAATGACCTATATAACAATGCTAGCACCTGTAGTAATCATAGAAAGTCACTAACTGCAAAATGGTTTTCATTTTATTTGACCTTATCGGTGCAACATAAGAGAACATACGCATTGACAAGGGAAATCTAGTACAAGAAACTGGTATGTTTTACAGAAACAACATGTACCTGGGCTTCAAGTCTCCATGTTTTGTCTAAGTTCAACATAGTAACTGAACTTCAGATAAATATTTGGTTCATAGAAGCATCGGCGATATTTACTCTAAACTGGGAGCAACGTGTAAAAAACATTTAACTCAAAAGAAAAAATGGTAAGTTTTATAGACTTATAGAAGTTATGTTTCTTATGAAAAGGTGGTGTATTATTCCTGGTATCCTAATCGGTGTAAGTATTTTTTATATGTAGCTGTCAGTGGTAAGGTATATGAAGTTAATGCTGAAAGTTTTAATCTTACTTAGGCATTCCAATGACCTGTCAAAAATGGCCGTCATAAGTCAAACAGAATGCATAAATGTCTGTAAGAAAGAACAGTAATGCCTCCAAGTTTATTTATAAACATATTTAATTGATAAAGGTAGGAGACGTCTTATAAATACATGAAAATGCTTTTTACCTGTATATTTTGTTAGATTTCTTTTTTTTTATGACAGACGAAAATTTACCATAAAACTCATTCCCATCAATATTTCTGAATTCTAGTAAAAAATTCAATTTTCTTAATATTATTTAAAGATAAAAAGTGGTTTTGGAATCCCCGAATAAGAGGTATTCGTAGTAAAAACCACAAAAATTTATTTTGTTTGACGCACAGAAGCCATTTTTTGTCACGTGTTCCAGAATGGAAGTAGTCAATTTTTTCATAACTTGTCATGCTTCTTGTTAAAGTTAAAATATTTTTCACTTTGATGCTTGAGAGTGTCGACTTAGCGAGAATGTGTAAGTGAAATCCAGCGGCTAACAATATATTCATTAATAAATTAGTATCATTCAGACAAGACAAGAAGTTAGTTTGGTTAGTTTTATAACTTTTAGTTCCATCAAACAAGACCCATGCAATTCTTACCCTATCATAGCCACAATCGTAATCCCTAAATACAACCAAAGTTATTAATGAACCTCTACCAACATATTACACAATCATTAAACTGATTGAAAATAAAAAAAAAACAGTTTCATAATCATCTGTTAAAATCGTACGTTTTTCAACCAGGTTAATACAAAGAATAATTTGATTAACTTGGAATGGAAATTAAGAATATGTACTTACAGGCTATCTTGCTGATCATTTCCTCCTTCTTCTGCAACTAATAATTCATATTCCTCGGCAGCATACCTGTCCCAGTCAGACATCTAAAACAAATAATGAATTAATTTTAAATATTTCCAAAATTAATCCAGTCAGAAAACTGAATAAATAAAATGACCATAATTTACCTCTTGGCCGTCCATATCATGATCTCTCTGTGATGCAAATGGATCCCTTTGTTCGTGGTCCAAATACTTCTCTAGATTAAAGAATGTGTCATAGAATATTGGTGTCATTCTACATTTTTTCAAATCACTTAGTGCTATTTTTCCAGGAGTTTTTGGTTTCACCATATCTAACATCTGGCATAGGCAATCCTAGAAAAAAGAAAAAAAACATCAAGTACTTTATTCAGTTGGGCAATATATTATAATAATTAGTTGAAGGAGATGCCGAAAACAACTACTTCACGGACAATATGCCCTGACTGGCATTGCGTTACATCTTCCACATCACCACATCTTTCTCCGAGATGAACCACCAGACCGGTTTCGGGGCTATTATCCGCTCATCAGAGTGCTACAGGTAGTGGAATCGATAAACAATGTTGTGACATTATTGTCTAATGGGCATCGTGAATGTTGGTAGTGGTGAATACACCGTAGTGCCCACTTTGGGTCTTTGCTACAATACAGCTCATAAGTCTGAAACCAGTCCAGTGTCTGGTGGCTGATCTTGATGAAAGATGTAGTGACTCCTATGCAGATGCAAGAGTAATGAAGTATTCAAATAAATAAGTAGGATTGTTCTTCCTCAAAGACAATAGAGGTCACTGCTATAATGGCGCCTGCGGAAAAGCAGGCTGTTATCTGTCTGTCAATTTGACATAATTGTCAGACAGATAGTGGCAAAGACCCAAAGAGGGTACTATGGTGTGTTTATCACCACTACAAACATTATAATACTATTATATTTTTTCAAGTCTGTTCAAATTGAGCTAGTGAAAATCATATTCTACTTCACTTGATTACTGTTTAGTTTGTTCTTGTGAACATTTTTTATAATTGGTGAAATATTTAATTAAATAAATTAAAATACTTTGATGTCTAAAGTAAAATGTGTCTATTTGTGGTTGGAATTCCATTTTACGACTAATAAACTGTGATAGGTTTTACCCGGCTAAGAACATTTTGGGATTATTCGTCAGCTTACTTTTCCAGAATTTTTACAACTATATATTTAAGTTATATTGAAGAACTAAAGCCTTGGCCCTGGTCAATTTTATAGTCGGTCTTTTCTTTGTTTATTTCATCACCTTAAAAACTTACTTGGAAAGGCAACGTTTCAATTCCAATAGCCTCCATTCTATGCATCTGTTCATCATAGAAATATTCTAATTCATACATGGATAGATATCCGTCGCCATCAAGATCCATACAACGGAACCAATATTCGATGGCGGTGGGATGCAACTTGTCCTCTTCACTTAGAAGAAACCATACAAAATCAGTATAAGACATTTTGTCTTCGTGCTGCTTCTTATGGCCTCGAGTCACACAGCCACAGAATATGCGGTCTATAATACGTGAAGATAAAGCTGAAAAAAAAAATTACAATTGACGTAAATAATTACTTACAATGTATAGAATTTTTTGTACCAAGAAAGTAACTACAATAGAAAGTAGAATATTCTTACCATGGTCATTATGTCTAGTCAAATCTTGCTTATCTATGAACAAATCATGATCCCTATCCAATTCCCAGAATTTACAATAAATAACATAAAAGTGTTCGTAACTAAAATACTGAGTAATTTGGTTAATATCTTCTTCTTCCTCGAGTAATTGGATAATGCTGAGCAGATTTGATCTCCTGAGTTCTGGTACTGTAATCTTTCCTGACCAAGATCTGAAACAAATGCCTCTTTGTAATCTGATTGAATTTTTTAGCAGTATAGTGTACAATTTAACATTTTTAAAATAGATAATACTTCTACTTTCAAACAATGAAATAAACTATTACCTGTTAACACAATAGTATATTCGTGCTATAACTGTGTGAACATAACGTGAGTGAAATTCTGTGGCTTCTTTCAAGAAAGTGAGGCCGGGGTGGGTTTCTACCACATCCTGGACTAAAGGAATGAAGTCTTCTGGAGCCAGCCAAGTCCGCCGGCCCCTTGTCAATATATAAACGAAACGGGATGCAGCGTCGTGACTCTGCTGCACCATGCTGGGAAAAAATAGAATTGTCAATTAATTCAATCAATAGAATTGTCGCTTTCAGCATAATTAAATTACTAAATAATAAATATACAAATGATATAGATTGGTATTTACTTGACATGATCTATGAGATAATTTTATTTTGAGTAAGTATACCTAATTGAATAAAAATTCGCTGCTCTCAGACACCATATTAAAATAATCTAATTATTTTATAGAAAGTATTAAATTCTTTACGTCAAAGCTATTATTTGTATGTAAACATGAAATGATCCAGGCTTTTCAAACAACTTAATTACATATTTTACGTCATATCTATATCAACATAAGAAATTGTAGAATATTAAAGTGACTATTCATCGTAATTTCTTTTGGAATTACACCATCTGTAAAATAATAAAATTAGGAAACCAGAAGTATGCAAAACAAAGATATCTTTTATTATTCATTTATTCAAAATAAAAGTTACTCTTCTGATATGTATATAACTATTCAGGGTACCCCTAAAGGGATAACTTAGAAAAATTTTGCTTTCTTATATTTATAAGTAGAATGAGATCTAGTCATTATGAAAAATTTATATTTGTAGACTACTCTAAGATTTACGGTGAAATAAATGTTCTGTACAGAATGATATTGCTGCATATTGTTAAATGATGTGATAAAAATTCAAAGACCAAATCCAATATTTTAACAATCTATAAGAACAGATGTTGGTGTTTTCAGTACAAACAGGAGGTTAACTTTCATTTTAGAAAATGCAAAAACTCCCACAATATTGACTTTGTTATTATTTTTCGCAATTACTATGGTTTAGTGATTGAAACTGATTTTTTGTAGTTATTTGAAAATGTGGTGTTTTTTTATGAATGCAATCATACTGATAAACCATATTAAAGTCTTAAACAACTTAAATGTAAAAGGCTATAGATTCATATTAGATTACCTATAAACTTAATACCCTATGTAATCATTGATGCATGGAGCATGCAGTTGGTGTCTAGTTAACTCACTCATTGAGTTTTATGTTGCATATATAATGTTAATAAAAGGTCAAGAAACATGTTAATTGTTCAGGGAAACCCTTTCAACCCTTTCAGAGTACCTACCAGTCCTGGATTACTGATATAGAATTTAATTATAGGATATGGCTTCTCTTCCGGAAATCTACCTGTCCATGAATAACAACTAGGTAGTGCAATAAATATGTGAAATGCGTCTGGTATTGTAAAATGTTTATACCTACATAATAAAAATTTAATGATCCTAAAGCACTTGAAACATTTAAATTTTCATTCACTTATGATAAAAAAGTATAATTATTGTATGGTAGTGCATAAGATCTCTTGGGCGGGTGTTTTGTTAATCAATTTATATAAATATAAAATGAACATAAGACCCAGTCATGTTTTGAATTTTTCAGTATCAAACGGACTAAAATAAAAACAAAATAACAGACACAACGTAGCTATCAGTTGATAATGCATAACAAAATATTTTCATTAAAAGTTGGTTTCAATAAATTTTTTGTTGATACAAATTTCACAATCATCAGTCAACATAGATAAAAATAAGTTTTTTTGTACAGAACAATATATATATATACCTATATATACAGTGCGTCCATAAAGTGCCGCATGAATTCTTTAATTTTAAAACGGTAAAGTTTTTTAAAAATCGCCCGGACTTGTCGATTTCCTTTTATTTTTTTCCTTATTTTGCATATATTTAATTTTTTACAGGGTGATTCAATGGCTACGTCGATATAAATTTTAATATTTTAAATGGGACACCCTGTATTTTTTTATACAGTTGGAAAGAACTCTTTTTACGAAAATGGTTATATAAGGTTGTCTGGGCATTCTCTAATAATCAGGGAGATGTGTCCAAAAAAGTGTGCCATAAGAGTCAATGTGTTGGAAAGAGAATATCAATTCGTTGCTAGATACAAAGTCTTTCTCTAACACATCGCTCTCATGGTCCACTTTTTTGGGCGTACCCCCTTATTATTAGGGATAGACCCATAAAACCCCATATGATCGTATTCGTAGAAAAAAGGTCTTTTCAAAGATGAAAAAAATACAGGATGTTTCATTTAAAATATTAAAGTTTGTATCGACATAGCTTCATTGAGTCACCCTGTAAAAAAATTAATATATGCAAAATAAGGTAAAAAATAAAAGAAAATCGACGGGTCCGAGCGATTTTTAAAAAATTTTATCGTTTTGAAAATAAAGAATTTATGCGGGACTTTATGGACTCACTGTATATCCGACGGAAAGCTGGTTTGCTTTTTAGCTGTGACTTATTAATTAGTACATGGTATACAGGGCGCCCTATTTCTTAACCCGTTGCATGGGTAACTTTTTTATTAGTAGAGATACAAAAACGCTTAAATGAGCAAATTAGTGCAGTTTCGTATTAGTAATTCTACGGTAAGACGAAAAATTATATACGGGGGAAGGTTGAAAAGTTATTGACAAAAAACGAAAAATCCAACTTTTCTATTATCCCTCGTAGCTCGTTCATTTGAAGAGTTAGAGAAAAATGCTTCACATGTTTTTTGCAGTATTTTTCATGTAAAATGACATGCACTTGCTACTTTTTATATATCTCTTAAAATGGTTGAGAATCACAGTAAAATATATTTTTTTTAAATGTAATGGATAGGTGGCTGTGACATTAACCGAAAGTCCCCTTTTTTCTCTTTCAGATGATATAACATAGTCCATATTTTATCCTTACAAAAGTAATAATAATCGTTGTTTTTAAAGAAAGTTTATTGTCAAATCAAGAATGCTATGGAAATAAAACAAAAAATAAGATTCCTGATATTTTTAAAAATGTCTAGTTGGCATTTAATTATTGACAGATCATAAGTGACATTTTTAGTTTTTGTTAAGTAGTTTATTGTTTATTATTAATACTGCATACAAAATAATAGTGTTGCAAATATGTACACCAACGAAGAGAAAAATGATATGCTATTTTGTTATTATAACCAAAATCGAGATGCACAAGCTGCAGCGAATCTTTATTTTGAAACTTACATGGAACGAAGACAACCCCATCATAGAATATTTAGACAGCTGGAAAATAATATACGATTATACGGTTCTTTTTCAAAGCTTAAGGATGAAAGAAACTTCAATGAAGACACTGAAATAAATGTTTTGGCTTATGTAAATTTTAAACCTGATTCTTCAACTGCAGAAATTGCACATCACTGCAACACTTCCAAGGAAACTGTAAGAGCTATTTTAAAAGGTAACAATTTAAAGCCTTATCATTATTCCATATGCAATACTTTATATCCAGCTGATAATCAAAGAAGGATGACATTTTGTCGATGGTACATTTCAAAATGCGAAGAGGATCTAGACTTCTGGAAAAAGATTTTATTCAGTGATGAAAGTAGATTTACCAACAATGGTATTTTTAACCGCCATAATAACATAATGTGGTGCCGAGAAAATCCACATCTTGTTTCTGAAAGAAGAAATCAACGTCAATTTGGGATAAATGTGTGGTGTGGAATTTTTTGTGGCAAAATTATTGGCCCATATTTTTACGAAGATAATTTGAATGCGAATAATTACCTTCATTTTCTAAGGAATACTCTAACAGAGGAATATTTAAATGAATTACCACTTCATATTTTTAGAAATCTTAAATACTTCCAACACGATGGAGCACCTGCGCATAATTCCCGCGAGGTAAAACAATATTTACATGAACAGTTTGATAATGTTATAGGAAATAGAATGGATATCGACTGGCCAGCGCGAACACCTGATTTGACCCCCTTAGATTTCTTTCTTTGGGGGTTATTGAAAGATAAAGTTTATGTGACAGCTCCTCTAGATATAGAGGATCTAAAAGTCAGGATTCAAGATGCAATTAGAAGCATACATGGACATACAATAAATAATGTTTTAAGAAGTATCCAGAAACGTTGCTTACTATGTATCCAACAGGATGGTGGCCATTTCGAACATTTACTTCAATATAATTAATTAATTAATAATTTCAGTTCTCAAAACATTCTTTTGTTCCATAATCCATAGCATTCTTGATGTGACAATAAACTTTCTTTAAAAACAACGATTATTATTACTTTTGTAAGGATAAAATATGGACTATGTTATATCATCTGAAAGAGAAAAAAGGGGACTTTCGGTTAATGTCACAGCCACCTATCCATTACATTTAAAAAAAATATATTTTACTGTGATTCTCAACCATTTTAAGAGATATATAAAAAGTAGCAAGTGCATGTCATTTTACATGAAAAATACTGCAAAAAACATGTGAAGCATTTTTCTCTAACTCTTCAAATGAACGAGCTACGAGGGATAATAGAAAAGTTGGATTTTTCGTTTTTTGTCAATAACTTTTCAACCTTCCCCCGTATATAATTTTTCGCCTTACCGTAGAATTACTAATACGAAACTGCACTAATTTGCTCATTTAAGCGTTTTTGTATCTCTACTAATAAAAAAGTTACCCATGCAACGGGTCAAGAAATAGGGCGCCCTGTATACAGATGAGATTGATACAAGACGAATTTATCATTACATGTCAGATAAATAACTCTAAAGGAAAATTCCTAAAAAAATATTCTAAATAATTTAAAAAGATGTTTGAACACTCAAAATACGTCCCTTGCGTATGGCCTTGAATATTTGTATCATATAAGTGTAGATTATTATTGTAGTATGTAAATGTCAATGCAAAACAAATTTGAACAAACAATTTCCTAAGAAATAGAAAAACCAATTATATCAGTTAGTGTGCTGCAAAGCTACACAATTATGTTGAAGATAGATAGTGACTAAGTTTGAATGAATTTTTTGACTTTTTTTGAAGGCTACTTCTCCAGATTTTTATCAAATTTAAAAAGATATACACGTCCATAAACATTTAATTCAACCGGCGCAGACTTATGAAAGTCCAGTGGGTGGCAATAATTATAATTTCAGAATTATCAACTATAATTTCTAAATTTATATTTAACAACTAATGACACAAAACTTTATTTGTAATTTTTTCCTTAGATGGTATATTGCTTGGCAACAGTTTATTTTGAAAAACACTAACTTTACTGCCGATTACTGATAAAGGAATACATAGGTATGTCAGCCATCAACAACAGTGGTCCTTAAAATGTACCTATTTGTACAAAAATTGTTACAAATTCACACTCACCCTTGCCAAAAAGTCATAAACTGTTCCATTGTACAGCTTCCCTTATCTGCACACGCTGCTAAATAAAGAGGAGTTTTCCAGTATAGAGGCAATTGGCATGCTTGAATGATTGTTCCAAAATGTTCCCTGGATGCTCTCTCGCCAATTTTGGAGAATGCGGCACCAATCTATAAAACCAAATAAAAATTAACATAATATGTCGAATGTATGAGATTTTGGGCACTATTAGGCACAAGTGCTGAAAGTAGAATTTTTCAGTAAACATTTTTATCAATTTTATGAATGGGACAGCAAATTAATATTGTAGATATTTACTTTTGTAAGCAAAAATGAAGAATTTTACAGACTGTCAAAATGAACGAATTAATTCCAAACTTTATCTGCAGAAAAAATAAAAATCACGGACAATGAAACAGAACTAAACACTAATACTAATAAATAATTGGAATTAAAAAGTAAAAAAAATTGCCTCCAGCGTGATTCCAACTCGCGAAATCAGTACTATGATGTTTGAAACCCTACGACTATCCCATTACGCTACCGCTCCACGGCTCAGAGGTTGACCCTGAGACAGTTAAATATGTAAACTGTACGTGTCAACCTGAAAAATAAATTTTTACCCATATTCTAATTGGAAAAGCATTTCGCTTCAGTATTTTGGTAATCAGAAGTGTTGGCAGTCGGTACTATTGATTCCGTTAGCAATATTTCTCATAGGAAAATAACGTATCTGAAGTTTAATTAATTTGACAGTTTTCGTGGGAGGTGCTTGTCTCGTTAGAGCAATCTCACATCGGCAGATAAAATGAGAAAGAAGTTGAGACGGATGGGACTGGAGATTTGCGAAGACGAAATAGACGTAGAAGGACTCGATGTAAGGTTTCGAAAAAAAATCTCAAAGGATTAGAGAAAGGACGGAACTTTCGTGTGAAGCGGTTCTCGAAGCCGTAAAAATTATAAAAAGGGTTCAAGGGGTCCCGCGAAAAGTCGGGAAAAGTCTCGGGAAAAGTGGTCCTGTCCCGCGTGACGGGACCATTAGGCGCGAGGACAAACGCTGACCTCTCGCCGAAAATTTTGCAGAGGTTTTTTGAAAAGGCGTTTAGATTGGGAAAATGCGTAGGAAACGAGGCGAAAATGCTTGTATGCATAGGAGAAAGTCAGTCGCCCGCGGGGATTACTCCGCGATCCCCCCCTCGGAGGAGATAGCTTAGAAACTTCGTCGATTCGGCGACGGAATTTAGAACGAGACAGAAGCGACGCGTTTTAATATATATGGTTCAACTCTGCTTGTTCGACATATAGGTACCGGGTTTTCCAACGAAATGACTCACCCCCTATATCTTTTTTATGTGTGGTGCTAATAAAGAAAGTGTTATACAAAAGTTTTATCATTTTTTACGAGCTTTCCAGATATGTTGTTGAACAGCCAAAATAAGTGGAGCTTAAAGAAATATGAGCCTAGGTTAAATTTTTTTAAATGGAATACCCTGTATATTTTTTGATTATTGCATTCTACGGGTTTTTCTGATTTCAAAAATATATATATGTGCCATAATCGATGCAACAGTTGATATTTTATGAAGCTTTTTTTATAACATAGAAGCTGCAGCTGCCTTAGACATTGTTCATTTATCAAATTAGCCTTGGATAGAAACAAGACCTCAAATAGGAGTAATTGCTCCCAAAACGTGTTATAAAAAAGCTCCATAAAATGACAACCATTGCAGTGATTATAGCATATATATATATATATATATATATTTGAAATCAGAAAAATCAGTAGAATCCAGTAATCAAAAAATATACAGAGTATTCCATTTAAAAAAATTGGACCTAGGTTCATATTTCTTTAAGCTGCACTGCACTCATTTTGGCTATTCAACTACATATCTGGAAAGCTCGTAAAAAATTATAAAACTTTTGTATAAAACTTTTTTTATTAGCACCACAAATAAAAAAGATATAGGGGGTGAGTCATTTCGTTGGAAAACCCTGTACATGTAGTTATAACTAGACGATTACTTTTGACAGTTTCAAAGCAGTCTGGCACTCCTGCTTTTCTATATTATTATTCTAATAGTTTTGTACAGTTCTACTCATCCTTACCTTTGCCCTGATGACGTCCAATTGTCCCGGAGGTCCTGGCTTGCCCGTTGGAAAGTGGAACCTGGGTATGTTTACGTTCCTGTGGGCCCTCACGTGCCTCTGCAACGTTGTATGCTGCAGCGAGGGCTGTTTTGGGAGGGGCTGAAGGGCACAACATAAAATTACCATTTCGTTAATAATATCAGTCACTCTCGAGAGAAAATTCGATGGTTCCGTACTCACTGTAATCTATCCATTTAACAAGTTCGCGTCGCAATTTCTGTGTAGTTAACAAGTATTAATTGTAATTATTGTTCGTTTCAACTTTAAATCACTGTTACATCATGGTACGCAGAGTATGAAAGGTTGGATACCATTACCTTTTGAAATCCTACACAAAATTAGATAAAGTTAAGCTTGTGCCTTATATATTCGATATGGGTAATCTTAATATATATAATTAAAATGTACTTATCTCTATATAACTTAAAAGTGATTATGAGATTAAAATATAGGTTGTATTAAAATTCACTAAAAAATAAATTGCGTTTCAAGTTATGTCTTAAAGATATTAGACAGATTTGGTCCTGTGCACTAATTAGGAGCCAGGGATTCTTCAAAATTATACGAGAAAAAGTCAGACATGTGTAGTGAAACATTTGCTTCAAAAGCTTCCGTTAACTATTGTAGGAACTGTAATATTTTAAGTGTCACTATGTAATAATTCAGCTGCATGTATTTTATAACATATATTTGTATATATTACTAGTCTCTCAAAATAATATGATAACATTCGAAATATCTGAAATGAATTTATAGACATCCTATCAGGTTTGATATGAAATAATATAAACCTTGTTGGTGGAAAAGGATAATTTTCGTTCACGCAGAATAATTTTATTATACCAGGCATCCGTATCCGAAAATTTCGTATTTCAGGTGTCTTAAAAGTTACATATTTGAAATTGAGGGGTGTGAGTGAGTATGGGTGGATATAATTCATTACTGTCTAACCACCCTACCACGTCCAGCAACCCTATGCCAATGATACTCTGTATTTTTAATAATTATGACTAAGAAAGAGACCATTTTTTTAATGCTCGTATACATAAACAAGGTAATAGTTTTTAAGATATTTGATTAGCTTTTGAAAAATTAAATATACAAGGCTGGTAGATTTAACAGTGGACCCAAGAGTATGTGATAGCACTTTAGAAAATAAATAGGAATTTTCATAGAAACATTTTTGACAAAAATACTCTTCGGGATATCGCAAATATCAAAATAGGGTTAGGTAAATATTAAAGCAGCCGACTCTCTGGCCAGGGAGGGTGCTGCTTCCGAATTTGTCGGACCAGAAGCGGTGCTTGGCATATCGTCGAGTACTGCTAAAGCAACGCTCTTGACCTGAGCTGAGGGGCAAATCCTCCAGTACTGGCAAGAACTACCAAGATTAGTTCATTCGAAAGTGTTCATAATAAATCCTTCAAAAACAAGAACTAAACAACTTTTAGAGTTCAGCAGGTTGCACCTACGAACTTTAATTGGCCTATATACTGGTCACTGCCGTTTAAAATATCATCTGTACAAATTCGGCCTAGCAGAAGATGCTGAGTGCCGCTTGTGCTTAGAAGATGATGAAACGGCAGAACACATATTATACACCTGCCCCGCTGGGGAAAGGATCAGATACTCATTATTTGGCTATTTGGCAAAGGACAACTTCTGCTAGAGGATCTGAATAAATTCTCACCCAATAGGGTGAACACCTTCATTAAGACGCTGGACCTGTTGGGTGAAATATAAGTAGGTGTGAGCCACAATAGACCACATGGTCGCGGTGGAGGGTCTGCTTTTCGGCTCATTTATTTTTGAATCTAACATAACCTAACCTAACCTAACCTAACTTAAGTAATATTAAAAAAAAAGTATAAGTTTTTTATATTTTTTCAGAATACATCCAAGAATCATATTTACATTCCAGTACGTACTTTACAGTACTTTTGTAGTCAAAATAAGTAAGTACCTAGGTTATGTATGTCTCTCCGAACATTCATCAAAAAAAATCTCCATAAGCATTAACGGTCTTAGAAAACCGGAAACGACGACGTTTTATGGGATATTCGTCCTAAATCAGGAAATATATACATTTAAAAATCTTTGTGGTAAAACAGTTGGTGGTTACTTTATTTATATATTTCTGCGGAAAAATAAGGTGCATAATATAAAAAACATGAAAAAATAAGACGTTGGTATTTAATAAACTTAAGTTACAAACATTAATAATTATAAATTGGTGCCGTTAGACAAAAGTAGGTATCTAGTTTATTTTAATCACTATGGTAAGTGTGGATCAACTAGGTGCCCACGTTTGGCACAGTCTATTGATACAATTGTTGCTATACGGTACATACAGTACAAAATTCATTTTAAATGGATTTTCAGATGACCAACGTTTGTACTATTAATAATAGTTTAATGTTACGTTTTTAAAAATCATCCCCGTATCAACCCTACAAAAGAAAAATTAAAATATCCACTGTTAAGCACTAAAAGTTTTAATATCCCACTAAATTTACGCGCATGGAACTTTCTAAATTCGTAATTTCACGTAAAGAAATATAATTTCCCCTCGATTCTCTGGGGAACAAAAGTTAACATGTTTTCCAACACAACACTACAATTATTTCTTTTGTGCTGCCTTTGTTCCAGGTTGTTCACCTGTTTTAATTCCATTCCGAGCGTTATTACACTTACACTTAGCACAAGTAGTAGGTACCCATTGAATGCAATCCCGATAAAATTGAAGAATACACGAATTACTCTTGTCGCATTATTAGCGTATGACAGTCGACACTTTACTGTTAGGTACTTGTTAGTTATATTAAAAAAAAAATCAGTAACTACGCCGCATATTATTTCACAATAATTATCATTTATATTCACACTGGCAAGCGTTAAATTCAGTTCCGATCGAGTCGATAAAGGCAAACTTTCCTTCCTGTGCGAAGGAAAACCTGACCGTCTTTGCGGTTATACGATTCGCAACTGAATTGAGGCAATTATAATAAAGTTAAATTTAGCCAAATAATAAAGATAAGTTTGTAGAGGGCGATCACAATTTACGACCAAAGGAATACGTTAATGAAAAATTTTGATATTGTGCACCAGCACATTCAAAAGATATGCTGACGCTGAAGGTCAAGATCTGCGAATGTTTGTTTTCGCAATGTCAAGAGGTCAGTTTCCGGTATATATTTAAAACATATTGATTAATTTCAGCATACAGATGTAACCAATTGCTAGTACATGTTATATCTACGAGTAACGAGTATACAGGGTGTCCAGTTTAAAATGATGTACAAGGTATTCGCGTATATTTTGACCCCTACCTACAGGGGTTATTAAGAAAGTTAGAAAAAAGTTTAAATACAAAAGTTGTTTGGTTTTCACGTATTATCTTTTGGCTAGATCGAAAAAAAATTGCATGTCGTAAATTTGAGGAAACCAATTGAACATCATATTTTAAAATCGGACACCCTGTATAATTTTAGATGCTTGGGAAAACAATTTTTCTCTGATCTCAAAAATATATATTTTGTTGACATTTGCACTGACAGTTTTCGAAATATTTAATATTTAATGTTTACAATAAATCATATTAAAAATATGATTTATTCTGTTTCTCTTCGGTTGTATACATCGTTAGTCAATGTAAAAAGTACTCCACAGATGCAGTTTACAACAATTATAAGTGACTTTTGTGGTTTGTCAAGAATTGACTGTCATGGCCATGGCTAACTAGACATTTAAAAAAAAAATACTTATTTTCCTTCATAAGGCCCTTATTTTTTAGGCAAATATTAACATATACTATATTGTTGTATTCAGAAAAAATCGGTTTATTCAAATATGAGAAAAATTAATATGGCGTCCATAAGAAAAAATAAAGTTGACGATGATTTACAATAGAAGTGACATTTTTTTAAAAAACGGTTTACGGCATCCTATTTGTCTCAAGAAAGTATCCAAATAATGTGAAAACGATACGTCAATATTTTCAAAAATATAGAAGTTATGGCCAGAAAACGAAAACCGGAAAAAATTGTTTTTTGCCTCTTACTCAAAAACAAAAGCAGATATGGGGGTTTTCTTTGCGCCAACTTATTGAGCACAAAATTCCGCAACTTTGCCGAATTTAAATCTACAGTCTATCTTTTATAATAAGCGAGATACCCATGTTACACACTCGAAAGTGAATCACCCTGTACATGGAGGTATTGGAAACTGTTGGAGATACAAGGTCGGTTAAACAGAAGAAAAGTTGCGTATTGGTCTGCCCAAAAATAATCCGGGTCAATGATATCTTAAGTCGATACCGTTCTGTTAACACAGGGTGGAAAAATATTGAGGTTTTCGAAAAACCCCAATATTTTACTTATTCATAAGAGCTGCGGTCATGAAAATTTCAGGTCGAAGTTAAGAGTATATGCTGATTGCGCGCGGCCATTGATATAGTTTTTCTTATGAATGCCATATTGAATTTTTGCATTTTTAAAATCCTCATTAAAAGTGCTCTTCAAAAATGAAAATACTTAAAAATAACAAAGATTTCATCATAGGTGGATTGGATATTCCTATTAAAATTTACTGCAAATTAACGGTACCTTCAGCTTAAACTTATTAGTAGAAGCTATGTTTAGATTTATAAACTTTGTCAAAATAGTAAAGGCAGAAACAGTAGTAAAATCAATCAAAAGATTGCATAACGTCTAACTAAAGCGACTTTATTCCTACGACGAACAATGAAAATATAAAAACGAAAAAACGACATTACCTACTGTACAATACTCTGTTTGTACAATGTAGACAGTTTGTCTGTGCGGTATAAACCAAGTATATTGTATTAGTTCTATTATAATCAAAAGCAGGAATTTCCTTTATACAATACTCTGTTTGTACAATGTAGACGGTCTGTCTGGGCGGTATAAACCGGGTATATTGTATTCATTATATTAGCTATTTTACCTGGGTGAGGATTTACGTTCCCCCGCTCATGACCATTGTTTATATACAGGGTGTCCACCTAGTACGCGTAAGTCCAATATCTGGGTTAATAAAAGAGATAACTTAATTTTTTTTCTACAGGGTTGTCTAATATCCCGAGCTGCACAAAATGAAAATATATTTACATATTCAGGGTGTTCAGTTTTTCCTGGACAGGTACCAACTTCGCTTTTCTAAAAGGAAATATATATTTTTTATTGCTTTTTCGAACTAAACCCTTGATTTTAGTAGGACTTTCATCAGCCTTCCCTATACCTAACTTAAACTGTTTTTGAAATATTGACGGGTGAATATTGACATTTTTGCAACTTTGACACCCTGTAAAATCTAAACGGTTTGAGATAAAGCAAAACGGTTTGCACATTCCTATCTTAACTTTTCGTAAGCTATCGTTTGGTACTAATTTCAGAATTATTTAAAAATTTAAAATTTTCTGAAAATTTTGAAAATTTTTGATTCCTGTATAAATTTGAAATTAGTACCAAACGATAGCTTATGAAAAGTTAAGATAGGAATGTGCAAACCGTTTTGCTTTATCTCAAACCGTTTAGATTTTACAGGGTGTCAAAGTTGCAAAAATGTCAATATTCACCCGTCAATATTTCAAAAACAGTTTAAGTTAGGTATAGGGAAGGCTGATGAAAGTCCTACTAAAATCAAGGGTTTAGTTCGAAAAAGCAATAAAAAATATATATTTCCTTTTAGAAAAGCGAAGTTGGTACCTGTCCAGGAAAAACTGAACACCCTGAATATGTAAATATATTTTCATTTTGTGCAGCTCGGGATATTAGACAACCCTGTAGAAAAAAAAATTAAGTTATCTCTTTTATTAACCCAGATATTGGACTTACGCGCACTAGGTGGACACCCTGTATAGGTATACAGGGTTTTTCACGTAACCCGTTCATTAGAATATTTCAGAGACTACTACGATCTAGATTTTGAAACTTGGGGCACTGGGGTTTTTGAGTATTCTCGTTTCAAAAAAAGTTATGACGTCACTGTAGCACTTCCGGTTGTACCGGAAGTTAGTAGTAACTTCGTTATTTTAAATGGAAAGGTATAGATTTTGTTGAATTTTTGAAATCTACGGATTTTTTTAGGATGTTTTTGTTAATATATCCCTATACCAAAAATGAACAGTTCTGGAGATATTTAGATTTTTTAAAAAAAATTGACGATACTAAGCCAATATTGTGAGTGTAACATCTAGAACTTCTAAAACGCTATAACTTTCAAAATTTAAGCAGTAGTAGAGCAGGCAAAGGGCTTTCCAAGAATATACTGCTTCTGTCGATAGTCCATACAGGATGTTCAAAACTCAAGGGCCAATGTTAAAAACTTCAAACACAAAAAAGTTGTTTTTTCAAATGGAACACCCTGTGTTTTACCTCATCAGTAGATGCAGAATTAAATTCTACATCGATTGGTATACGCATTCCCTATACCTATCTCCCCAACAGTTTTTGAGTTATATGCAATTATTTATGTGAAAGAAACTTTAGCATCGATAATATGTATCTCTAAATTTTAAAGAAGGCTGGGATGCCAAAAAATTGAACTGTGTTTGTCAAATTACTTTTAGTTGTTGAATTATAGCAGCAATTATACAGCAGAAAATTAAATAATTACAAATGAGTGGTATTTTAAATTTATTTTGTATTCGTGGGGAATTTAATAAAATAGCTACAAATTGTTGTGTTATTTTCACTCATCCCGTACGGACTATCGACAGAAGCAGTACATTCTTGGAAAGCCCTTTGCCTGCTCTACTACTGTTTCAATTTTGAAAGTTATAGCTTTCTAGAAGTTCTAGATATTACACTCACAATATAGGCTTAGTATCGTCATTTTTTTAAAATCGAAATATCTCCAGAACTGTTTATTTTTGGTATAGGGATATATTAACAAAAACATCCTAAAAAATTCCGTAGATTTCAAAAATGCAACAAAATCTATACCTTTCCATTTAAAATAACGAAGTTACTACTAACTTCCGGTACAACCGGAAGTGCTACAGTGACGTAATACCTTTTTTTGAAACGAGAATACTCAAAAACCCCAGTGCCCCAAGTTTCAAAATCTAGATCGTAGTAGTTTCTGAAATATTCTAATGAACGGGTTCCGTGAAAAACCCTGTAAAATAGAATATAAGATCTCAATAAAATCAATCATCATAATCAAAGCATCAACTCGGTAACCAGCTCAGTATTATTTTGTAACAGAAACTTTCATAACTACAGATTTATGTATGCATTAGAATAAATTGTTACATAGTTAAACAGTTTATATCTTTATTCGAACATTCAACCTACGGGTTAAAACACCTTTAGATTTAAATTAAGTGTTCAAATAAACCGCCGCTCTCTCACACGCACAAGATAGCTCGTCTCAGGACCGCTTCATAAGAGTTTCTTACCATTTGCGGGGTGAGCAGCTTCTGTAACAGCTAGTCTCAATTCATCTACGGTTTTATACTTTATTTTTTAGGTGACAACCACACAAAAAATCGAGAGGCATTAAATCAGGTGATCTCGAAGCCCACCTTACTGGTCCCAGGTTGCCTATCCACTTATCGGGAAATTCACTATTCAAATAGTTCGTAATAATCTGCCCGTTATGTGGGCAACTAGTAGGCCTTGATGATTTTTGATACTATTTTCTGAATCACCATATCCTCTTACCCCTAACCTAAAATTTTCATTACCGCAGGTCTTGTAATAAGTAAAATATTGGGTTTTTTCGAAAATGTACTTTTTTTTGTTTTCACCCTGTATCAACGGAACTACATCGATTTAAAATATTATTGACCAGGATTATTTTTGAGCAGATCAATAATAAACCTTTCTTCCATTTAACCCACCTTGTATCTCCAACGGTTTGGAATATCCCTAAATACATCATTTTAAACTGGACACCCTGTATTATGCTCTGTTTTAGTGGATATTTTGCCACATTTATAAGAATATTACACCCCTGTCAGAAGCATAAGTCAGGTGTTGGTGGTTTACAAACCTAATTTTGCTTAACCATAATAATAAAATTATCAAATTGAAAAAAGTGGATAAATCTCACAAAACGCACTATATATAGGTATCTATCGTGCTGACGTTTCGGAAATGTCTCTATTTCCGTTAACAGTAGTTGGAATTAAAATTATTTCGAAATGTGTCAAATGTGACGGTTAACAATGTTTATGCAAATTATTGCAGCCGGTGAGCGAAAATATTGTCTAACAGCTGAAATGTCTAGGTACGGAACCAGATAAACAAAAATATTAACTGGCAGATTTGATATTGTTCCAAGTAATTTTCAAATTCAAGTGCTGTTTTGATATAGCGACCTTTCCGAAACGTCAACAAGAAAGTGAAGTGTTTTTTATTTGTTTACGAATATATTCATGACTTTTAAAAACCGGGAAATGTCAACCTCAATTTTTAAAATCTTCCGATATCCATAATCTAAACCTTTGTCTGAATTTTTAAAACAAAATTAATAAATTTACCACAAAAGTATTATTTTGGTATTATAGTTCAAAAGTTATAGATACTTAAGGAATGCATATAGGTATGCCAATTAATAAATATACCGGGTGTCAACGGATCTATTAGACAAGCCATAACTTCTATAGTATTGGATGTATCAAAATGAGATTTGGAATAGGTAAATGGTAGAGGAAGAGGAAAGTTTTTGCATATTTTTCACGTTTAGGTTACTTCCGGTTTCACCGGAAATGGCTTCAATTTTGAATTTTTAAATGGAACACCCTGTATATTTTTACATATTTGAATTTCTGAGACAATTTTGGACTAGAAAATGACATTAAAACTTTTAAAGTATAATACTCGTATACGAATTTATTAAAAACTTCACTGAAGTAAATGTATTTTATGAGCTTATTTTTAATCCAATCACAATGAATTTAGTATCGTTGGATTCGCAAAAAAATGCCTTTTTGAAAAGTGCTTGTCTAAAAAGTGTTGCCATTTGAAAAAAAATAGTTAGATATAAAAAAGTAATTTTGCCAACTTGTCTCATTCCTATCTATCATACTAATCACTAAAACTTTGCGATTACATTTTTCTGACATCATCTAAGGCCTTCAGATTAGTTTGCGCTCAATCATGGCCACCTAGATGCAATATTAAAAATGGCTCTAAAAAAATCAAGTAGGCGAAAAAACTTTTTAAAATGTCATTTTCTAGTCCAAAATTGTCGCAGAAATTCAAATATGTAAAAATATACAGGGTGTTCCATTTAAAAATTCAAAATTGAAGCCATTTCCGGTGAAACCGGAAGTAACCTAAACGTGAAAAATATGCAAAAACGTTCCTCTTCCTCTACCATTTACCTATACCAAATCTCATTTTGATACATCCAATACTCTAGAAGTTATGGCTTGTCTAATAGATCCGTTGACACCCGGTATAGTTACGAGCATACTACCAAAAACAAAGAATATTTACAGTAAAAAAATTTGGATGCAATCTTAGATACCGCTAGAGATAGACAATTGTTGTCTATCAAGACAACTGTTGTCTTGATTTTTTTCAGGTATCTTATAGGTCCCCAAATTACGCAACTTTGTCCGAATTTAACCTAGTCTCTATTTCTCCCGGTTTCCAAGATATCAATGTTATTGCATTCAATTTGAAACACATATTAATAAAACTATTTTATTTATATACTTTAATAAACCTCCTCATATTGTCAATGCAGTAAAAACATCCTTTATTTTCTTATTGATATTAGGTTATGAAGTTTGGTGGTGATGTTCTGTTGGTTTATGGTGTTTGCGATTAAAGCTAATCATCGAGAGCAGACGAGCAACCCCCTACATGAAAATTTTTGCCGCACCTCCCACTTTCTGTAGTGGGGTAGGGATCTTTTACTTTTACCTATCATCTCATAGACAAGGGATCTTCGGCTTTACATCCTATGCGAGTGATAGTACGTCTTATACACGAACCTCGCCTAAGTTTGTATAGCTTCTGTATTCACTGACGTACAAGCCACTAGAAGGTACTTGCGGATCTTCCCTGAACGGTCACTCATCCAATTACTAACCGCGGACCATGTTGTTTAGCCTTCGTATCGGTGATCCAAACCATGAGGTATGATCTCTTTATACTTCATGATATGAATGCTAAATCTAATGCTGACTAAACAGTTAGTCCATCCCCTACTTTTATAAATAAAATGAGAATTTAGGGTATGCTTCATAGAATAGAGTCGTGAGACTCTTAATGAAAATGATATAGGGTGTTTCATTTATAAAAATTGAGAAAACTGTGGTTGCGAGTTTTGAATCGCCCTGTATTATACAAGTAAACCTATTTTGAATGAAATTCTATAGAAAGCAAAACTTGACCATATAGTATAATAATTAATGGAGCCAAAAATTATCTAGTATTTATTTTCTTAAAAAAGATACAGGGTGCTCAATTTATTGCTATTAAGATACAAAAATGTTCATATCTTCTGAACAACTCTGTATAATAGTAGTATTTAAACCCTATATTGGCGAATTCAGGAAAATGATCCAAATACAAATATGAAATAAAAAATTTGTCATTTCATTAATATTTTGTATTTGTTTATTAAGGCATAAATAAGAGTTATGGAATTTCGTCACACTATTGGGCCATTCTGTAGGTGTCTTACAATATGGTGTATTCGATACCACCAAATTGATTTTATATTCCCATTATGTTCACTTATAATCTTGGGAAACAACAATATTTTATAATAACATCGATTAGTTTTTGTTCGTATAGTCTGTTTTATTAAATGAAATGTGCTGTACAGGGTGACCCATTCGTCTGGGATTTCTTTATTTCTCCACTATTACCAACTTTAGAAAAAAATATCTAATACAAAAGTTTTCAGAAATAATAAGGGCTTCAATTTAAAATTAGTTACAGATATACAGGGTGTTCACATCCTTCCAAACCTATAAAAATTTTCTTATTTTAAATGGAACACCCTGTATATTATTAGCTCATTGGATTCCTCATCGCAAGTGCTTTCAGTCCATATAACATTTGTTATAGCTAAACTTTATAGTTTCGAAGATATTTAATATTTTGTGTAAAAAATGACAAATGCAGACTTTGGTGAAAATAATAGTATCTTCCTTAGTTTTCACATTTCGATAATAAATATTGGTATTCGTTTAGTATAAGCCATGGCGAATGTTTTGCTGTATATAAATGTTTTATAAATTATACAGGGTGTTAATAATCTCGTAGCAAAATTGGAAAACTGTAAGGGCCAATATCTCGTTTATTTTAAATGGAACACCCTGTATATTTTTAATGGATTAGATTCAGAATTGAAAACTCTATCGATCCATATTAGTATGTTATATACCCAAAGATAATAGTTTTCGAGTTACTTTGAAATTTAAAATATTTTACTCTTTGGTTATAAAAGTAAACATAAATTATGAGCCTAGATGGCTTGGAAACAAATTTATCAAGTGAATTTAAATCATAATTAAAATCATGATTTAAATCAAACTCTTGTAATATTTTTTTTTATTCAAATAAATAACTAAGGTAACATGATATTTTTAAAAGTTATCAGTACAATGTAATAAAAATAAATTTTTGATTTTTTTTTGAATATAAATGAGACTTTGCTCAACCCTTCTAAAGATTAACAACCTACGCTTAGACAATAACAGTTTCGTTAAATTTTA
Organism: Pogonocherus hispidulus; assembly: GCA_963924545.1. Classification (NCBI taxonomy): domain Eukaryota; kingdom Metazoa; phylum Arthropoda; class Insecta; order Coleoptera; family Cerambycidae; genus Pogonocherus; species Pogonocherus hispidulus. The sequence goes on from OZ004694.1 coordinate 71,837,686, forward strand.
TTTTATTTCATTTCAAACAGTCCACCCTGTTGCTGAATGCACAGTTCAAGTCTTGTTCGAAATGAAACTTGCACATTTCTTAGGATATCTGGTGTAATGTTTCGGAAGCAATGTCTAATTCTTTCTCTCATATCGTCCGCTGTCGGAGACATGCTGTATACTCTATCTTTGACGTATCCCCATAGAACAAATCCAGACATGTAAGGTCTAGAGAACGCGCATGCCAATTTACTGGATCCGCTCGAACAATCCATCTATTTGGAAAATGCCCGTTCAAAAAATTCCTTACATTAACGCTATAGTGCGCGGGGGCACCATCCTGCTGAAGCCATAGTCTTGGTAAGATATTTAAGGGAATATCATCCAATCATGTAAGTGGATTTTCAAAAAAATATGGACCTATTATGTGCTCTCCTAAAATTGCTCCCCAGCAATTTATAGTCCATTAGCCTTGATTATTGACAACTCTCAAAAAATTTGGTTGTTCTGTTGAATAAAAATGAAAATTGCAACGATTCACATTTCCATTTTTATGAAACGTTGCTTCATCGCTGAACATTACAAAATTTAGAAATATTTCTTCATTGTTTATTATTTCCAACATCTGTTCGCAAAATTGTAGTCGTTTTTCAAAGTAATTTGGACGTAGAGCTTGATGTAACTTAATCTTGTAGGGATGAAATTTGTTATCCTTTAAACACTTACTAACTTGTGTTTAACTAATGTCTAGGCTCATAATTTTTGTTTACTTGTAACCAAAGAGTAAAATATTTTAAATTTCAAAATAACTCGAAAACTATTATCTTTGGGTATATAACATACTAATATGGATCGATAGAGTTTTCAATTCTGAATCTGATCCATTAAAAATATACAGGGTATTCCATTTAAAATAAACGAGATATTGGCCCTTACAGTTTTCCAATTTTGCTACGAGATTATTAACACCCTGTATAGTTTATAAAACATTTATATACAGCAAAATATTCGCCATGGCTTATACTAAACGAATACCAATATTTATTATCGAAATGTAAAAACTAAGGAAGATACTATTATTTTCACCAAAGTCGGCATTTGTCACTTTTTACACAAAATATTAAATATCTTCGAAACTATAAAGTTAAGCTACAACAAATGTTATATGGACTGAAAGCACTTGCTATGAGGAATCCAATGAGCTAATAATATACAGGGTGTTCCATTTAAAATAAGAAAATTTTTATAGGTTTGGAAGGATGCGAACACCCTGTAAATCTGTAACTAATTTTAAATTATAGCCCTTATTATTTCTGAAAACTTTTGTATTAGATGTTTTTTTCTAAAGTTGATAATAGTGGAGAAATAAAGGAATCCCAGACGAATGGGTCACCCTGTACATGCCTGTGATAATTTAAATAAACTTGGTTACTTCTTGCATGCCTCTACTCCTGCAGCGTATTAATTATGCAAGCCATTAATAAGATATAGAAAATACTATTGTGTGAAAATGGAATCAATCGACTAGGTAGTATATATAGTGATAAAATTCCCGAAATATTTGATGGTGGTGGCGTGAAAGGAAGCCATCTAGTAAGTATGTAGTTTTATTAGTTTGGAATTTTATAAATAGCCGTTGAGAAGTGTGCGTCGTGTTCGGAAATATTGAATTTTACGTTAAAATTGCTAACCGGACATTATTTCTAGGTACTAGTTCAAGCATAGTTTTACTTTTAATTTGAATACGTGCCAGGTATAGGTATAGAAGAAATGAGCTTTACTGAAACAAATGATGTAATTTTATACTTTCAGCTTTAATCAACGTTTTATTGATAACAAGTTGTTTTTCCCCCTAATTATCAAATACACAATCATTGCGTGTTTGTAATACCTGTTTTCTGTTCAGTACCTGTTTGAAAATACCTGTTTTCGGTTTCATACCTATTTGACAATACCTGTTTTGTTTTCTTATCTGTTTTCTGTTCCATACCTGTTTGCAAATACCTGTTAGCTGTTCTATTTCTAAGCCTGTTTCAAATCGAATGCTTACCGACCATCATCAAGGTAGCGCCAGTGTGACGTCAGACTGTCTGGCTCAATTGTCCGAATACCTACTAATATGGTTATACAGAGGGCAAATTATTTAGTACCTATATAGTTTAAAGCATAGCATGTTATAATTTAACAAGATCTATATAAAGAAAAAGTTATGCCACGTCATTAATCCATTATTAGTGTTTGAAATTTATGGATTATATTGTTTTAATGTGCATGATGGGAATATTATATTAAACAACGAGTATCATCATCATCAAGGCGTATACCTACTTTCCATATAGGCGTATCAAAACGCGTTGTTTATACTAATTTTTCTATTTTCCACATTTTACACCTATAAAAGCAAATTAATAAAACTCAGCAGAAAATTGAATACCCGTATATGGATTTTTATACATATTCGGAACAGTTGGTGTTATCGACGTTTATCAACTTTTCTTTGCTTAAAAGTTTAGTTAGATTATGATGTATATACCATTACTGTAGCAACTATAGTACACCATACAAAACAAAGGATGTAAATTTGTTGCTACCAACATTTAAAAACAAAAAGTTGAGTGTCGAAAAGGATTTCTTTTCGATACGTAATTGCGTTTCATAATAGCTTGTTTATAGACGCAAAATAAAAAAAAAATATTTATTGGACCTGAACATGTCAGGTAAGTATAGTAGACCAACTGGAGAATAAAGGCCTAATTAAATAAAAACCACTTGGGGATATAAAATACGAAATTTTGATAATAAATTATAGAAACACACTATACTACATCTAAAAATAATAAATAAAAGTTGATATAAACATATTATGCCCTAAAGTGGTTCCTAAGGAAGTTAGGCCTCTTTAAACAGCCCTTTAAACTGTGGATAAAAAGAGTGGTTTTTATTTATTTTAGAAAATTTTTGAGCACTAAAAGTATCAAACGTGTACAAAATTGTCAGTTGAATTCGCACAAAAACATTAGACTGAAACTGTTAAATGCAGATATAATAATAATAATAATAATAATATCTCTATCCCTCATTCTCATCTTAGTGAAGCCCGGAAGTCAGAGACTTGCGTGGGAGAGGGAGCGGCATATTATTATTTTGCGGGCCGCGAGTGCGCCCAGGAACGACTTACGATGTTATAACTTTAACTACCATTTAGTACGACAATAAGGGAAACCTTGAAAACCTTATTAATTAAAGTGTACAGTAGGTTGTTAGCCATTTATACAGTGATATTGCAGTACTAGTTGCATATTAAGAACGCTACCAGCCTTACACACACAGATTTCATATTGGAGCAATTAGAAAAAGTTGACCACGGTGAGATTCGAACCGTCGTCAACCGCGGAGAACGATTAAAAACCAGACGTCTTAACCGCTCGGCCACCGAGCTCCTTGTAAATGTAAATATGCCACCTTTGACACGAACAATGAAAGTGTATTGCAAACTTTAAATGCAAATATCTCGAAAACCGTTTAGTGTAGCGAGTTAAACTAAGAGCTTTTAATTCAGAACTTTTTACGCTAAAAGTTACGTAATTTTTTACATCTAATGTTAAAATTACTGTATTCACTTAAATACAAAATACAACTCTCTGCCCTTATGAAAACTACTCTTTAAGAACAGTCACGCTTCTTTTTACTACCACCATTCGCTTTGACATAAAAATTTATGCTAGAACACCAAATTTCACAAAAAATTGATAGGCGATTGTTCCTAGAAATACCTAATCAATAACCATTCTATTTATCTATCCCCTTATATTCAACTCCCTTAAGAACTATTTTAGGGCATATGTTCATCGGAACTTTTATTTTTATTTTTATGTGTAGTATCACCCCTCGAAGTCCGGTACACTATTTTTTTACAACCTGTATATACTCCTGTATACAGGGTTTTTCACGTAACCCGTTCATTAGAATATTTCAGAGACTACTACGATCTAGATTTTGAAACTTGGGGCACTGGGGTTTTTAAGTATTCTCGTTTCAAAAAAGTTATGACGTCACTGTAGTACTTCCGGTTGTACCGGAAGTTACTAGTAACTTCGTTATTTTAAATGGAAAAGTATAGATTTTGTTGCATTTTTGAAATCTACGGAATTTTTTAGGATGTTTTTGTTAATATATCCCTATACCAAAAATGAACAGTTCTGGAGATATTTCGATTTTTAAAAAAAAAATTGACGATACTAAGCCTATATTGTGAGTGTAATATCTAGAACTTCTAAAAAGCTATAACTTTCAAAATTTAAGCAGCAGTAGAGCAGGCAAAGGGCTTTCCAAGAATATACTGCTTCTGTCGATAGTCCATACGGGATGTTCAAAACTCAAGGGCCAATATTAAAAACTTCAAATACAAAAAAGTTGTTTTTTTCAAATGGAACACCTTGTGTTTTATCTCATCAGTAGATGCAGAATTAAATTCTACATCGATTGGTATACGCATTCCCTATACCTATCTCCAACAGTTTTTGAGTTATATGCAATTATTTATGTGAAAGAAACTTTATCATCGATAATAATTATGTGTATCTCTAAATTTTAAAGAAGGCTGAGATATAAAAAAATTGAACTGTTTTGTCAAAAGTTTGATATTACTTTTAGTTGTTGAAGTTTGGTGGCAGTTACAATGCAGAACGAATTATTAAATAATAATTATACTAATGTTGATATTTTAAATTTATTTTACATTTATGGGGAATGTAATAAAATAGTTGAAAGAACTGGTCGTGTTTTCAATGAAAGATACCCAAATTTAACGAGAACGAATAAAACGATACATGTTATTTGTCTTCATCTTCAGTTATAGGTTTGTGATATGTCTTCTTAATGTCAATTCTAGTATGAGGGAATTGCAATTCCATCTTCCGAATTTTAACTTGTTCATTGTTGAAAAATTTGGATATACAGGGTGGCCCATTTGGACTTAGGACACCTCTGTAAAATGGATATTTTAAGTCCGATTTTGATGATTTTTTTTTAGGTTGTTACTCATGGAAAATTGCATTTTGTGGCAAATAAGATTTCTGTTACACAAATCAAGGCCTACTTTGCAATTTTTTTGGGGGCGAAATTTCGAGAAATCGTATTAGCGATTTTTTTAGACGAAAACTAAGTACGCCACTGTATTCTGCGCCCCCTCAAATAGCTCTGTACCAAATTTCATCCTAAAGTACAGGATATTAATAACAATTCTCACTAAATTAATTTATGCCCCAAAAAAAAATTGCAAAGTAGACCTTGATTTGTGTAACAGAAATCTTATTTGCCACAAAATGCAATTTTCCATGAGTAACAACCTAAAAAAAATCATCAAAATCGGACTTAAAATATTCATTTTACAGAGGTGTCCTAAGTCCAAATGGGCCACCCTGTATTTAGTTGAAAATACGACAATAATTTGTAGCTATTTTATTAAATTCCCCACGAATACAAAATAAATTTAAAATACCACTCATTTGTAATTATTTAATTTTCTGCTGTATAATTGCTGCTATAATTCAACAACTAAAAGTAATTTGACAAACACAGTTGAATTTTTTGGTATCCCAGCCTTCTTTAAAATTTAGAGATACACATGTTATCGATGCTAAAGTTTCTTTCACATAAATAATTGCATATAACTCAAAAACTGTTGGAGATAGGTATAGGGAATGCGTATACCAATCGATGTAGAATTTAATTCTGCATCTACTGATGAGATAAAACACAGGGTGTTCCATTTCAAAAAAACAACTTTTTTGCGTTTGAAGTTTTTAATATTGGCCCTTGAGTTTTGAACATCCCGTATGGACTATCGACAGAAGCAGTACATTCTTGGAAAGCCTGCTCTACTGCTGCTTTAATTTTGAAAGTTATAGCTTTTTAGAAGTTCTAGATATTACACTCACAATATAGGCTTAGTATCGCCAATTTTTTTTTAAAATCGAAATATCTCCAGAACTGTTCATTTTTGGTATAGGGATATATTAACAAAAAAATCCTAAAAAATTCCGTAGATTTCAAAAATGCAACAAAATCTATACCTTTCCATTTAAAATAACGAAGTTACTACTAACTTCCGGTACAACCGGAAGTGCTACAGTGACGTCATAACTTTTTTTGAAACGAGAATACTTAAAAACCCCAGTGCCCCAAGTTTCAAAATCTAGATTGTAGTAGTCTCTGAAATATACTAATGAACGGGTTACGTGAAAAACCCTGTATACTTATGCTCCTGCATTTGAAACACATAATCTAAATATTTTTTATCTTCCAACTCCATGGAGTCTTCGTCCTTATTGAGTATGTATGAAACATACATATATGTCTATATACAGAATCAGCTCGATATAGGTATTTTATTGTTCTATTGCAAAAGTTAAACATTTTTTTGTAGTAACTAAGTTTATTGTAATTCATTTTTCCGCAAATAAGACTACTATTGTTATCTGTGTATTTCTGTGTTTTCTTATTCTCCATTTCTCCATTACTACTTTGACGTATAGTTAGGTACTGGGTTAGCAACATACATTTTTTTAAGAACTCCTGATCAATTTCTGGTAAAAAAGTATTCGTGAAAAATGTTTAAATTTTTGTGTTATGTGAACGTAAAAAATGTTTTTTATAAACATTTTATATGGATATATTTTTGGCATAAATCGATCAGGAATTATAAAAACACATACAAATTAAAAATAGAGTTGGTACCTCCATTTTCTCAAACAAAAAAAAAAAAAAAATAAATAAATGTACCTTGCCTACTCAGTATCTAACTACGCCAATGGAGAATATTTTTAAAATAATTTATTCTTGTATTGGATGTCTTGGATTACAGACCATATTAAAAAATTTCATCCCCGAATTTTAATAAAAGACCTTTTTGGAAAGTAAATTATAGAAAAAGTTTTAAAAAATTCATAAAACTTTTAACACCCTACGGGGTATTAAAAGTTTTATGAATTTTGAAGTCTCCATGGATTCAAACATTGTTATATAACGAACGACTCCTGTTACTTTTATCCGCTGAATATAATATCCGTTTATCTGTCAACCTTATCATTAAAGCTTGTAATATTAGGAGTTGTTAAAATGTAATAAATATGTGATTTAGAAAATATGTAGGTAACTATAATAACATGATTATTAATTACATCATATGTTAATAACTATATATTACTAACAATATATAAGGGGCGCAATTTCAACTCAACCTTTCTTATCTATGTTGAATAAACAAGGCGTCTATTTCAGAAAAGTTTTAATAGTTATGGCGGATGCGCCGCGGGTAGATAGACAATATTTCTTTATTATTGTCTACAAATTTTAATATCCGGCCGGTGTTCATATTAATTACGTTTTTATTACAAAGTATTCTTATTACGATTACGTAAATGTAGAAGTTAAAATTTTGAAAATATTTTGAAATGCAGATGACCTGCTACAGTTGAGAACTGTCAAGTACTTTTTTCTTAAACGAATAGTCAGTCCTATGTAAGTATTCTTGAATAGGTAGGTAGGTACTTGAATTCAGCATAAAATACTATTTTGAGCTGATGTGAAAGGAAAATATGACTTTTAGAAACAGGGTTTCATAAATTAATTCGCCCTCTAATTATACAACTATGAAACATTGATCATTTCATACGGGATGTTTGGAGCATGCGAACGCGTAAGTGGATTTAAAATATTTATTTTTCACCCTGTATGGTGTTATCTTATTTTGAAAAATTTTACAGGAATATTCGTACTTTTTCAGTAAAGGCCGCTAAAATTATTCCATTTTTTATTTCTATCCAATGTAGTAGGTATACATTATTATTATTATGGTATAAAAGTGAAAAAAATATCACAGTTTATTAAAAAATACAATACATACTTAAATATTAACCATTGTAACAAAATACGACATTGACGTAATTTTCCACATAACACCAAAACACTATACTGCACTCGACGCGCGTTTCGCCAACCAAGTTGGCATCATCTGGAGATCGATGTGTAGTTTTAATCATCTTCAGATGATGCCAACTTGGTTAGCGAAACGCGCGTCGAGTTCAGTATAGTGTTTTGGTGTTATGTGGAAAACTACGTCAGCGTTGTCTTCACACCAAAGGTTCCAACCCCTTTCAAGATAACAAAATACGAATAAGTATAAAAGATATATGAAACCCCACATTTAAGGTTTTCGAAGTGTGTATTCATCAGTAATGTCAAGTATTTTCAAAAATGTCAGCAGAGATTACTTAAAAACCGTTACAAGATTGCATACGTATTAAGTAGTTACTTATAAGAGCACTTGGAGTAAAAAATAGTAGGTATAATTTATTTCAATCAAGTAAGAATAAAGTATATATAGCTTAAACTCTATAGAAATATTTTTTTATATTAATTTGGTAGGGTAATTCATGGATATGAAGGCTACGCAACGATAGTACTTAGATGGGTGAGCGTATGTACGCAAGACCCGCGATGGTGAATTCACAGAAACTAGGTAAGTATACAAATTTAGGGCAGGTTTATATAGAAGACGTGCCATTTTTCTGATAGGATGTAAAGTCGGGGTACCTTTCCTATGAGATGATAGAATAAAAGTAATGTAAAATATCCCTACCCCACCACATAAGTGGGGGTTCGGCAAAATGCCCAGGTTGGGAGTTGCTCGTTACCTGGCTTTGATACACTATAATATGAGGATATCCTGTATAGGTACTTAAGTAGTTTACTGCCAAAAATTGTATATCATTGCAATAGCAAAACACGTTTCTGTTCACAGAAACCATATACAGTGTGTCCAAGATAAAGATAAGATAGCATTGGGATCTTGGAAACGGTAAGAGCTAAACTCAGGAGGCTTTTCCTCGTAATTTTTAATGGTGGCAACAACAAGCTAAAAACTTAATTAAACTATTACTTGTGATACATCAATGAATTGAGAATAAAAAATGGTATCAAAATTTCTATTTAAAAATACAGGGGCGTATTTAAAAAAAAAAGTTGATGATGGTTTCTCGGAAACGAAACGTCGGACACAAACTTGATGAATGCCATCTTGTTAAGCTCAAATAGTGACAATGGAAAAGTATTTTTTATTTTTTGATAGCTGTTAAAATAACGCCAGAAATAAATAAAAACAAATATCGCAAAAAAATGTTTTTCCAAATATTTCGAAATCAAAAAAAGATAACTTATTTTTGTAAAATCCATGTAAAAGGTATTCAAATTGCTCAACTTTTTCATAATTTAACCAACTTTGTATCTCTTATCGTTTCCAAGATCCCAATGCTATCCCATCTTTATCTTGGACACACACTGTATAGCTACCTAGGAATTTTAATTGAGGATATTTAAATCTGGAAGATATTCAGGTTTTCATTATAATTGTATATTATGATAAATCAGTTCGCATCAGTCCATGTTCATAAGACTATTTTTTTTCAGTTAAGTTATGAAATAAACAACACTGATAACATCTGTTTTAGACAGAACAATTTATTTTCGTTCCACCAGCTTGTAGAGTGTTGTATTTTACCAAACCAGACGCTAACTTCAATCAAATCGTTTACCAATAATGTCATTTGCAAAAGGAAGTCACGTCCTACCTGTCAACATAATTATTTTTAATGGAATGATACATTTTTATTGCATTTTTCCTACACTATACGTAAATATAACCTTTTCCGAGGTATTTTTTGATTTTTCGGGAAAAAGATTTTTGCACTTCTCGGTTAGAAATATTATATTTAATAGTTGTTTATGATGATAGAGACAATTATTACGCAGTAAGGTTCGGACAATCATTACGATACATAATATTCATTCACGTTAAGTTTAAAGTGACATTTTCAAGTTTCAAGTTAAGTTTATATCAATAAATAACAACTTGACAACGCAGAGAATGGTTGCCAAATATAAAACTCTTTGTAAATGGAAAATGCTATGCTAATCTATCGAATATTGACAACAATTAATTACTGAAAATGACGTCACTTTAAACTTAACGTGAATGAACTCTAGCCGTGAATATTATCAGACGACGCGTTCGTGAGCCGAGTCTGATAACTCGGCATGTATCGTAATGAGTTTTCTATGATCCATATTACATACAAAATTGTTTCTGGTGGCATCAATATTATATTTTTCTAAAAATTGAAAATTTTGTATTTTTGAAACGACAGGTGCATGAAGTTAATTTTCTGATGCCATGTCATAATGATCATTGTCAAATAAAATTATTGTAATAAAGGTCATTCACGTTAAGTTTAAAGTGACGTCATTTTCAGTAATTAATTGATGTCAATATTCGATAAACAAATGACCAATAAATTAGCATAGCATTTGCCATTTACAAAGAGTTTTATATTTGGCAACCCTTCTCTGCGTTGTCAAGTTGTTATTTATTTATATTGCCTATTTATACTGTTATTTATACTGTTTGCTGGTTTTTGGTATTTGGTTCTGCTCGCTGTATTTTGCTCGTGTACTTTCTATTTACGTTTTCTAGTTATTCACTTTATTTACACTAAAATCAGTTCTTCTCAGAACTAAAACCGTTGTGATTCTGTGACATTTTTCAAACTTCTGCCCGCAAAAAAGTTCCATCTGTCAACGGCGTATTTTTTGACAAGGTCACGTCACTTTAAACTTAACGTGAATTACCTTTAGTACTTTTTGATAATGAACTTACTTAAATCACTACAATCAAATGACATAATCATGTCATTATGACATGCCATCAGATAAAAAAATTAAATTAAAGAGATGACTTTTATAAGCTGACTTTGCGAATCATTGCGCTATACAGGTAAACATAGAAAGTTATCTAATTGCATATTATACATTATACAAAGTGCTTAGAATTTAGTACCAACTTTGGTGAAGAATTTCAAACCTTTGTTTTGATGCTTTTTCAAATGGAACCACCTGCATATTTCAACGGTATCTCAGGTATTTTTTTATCTATTGGTATTAATGATCTCAGTACCTATTTCTTTTAGTTTTTCTGTTATTAATAATAATTTTTGAGAAAATTAGCGAATACCTGGATTAATCGTCACAGAAACGCAGTTAGAGCGTGTTATGGCAGCATTTCTCGGCCACACTGCTCGGTCTGTTTGGTGTTTGTCTGCGTTTTTTCAATGTGTAACCCTATTACGGACAACCTTTGACTTTGGATTTAAGGTTGACTAATTTATGTGATGGTGTTTAATTATAATAATTTCTAAAGGATGACTATAAAAATGACATTAAAGAGAATATTTTATAACCAATTAATAATTGTATTAATAAAGAAAAACAGAGACAGTGCTGCACATATAAATACGAATTATAAAAACTGCTCTATAAGGCCGTTTTTAAGACTTCCTAAACGGTAAACATTTTACATAGGTTTATTTCTTGTTACGCCACTGGCGTCCTCCACCCACAACAGAATGATTCGCACTTGAAATCGGCAAGTGCGTGGGTTCCTATTGGTATTGTATGAATTTAAGCTTAAGTTAACGTGTGCGTTCGTATGATGTCATAGAGGCAGGGGCTTGTAGTAACGAGACCGACCCAGACCTTACTATTAGTATTATCCTGTTACACCAAACTCCTATATTTGATGTAGTACAATAATGTTAACCTAGGCGGGGCAGGTTGCATGGCTCTGATTGAGCGTTTATATAGATACGTAGCCGGTGATTATGTAGATACGTGCCGATTATTACATCACGCATGTACAGGTATTGCAAAAGAGATTCACAACACAGATGGTGTGAATATGTATAATTAGCTATTTAAAAACCCACAAAGAAATGAATTACTGAAGTATGGAAGAAAAATGTCAACTGCACGACAGAATGTTTACTAACATTCTTTAGAAATTGTACTTATTAAAAATAAATATGTTTCCAGAGAAAAGAAATGAAATAATGATCAATTATAAGGAGAAATGCAAATAAATATTTACAGTATAATAATAGGCCTATAATAAATAGGCCCCATTCTTTTCATTTTATTCGTATCATCACTCAACTTCTTAATTGTTTTTCAATACGATGCGAGTGTGCGTCATCTTAAAAATGTATCAACTGGTTCGGGTAATTATTCAAGGCTTATAGACAAGGAATTTGCTTTTGAGAAAATATTACTCAACCAGTTAACGTCTCTATATACCAAAATGTTATATATTGTATGACACTTTTACACGAGTAAGAATTCGTTAAGGGATAGTAAGTATATTTCCTCTTTTACATTTGCCTATGTATGTATATGTAAAATTTGCCGTACCTAAGGTGAACTCCTTTTGAGTTATTGGCGAAAAACTAACTTTTTTTGTGTTTATAAACAAATCTGGTATTCCTATTATCTAGTTACAATTATTAATTAATCAAGTGCGTCAAGATCAAAGAAATGTTTTGGTTTATCTGGATATCTAACAAAACGTTTCATTTGCCTTTTTAACGACTTTATCACATCTACTATAAACTCCTATTAAATGGAAGAAATCTTGATTATTTTATCCTAGACGCTTAAGAATAAATGTAAGTATACCAACATTATATAACATATAGGAATAATATACAACGGAAAATTACAAGTGGAGTTAGTTAAACAAAAAGTTAGTTTAGATGGTTCTGTCTTGAGCCTTGCATAAATATACAGGGCGTTTCAGTTTTATCTAAATCGACAAACTTTGGGAAGCAATACAACTTTGAAAAATAATGTCACTTACTCCTATAAAATTTATCCATTTGGAGCTCACTAAAGAAGTTACATGGTGTTAAAATTCTCAAAAAATAAAGATATTTTTCAATATCTCTGAAATTAAAAAAACTATATCCAAGCCGAATTTGGTACAATTGTAATTGATATCGGTTGCCACAAAATAGTGAAGTATCCACCTGATCGAAAAACCAGTGGAGAAAATTTGGGTAACTAGTGATGCTAATTTAAGATAAAAGTAGCTCGGCCCCCGAACTAGGCAGTACAAAATTGAAGAACTAGAGGCAGAAAATAAGCAAAGTAATATTTTTCTAACAAACATCAGTTGTTATTCAAATAGCGAGTTATTTTAAAAATAAACGGCTGCATTGATGACTAATCAAATAAAATAATGTGTTTATCTTATTAACACTTGCAAATTAACTACATTGTCTGATATAACAAAAGGATACAAGTTTATTATAAAAGTAAGCAGCATCAAGCACAGCTTTGAGTCAAAATTGAATTGGTAATTTTTAAATTTCAGCTTTCAGCATAAATTATTATTTCTAAAATAAATGACAAGCATATTTACTGGTAACATCTAAACAGCATGACTCAGTTTAAATTTCGATATAACTAGGTGACCTAATTGTGAGCCACTCATAATCGAAAACGAAATTGATGTCACTTTCAATCTTTAATTCGCGTCTCTACTAACCCATTCATCAGTTTAGCGGGTTTTTCTCATTGAACATTAAAGCTGAGCTGCTATAATTTATTAAGCAGCTGTTTTTCTTTATAATCCACTATACAGGATGTTATAATATTCTAACAAAAAAAAATGTTCCTGTGATATCTATAGGTTCGAAAAAAAATAATTTCCGAGATACAAGCTAATGAAGTTATTTTTTTTTTGCGAATTTTTAAGATAGTTATCTTTAAAAATTAAAAAAAATATTTGTATAAATCCATTCAAATGGGGTAACTATACGATACATACGCACTAGATCACATTAAAAATTTAGCCATGTTTTGGTTCATATTTTGCCAATTATCAGAAAATAGTCCAAGTTATGAATAAAATGTAAGAGAACAAAAAGTTTAAGAATACAATAGTATTTTTAGGTATTTATTAGGTGGTAATAGATATTCACTATGTCCTCTAAATCGTATTTTATGTACCAATCTTAAGGGTCCATTCACTGTAGACTTGACAGACATGAATTCGGGGTCGGGTTGAGAGGTTGGGTAGCCGATGAGTGAAGACTTACATATTTCCACTACCGAATTATTTAGATTTCCAAGGTGCACGTAAAGCCGAAGTAAAAAAGCATCATGGAAATAAAGTTAGCCCTCATTGCAAGGGTACCGGATTTGTCTTATAATTGCAACAACATTTCTTTTTAATGTTATAACTTGTATATCACCGGAAAGATCAAAAGATAAACTAGATCCCTATAGTTGCAAAGTTTTGATTAATACATGTATTTTAGAGAAAATAATTTTTGAAAATACGCTACTTATTTTAGTACAAGATTGTTGGCCTGGAATTTTTAAAATAAAAAGAATTACCAAAAATTACTACTATAGGGACTTAGATTAAAGTCTTATCTTTCAATACTTTTTTACTAAAAGTCGCTATCTTTTATAGTTTTTTTATAATTAGACACGAGACGAACGCCGATTTTGGGCTTATTTCGGACTAGTGAATGGACTGGAATGAATTATCTTCAAAAATGTGTAAACTTCATCACTGTGTATCTCGAAAACGATGCGTTTCCAGACTTATATTTATTAAAACCTTATTCATATTTTGGGTGAAAGAACCACCTTTAAAATTTGCCAATCGAATATTGTAAAACCCCGCGTATAATTCGCCTCTTTGATGCGAAGTTAATTAACTAATACGGAATTATGTAATAGTAACTACCTATATAATTATTATAATAATTGAGGAATTTCATTATGTGATGAATTTAACAATTTCACTTTTAGAATTTAAAATTCTGCTAGTATCTCACTTTACAAAATTGTGATTTTCGTATTTACCACTATACCTAATTATATTTTTCGTTCACATTTCCGTACAGTCCTCATTATTGGTCGACAGGCATCCAGTATCCTAAAATATCAAAGCTCTATCCAAGCATGCAAAATTATACAGGGTATTGCAATAAAAATAAAAACTGTATTTAATTTTGCGTTGATTGGTTTTGTGTTAAATCAAGTTTAATTTTCCGATTGTCGCTTGACTTTATTGCAAACAATTTTTTATACTTGGGGTACAATCCCAAAATTGAATATTTTCCTTCGGTATCTCTAAAAATAAACAAGATGCGGCGTGCAATGAATATAATGAAACAGTCGGTACACTTGAATAATATGCTTTGAACAAACATATGTTCCACTTTTTTAAGCCTT
The DNA here is from genome assembly GCA_963924545.1 of Pogonocherus hispidulus. Lineage (NCBI taxonomy): Eukaryota > Metazoa > Arthropoda > Insecta > Coleoptera > Cerambycidae > Pogonocherus > Pogonocherus hispidulus. The sequence goes on from OZ004694.1 coordinate 71,852,803, forward strand.
TCAAATAATTTTATGGATTCTGCTAATGTTGTTTACTGTGAAACAAATTAAGAAAGTAATAAAATGGTACCACATAAATTTGCATTTGTTATGTCTGCAAAGTTTACTGTTGAGAGATGACAAAAGTATTAACCAATATAACGGAACACAGCTAGAAATATTGCCACGAATAAACGAATATCATCTACTACCCAAATACAATATCATTATCAACATTTAAATAAATATAAAATATTTACAGTGGCGTAGCAGATCTATATAGGGCAGTTCCGTACAGTGCACGCAGCAGACCCGAGGATCTGGAATGGCAGCAACCAGCTAGAATCGAGAATTAAACATTCTACTAAACACGAAATGGACTGCAACAATGGATCACACAATTTGATCAAGAATGTAGATTAAAAAGTAATTTTTCTGAAGTATACATGACTTTTGGTATTTTTCACTGGAGTAACATAATGTTACTGGGACGTTACTGACTGTTTACCGAAAAACAGATTAGGTAGAATCGGCATATGAAAATGAAGTTCATAATATAAATTAGATATTTCACAAAATTTTCACCGCACGAAATGACTTATAGATGGGTGGGTGGAACAAAAAAGTGAAAAGGTATCAATGTTTTAATACACTCGTCGAAGAGTATTGCTTAATTTTATCAGTGTCGACGAAAAACGACGCTAAATTGGCTTACTTACACATACTAAAGTTTCGTTAAAATTGGAATTTGCTAATAACTGTGCGATGAAATAAAAATCAGATAATAATTTGGTCAGAGGGCCGAACACACTTATTTTTGTACTCCGAATAATTCCAGGGATAAGATATACCCAGAATTACTATTCCAGACTTTATACCTGCATTGTAGAACCGGGCATTAGAGGATATGATAGAAAGAACTTATTTTCTCCCTTTGAAGAGTACTAGCACTAGCAACCCCAGATATTTTTCTCATTGGAATATTTTTTTGAAAATTAGGATACGGGGGTTTTCGAGGAAGTTCTATTCATCTGGAGTACCTATTCCCGTTTTTCTGACACTTCTGGTTATGCCATAAACGGCTATCAACTTTCTTCTTTTAAATGGAATATCCTATATTTTTTACATTTTTTATTTCTACCTTAAAATATACGTTTTTTAATGTCAGACAAACGAGAAATTAATAGTTTTTTAGATATTTTAATTTTTTTGAAAATATTTGATTATGTAGTACCTTATTGAAATGCTGGTCATCGACTGACAAGGAAAGTTATGGTAACAAGTTTTGGGCTATGGTTAGGCGCGGACCATCAAGCTTTCAGATTATGTTGAATTTCATATTTTATTATTTACAGAGTGTACAAAATTATTTGATTCTGACTAATTTCAACTACCCAAAAGTATTTTTTTTAATAGAACACCCTATATTTTACTGCTGTATGTGATGGAGAATAAAGTGATCTTTCAATCTGTATTAGGATTCCCTATACTATTGTAGTATAGTCAAAGCCTATACCTATCTGTTCATTTCCTTGCTATCGACGTATTTACTTTCTGTACAATAATTATTTTCTATTTCATTGAATTGCTTGTGATTAGAGTCATGAAAATTAAACGAATATCACGTTTAAGAGAATGGTAATTGATAAATAAGACACACTGTTTTAATTTTCATGGCCCGTCTGATTTGCGGACAAAACTACAAGAGATTTGGGATAATTTTTCTCCTCAAACGTGTCAGTCTAATACAATACCTGCAAGAGTTCAATCAGTCGTTAAAGTTAAGGGTGATGTGACCCCATATTGAATTAAAATTTCTCCTTGTTTGTCTTAACATTTAGTTGTCAACAAATTTGACTTGCCAATGGCAAAATACGCTATGATTAATGCCGATTGCTTCACCATGGTACGAAAATGTTTTCGCTATGTTCTTACGTTTGTATTTAAAAAAAATAAACAAAATAATTCAGTCGTTTTGATAAGCGATTGTATTATTTCCAAAATAATATATTGTCCCAACATTTAGTTGTAAGAGTTCGTATATACTCGTATATATTTTTTGCTGTGTCCATATTGTTTCTATTAATTTACTATTTTCAATTAATTCAATTCGTACCACAGTAATCCTAGTTCACTTTTTAAATACTAAATCACTTATCTTATAATTTTCATAATTATTTACGCATACCATTGTTTATTAAGATTCATTTAACGTTAAGAGTTACTAGACAAACCTACTGTAAAATAAAATGTATGTAATCTAATTTTCTGTGACCTTCTTACGTTGCCTTCTTACTGTGACCGTAGGCTTGTATTTTTTAGCGATGAATAATGTACTAAATCAGTAATTATTAGTGAATGTTATATAAGTATTCTCGTGTAACGATTTAATGATCATTGTCACATTGTCATTCTCATAAACATAATATACAACCGTGTTACACTAGCCTATAATTTATATACGACGTGGAAAACAAAATGATTTTAATTTACCGGATGTTTCCATTATTATATGGTGGCTATTGGCGATTTAAATTACCGATGAGAGCGCTGCAAATAGTAAACAAATATGGAGGAAGACGAGTAAAAATTTTGCATTTCAAATCACATCATCTAGCAATTTAGCATTCAACTGCCATAAATATAGTGACTTCATGTGCTAGTTAGGGTGAAATAAAGGATAAAGAGTGGTAAAAGAAGTCAAACGTCCCATAAGTGCTTCATTGCTAATTATATGAATTTTTGGGTTGAAACAGATACCCTAGTTTTTGTTTACTTACATTTTGGACTAAAATAAGTATGATAAACTGTATGGTGATACCATATTAGTGCTTGTTTTTTGTTAAATAATGTTTAAATTAAAATATATTCTGCATTTATAAGACTAATAACTAATAATATAAAAGTATAGACAAACTGGAACAAAGTGGTTATGGTGTCTAAATACACGTGTTCTCTGTTATTAAATTACATGCCTTTCGGAGAAATGAATGAGAAAAAGTTTCTTATACTAGGGCCAAACTTCTACCTATCTTCAATCTTAAACACTTCTATCGATACATTTTGTGGAGTGACACCTATAAACACACGGCAGTTTGTGTTGTGTTGATTTCTTTTGAATGCCATTTGCGAGGCCATTTGTAAATGTAAAAATAAAGATGTACAAATACTAACCACGTCGTTTTTAACTTTGTAATACCAAAAAATCACAAGCATCACTAAATTATTACGTTAAACAAACCCAAATACGTGTTATTTATCATTATATGCAGTGACTATATTTCTATAGTCACTGTTATATGTTATTTTGGAGGCAATAAGCTTCCAAAAATGACCTTTTAAGTAGGTTCAAATATTCATTCTCATGCAGAGGGTTCATTCATTTTTGAAATCGCCAATAGTTCCGCCAGGTAAAACTACAGTAAAATCCAAGTGTGATCAAAGAGAACAAATAATAAGAGTGTTCGTTTAATGTAATTTCCGTTTTTTTCGATGATCACCCGGCGCACGCGTAGATCTACCTAATTCATTCATAAAAAGGAACATTTGACATTGCCTTTCGGATAGGACGAGAGGACAGGACCTACGCCATGCCTGACATTGCACTGAAAGAACAGTTTATTCATAATTAATGATACTGATTGACACCTAACAAAGGCTCTATTGGATAATGGGGTAATAAATTTTTATTTATGAGAGAAAAACAATTTATTAAAACTTTTCAAATATACCTTATTACCGCCAAGTAAGGGATTATTGATAATCAATATATCTTGTATTTTCTATTAATAACGATCCCTTATAATAAATATTAATTATTAAGAGTAAATGTAGCATTACTTATTTATTAATATTTCAGTTACCTACTTAATATAAATAAAGTGTAGGGGAAGGTAGCCTAAATTGTACCACTTTTTGGTTTTTCTAAAATTCTGACGAATATTCTTGGCAGAAGTTGATAAAAAAAATACCTGTGATAGATTGATATATTTGACAGTTTAAATATTTTTGATAAATAAGACACACTGTTTTAATTTTCATGGCCCGTCTGATTTGCGGACAAAACTACAAGAGATTTGGGATAATTTTTCTCCTCAAACGTGTCAGTCTAATACAATACCTGCAAGAGTTCAATCAGTCGTTAAAGTTAAGGGTGATGTGACCCCATATTGAATTAAAATTTCTCCTTGTTTGTCTTAACATTTAGTTGTCAACAAATTTGACTTGCCAATGGCAAAATACGCTATGATTAATGCCGATTGCTTCACCATGGTACGAAAATGTTTTCGCTATGTTCTTACGTTTGTATTTAAAAAAAATAAACAAAATAATTCAGTCGTTTTGATAAGCGATTGTATTATTTCCAAAATAATATATTGTCCCAACATTTAGTTGTAAGAGTTCGTATATACTCGTATATATTTTTTGCTGTGTCCATATTGTTTCTATTAATTTACTATTTTCAATTAATTCAATTCGTACCACAGTAATCCTAGTTCACTTTTTAAATACTAAATCACTTATCTTATAATTTTCATAATTATTTACGCATACCATTGTTTATTAAGATTCATTTAACGTTAAGAGTTACTAGACAAACCTACTGTAAAATAAAATGTATGTAATCTAATTTTCTGTGACCTTCTTACGTTGCCTTCTTACTGTGACCGTAGGCTTGTATTTTTTAGCGATGAATAATGTACTAAATCAGTAATTATTAGTGAATGTTATATAAGTATTCTCGTGTAACGATTTAATGATCATTGTCACATTGTCATTCTCATAAACATAATATACAACCGTGTTACACTAGCCTATAATTTATATACGACGTGGAAAACAAAATGATTTTAATTTACCGGATGTTTCCATTATTATATGGTGGCTATTGGCGATTTAAATTACCGATGAGAGCGCTGCAAATAGTAAACAAATATGGAGGAAGACGAGTAAAAATTTTGCATTTCAAATCACATCATCTAGCAATTTAGCATTCAACTGCCATAAATATAGTGACTTCATGTGCTAGTTAGGGTGAAATAAAGGATAAAGAGTGGTAAAAGAAGTCAAACGTCCCATAAGTGCTTCATTGCTAATTATATGAATTTTTGGGTTGAAACAGATACCCTAGTTTTTGTTTACTTACATTTTGGACTAAAATAAGTATGATAAACTGTATGGTGATACCATATTAGTGCTTGTTTTTTGTTAAATAATGTTTAAATTAAAATATATTCTGCATTTATAAGACTAATAACTAATAATATAAAAGTATAGACAAACTGGAACAAAGTGGTTATGGTGTCTAAATACACGTGTTCTCTGTTATTAAATTACATGCCTTTCGGAGAAATGAATGAGAAAAAGTTTCTTATACTAGGGCCAAACTTCTACCTATCTTCAATCTTAAACACTTCTATCGATACATTTTGTGGAGTGACACCTATAAACACACGGCAGTTTGTGTTGTGTTGATTTCTTTTGAATGCCATTTGCGAGGCCATTTGTAAATGTAAAAATAAAGATGTACAAATACTAACCACGTCGTTTTTAACTTTGTAATACCAAAAAATCACAAGCATCACTAAATTATTACGTTAAACAAACCCAAATACGTGTTATTTATCATTATATGCAGTGACTATATTTCTATAGTCACTGTTATATGTTATTTTGGAGGCAATAAGCTTCCAAAAATGACCTTTTAAGTAGGTTCAAATATTCATTCTCATGCAGAGGGTTCATTCATTTTTGAAATCGCCAATAGTTCCGCCAGGTAAAACTACAGTAAAATCCAAGTGTGATCAAAGAGAACAAATAATAAGAGTGTTCGTTTAATGTAATTTCCGTTTTTTTCGATGATCACCCGGCGCACGCGTAGATCTACCTAATTCATTCATAAAAAGGAACATTTGACATTGCCTTTCGGATAGGACGAGAGGACAGGACCTACGCCATGCCTGACATTGCACTGAAAGAACAGTTTATTCATAATTAATGATACTGATTGACACCTAACAAAGGCTCTATTGGATAATGGGGTAATAAATTTTTATTTATGAGAGAAAAACAATTTATTAAAACTTTTCAAATATACCTTATTACCGCCAAGTAAGGGATTATTGATAATCAATATATCTTGTATTTTCTATTAATAACGATCCCTTATAATAAATATTAATTATTAAGAGTAAATGTAGCATTACTTATTTATTAATATTTCAGTTACCTACTTAATATAAATAAAGTGTAGGGGAAGGTAGCCTAAATTGTACCACTTTTTGGTTTTTCTAAAATTCTGACGAATATTCTTGGCAGAAGTTGATAAAAAAAATACCTGTGATAGATTGATATATTTGACAGTTTAAATATTTTTTTCGTTAATTTTAAGATACATCTTCTGCAAAAAAGAAATTAAAAATAGAAGGCTCACAAGTGGTACAACTTAGGCAACCGGTTGCTTAAATTGTACTACTTGGTATCCTAAATTGTACCATACAATCTACTATCTAGAAGGAATGAAACATGCAGTACGAAATTCAGTTGGAGGTATTTTGTCAAAATAACAAAGAATGCATTTTATTCAAATATTTATTATTATCAAATAAATGCTCTTTAACATTAAAACAACAAAAAGCTCTCTACTCCCTCAAACACATACTTTGAACAAACAGAATAGGATCTTCTGGATTATAAAACAGCAGGATTAAATACCTACTTACTTATTTTTTAATACACTGATCACAATAGTAATTGTCTTTATTATCAACATTTGCACAGAGCTTGTACCGGTACAATTTAGGAAACCACAAGGTGGTACAATGTAGGAAACCGGTAACAAATTTACAGAAATGACATAACAGAACACAAAGTAAGGTCAGAAATGAATTTCTTTGGGTGAAAGGACTCTAAACTATATCAAGTGATTTACAAATAACATACAATACACAGCAATTAAAACAACCCCGCAAAAACCCTTATGAAAAATCAGAACAAACATACATTCTGAATTGGTATTTTTTTCAAACGCTCCTAGTACACTTAAACCTCCACTCACATGCATGAAATTTGACACACCACCAAGATACTCTGTGCCGGTGCTAATTATAACCACCAGAGGCCGCACAGGTCACTTGATTTTAGAAATATGGCTAAGGTACAATTTAGGCGCCGGTACAATTTAGGCTACCGTCCCCTAAGTACTAATTAAAATTCCGACTTTTATTAGAATATAAAGAACAATGTTTATAATAAATATTTGTTTTATTGTTTTGATCATGTAGACATTTTGATTTTTTATTTTACTGAAGATAAATTTTTTTGCCTAATCTATACCTATCTGTATTTGCTTAAATTTTAAATAATATGTTTTCAAATAATTTATTATCATATTATTGGAAGGAGATGCCGAAAACAACTACTCCACGGGCAATATGCCCCGACTGGCGTTGCATTACATCAACATAACTGTCTGTCAATTAGACAATAATTGTCAGACAGGTAGTAGCAAAGACCCAAAGAGGGCACTGCAGTGTATTTCACTGTATCTCGCCACTACAAAAATTTATTATCATGTTTTTTACTATTCACTGCGAAGTGAATAGAAAAATTGTATTTTGATGTTTGAAGGCAAATTCTAACCAAAAATTATTTCGCCCCCCTAGAAGTTTTGGAGGCGACGCCCATGTCCCTATCTGTATCAATATATAACATTATATTATATCATACATTATGCATATTTTAATTACATTTACATTACTACACTTTATTCAATCGAATATATTTATGTATTTCTCAAACTTAACGTAACACACTACATTAAATTTGTTGCAAAGTGCTACTCAAAACTTTCAAAAAATAGTTTTGTTACATCATTTGCCATCCGATTCAGGAAGCACCTTCTTCCACATGTCCAAAGTAGTCGAAACCTACAGTATGTTTATGTAACAAACTACACTCTAAATTTATGTAATCTCCAGAAATTAATTTATTAACACGAATATTATTTATGTTACACAGTCTATTTATGTCCTTTTAGGGAAAGTATTCGCTGTAGGTGCGTATTTTTATATAAATAATTAGCGTCTTACAATCGCTAATATACATAAACTGTCTAATAAAAATATACGACTTCCGCTAAAATGGCTAGAAGAACGAACTAATGGCCGTAAAACTGAAGGCTAAATTTCTTATTTATTAATCAATCGACTTATAATTGGCGAATGTATAGGGTGTCCCAGAATAAGAGAAAACATGTAAGGACGTACCATATACGCAGATCCACCAGAAAATGCAATAGTTTCCTTATATTTTTGAAACGGATAGAATTTATAGCGTGATTTTTGACGGAGAAATTGACGATTTGCTATGCTATGCTGATTTTGCCTTAATTTTTTAATAGCTATATTATTGGATTTTTAGTACGAGAATAAAATTTTTCAGTATCTTCTATTCTATTATAAAGAAGCTACTCTTACCTTATTTCTCTACCTGCAATAGTTTTCGAGAAAACCTTTCCGAAATAAAATTAATAATTAACGAAAATGTATTGCACTATACTATATCTGTACTATTTATTTATGATTTTTATAACGAATCAATGTGAAAAAATAATTCCCCATGCACATTAAGCTAGGTTTAAAGAAGAGGATTATTTTTGGTAGTATATTTATACCCATTTTTTTTTTCATTATTTTGGAGAGTTTTTCTACAATTTATTATTTACTTTTATTCTGAGACATTCTGTATATGTAAAGAATATACATCAGTGATGTTGATTGACTATTTAAATAATAAAATCATTACATCATGAAATATATTCATATTTTTTCATTAGATAAAAAGCATGCAAACGCTACACAGGTAATAGTTTTTTTTTGTAAACAAATGCGTTAATAATATATAAATATTACTCTCTCCTTACACCCCTGTTTCGACATTGACTTTCTTATCTTCCATAATTATATTTGTTGATAACTTAAATATTCTCAACATTCTCGTTGCATGAAATTTTTGTTTATATAAGTATACTATCGTTCTATGTCCAGAGAAAAGCTGTTATATAATAAAAAATATAATCGCTCTATTATTGGGTACAGGACAAGAATTATTGTTGTATTAGAATGCCTAGTTGATGTCATATGTTTAAGTAAAACCTTTAAGATACAAAATTGTCTATCGCGTGACATGTTACGATCAGGTCATATGTTTGTAATATGCGAAATATGTGTAGAACATAACAGATATGTAAAGAAATAATATCTAGCAAAAGTTTCGATGAAATCAATTTATACTATTTTGCCGTTGACGCTAGCACCTTACCTTGGGGAGAAGTTTATTTACTCGAGGATGTTAATACAAAGTTAGAATTTTTAAATAACTTGATAATCTCACTATTTGATGTGCAAGCGCCTAAAACTTTTTTCAAAAAAAAATTAAATGTCCGTATATGACTCGTAATTTAAAATTAATGATAAAGGAAAAACGTAAAGCTTATAATAGGTATATCTGTACCAGATCAGAGGTTAGTAAATTATTTTATATTGATATTAGAAATAGAAATAAATTAAAAGGAAATGTATAGCAATTAACTAGGTATATGTATATGTAGATGTGATATGTTAAATTCCTCTTTCAAATTTCATTTTCTTTGTCTATTTGTGCTACTTATATTAAAGTAAGTAATATTAAGCAGGTGGGGTGTAAGAGAGCTTTGGCTAACCTTAACCTTTTGTGTACATATCCCTGTTGTTAATAGATTGTAATATTGTTTGGTTTATGTATGTACCCAATAAACGATTTATTTATTTATTTATTTTACTTTATTATTTACTAAAGCATATTTTCATCAGCCATTTCGAAAGAAAAAAGTATTTGTTTAACTGAAACTTTGTAAAAGACGTGACATGTGAATATTTTTTTATGCCTCCATATATTAACCAATTGTTTATTTTATGCAAATAAAGTTCCAAATTAACCTTGAGGCTTAGCTTCGCACGTTCAAACACAATACGCTCGCCCATCCACGTTTAATCTTGATGTTAACAAAGCGTTAACAAGTATTTGAGAAGTCGAAAGGCAAATATTGATAATATTTTCCTAATTACACTTCAATGGATAATAGTATATACAACACGCATAAAAAATGGATGTAGGCTACCTGTGGCCAAACATGGATAAGAGAAATCATTAAACATGACAATTATAATAATGTATATAATGATAATTGTTCGTTTTACATAATAAAATGCATAATTTAATATACAGAGTGAGTTTTATGTATGGAACGCCTCAATTATCTCGGAAACGGCTTGCCCGATTTTTAAGAATTTTGGTTTATAAGGGTTTTGTAATATGGCCGATATTATTGTGGTCTTTACATTGTTGTCAGATCTTTCGGTTTTCCGGAAATATACTGAAATTTGTTATTTCAAATGGATCACCCTATATATTTTTTTGTTTTTGAAATCTCTAAGAAATTTAGAATATTTTTAATGTAATGGTCCCTATACCTAATTGCCATAATTTCGGAGTTACAGCTACATTTACAATATCTCCGCCGAAGTTAAAATAACATCAGGGCGGCTATGTCTGCGACAAAAACAATTTTGACGTTTTAATATTATTGTTGGTGTTTATTGAAAGTTACAATGGACCGTTTATCTGAGAAAGAACGAATTGAGATTTTAATGATATTAGGATATGGTGATGTACGTAGAAGTCAACAGGAAACGTGTAATATCTTTAATAATTTATATCTTAATAGAAATCCCATAACAAGATCTACTGTGAGTAAGTTGTTAAAAAAGTTTAACCAAACTGGAGCCATAAAAGATTTACCGAAATCAGGGCGTATAAAAAGTGCAACAACTGAAGACAAATCTTTAGATGTTTGTGTTATGTTAGAAGAAGATCCACACTTGAGTACTAGACAAATGTCCAGGGAAGTTGATATTTCTCAAACATCCATAATGAAAATTTTACATGCCAATAAATTCCATCCTTACAAAGTAAGATTGGTTCAAGAGTTGTCAGATGATGATTTCGATAGACGTGAAGAGTTTGCCGACACAATGATGGAAAAATGTTACGATCAAAATAATCCAAATTTTTTAAATAATGTTATGTTTTCCGATGGGGCCACTTTTTGTATTGATAGAAACGTAAATCGGCATAATTGCAGATACTGGTCACGTAACAATCCTCGTTGGATGAGAGAATCCCACACCCAATTTCCACAAAAGATTAATGTATGGGCTGGAATAATAGACGACAAAATAATTGGTCCTTTTTTCATTGAAGGAAACTTAAATGGTCAGGCGTATTTAAATTTATTACAGAATAATATTATACCTGAGTTGGCTCGGTTATTTCCAAATCTAAGTAAGTATTCTCAATTGCCTGTTAATTTAGAAATTTTATTATTTGAAACTTTCAGACAATAACAATGTCCCAAATAACAATATTTGGGTGCAACAAGATGGAGCTCCACCTCACTATGCGCGTGACGTGAGGCAATACCCAAACGATGTGTTTCCCAGAAGATGGATTGGAAGGCGTGGTTTTATCGAATGGCCCCCGCGATCACTCGACATGAATCCTTTAGACTATTTCCTGTGGGGTCACTTAAAAATATTGTTTATAAAACCAAACCTGCCAATATTCAGGAATTAAAAGATAGGATTACCACAGAGATAAGAAGAATTGAGCAGTCAGGAATGTTACAAAATGTACTGCAAAGTTTTAAACATCGCATGGCTTCTTGTATGGAAGTAAACGGACAACATTTTGAGCATCAGCTGTAACTGCCTTTACTTTATGTTTTCAAAAGATCCTATGGGATTTCTATTAGGATATAAATTATTAAAGATATTACACGTTTCCTGTTGACTTCTACGCACATCACCATATCCTAATATCATTAAAATCTCAATTCGTTCTTTCTCAGATAAACGGTCCATTGTAACTTTCAATAAACACCAACAATAATAGTTTATTAAAACGTCAAAATTGTTTTTGTTGCACACATAGCTGCCCTGATGTAATATTTTAACTTCGGCGGAGATATTGCAAATGTAGCTGTAACTCCGAAATTATGGCAATTAGGTATAAGGAACATTACATGAAAAATATTCTAAATTTCTTAGAGATTTCAAAAACAAAAAAATATATAGGGTGATCCATTTGAAATAACAAATTTCAGTATATTTCCGGAAAAACGAAAGATCTGACAACGATGTAAATGCCACAATAATATCGGCCATATTACAAAACCCTTATAAACCAAAATTCATAAAAATCGGGCAAGCCGTTTCCGAGATAATTGAGGCGTTCCATACATAAAACTCACTCTGTATGTAAACATAAAACCAATGTTCATCTCAATGTATGTTAATAAATCTACTACTTTCAGAAGTAGAAGAATAAGAAGTATTTAGTATTTAGCAGGATTTTCACAGGTTTTTTTCCCTTCACACTTTCTGGTTCGCCAGAATTTCTTTTTACTATTACTCACAGTTAACAGTTGCGATACACTTATCGATTAAATGAGTACAGAAATTGAAATGGATAGGATTGGATTTTTATAGATTAAAATAACAAAATAATTGCACAATCATCCCATCCTTACCAAAAGAGAACAATGACACACATCGATATTTGTGATGAATTTTTACTTGTCTTCTGTGCAGAGTGGCTAAATGAAATAATATAGGACGATAGGTACATGTCTCGATCCAGATCCAGGTTTGTACTATCCTAAATCCTTAAATTTGTTAAATCCTTAAGTTTGTACTATCCTAAATCCTAGATGCACTGACTGGAAGAGGAGAAAATTTCCAAAACATGGATGTCTACAGTTAACAAGCAAACATCGATGTCTACAGGTGGCATTTGACTCTCAGGGAACTATGGCCAAAAAGTTTTTGTTTGGTACCTATACATTTTTGGTATAAAACTTATTCGGTATACCAGGTTTCCCATTTCATTTGACTAATGGCAATTAACATGGGCTATTACATTTCATTGAATTTTATATTCCCAGGGCACACTATGAGAAATATTGCTAACGGAATCGATAGTACTGACTGTCAAACACTTCTGATTACCAAAATACTAAAGCGAAATGTTTTTTTATTTAAAATATCAATAAAACTTCGTTTTATGTTAATAGATGTAGTTTACATAAGCCTTTTAGCAATATTGTTTAATGTCATTTATTGGACTAGTTGGTTTAGCGGCTGTCTTTCAAACTGAACAGCAAGATTTTGCAGGTTCAAATCACGCCTGAGACAACTTTTTTTTATTTTACATTTTCATTAATTACAAATTATTAGTGTTTACTTATTCGAATAAATATGGTTCATTGGCAGTACCTCGTTATTATTTTTGGAAGTCACAATATTTACTTATCAAAAAAAAAATAAAATAAAACATGTTTTGATTGGCTCGTTTCCTTTATCTTTAGCTAAAGCTACTATCTTATAAAAGGAAACAACAAGCATCATGTTTTTTATTTATTACATGCACTGTGCTTTTACTAATAGTGTACTTATCTCTGCTAATAGTTACTTCATATTATACCTCAATCTGGATATTGAGTTAAACAGTTACAGAGGAACTGTCGTGAATTAGTAATAGGTTTTTTTTTTATAAAAAACTAGAATTCCAAAAATTATTTAAGTTTTTTTTAAATACAAAAAAGTTGTCTCTGGCGTTATTTGAACCTGCAAAATCTCGAGGTTCAGTTTGAAAGACAGCCGCTCAACCAACTAGTCCAATAAATGACATTAAACAATATTGCTAAAAGGCTTATGTGAACTACATCTATTAACTTAAAACGAATTTTTATTGATATTTTAATTAAAAAACATTTCGCTTTAATATTTTGATGATCAGAAGTGTTTGACAGTCAGTACTATGTATTCCGTTAGCAATATTCCTCATAGTGTGCCCTGGGAATATAAAATTCAATGAAATGTAATAGCCCATGTTAATTGCCATTAGTCAAATGAAATGGGAAACCCGGTATATTTTTATTGTAAATAATGTCGAGATGCCATTCAAGTAAGTATCTGTATGATATTTATGTGATATGCCTGTCGTTATGACTCGAATCAAGCTCGAGCTGCTGATCAGACTGACCACCAGAAATTTGGGGAATAATCCTATATGAGCTGCTGTTTTTTATCAATAATGTTATTGACTACATTAACTTTGCCAAATAATTGGCGAGTGCAGGACAAAATTCGAATTCAATGGCGAATTCTTTTAGAGTGTAGGACAAAAAATGATATACTTAACATTCTGCCAATAGATTGCATATAACCTTTTATATCATTTAAGTATACATTAAAGTGGACATGTTTAGATTATGTGTACAGAAACCATCGAATTTTCTATAGTATGCTAGATTTCAACTAGAGTACAAATCCAGCAATCTGCGAATTGCATTGTAAATACTTCAAAAACACTTACCTGCGGTTTACTAATCTGCGGTACTGGTGCTCGCACCCTTTTATCCAACAACAAATCGCTCGGACACCTCTCAAAGATAAGCACCCTCTCTGCGACTGATCCCCGCGTCAGGAAAGGCCTCACGGGGTTGGAAGCCGCCTGCCTAAGGTGCTGCCTCTGGCTGGTCGTCAGCTCCGGATGGGGCACCTGCTGCTCCGGCCTCCTAGGGGTGCTCCTCAGCCCCCATTTCGTAGTCACTTCAGGTTTTTCGAGTTCCTTGGTCACCGGTTCCTTTATTATATTATGCTCCTTTACTATTTGTTTCGACGGTAATACTATTGGCGATTCCTCGTGGACTACGTCACCGTTCTTGAGCGCGTTGATGAGCCGTTTTTCCTCCAGCGCCACCTGATCGATGGTGACGGAGGAGGATTTGGAAGTAGGGGAACCGTAGTGGTGGTTCTCGCGCACATCCACCGTGGATTTTTTCACGGCATCCGTAGATATGACGCGGTTCTTGAGCGGCCACGTTTGGAGGCCTGTGGTGGTGATGTCCGGAGGCAGAGTCATCTCTATAGTCTCCATACGAGGTTTTGGAGATATTTGAGGTTTCTGGCCTATGATAGGTTTCACCACCGGTTGAGGCTGCAACAATAAATTTTTATTTACTACGAGAACGTTGAATTACTTTAACTGTGTACAGAGTTCCCCATAATAAACATTTTCGAGCAAAATATAAGCCAGCCGTTTATTGAGGATTCTAGTTATTTATATTGTATTCTCAGTATAACTGTAATTTTATAAAATGAACATCAGTTATATAATTTTAATAAAATGGTTTAACTAATCTTTAACGTAATACATTTTTCTCGTAAAAATAAGTGATATGAAAGACATAGTATATTATTTTGGCGAACTCGGCTATGACCGGCAGAAATTTGAATAATTTATATGGGAAATATGCACACTGCTTATTTATTATTTAAACACTATGCTATTATATAGGAGAAACTTTTTGTAGTAACCTTAGCAGAAAACTTTATTGTTGCTAAACTTTTCTGCATGATTTCAAACTACACTTTCAAAATTAAAAAAATTGTTTTCCAAATCAGGGTGGATTCAAAAATATTAATATGTCTCAAGGGCAAAGGTGCCCTCATTTCCAGAAATACATAAAAACGTTGAGAATTTGGAAATAATTGGAAGGAGGTATCAAATCAGAAGAAACAACAATTTATTCCATAAACATTATTTACTACGTTTTCTTCACCATTTGTGTATTACGTAAAATTAATTTTTCAAAACTAATTTCTTATGGATACGGTAAAAATGTACTCTTGAACTCACAATAATGAAGAAATTGTATATAGATATAATAATGTATATTAAAACATCAAATTTTGTAGAGGCGCCGCGTCCTTCTTCAACTTGAGGAATTATAGTACCAAATCCTTTGGTTGTTTTATTTTAATATATTTCCCCACTGCATATTGCAGATAACTTATATTAGGTATATTAAATTACACAGTATATATTTTTCCCCGAAACGCGATGGAACATTATTTACAATGCTCAAAAGTGTTAGTTACATAAAAATTTTTGTGATTTAAGAAATAATTTTATTAAAAGATATCGAGAGTCAACATCCAGTTTAGAAAATTTTAATATTTTTCTATTTTTACGGGATCATCCCTCTTTGACCAGTCATCTACGTCTGACAAATGAAGTGACCGGGTGGGATTGTTTATTTTGTTATTCTTAACACATCCACAACGATCCTGTTGTCGGTCAAAATCTAGTTTAAGAAATTTTAATATTTTACTACTTTTACGGGATCAACCCTTTTTGACCAGTCATCCCCGTCTGACAAATGAACTGACGGGCTGGGATTGTTTATTTTATTATTCTTCACAGATCCACACCGATCCTGTTGTCGGTCAAAATCTAGTTAATCCCCGTCTAACAAATGAAGTGATGGGCTGGGATTGTTTATTTTGTTATTCTTAACAGATCCACACTGACCCTGTTGTCGGTCAAAATCTAGTTTAGGAAATTTTAATGTTTTTCTATTTTTAGGGGATCATCCCTTTTTGACCAGTCATCCCTGTCTGACAAATGAAGCGACGGGCTGGGATTGTTTATTTTGTTATTCTTAACAGATCCACACCGATCCTGTTGTCGGTCAAAATCTAGTTTAGGAAATTTTAATGTTTTCCTATTTTTACGGGATCATCCCTTTTTGACCAGTCATCCCCGTCTGACAAATGAAGTGATGGGTTGGGATTGTTTATTTTGTTATTCTTAACAGATCCACACGGATCCTGTTGTCGGTCAACATCTAGTTTAGGAAATTTTAATATTTTTCTATTTTTACGGAATCATCCCTTTTTGACCAGTCATCCCGGCCTGACAAATGAAGTGATGGGCTGGAATTGTTTATTTTGTTATTCTTAACAGATCTACACCGATCCTGTTGTCGGGCAAAATCTAGTTTAGGAAATTTTAATATTTTTCTATTTTTGCGGAATCATCCCTTTTTGACCAGTCATCCCCGCCTGACAAATGAAGTGATGGGCTGGGATTGTTTATTTTGTTATTCTTAACAGATCCACATCGATCTGTTGTCCGTCAACAAATAGTTTAGGAAATTTTAATATTTTTCTATTTTTACGGGATCATCCCTTTTTGACAAGTCATCCCTGTCTGACAAATGAAATGATGGGGTGGGATTGTTTATTTTGTTATTCTTAACAGATCTACACCGATCCTGTTGTCGGGCAAAATCTAGTTTGGGAAATTTTAATATTTTTCTATTTTTGCGGAATCATCCTTTTTTGACCAGTCATCCCAGTCTGACAAATGAAGTGATGGGCTGGGATTGTTTATTTTGTTATTCTTAACAGATCCACATCGATCCTGTTGTCTGTCAACGTCTAGTTTAGAAAATTTTAATATTTTTCTATTTTTGCGGAATCATCCCCTTTTGACCAGTCATCCCCGCCTGACAAATGAAGTGATGGGCTGGAATTGTTTATTTTGTTATTCTTAACAGATCCACATCGATCCTGTTGTCTGTCAACAAATAGTTTAGAAAATTTTAATATTTTTCTATTTTTACGGAATCATCCCTTTTTGACCAGTCATCCCCGCCTGACAAATGAAGTGATGGGCTGGAATTGTTTATTTTGTTATTCTTAACAGATCTACACCGATCCTGTTGTCGGGCAAAATCTAGTTTAGGAAATTTTAATATTTTTCTATTTTTGCGGAATCATCCTTTTTTGACCAATCATCCCCGCCTGACAAATGAAGTGATGGGCTGGGATTGTTTATTTTGTTATTCTTAACAGATCCACATCGATCCTGTTGTCTGTCAACAAATAGTTTAGGAAATTTTAATATTTTTCTATTTTTACGGGATCATCTATTTTTGACAAGTCATCCCAGTCTGACAAATGAAATGATGGGGTGGGATTGTTTATTTTGTTATTCTTAACAGATCTACAGCGATCCTGTTGTCGGGCAAAATCTAGTTTAGGAAATTTTAATATTTTTCTATTTTTGCGGAATCATCCTTTTTTGACCAGTCATCCCAGTCTGACAAATGAAGTGATGGGCTGGGATTGTTTATTTTGTTATTCTTAACAGATCCACATCGATCCTGTTGTCTGTCAACATCTAGTTTAGAAAATTTTAATATTTTTCTATTTTTACGGAATCATCCCTTTTTGACCAGTCATCCCGGCCTGACAAATGAAGTGATGGGCTGGAATTGTTTATTTTGTTATTCTTAACAGATCTACACCGATCCTGTTGTCGGGCAAAATCTAGTTTAGGAAATTTTAATATTTTTCTATTTTTGCGGAATCACCCTTTTTTGACCAGTCATCCCCGCCTGACAAATGAAGTGATGGGCTGGAATTGTTTATTTTGTTATTCTTAATAGATCTACACCGATCCTGTTGTCGGGCAAAATCTAGTTTAGGAAATTTTAATATTTTTTTATTTTTGCGGAATCATCCTTTTTTGACCAGTCATCCCCGCCTGACAAATGAAGTGATGGGCTGGGATTGTTTATTTTGTTATTCTTAACAGATCCACATCGATCCTGTTGTCTGTCAACAAATAGTTTAGGAAATTTTAATATTTTTCTATTTTTACGGAATCATCCCTTTTTGACCAGTCATCCCGGCCTGACAAATGAAGTGATGGGCTGGAATTGTTTATTTTGTTATTCTTAACAGATCTACACCGATCCTGTTGTCGGGCAAAATCTAGTTTAGGAAATTTTAATATTTTTCTATTTTTGCGGAATCATCCTTTTTTGACAAGTCATCCCCGCCTGACAAATGAAGTGATGGGCTGGGATAGTTTATTTTGTTATTCTTAACAGATCCACATCGATCCTGTTGTCTGTTAACATCTAGTTTAGGAAATGTTAATAGTTTTCTATTTTTACGGAATCATCCCTTTTTGACCAGTCATCCCCGCCTGACAAATGAAGTGACAGGCTGGGATTGTTTATTTTGTTATTCTTAACAGATCCACACCGATCCTGTTGTCTGTCAACATCTAGTTTAGAAAATTTTAATATTTTTCTATTTTTACGGAATCATCCCTTTTTGACCAGTCATCCCGGCCTGACAAATGAAGTGATGGGCTGGGATTGTTTATTTTGTTATTCTTAACAGATCCACATCGATCCTGTTGTCTGTCAACAAATAGTTTAGGAAATTTTAATATTTTTCTATTTTTACGGGATCATCCCTTTTTGACAAGTCATCCCAGTCTGACAAATGAAATGATGGGGTGGGATTGTTTATTTTGTTATTCTTAACAGATCTACAGCGATCCTGTTGTCGGGCAAAATCTAGTTTAGGAAATTTTAATATTTTTCTATTTTTGCGGAATCATCCTTTTTTGACCAGTCATCCCAGTCTGACAAATGAAGTGATGGGCTGGGATTGTTTATTTTGTTATTCTTAACAGATCCACATCGATCCTGTTGTCTGTCAACGTCTAGTTTAGAAAATTTTAATATTTTTCTGTTTTTACGGAATCATCCCTTTTTGACCAGTCATCCCGGCCTGACAAATGAAGTGATGGGCTGGAATTGTTTATTTTGTTATTCTTAACAGATCTACACCGATCCTGTTGTCGGGCAAAATCTAGTTTAGGAAATTTTAATATTTTTCTATTTTTGCGGAATCATCCTTTTTTGACCCGTCATCCCCGCCTGACAAATGAAGTGATGAGCTGGAATTGTTTATTTTGTTATTCTTAACAGATCTACACCGATCCTGTTGTCGGGCAAAATCTAGTTTAGGAAATTTTAATATTTTTCTATTTTTGCGGAATCATCCTTTTTTGACCAGTAATCCCAGTCTGACAAATGAAGTGATGGGCTGGGATTGTTTATTTTGTTATTCTTAACAGATCCACATCGATCCTGTTGTCTGTCAACGTCTAGTTTAGAAAATTTTAATATTTTTCTATTTTTACGGAATCATCCCTTTTTGACCAGTCATCCCGGCCTGACAAATGAAGTGATGGGCTGGAATTGTTTATTTTGTTATTCTTAACAGATCTACACCGATCCTGTTGTCGGGCAAAATCTAGTTTAGGAAATTTTAATATTTTTCTATTTCTGCGGAATCACCCTTTTTTGACCAGTCAACCCCGCCTGACAAATGAAGTGATGGGCTGGAATTGTTTGTTTTGTTATTCTTAACAGATCTACACCGATCCTGTTGTCGGGCAAAATCTAGTTTAGGAAATTTTAATATTTTTCTATTTTTGCGGAATCATCCCTTTTTGACCAGTCATCCCCGCCTGACAAATGAAGTGATGGGCTGGGATTGTTTATTTTGTTATTCTTAACAGATCCACATCGATCCTGTTGTCTGTCAACAAATAGTTTAGGAAATTTTAATATTTTTCTATTTTTACGGAATCATCCCTTTTTAACCAGTCATCCCCGCGTGACAAAGGAAGTGATGGGCTGGAATTGTTTATTTTGTTATTCTTAACAGATCTACACCGATCCTGTTGTCGGGCAAAATCTAGTTTAGGAAATTTTAATATTTTTCTATTTTTGCGGAATCATCCTTTTTTGACCAGTCATCCCCGCCTGACAAATGAAGTGATGGGCTGGGATTGTTTATTTTGTTATTCTTAACAGATCCACATCGATCCTGTTGTCTGTCAACAAATAGTTTAGGAAATTTTAATATTTTTCTATTTTTACGGGATCATCCCTTTTTGACAAGTCATCCCAGTCTGACAAATGAAATGATGGGGTGGGATTGTTTATTTTGTTATTCTTAACAGATCTACAGCGATCCTGTTGTCGGGCAAAATCTAGTTTAGGAAATTTTAATATTTTTCTATTTTTGCGGAATCATCCTTTTTTGACCAATCATCCCAGTCTGACAAATGAAGTGATGGGCTGGGATTGTTTATTTTGCTATTCTTAACAGATCCACATCGATCCTGTTGTCTGTCAACATCTAGTTTAGAAAATTTTAATATTTTTCTATTTTTACGGAATCATCCCTTTTTGACCAGTCATCCCGGCCTGACAAATGAAGTGATGGGCTGGAATTGTTTATTTTGTTATTCTTAACAGATCTACACCGATCCTGATGTCGGGCAAAATCTAGTTTAGGAAATTTTAATATTTTTCTATTTTTGCGGAATCACCCTTTTTTGACCAGTCATCCCCGCCTGACAAATGAAGTGATGGGCTGGAATTGTTTATTTTGTTATTCTTAACAGATCTACACCGATCCTGTTGTCGGGCAAAATCTAGTTTAGGAAATTTTAATATTTTTCTATTTTTGCGGAATCATCCTTTTTTGACCAGTCATCCCCGCCTGACAAATGAAATGATGGGCTGGGATTGTTTATTTTGTTATTCTTAACAGATCCACATCGATCCTGTTGTCTGTCAACAAATAGTTTAGGAAATTTTAATATTTTTCTATTTTTACGGAATCATCCCTTTTTGACCAGTCATCCCGGCCTGACAAATGAAGTGATGGGCTGGAATTGTTTATTTTGTTATTCTTAACAGATCTACACCGATCCTGTTGTCGGGCAAAATCTAGTTTAGGAAATTTTAATATTTTTCTATTTTTGCGGAATCATCCTTTTTTGACCAGTCATCCCCGCCTGACAAATGAAGTGATGGGCTGGGATAGTTTATTTTGTTATTTTTAACAGATCCACATCGATCCTGTTGTCTGTTAACATCTAGTTTAGGAAATTTTAATAGTTTTCTATTTTTACGGAATCATCCCTTTTTGACCAGTCATCCCCGCCTGACAAATGAAGTGACAGGCTGGGATTGTTTATTTTGTTATTCTTAACAGATCCACACCGATCCTGTTGTCTGTCAACATCTAGTTTAGAAAATTTTAATATTTTTCTATTTTTACGGAATCATCCCTTTTTGACCAGTCATCCCGGCCTGACAAATGAAGTGATGGGCTGGGATTGTTTATTTTGTTATTCTTAACAGATCCACATCGATCCTGTTGTCTGTCAACAAATAGTTTAGGAAATTTTAATATTTTTCTATTTTTACGGGATCATCCCTTTTTGACAAGTCATCCCAGTCTGACAAATGAAATGATGGGGTGGGATTGTTTATTTTGTTATTCTTAACAGATCTACAGCGATCCTGTTGTCGGGCAAAATCTAGTTTAGGAAATTTTAATATTTTTCTATTTTTGCGGAATCATCCTTTTTTGACCAGTCATCCCAGTCTGACAAATGAAGTGATGGGCTGGGATTGTTTATTTTGTTATTCTTAACAGATCCACATCGATCCTGTTGTCTGTCAACGTCTAGTTTAGAAAATTTTAATATTTTTCTATTTTTACGGAATCATCCCTTTTTGACCAGTCATCCCGGCCTGACAAATGAAGTGATGGGCTGGAATTGTTTATTTTGTTATTCTTAACAGATCTACACCGATCCTGTTGTCGGGCAAAATCTAGTTTAGGCAATTTTAATATTTTTCTATTTTTGCGGAATCATCCTTTTTTGACCCGTCATCCCCGCCTGACAAATGAAGTGATGGGCTGGGATTGTTTATTTTGTTATTCTTAACAGATCCACATCGATCTTGTTGTCTGTCAACAAATAGTTTAGGAAATTTTAATATTTTTCTATTTTTACGGAATCATCCCTTTTTGACCAGTCATCCCCGCCTGACAAATGAAGTGATGGGCTGGAATTGTTTATTTTGTTATTCTTAACAGATCTACACCGATCCTGTTGTCGGGCAAAATCTAGTTTAGGAAATTTTAATATTTTTCTATTTTTGCGGAATCATGCTTTTTTGACCAGTCATCCCCGCCTGACAAATGAAGTGATGGGCTGGGATTGTTTATTTTGTTATTCTTAACAGATCCACATCGATCCTGTTGTCTGTCAACAAATAGTTTAGGAAATTTTAATATTTTTCTATTTTTACGGGATCATCCCTTTTTGACAAGTCATCCCAGTCTGACAAATGAAATGATGGGGTGGGATTGTTTATTTTGTTATTCTTAACAGATCTACAGCGATCCTGTTGTCGGGCAAAATCTAGTTTAGGAAATTTTAATATTTTTCTATTTTTGCGGAATCATCCTTTTTTGACCAGTCATCCCAGTCTGACAAATGAAGTGATGGGCTGGGATTGTTTATTTTGTTATTCTTAACAGATCCACATCGATCCTGTTGTCTGTCAACATCTAGTTTAGAAAATTTAAATATTTTTCTATTTTTACGGAATCATCCCTTTTTGACCAGTCATCCCGGCCTGACAAATGAAGTGATGGGCTGGAATTGTTTATTTTGTTATTCTTAACAGATCTACACCGATCCTGTTGTCGGGCAAAATCTAGTTTAGGAAATTTTAATATTTTTCTATTTTTGCGGAATCACCCTTTTTTGACCAGTCATCCCCGCCTGGCAAATGAAGTGATGGGCTGGAATTGTTTATTTTGTTATTCTTAACAGATCTACACCGATCCTGTTGTCGGGCAAAATCTAGTTTAGGAAATTTTAATATTTTTCTATTTTTGCGGAATCATCCTTTTTTGACCAGTCATCCCCGCCTGACAAATGAAGTGATGGGCTGGGATTGTTTATTTTGTTATTCTTAACAGATCCACATCGATCCTGTTGTCTGTCAACATCTAGTTTAGGAAATTTTAATAGTTTTCTATTTTTACGGAATCATCCCTTTTTGACCAGTCATCCCCGCCTGACAAATGAAGTGACAGGCTGGGATTGTTTATTTTGTCATTCTTAACAGATCCACACCGATCCTGTTGTCACTCAACATCTGGTTTAGGAAATTTTAATATTTTTCTATTTTTATCCCTTTGTTGGCCGACTGTTGTCGGTCTGTGATCGAGACTAAAGGAATGCAACGATTTAGATACATAAAATATACATAGTGTGTCTCAGCGAAGACATTTATACGGGATAATTTTTAAAGCAAAAGAGATACTGTATAATTTTAATTTTGTCAAGGAGTAAGAAAATATTTAACATTCCATTCCATTGCGTTCAACATAAACAATTAAAAATTATTTTTTGATATTTCTTTCTAGAAGTCAGCGAAAAATAAAATTACCTTTAGTTTGAGGTGCTACAAAGCGTGTAGCGCCATTTAAGATTTAAGAGGTATAGTGGTTAGGGTAGAGGTACTACCTAGTATTGTCAGTCTACGTTCCCCGTTAATTTACCGAAAATGGGTTTTTCCGAACTTTCATATCTCTTTTACTTTAAAAATTATCCTGGATTAATGTTTTCGCTGGGACACCCTGTATGTAAACTCTTCATATGTTTATATATCAACATATTTCCCATTCCAACATAATTTGACGTCGTTGTTATATTTAGAACTGGCTACTACCTAAAAAATGACCCCGCGGTTAGCAATACAAGCAATTATTGGATCGCAATCACAGTAGCTGCAACAGGGCAATAGTTCAAATTGAGGTTCTAATTAAGCAAGCAAATCGCGATGTTCTTTTAATTATAGCAACGAGGCCGTTACGTAATAGGCCGAATAATTTGATTATTATTAATGTGAAAGTTCCCCACGCGGTATGCAATTTTTAAGTATCTACTTACTGTAAATACACTAAAAAAAACTCGTATCTCGCAAATATTTTGTTCGGATTAAGAGGAAATAGAATTCCCGCGGCGCGGCGATAGCTCAATCTATTAGGTGCTGGGTGGTAGCTTATTGTGACCAACAGAATGGTATATTGCGGCACGAGTTCGAATCTCGTCAGGGGAGAAATGGTACCTCTCCCAGGGAATCGTTGTGGATCTGCCTGTTTTTCATGTGTACCCTCCCCCTACACAAGTCTGAGGCTTTCAGAATCCAAGTTTTTTTTATTTTAATAAACGGATGATCATAAAACTGTTGCCTGCTATTGGCTATTAGGTGATATCTGACTTTGAAAGTAAAAACGTAGCCCTTCACGTTCAGTTTTTCACCAGTTCTCAACTGAGAGTCCTTTAGTTCAGTCCAAACTGAATGTGAACGTGGGAACATTTCCGGTCTGTCTCAGTTCCGGCGTGAACTGAAGAAATCAAACCGGACATTACTTGTTTAACTAGTACAAAAAATATACGTTTTCGGGACGAGTGAAAGGGTTACCGGACTCCCGCAACCCTTTTAGGTACGAGATTTTTTTCCAACCGCTTCTAATTAACACCACCAGTTTTCATATTGTAAAATAATTTTGCAAACAATCATGGCATACCTGTCACCATGACAGAATTGACAATGTCAGATGACATAATTTTATTAGTAAATTCAACAGAAATCGTTTATAGGTAACTATTTTCAACCACCATACTCTTGATTTTTTGGGTGATAATTCTAACTGGCATTTTCTGCTGATTTCTTTAGATCAGGCGCATTGAGGGTTGAAAAAACGCGATCCGCTTCCATTTTTCAATTTGAATAAATTACAATATATGTGACGTGCATTGTCAATGTCAAATTACTTTTCGGTACTGTACAAAACTGTCTGTACTGTCTCTATTTTGTACAGTTGCTATGGCGATCTCAAACAGTCCCGAAATGACCTTCTTTAACCTTCCGAAAGACCTTCTTTAGATCTAAGATCTTTAGACCTTCCGAAATAATCTTCAAAATAATTTAATGTTATAGTGTCTTATTTGTGTGGTTAGAAAAAAAAATAATTTTTGCGATATTGATCAAGGGTAAAAAGACCAAGGGTCCTTTGCGGGGTGTCAACTATTCTTGTATTTTTTAAATTTTTTCTCACCACAAATATTTATATTTAGAATATGTTTCGAGACTACTAATATTTTATATGTATTATTAATGATAAATATACCTGTTTAGTCACTATCCCGATAGTCTGCCGCCTCTTATAGCCTACTGTCGATACCCCCATCCTAATTTACAACCACTCTATGTGATTTATAAAATAGAATTTATACAATACAAAAGATAAGGAAATAAAAGGTTTTTATTGGGGAAATGCCAAAATAAAGGAAACATTTTAATAGAGAGGCCTAATATCTTGCACTGATAGCGGTATAAATATATAGGAGCTATTAAAAAATTTCGGGAAGAAGGTCCCAATATTGTTTATTTGGACAAGACATGGGTAGACAATGATCTAACTTAATTTTGGAAGGCCAGTTTAAAAGAAAATTATGAGGAAATTAAAAAATTATTATATTTTTGTGTAAAGCTTCACCATACGATATTCGTACGCCACTGACCGTTACATTTGGTGGAACATCTTTTTTTATAAGCTGTCCCCCTTTTGTCGCTGATCAAGAACCAGTCGCCAGACTGCATTTTGTATCTTAATAAATTCCTATTTTCCCCTTTTCTTTCCATTTGATTTACAAACGTGCTTCTGTATCTATTATATTAATTTCCGCTTATATTCTTTAGTCAATTGGATTGATAAATCAGTCGAAGTACTAATCAGAACTATTTGTTGTTTGTTGCATATATTCACCGTTAGACTAGTATTTTAATTTTGAAAATAATAATTGCGATAAGAATCCGCAAATCTGCAGTACCCCATTTCCTCCAATTTATTAACCTAATTTCGCCGACAATCCCTAACGGATGATTGATGCGTGTTCCATATCAGAAATTGCATAAACTAAATTGGCGATCGACTATTTTCAGCGGTGTATTTAATTAAGGCAATTATTCTGACCGCGCCATGGGCCAAAACCCACTCTATTCATCATCGTTAGTGGACGATGAAGGACGGCGCGACGATTGATTTTGTAAATATGCACGAAAACGCGTGTTTTGCATGTTTACATACTGTTCCGATAGTGCTTAGGTCGAAATGCAACCCTTAAGATCTGATAAATCAAGTTGATTTGGCTTTAAGAGGGCCCGAATTACAGAATGGTTTATTCCACATTATTTTAGAGAAAATAATACCCTCAATTTGCCTCCCGTACAAAAAACTTTTTAAAAGCTATATCTAGTTTCAAACTGCACGCAGGATCAAAAATATTATATTTTGTATGATATTGCAAAAGTTGTTATGCATGTTGTGTGTTAAAATAGAATTTATTTCTTCAATAAAAACAAAAAAAGAGGACTTTCAGCAAGATACATGGACAAATATCCTACGTTTCGTCGGAGTTTTCGGACTTTTTCAAGGTTCCCTAATAGCTACTAAAAGTAATCGTTTTACATAAGTATTAAATTAGATTAAGACAGAATAAATATCCAAAAAACTGTCCATCCAAATTACACTTTTTTTGGATATTCACTACCATATTTAGGTAACTTTGAAAAATCTCCGAACGAAATGTAGGATATTTGTCCATGTATTTGGCTGAAAGTCCTCTTTTTTTGTTTTTTATTGAAGAAATAAATTATATTTTGTATTTAATTTAGTTTATTGAATGCTACAAATTATTAAGTTTGTTCTCAAACCGCATAAAGAGGAGACAAAAAAATTAACCGATGGACTTCAATCCGGAATTTCGAAAAACTAAATGACAATATTTCTGTAAAAATAAATTGTCTCCTCCCTAAGATTTTTAAAACAACGTCAACGGTATGCTAATATTAAAGATTTTCGCTTAGTATGTATAATTGTTAATATTCGAATTCCTACACACTATTATAATGATAAAGAGAAAATTAAAAACACGAATACATCCAGAGCATCTTATTATGTATTCATATTACTTACACATACCTACAAATATAGCACCTAACCTTAACATGGTAATGAAAGCGATATACAAAAATGTCATAGTAATTAATTTTCTATACATCCTTTACTTTCACTTCATTTAATGAAACACGCACAATTTTCTCTAATACATTGTTTATTATTTTATTCCCTGTTCTGCATCCCATCATGCAAATTACTGGTAAAATAATTGCTGCATAGATACTCAGAAAAAGTAAGGGATCTGCCAACAGGTAGATATTGTGAACAATTTCCTTTTGTCCCTTCTAATCCTTTACCTAACCCTATATTTTAATTAAAGCAGGTACCGCATTTAATGGTAGCAGGTGTCCTTTATCGGATAGTACACCCAAAGTAGGATACCAAAATTTCTAGAAATACTACACAAAAGAAATAACCCATAAATGATTGAAGATCAGGTACAAATTAAAAACATTAGAAGAGCTTAAAAATAATCCATTTACATGATTATAAGGAGACTAACATTTTATTAGTGTCCAAGAAATTATCACTTGATAGAGGAGTTGCTAGTAAAACTTCTATAAGCCTATAAACAAGGGTATAAGTTTAGGTATTGTAAATTCTATTTATTGTAAAAAACCTAATTTATTAAACACATTTAAATAGCTACCTATTTATTACAAAGTTGGAAAAAATCGCGTCTCAGTAAGTGAAAATTGTTCGATAGGCTCAGGTTGACATGTGAATCTAACAAAGAAGAATATGTAGGTGCCTAAGTTAAAGGCCTATAGTTAAACTCTCTGACAGGGAACACGACAATAGCAGAACTAACTGGATATCTCTAAATGCACATGCATCGTTTGCAGTTCATCACGACAAAATGCTTTCTAATTAATATTTACAAATATCCTCTTTTGTAATTACAGTGATGATATGGTAGAGCTATTCGCTATTTAACTATAATTGATAACAATGGCGGTCAATGGCGGTCTGGCGGTCGTTGGAGATTCCTCAGTAAGGCAATTCCAAATGTTTTATATTTTCAATATTCGTTATATTCACTCGTATCAAGCCTTTCAATCCTAGATTTTAAGTATTTTTTATTTGACTATATACCCGCTCCCTTCTCTGTCCTGGTAATTAAAGTAGAGGAGCATCTTAACTAGAAGATGAACTAATTATCCCTTAAAGTTTCAATATTACAAGGTAATACTAAGACCAGGAGAGATCATATTTCTCCCCGAATTCCTAGTGTGCCAACATACAGATAGTTTATCTATTGCGGCTAGGCTTTTTCGTGCATCTGGGTAAAGGCACTCAATAGAGCTTTGTTATTACGGTCTTCCAGGTAGAGCTTTCTGTCAATTTAATGGAAAAGTAAGGTACAACGCAGAGCGAAAGTTTTGTAACTCCTCTGGCAGTCAAACAGCGCTTAAGGCAGGTTTATAATACTCTTCAAGAAATAGATCTATTCTTATACAAGAGTATGACGATAACTTAAAGTCACTAGCTAGACAAAATAAATTTAAACTGATCTAGATACAAACTCATATGGGAGACCCAGAGTACAAAAAAGGCGATGAATTAGTTCGACTTGGATCCAATGAACCTTGTGCCAGAAGCCTGAACTTTTCATAAAGATTACTAGAAGGCAGATAGGCTTACAGGATGT
The DNA here is from genome assembly GCA_963924545.1 of Pogonocherus hispidulus. Taxonomy (NCBI): domain Eukaryota; kingdom Metazoa; phylum Arthropoda; class Insecta; order Coleoptera; family Cerambycidae; genus Pogonocherus; species Pogonocherus hispidulus. Next base: position 71,882,101 of record OZ004694.1, read on the forward strand.
TGAAGAGAACTGAAAGAAACATGGAGGTTGTAGATAAGTTCACCATTTCATAAAGAAAGTTGATAAAGCTAAGATGCCATGGCGTAACCACAGTGGAAATCCAAATTGGCAACAGGTTTATCCCTGCTAAGAATAGAGGAAGATCCTACTTCTTAGGAATGTAGGGAGGATAAAGAAATCCCCATCCACTTTCTGGGGCAATATGTGGTGCTGAGCGGGCTAGGTATCAGGAAGATGGAAAGAGAAACCGTTGACTGTCTCACATGGACCGAAATCCTGACATTCATTAGAAAATCAGGCTGGCTCAAAGGAGGGTAAAGGAATGGTGAGTAGCAGAACAATAGGGGTAGGAAAAGCCCACCACTAGCCTACTTTTGAGGCGCCCCAATACTAATACTACTATTACTAGCCTTATTCCGCCAATTGAGTTTCATGGAAAAATATACATAGGACAACAGCCAGTTTCTAGTCTTTTAAATTATCAACAAATAAACTACTACTTACTTTTTTGTGGTGAAATACTTTAAGAATTGCTCTGTAGATAGAATTCTGACTGCAATCTTGGAAATTTGTCAACAGGGGAATACGAAGACCAAAAGTAAGAAGTTATTGTCAAAGAATGGAAAACTAAATCCGCAATATGGAAAAGCAGACGAATATCAGTATCGTCGTACCTATTATGTAAGAATGTCTCGCTCTAACAGGATATTATAGTTTGATAAGAGGTTTGGCTTTTCAATGTATACCTATCTTAATTATAAATGTTAAATTTGTTCAAGCGTCATCCATACATTCGATGAACATTTTTGAAAATGTAACTGCACATGTACCTACACACATCTAGGCATTTTACCATAATTAGTTATTTAATTTATCTATACACCCCAATACGTCAAATGATTTATGCTACCTAACTATTGAAAGAACTCCAGTCATTATTCCGCTTTAAATAGCAACTGTTCGATTTTATGTGATTGCATTTCCGCGATTACTTTCCGAACGAAATAGCAAATAGTTCCGCAATACGAGCAATAAAATAACGTATCAGTAACACGTACAAGATGGCTGTTTAACTATATGATGCCGTGGCGTCAGGTAGAAGTTTTCTCCAAATGCTTGCATCAGTCATAAATCTTCATGGCGTTCCACTGACGCGATAAAGCTTTAAATCATCAGGTTAAATGGGTGCATTATCTGGCACGGTGAGTTCAGAACGGAGGCGAGAACACAATCTCCCTGTCGTGTTAAGAACGTGAATTTCATCTGTTCCCAAATAGATTTTCTTGTTACAAATTGGCCGTAAAGCGTGTCCAGTCTTCTTTGCTTGACATGATATATACATTTTCGTGACTTGCGCGAATTGCCGAATGGCTTCCCTCGTCATGATATTAAGGAAAACTGAACAACAGTACATTACGCATCAACTGAAAGTGCCCGAGATACCAAATTTACAGGGTAGGTTGTAGGCCAGTTCTGAAATTTTAAGTCCAGGAGTCCAGGAAATTACTTCCGGTAATGCACGTGCGGTATTTTATCTGCGACCGGCCATTAAAAAACAACTGCGCGTGCGTCCTACAATCTGCCACTATCTCCGACTGATGCTTGATCAAGGCTATAGTTAGAAGACTGTTTTTCATGAAAATTTTCCGAACCCCAACTTAACTTTGGTTATCTCGTTGCCTTAACAACTCACGGTTTAACTATTTTGATTTTGGCGATTTTATTTTCCTTTAGTCTGTGGCCAGTACTGGAAAATACTGGTAAGAAACTGGAAAGCGCCCTATGGTCTGGTCGGCCACACATACAGTTATTTGTCTATGAAACTGGAAAATTGGCCATTGCCGATTGAGACAATATAATTTTTAATAATCAATTCGACAATTATGGTAAAAAAGGACTTTGACGTGTAATTTTCCGACATTCAAGTTGTTACCAGAAAACTACAATGTGAACAGATATATTCAAAAAGATGACAAAGTTAAGCCAGCCATTGTTAGATAAATTCAACTAATAAATTTTCGTAGTGTTTTTTTTTTGGGAAAAGTTAAAGCTTCCCTAGATACTGCCCTTATAATCTTGGAATAATTTCCGTTTTGTTTTTTATATTATGAAATTTCAGTAGCTCAGTGGTTAGTACTTTTCAACTCGTTATATTTTAGTTGGAGTAGTTTCGAATCCCCTGATACTAAACTGCTTTTTAATTAAACTATATATCCAAGAAGTGGGCGGATTCCAATATAAATTATAGGTTCCCGTTCCTCTAACCTTTATTAGAAAATGTCAAACTGATAAATCATAATATTATTCACGGATCAAGAACCGATGATAACTTTAAAAGTCTCTATAATACAATATTTATTTTGATTTTGATTACACTGTTTTCTTTTAGGTACTTATCTTACAGGTATCGTATTCTCAATATAATTTTTGAATAAAAATAGAACTGCTCCAGATACATTTTTATATCTAATAGTGGTTTTTTAAGTTCTGTTTTATTCTAAGTAATATTTTCTGATTAAATCTTGCTTTAAAATCAATTATGACATTAATTAAACTGAAAAATTTAAATTAAGATAACTTTTCAATTTTTGATTACCCTGTATATGATATGACAAGTTTGAATAGTTTAGTATTATTACTTTTTGGAACGCAGAACTGTTTTCGTAAACTAGTACCTAATACGAAAGTTTTCCGTATGTAACCAACTTAAGTAAACACACTGTATACACAAGCAATTAATACAATCAATCTTCCTGAAACATGTCTAATCTGATCAAGCATGCTGTTTAGCAGTTGGATGTTGCTTGAAAATGAAAACACTACCTACTGTAATAGAAAATTTTAACTCTAACTTCATTTTTATGAACAGCAAAGGCGGAGTTCTAAGGGCTTCAAAAATTTTATTTTAGGCTCTTATTCAATATATTCTTCACATTTTTATTTCTACTTCCATGTAATATTTTTCATTCAATATGTACCTACCTAACTATTTTTCCTGTTCGATGTTTTGTTATAACTATTAAAGAAATTGATTGGTGGACATCTAAACAAAGAAGATCGATTCCAACATCCATTATAAAAAATTCTACCTAAATGTCGAATTCTTACCTGCACGGAGGGCGTCGCCGAAAAATTGTTCACCTGCCCAACGTAGCTGTTGGTCTTCTTCGCGGGCAGCGTGGCCGTCTTCCTCGTAGGATAACCGGCCCCCGTGGCCGGCCCGCTATCAGTCTGCGTGGCGCCCGAGCCACCCCTCTCGAACTTCTGTAGGGCGTACTGTATGCTGGAAGGCATCGCCGCTTTGCTGCTGCCCCTCGCCGCCGCTATTCGCGCCTTGTCCTCGTCTACGAAGTTCTTCACCAGCTTCTCCAGCCGGTTATTGTCCATGGTGGGCGCTTGGGCCAGCAGGTCCATCGAAGGCTTCGCCGGCGGCTGCGGCTTCAACATCGACCTGCAATGGGAGATGATGGGCGAGCATTAGATAACTGCGGTATGACAGCGAGGTGTAGGTATTCGTACAAGATTGGGTAGACCATTCATATTTTTCTTTTTCAACATGGCAAAATGGCAAACAAAATTTTTATCTCGTCGGTATGCACTCAAACAGTAATGAGAAATACAAACTAGTTTTAAAAATATAAATTGAATTATTTGCGATTTTCTCTCAATAGACATTTCTTTGCCGCCACTATTTTGTGTAAGATCTTGTACCAACTCTTGTGCCACATTTTAAGAAGACAACATAAAGCCTACAATCCAGAACAAAAACTTTTAATTTGAATGTACTAATAAAAGAAATATAGACAAATCTATATCTTTATTTAAATCTATATCTTAAAGTCAAAAAAATCGTCAATTTTGACAACCCATAACTCAGAAACTGGTCATAGAATTGAGTTGTGCCCATGAGAACTTTTAATCAGGATCGTATCAAATTTTCAGAAAACTTAGCAGAAAGCCATTTTCTATCACAAATGTGCGGAGTCCTTTATTACATTTGAATCCATAAAACGCACACCAAATTTAACATTTATGTTTATAATGCAATCTTCTATTGAGAGTAGTCACACAAAATATCTATTTTTCTTCGAACATAATAAATAAATGAAAAATATAAGAAAACAGGACAAATTATGTATATCCAAAAAGCACTTCAGTGATTACTTAAATTTTGTTTACATCTATCTTTGCCTTATACATACTTTGTAAATTCGTAAAAGCTTGATATACAGACTGATCTTTGTGATCCATCTGTATATCAAGCTTTTACGATATGATATTGAGAACATATGAAATATGGGAATAAGCAGCTAGTCATAAAAAATGTTTTTTTTTTAATGTAACGGAATAAATTTCGCCGCTTCCGGTTCTATTTCTTCATTGGAAATGATTGCAACTTCCGATTTTTAAATTTAACAGATCCTTGAATGTTTCGATTTAGAAACAAATTTTGAGTATGAATTTTTTAACATACCAACATGTTTGTCATAGAAACTATTGAAACCGAAAACAAAATAGAACATAAATGAAATATCAACAAATTCGTAAAAAAATACTATTCTTTCATTCAAAAAATAATTTGTAAAAAATTAGCTCTAAGGCCTAGGTACCAAAATGATTTTCTAATTTTGCATGGACAAGTGAGTAAAAATAACTATTTTGTATATACCTAGGTTTATTTAAAAATCAAAAAATTAGAAGTGGCAGTTGACCAAATTTTCTGAAAGTCGGATAATACGCTCAAACTTTATTCCTCAACTGAAACACTTAAGATTAAAATATATACATCGTGTTGAACTTAGAAATCAGAGTTGAGATTACAGCATGTGAAACAAGTCCTACTATTTAACACTGACGCAGTTTTCCACATAACACCAAAACATTATATTGCACTCAAAGTGCAGTATAGTGTTTTTGGTGTTATGTGGAAAACTACGTCAGTGTTATCTCCACACCAAAGGTTTCAACTCCTTTAAAGTCCTACTATTTGTTTTGTTAAATTCAAACATACATGCACTTCTGAGTATTTGCGCATTATCAAATTTTATTTAAATGACGTGAGATGAACAACTTACAGGGGCGAGCCATTATTTTGAGGAACCCAGTATGCTAATTCAACCTTATGTATACATACAGTTATTACATTTACCAAATTTAACAGTATTATAATGCTCCTTCAAATGACAAATCAATATTTATTGTCGCCAAATATTAAATGAGGCAAGGTCTTATTTTCACCAGACGGAAAAACCGTTTTCCGTAACTTTGAACTAATAGCGTAGGTAGTAGTAAAAATCACGCATATATACCTCTGTAGTGAAAAATAATAGGCATCAGTGCTTACGAATATCAGAATATAAATTAATGAAAGCATATTATTCGATACAAGATTATCACAAAAAATGCGAACAACCACTGCGAAAAATAAGCTGAACGAGATTATCGAATAGCAAAAAAATTCAAGCAAGATTATAGTAATCCTATATATCTAAAAGTGTGGTAAAAGTTATTTGTTGTTTACTTTATATTTTGTTGGATATCGGATCCCTATTACAATTTCTCGATTAGGTATACAGAAAAAAATAAAAGCCGTTCACACTTATATTTGGGATTGTTCAAATTTTTCTTGCTATCTATACCTACCTTCGGTGACGTTTTAGTAAATGGCATACTTATAAATATACGTCCAAATTTTAGATATATGTGGATACAAATTTAAAACATGTGAAGAGATTTCATAATACAAAATAAAAACATTAATAATTATATAGGTGTAGATGAGAAAATGGAGACAGCATAAAAAAATAACAGCTCTAACAATTATAGTCATACTCTTGCTAAATATTACTTATATCCATCACTAAAATAGCCCTTTATAGCTACTTACATGCACAAACTCTAATTCCATAAAGTTACTTTTCTTTCTTTACTTTTGTTTGGAATCGGGAGCGCAGACATTCATGATGCGCAGTAACATAAATCTTTTATGAGAAAAATGAGAAAAGATATTAAGAGCTTTCTTAATTTGTAATAATTTTATAGCCCTTTCATGTGCACACGCAAACCCACGCAGAATACAGATGATAAAAGAATACAGAAACCCATACACAATACACTGATCGAAGCAGTGACACAACTTCGGCGAAGATTGCGACGAATGGAGTTATAAGAAAGAAATATAAATCAACTTATCCTTTACACTTTCATGACTCAACAGCAACATAAATATTTTATGAGAAGATATGGGAGCTTTCTTAATTTGTAATAATTGTAAGGCCCTTTCATGTGCACACGCAAATCCACGCAGAATACAGACGATAAAAGAATACAGAAATTCATAGACCCATACACAATACACTGATCGAAGCAGTGACACAAGTTCGGCCAGAATCCGGTGAGATGTCTTATTGTCGGTTTTTGGAATCTTAGTTTCGACGGTATTTCAGGGCAGTACCTACTTGAAGTACTGACGTATAAGTAAACTATTTATAAATTGTACTTTGGAAATATAAAATTTAGGAAAATAGTCAAAGGGTTTGTGGCATACAGTTTCGAAATGAAAACGATGGAGCTACATTTATCGATCTTTTGGAGTAGTTGATCCTAAACGAAATGATTTAGGAACGTATAAATCCAGAATGAAACTTAATGAAAAAGTACTCTATCTTTCATGTAGTATTGAAGCACATAAGAGACCTCTGCTAGGCTATCAGTAAAAGAAACTCACTGCTCTTCTCCACATAGCCAAGGATTAACAAACAATAGGATGAAATTTGAAGGAAAACAGATAAGATATTTTTGGTGCAAATTCTTCTGCTTATTGTTTTAGCCTATATTTTCCAACGAATCCCATTCTATTTTTATATATTTTATTTGGAGAGGAGAATTTAACAGAGGTTCTATATGTATCTCCACACAGAAAATATGTACCATGAAAGTGCAATATGGAGCATCATATAAACGCTCTCTAGGTCATTGAGTTATCTTCCAAATATGTACCATCCTAAAACGATCAACCCTGGATAGAACTAAAATATTAGAAACATGGATGTGTCGCTTTCCATTTAAGGACTATGGCACAATCCTTTGATGGTTCTAATCTATTTCCTCACAAAATCCCATCCGATTCACTATGCAATTTAATCTGTAGATAAATAAAAAACTGTGTAGATGAATCTATGATACCTGTTGTGGGTTGTTTGTGTGTTAAAAACATATAATAATTTTGTTGTTAAAATGTAGGTAGGCAAAGTTTATAGTCTGGGACTCAACAATACCTTCCTGGCTTTTACAATAATAATTCTGATTGTGTATTTCCGATTTTCATAAAAATAGAAAAATAGATAGGTTTATTTATCTATATAGGTATTACCAATATTTTTTAGATGATACGCATTGCTGTGAATCAGTTGTTTCTCTTGAACTATTACGCAACTTTATTGGCATGGTCACCATCTGATAATATACTAAGTACTTAGCCTCAAATTTACAGAGCCATAGTTATCCTTTGAAATATATACCTGAGTATTTTTATCACCGAGGCCAATCAAATGACTTTTATCTTTGACTATATTACTAAGACTAGCCAAAGTAATGCGGGACTAGGTTGGCCGGTTTGGGAGACCATTTCTCGGCTGATGGGAGACCAACTCAAATAGTCGCGGTAAGCTTGGACCTCGCGCTAACAGATGGCATAATCACAGCATGCTGTGGCGTAATGTTGCACAGAAATTCTCGTTCATAAAATCTAGGTTCCGCCTTTAAAATATGATTGGTTTGAAGCACATGAATTTTATAGCTCTATTTTATTACTTATTTACCATAAAACCCCTTAAATATTTTCCTAATTATAATTTGCGTTATCGTTGTGTTACCGTTGTCAGTGTGTGATACCTGTTGGCATATTATTCATTTTATATTATTCCTTAACTCGAGTGCTACTGTTAGTTATTTACTTATCATGTCTAGGCAATCGGGAAATAAATGTGTATATTTAAATTGCAATAAAACCAAGAGAAGCTCTCCAAGACTCAGACTTTTCCGTTTTCCATATAAAGATGCAAATCGATTAAGACAATGGGTTTTAAATTCTGGGAAGGAGACATTTTTGTACTAAGTATACAATATCTACATAATATCATATTTAAGTACCTAGGTATTTAATTATTCAATCAGATCGATATAAAATACATCAACCCTTTAGAATATTGTCCCATTACGCATTTTGGAAAAAGTAATGTAATTGTAGTATATTTCAGTTGTGCATATTTTACACAAATTTGTATTATATAAATTTATCAAAATTATTTCTTTATTACCTATACAAAACTACCAATATTTTTAAAAATTATGTAATTGCTGGGAACAGTTGGTTATAATTTTTAAACACATTTTAACATAAATTAATCAATAGAGAAACATCTCCTTTTTAATCGAAACAAAAATTCAAATAACAGTATTATTTACCTAATAGATAATAATTTGTCATACCTACTATTTAAAACTGTAAAAATCTGTTACTGTTACTTAGTAGGTAATGCAATATTTGTTAACAGATAATAGTATGTAGGTACTTATCTGAGTAGGTACCTATAATTATATTTTTGAATTGAAAATATTAAATTAACAATGCATTCAGTACATCATTAAACAAAATAATAAAATTGCTAAATTTTTTCAAAACACGCAAATCATTATTTTGTTCATTAGTATAACTTATTTTACTTATTACTGACAATGCTATAGTTGCACATACATAATTTGTAATTTGTTTTAAAAATGTGGCGACGGGAACCTGAAGTAGGGTCCAGTTTACTAGAAAAACAATAATTCCAATAGGTTCCAGGAAAAACAATAGGTTCCAACCCCTTTCAAGAAAAACAATGAAAGCATCATCAATTTTGATGATAATTTAATGGTACCAAAAAATATCTACCAATAATTATGTAATATGTAATATGTATCTCGAACACAGAACTGGTGGTAGTAATCTGATATCCTCAACATGATTCTTATAAAAATTTTTGATAAAGGCACTAGGTACCTACCTATATAAAAATATTTTATATTTTAGATATTTAGACCAAATATAAACCAAATAGACTGTATTGCACTAACTACTCTGTGCATTTACGATAGGATGGTCAGTGAAACTTGGGAATTGTATGTGGCTGAAGACAGACACAGAATCAGATTCGAAAAACGCCAAATTAAAGCGGACCAGTTCGTTATTGAAAGTAATGCGAAATTATTTAAAAAACCAGTTATTTCCCATATGAGGACTTATTAAATAATTAGTACTTTACTAGTCACGTTTACTTAGGTTACAAAAAATGTTTTTCAACCTCCAAAAGCAATTTAAATAGCTTATAACTATATAAAGATCAGAAAACTAATTACCAGTTAGGTAGATCCATAGATTAAGGGTATACCTACTTACTTCCTTTACAATTATCTCATTGACTCTCACTTCTTCAACATCGCAGGTTAAAGACGTACATGCCTAGTGTTCTAAATAATAACAGGTAAAAACGCCGAGTTTTTAGGAAGCGAGTGAAAATCATTTTTCAATGAGAAGTCAAAAATCGTGGATTTTACAAATAAAGGTGTTACACATTTTCATTTACAGGTTATCATTATAGACGTTCTACCATCAAGCTGGTAGACGGAAATTAGAAAATTCAGAGTTTAAGGGGATGAAATTAATTTTTCAATCCGAATTCATAAAAAAATCGCGGATTTTACAAATATGGGTATTACACATTTTCGTTAACAGGTTGTCATTATAGACGTTCTACCATCAAGCTGGTACACGGAAATTAGAAAATTCTGAGTTTAAGGGGATGAAAATAATTTTTCAATGAGAAATCATGAAAAAATCGCGGATTCCACAAAAAAAGGGTATTACACATTTTCGTTAACCGTGTACCAGCATGATTGTAGAACGTCTATAATGTTAACCTGTTAACGAAAATGTGTAACAGCCTTATTTGTGGAGTCCGCGATTTTTTCATGATTTCTCATTGAAAAATTATTTTCATCCCATTAAACTCTAAATTTTCTAATTTCCGTCTACCAACATTATTGTAGAATGTTTATAATGATAACCTGTAAACGAAAATGTGTAACACCCTTTTTTGTACAATCCGCGATTTTTTTATTATTTCAGATTGAATAATGAATTTCATCCCCTTAAACTCTGAATTTTCTAATTTTCGTCTACCAGTACGATTGTAGAACGTCTATAATGATAACCTGTAAATTAAAATGTGTAACACCTTTATTTGTAAAATCCACGATTTTTTTTTTGACTTCTCATTGAAAAATGATTTTCACTCCTTTAATTAAAATTATATCCCTTAAAATCTCGGTGTTTTTACCTAACTGTTATTATTTAGAACACCAGGCCTGTATGTCTGTAACCTGTGGTGTTGAAGAAGTGAGAGTCAATGAGAAAATTACATAGAAATAAGTAGGCATACCTACCTAACTGATAATTAGTTTTCTGATCTTTATATATTTATATATAGGCTATTTAAATTGCTTTTGGGGGTTGAAAAACATTTTTAGGAACCTAAGTAAACGTGACTAGTAAAATACTAATTATTTAATAAGTTCTCATATGGGAAATAACTGGTGTTTTAAATAATTTCGCCTTATTTCCAACAACGAACTGGTCCGCTGTAATTTGGCGTTTTTCGAATCTGATTCTGTGTCTGTCTTCAGCCACATGGGAATCGTACATATTTATTATATTATACCTAAAATATATTGTTTGTTTAATACATTATTTTCACACCGTTTTGAATTGTTATAACTACCCTTTATTTGATAAAAGTGCCTAAATAATTACATACCTATACCTATTATTTTTGCTCAATTAAATGAAAGTTACTAAAAGGAGGTACTTACTATATAAAATGAGAAATAGGTAATTTACAAATTATTATTGTAAAATATAAGGCACTTATTTTACAACATGTATCGAAAAAATATTTCTGCAACCCATAGAAATAAATTAAACAAAACATACCAAGAATTACTTATATTATATTATTTAATTAATTATTATTTAGAAATAATTAATCATCCAAAATTCCTCTATGGAAATATTCCACAAAATAATAAAAAGAAACTAAAACTGAAATTCTTGGAAGTGTGTACATATATTTATCAAAAGAACCACCCTACAAAATAGGTATACTACATAGGTATGTAATGTAGGATGTAGGTATAATAATGTGGGGTATAATAATGGTTTTGATTTGTCAAAAAATTAGGTACATAGTTTATCCGTGGTTTGTCAGTAGGTAATCATGATACATGATATTATAATAATTATATATATTTACTTTTTTAATATGTATTTGGGATAAACAATAATGTCTTTAAAACTAGTTATAAATAATTATATTAATCCTACTATCAATTAAATTACGATAACCAAAATGCATACCAGAAATATCAAGACGTAATATGCTTACAAATTACCTACTTAAAAAAATATTTATTCTGTTTTTTGAGGCCCCATCAGATTATTCTATTCTATAAGAAACTGCAAATATAAATTTCTATATTTGATTGACATCGAGAGATGGCTGGACGCTGAGCCTTGGTGGGATATCGACTCCGCCTTTCAGATCTCCTTATTAGTTTTTTGCCGGGCACAAGTTTTTTGTTTACTGGCGGAGGCTTGCGATTAATTTCTTTCGTTCAAATAAATTCGTAAATTGTACACAGGGAGACATCTAACCAATTTTGTGTCAACTATAAGTACATTTCTTAAGGACTGTCTCTCTTGGTTTATAAACTCAATGCTTTTATTCATTTTGACGCTATTAGCATAATTTCGCATTAATGCTGAATGAACATTAAAGTACATGAACGGCATTTCAAATTTTAAATACCCGTTTTCGTCGCTACCGAAAAATATTGCTATTCACGCTGAACAAGCGAAAGCTTTTCCCACTGCAATAATAATAGATTACCTCCCACACCCTAAAATATATGTACACAAGGCCATCAGTAAAAAGGATATAAAACATTAATCTTCTACATCAAACGACATTATGAACGTATCCATCGCGAAGTCAATATTTATTCTACCATGTCGGGTTATTCAGTGAATTTTATAGAAAATACGTCGGGACGGTATAAGTGAGGTTATATCGAGGCATAAGAATAATACATTTCGCTATTCCACCCAGACGCGAACGTATAAAATATAGAAGCGCGCCTCACCTCTCCCATCCTCACTAAAAATGTATTTATACTCTTTGTCCTTAAACTGTTATTTTTACACGGAAACTGCACAAGTTAACGCACTCGCACACACTCACAACACACGCGTAAAAGGGACACCGTTCGGCGACAAAACGACAAAAAGGGAGTCGCGACCGAACAACAAACAAAGGTAAATGCACTGAAAGGAAAGTGGAAACGGCTATTCTGGATTTAGGACGGCTGAAACTAAAATAAAACATGTGGGTTATCTATGTAGTAGTGATCGAATTAGCACTGCTCAAGCACAACTCTCGAATATCTCTATAATGAATGGAAGTTCCTGGACGGAATCTAACAAATAAACACCGTGCGAATTTAACTCTCGCTCCTCGCTAGGCTCGCGGTGTTAATAAAAACAATGGAATTTAAATATTCGCAAAATTCAGCTCGGAGTTATGTAGGATGTAGGTAACGTCCGGTTTTAATTTAAGTTTGGTGTATACTACTATTACCTACTACTTGGTATGAAATCTCTGTGTACCTGTTACTTATCATAAGAATGCAACTGATAAGATTAAGCCAGCGGCATTAAACAAATTGGGGCAATTTATTCTTCTTTTGAGAATAAACTACTCGACAATCAAAATGTAAACGCGAAACCTCAATCTACTGGATTCTAATATCCACAATCTTTGCCTGCATCTTCATTCAATTTTCTTCTCTGAGCTGATATTTTTCTATTGATTTCAAAAGATGCATGTTTTTCCCTGCAGAGAGCGATTAAAACAATGCAGCTTTTCAAAAATGTCGCATAAATATGCCAGTTTCATTAAAAAATCGGCATCAGCAAAATATTCTGCATCGTTGTATCTTGTTCTTCTTTAAGGAAAATACAAATTGCCGCAATTCAAAGATACCTGATAAAACATTACCACTAGAGAGCCATCGTGCACTGGTATAGTACAACAAAGACGAGTGTTCGGCTCCCATATCCTCTCACAGGTTTTTAGAAAACCTTGCTTTCAATGGACGAGATTTTATAAAATTTACCACATTCACCACACATTATAACACCTGATTCAGTGCAGAACTCAGATGCTTTGACGCAAGCGCTTTGTGCTGCATTTGGTGATTTGCTTCGAATAAGCGCCTGTAATCCTCCATAGCAGCCAGACATGGAGCGACCTCTATCAGTACAGACACCAACGCATTTAGGCCAATTCAAATTATTTTCAGATATGAATGTATCAAGTATCTCGGACAGATCATGAGCCTTCCCCTACAGTGACATTTTTACAAAACAGAAGGTCTTCTTTAATATTATTACCATCTATAAACCGTACATACCATATCAAATAATCATCCTTATTATTATCCGTAGTTTCATTTAACTGCAATCCAAATGGGGCTCCTTTAATTTTTCCAATTAATTGATTGTTGATATCCTTCGCCATATGTTGTATTCTCAGACTAATTATGTTATTGGACAAAGGCACTTTTAAAAGCAGCTTCCCAGCAGACTTCATGATGTTCACCATATCTACAGCAGCCGACAGAATAAGTTCTTCTGCGATTATATGAGGCTTCTTACATTTCGCGATTCTGTAAGCTACCTTGTAAGATGCTAGCAAAGCGTTGTTTGGTATTGATGCAGTTTTAAAAAATGTATTTTATTGTTGTTTAACTTCTTTTAACTTCCTGGGAAACAAATCACGAGGTTTGCCAACTATGTTGTGGTGATTAGCTTCTAAATGGCGCTTCAATTTACTTAGAAGCATATACTCTGCTGCCAAAACTTTCATACACAATACACATTGTGGTCTCTCTTCACTATTAATTTCTGTTGACGTAGAACCAAACTCTAAATAATAACTGGCATCATGTTCACGATATTTTCGTTTCTGCACACTGTCACTGGTTGAGGGCATACTTTCTTTTTCTGCGCTATTACGTTTGTTACTGTTCAAAAATCGATCCATTGTCAAATATACAAGAGCCAAAAATCACAAAACCATTTCACGGTCAAATAAAAACAAACCACACCAAAAAATTTAGATATTTTTAGTTTCTCACTTTGTTTTTTGTTTAATTAGGCCAAATGTCTTAATTAAATTAATTATAAAACTTTGAAAGCAAAGAAACATTGAAGCATGAAAAAAATCAGTCAGTAAATCACAAAACAAAATACAAATTTTAAAGAGGAATAATAAACCATAACGAAAAAACAGTCGCATGTAGTCACCGTTTTTGACAATATCCATAAAAATTAATGGAATAACAAAGCACGATATCATTGGAAATGAAAAACTGGATGAAAATAATCCTAATTAACCAAGATCTCCATTCCAAATGTTCTTATGCTAATATGTATATAGTTTGCATGCCTCCGTTTGTTTAAATTAAATAATTGAAATCCGAATGCAAATATTAACATTTGCAGCCACTGAACAATCATAGACCTCATTTTCGTATCACTCTGCAAGTTTGATTTATGAGATTAGACTGGCTTTAATGATTCTAATAGGCATTGAGGATATATTTGCCTTTTACAAATAATTAAAGATATAAATCCATCCACGGATATATTTCTAATAACATTCCGATAGGTTCGTTCTGTATTCGCTCCGCCTTCAGATCAAATTTCAACAATAAACACTCTTCGATATTGTTTTATTGACAAAGCATTAAACTTAGGCTATAACGGAAGTTAGACAAATGTGTGCTGAAACGAATTCAAGTGAAAACTCTTTAATCAACCATCAAATTACCAGCAGATATACATATCCTGTTATATCTTGTTTAATCATCACATATATTAATGTAGCTATTAGTTGCTACACAATTTTGTTACAGTATAGTTGTTACAGTTACAGTATACGTATCTATGAAAAATATACAGGGATATTCACGCAAAACGCGTGTTTGACGTTTTTGGCGTTCGGTTAACGATAAAAATCTATTTTTTAATGGGGGGGGGGGGGGGGGGTTCGATTATTCCCGATCCAATGAAAATATTTTCAGGTTTGCATCACTTCCGTTCATACCTGAAGTAGACCGCCTACACAGCCAGTCCTGACCTAGCCCAAACCGCCACCCAGGATGAGAGCGACACTTGCCGCTCCCGCCCGAGACAGACTACCCCCGGTAGGTTAGACATGTAGGCGAAGAAAGAAGACAAAACAGAAGAGCGCTAGAAGATTCTGCCCAGCCTGTAGGGTAGAACCCCAGGACAGGAGGAGACCCCACGAATCGCACACACCTATCACTTTTTGTGATCGGTGTGTGCGATCGTTGGTGAAGGATGGGGTCCACCTCTACGAGGCAGTTCAGGCCTACAGCTATGGGAAGGGTAAAGAGCGATAATTCCGCTCGGCCCCAAACCATCCCAGGTCATGACTTGGGTCAATGGATATTGGCGGCATGATATTCTTTATCAAAACATAATCTTGAACCAGTTAAGTATCTTTTCCAAATTTTAACTTTTTTAACTATTCAGGATGATGTCGGTATTAAACATGATTGTATAAAATAAAGTGAATTTTTTATTTCTGGAAAATTTCAATGTAAACAGACAAGATCTTTTTTCATAATCGCTCAACCGTTTGTGCCTACTTATTGGCATACTTTCAAATTGTTTTAAATTTAATAATAGTACCATCATTTTTCTAGTGCAAGATACTTAATCGCATTAGTGCAAAATTATGTTCTTATTATTTATATATAACAATAAAATTCGAAATTTCATTGCTGAATGAATATTTGACAAATTTTCGGTAGCAATAGGTGTAATAAGTGCAAAAACAAAGTGATTAAGTAGTACATCTGAACGTGTTCAGTTGTAAAAAACAAGAATATACTATAGTTGATTTTGACAAATTGAGAAGCGTGTACTTTGGCAGTTTTATTTTTAATCATCCTGTGCGTTCTTTCTTCTTGAATTATTTCAAAACACCAGCAGTAAACTTTTTAAACAAGAACAAATTTAAGAGATTGACCAACAACTAGTGTTGCGGATACGCATGGTAGATTTTAGTGATTATATTTCTTATACATGTTTATATACTTGTCTATTTCTATAATATAAGGGTTTTTTCGCAGCTGCCTAGGTGGTTTATTATAACAGAAAAGTAGTATTCTTCATATATGTTTCCTTTATCCCGTTTTAAATCTTTGAAAATAATAATAGCACACAAGACATCTTTGAAACAACATGTATATTTTGATTTAGCCGCCTGACTAAACGGCCGGTACTTTTAGTCTCAGTCAAGGCTTTGTTTGACACGAGAGTCGTATACTGCCACATTTATATCGTTAGATTAGTTAACCCAGGCTTAATCACAACTAAAAGTACCGGACCATAATGTCTAATTGGTATATTTCTGACAATAAAGAAGATACAGAAACTCAGTGATATGTCACATATTATTTATGTTCTTTTATTGAAAAGTAGGTTTAGAGAAATAAAAAACTTATTGAATTCGAATTCGTCTTACGGATAAAAATATAAAAAATATTCTCATTCATAGTGTGGTTACAGTGATTGATTTAAAAACTTATAGGATTCGTTTGTTTCACGACTATAGGATGATTATTAGTTTATTACAAGACCAAAAGCGCATATAGAAGAAACCATGAAATTTTTATATACAAACTTTTAACCGTCTAGATAAGTGCCAAAATATAAATGAAATGGACATGGCACATAAATCTACACATAGAACTGTATCACACATACAACACTGAATGTAAGTTGAGTCATAAACCGAAATAATTCTTTGTAATACAAATTGCAGCATATAAACACAGAGGATATTGTAGTTTGGCAATTGGGTTGAGGCTATTGTTTGTTTCTAGTAAGTGCATGCCAAGTAAAACAGTCTGATGATTGAATTATTTTCACAAATGAAAACCTAAAACAGTTGCAATGAAATTACAGTCCCGTGACGTGAACTCTTAAGTTCAAGGACCAAAAGAAAAAAGTTAAATTTATACAGTAGAAAATTTCAACGCATATCAATAATTAGTCTATATTATTTCCCATATTATAATATTTTCATATTATAATGACTAAAGATGTAGTTGTATCTAATAATGGCTAAAAAATTGATTTTACATAAAATAATACATATATTCCATGCAATTTACTATATGATAGGAAGTATTCAATTTACATAGCCTCCCATATAGTTTAGGCCCATAATAATATTGTCCTTATCAGGAGGTAATGCAAATAATCCGAGAAATAATCTCAGGTACGAATTTATATTGTTGTTTTTTTAAGTAAATATTATTTTTAATTGTTTGTTTTTTGGTAACTTAATTTACGCACTTACGTAGTAATGTAACTTTTTGGTAACAAAATTTAAAAATTATAAATATAAAACGACATAAAGAACCTAAATACTTTAGGCGCAATGGACACGGGAACTGGAAGGTTAGGAGCACTCCATAATATACAAATATATAGATTTTTTTTTATTTTGAACGTTATAAATAAACAGTTAAATACTGTTTGCTTATAAAATTATTTTACTAATTTAGGGCAAGTAAAGCAAATAAACTGAACATCCGTCCTGCTATCATATCAAACAAGTTGTACAGGGTGATACACGTAAGGTGGACAGTACATTACCAGGGCTTATTACTGAGTAAAGTATCTCTGTAGCACTTACCGAATAATATATAATAGAGTAAAACCTCTATTTTCGGACACCTCCATAAAACGGACTCCTCTAAGTCGCCGACGATTTTATTTTTACGAAATTTTACAATACGGCTTTCTTAATATTAACACTTCTAAATAATGGACCCTCCGTATACTAGAATCGGGCAGTCCGGCGGTCGGCAAAACGGAAAATTTAATGTAAATTTACCTCTTAATTTCGAACAGACTAGATGTCACAGACGTATATTACGGTAGCACACCGACTATAGCACCTGTCAAAAAACTATACTACAAATTGTTGCTAATTTGTTGGTATTTTGTGTTACAAAAAAAAATTATAACTTGTGCCGTTCTTGAGAAAAATAGTGGTTGCTGGGGCCAGTTTACGCTAGCGCCCCAATTTGTTGCTCGTCACCTAGAAACACTAGGCCAAAAATTCTTGCGCCAGATAGTGTTGCGTTTCAAGTACTTCCGAATGGTGAAGTACAGGGTGTTCCATTTGAAAAAATCGTGAGAATTTATGGTTTTTCAAATGTGGCAACACGGTCAAATTTTTTTTATAAGTTGAATATTGAGTAATAACCTCGGTAATAAAATAATAAAGTACATAAAATTAGTAATCTCTTGGCGCAAGTTAAGGCTCAAAAACTTAATTAATAACCTTTCTAGCACGATTTTAATATGGGCTATTTCCTGAAGATAATACTCAATAACTCCGAAACGGCGGGCGTCAGACCCATCATATCATATATCATTGAACTGGTATATGGTGTCCGATATTTAGAGGAGGGCGAGGAAAAAAATATTTAAAATGTAATATACATATACATTTCACGATTCACCACGGGTGTCTGCTATTGAGAGGTTATACTGTACATCATTTTACGTAACTGCAAAATTCGGTGTTAAGAAACTACGCTAATGCAAGACTAGATTTAGGATAAGGATAAGCGACCGCACTAAAGGACATAAAAATAAATAAGTCGAATATCGCAGGAAGTTTGGAGAATCGCCACAAGTATTCTAGAAGCTGTATCCATAGACTCCCTCTATAGGTATATCAGGTCGGTGGCTCAGAGTTTAGTGCGTCAATTGCTTAATCCAGAGGTTATGGATTCGAATCCCTTTTCCGCCAGGGAATTTTTAATTAAATAGTCTACTCGTACATTAAGGCCTATTCATAGTGATGGGTAGGCAACCATCCTGGCGTGCGTGCCTAGGATGGGAAGAACGTCAACTTGGTGTTAGTGTCACTCCCCCCCCCTAACCCCTAATCAGATTTTCCAGGTTCTCCTCATTCCAGCGCTGAATGTGATTAGGATATTATTATTATTATTATTATTTTTATTTTTTTTCACAGATTACTCTGGGTGTAGCCCAGGTGTCTGGGTGTTATTATTATTATTATTATTATTATTATTATTATTATTATTATTATTACTAGTATCGGTTTTTTTCGCATTATGCGAGTTCGCTTAGTTAGTACCAAGTCTATGAAGAAATTATTTTGGGTTTAGAAACCATCTTATTATAGTGCATGTATGACTGCTTTTTGTGATTGGGTATTCTCATACACACCTTCTTCTAGGCTAAGTGGAGTGAAGTAATTTATGAATGTGTATGGAGAATACACAGAATCCGTTACCGTTATAATGAATGGAATTATTATTATTATTATACCTATAAACAGCCGACTAATGAACGTATGAACTGGAAAGTAGTATAGTGAAAATCGCGGAAATGATACTAGTGGATTAGTAATGTTACTTAATTAGGTCTGATAGTACATAATTAGAGATTTTGTGAAGATATTTGTCTGATGTTAAAAATAAAGTTTTTAAAAATAAAGTGTAACGATATTATCCCATCTTTTCACAGACCATGTGATTTATGCCTTTGGTGACGATATATTATGATTTAGTTATCTCAATTAGTCTACGATTAAATATGCTCAAATTCTTTCCATTATTTCATACTTTGGAATAATAATATATACAGCACTGAAAATAAATAAATAAATAAATAAATAAATAAATAAATAAATAAGAAAACAAATTACTGCATGAAATAATTAATTGGGGGTGGGTTTTTGAAAACGGGTTTAGCCTAACTATAAATAAAACTATCACCCGAAAATATTTATAAATATTACTAAACAAAATGTTAATCGCTTTTGCTATTATTATATTTTCATAGTTACAATTTTGCACTTTCGTAAATATTTTTATTTTCGTTACACAACAATGGAAATGGGTACTCGTACTTCAAAAACCACTTAATAAAAGGCATACATTTTTAAATTTATTAGATGTAGCACATCTGGTAATACTTACTGATTTTTATTCACCTATTTGTATCATTTAACGTGTCGTAGTCGACATTATTTATTCTAGTTAACGCAGGCCACAAACGTCATAGATCAAAACTTCAAAAATCATAGATGAAAACCTTGATCTGTCGCCATTTAATTTTCTTTCTGTAAGGGTATATTCTTTTTTCCAATATTATGATTTCAATAAACCAAGGGTTATCGACTCCAATAATACATGTTTTCCAACAATCTGAATACCTACACCTACACATCTACATGTAATATTACATTTATTAGACACTTCACAATTACAGAAAACATTGTGCAGAGTGTATTTTTGTTAATATACAAAATATGAATGGAATGCCCTTTTTTTAAACAATAACCCCATCCTGTACAAGTCATGTGCCATCACAAGAATCAGATTCAACGGGGGTAAAATAAAACGGATCACGTTCTTGTCAATTTGGCAAAGCGCCCTATCAATTATAAAAAGTTCTAGAAGATTGCACCAGTACATCTATCATGTAGGTACGTGACGTGAGGTGTATTTAATTCCACGCTGCGAAATCAAAATTTTATGCTTGAAGGTCCTTAAACTAATAATGACTCATGGATAATTTAGCAGAGTCAATTAATATCGATATAATGTCATTACAACAATGTACAGCATCGAAATTCTTCATGCGTAAATAATTGAATTAAAAAGGTCACTGATACCATTTTCTATACGGCAAACCTAAAAATGAGGCGGAACACCCCACATGAACCTCAAGCAGAATATTTCAGCAAAAGAAACTGGTAAATATGTTTAATTGCCAACATATCAGATGTATAAAAATCCTATAAAATTACCGACAAAGATTTTATGTTTATATAATTAGTTCTTGCAGAAATGTAATTATTGACTTGATCAAGCGGTCAAGTTGCTGATCTGTTTCGTCAAGTTTGAAATACAGAAACAATCGACTAATTGCCAGGTAAAAAACAAAATTATTACAACAGACTTATTTGTTCCGAATCCGTGGTTCTAAGACGAAGCTCCTCAAGATTGGGCAGACTGCAGACATAATAGATCACGATAACGAGTGTCAATGAAAATCCTGAGGAACTAATAGATTGAAGGACATCTAATTTTTTTAATATTACACAGTGGAACGGGAAGATGGTTCAACCGCTCGGTCTTTTTACTTTTCAAGATGTATTATCTACATATTGAGTGTCTATGTGATGAAAAACTAATTAAAATATTCTTAAATATTTCTGGTCTAACCGGAAGTGGGTACCTATCATTTTTTAAAACTCCGTAAAAAGTACTTTTCAACCATGTATAATATGCATTTGTTCAAAACCGAGGACCAATAGGATGACCTGCTAGGTCACCGGACGTACTCCATTAAACTTTTGGGGTTATCTAAAAAACAAGGTGTATGCAAGATCGTATGAAACTACAGAGGAATTACGTGGAGCAGGTAAAGACGCAGCACTTTACCTAATTGGAATTACTCCAAACATGTTTCATATTTTTTCTTTTTTGAACATATGCATATTATACTTACATGGTTGAAAAGCACTTTTTATGGAGTTAGCAAAAAATGTGAAAATCCAATATGCCGCTCATAAGAAAACAAAAGTTGAGTATGCCAGCCCAGAATCTAGTAGATCAAAATTTTTTAGAGACCAATTTTGAAGTACTTGCTATCTGCTATCTGAAAATTTAACGAATGTACCTAGCCTTTAGAATCGAGTTTAGAATAAACCACTATGGACGTTTCCAGCAAATCTACATTTTTTATTTTCACCCAAAATTTGCTTAAGGGAAGGAATTCTTGGAAACGTAATCTTGGATTCTTCTTGGGCCTAAAATTGCCCAACTTTTTCCTAATTTAACCAACTCTGTATCACTATCATCATTTCCGGGATCCCCATACTTCACATCCTTATCTTCGACACACTGTATACATATATTTTGTATGTATTTAACTTGTCTACTATTATTTTTTAACATATTTATGATTCGCCTTATTGAATTACTGACATTATTTATAAAGATCATATTCTATTTTTTTAATGTTTGTTCCAACACCTTGAAAAGGTAGCATGCATGCGTAATAAATAAAATGCATTCCAAACAAGAGACGAACGGTATTCTATATATAGAGAAACGTTATTTGACGATATTTTTGGTGTTTACCAGATTTGTGATCGTTCGTGGAACAATTTCTGGCCGGTAATTTCACTTCTTGGTCAAAAATAAAACCTGTTTGGATTGAACTGCGCATTGAGCATTTTCTCAGTTTTATTATTGATTTATGCATTTATTTCTAGTTCTGTTTTCTTAAATATTTAAAATCTAAATAATAGTGATGAAGAGAAGAGAATTCAGACTTTTTAACACATTTACCTACACCTACCTACTCAAAGTATTAAATATATGGTTTAGACTAAAACCAAAAGTTTTTTTTTAACTAGGTATGTGAAGGACTCTTAAGACTAAATAAATTTGCTATTTTGACAACATTTCTATTTAGATGCAGCCAAATATAACTAAAGTTATGGTATGAACGATGATGAATGCACGCTGCGTAAATTTGAAATCTGCAAAAAAAACCGATGTGCAAAGTTCTCGGGATTGTTTCTAGGCTATACAATAATTCCGTGTTGGAACAAACCTTTTGTGTTTACGATTGATGCCTGTTTACTATTTTAGAAAGAGTAAGCAATTTTTATTGTTAGCTCTGTCTATTAATAGATAGTTATTTAAAATGAAGGATAAAATGTTTATTACAAACAGTTGTAAGTACTCATGCAGTATGCTATATTGAAGGCCATGACATGACATCAGTTGCACAAATTAACCAGTCATTTTCTAGTGAAATATGTAGCTGTAATATTTTTTTGTTATACGCTGCATCTTGATACATTTGTTTGTATTCCGAAAATACTCAGATTTTAAAATGCGAAAATATCAATGCTAAAGACTAATATTTCAAAGCCAAATAAACAATTAATTGTCATCGTCTATGGCTTTAAAATATTAGTCAATAACAGCATTGATATTTTCGCATTAAACAATCTGAGTATTTTTGGAATACAAACAAATATATCAATCAATATGCAGCTCATTATATAAACTTGCCTTAATATATTAAAACACGTTCGGATTTTTTTAATAATAGATTTATTATTTTATTATCAATAATGCGTGCCATTTGCCTTTGACATTGGACAAAAATTTTATGTAGGATACGTGGAACGAGTACCCGTCAAATCGAATTCAAAGGTGAATACCTAAGTGTATGTTATTACTATTATGCTTATTGGTTTCCACCGCAGAAAATATATTTTTGATTGCATCTCACAAATTCTAAGCCCTAGAAATAGCTTCTTAACGGACTCATGTACGCATAATCTTGTCCACTTAATTTGGCGTCTCACTCTATGACGTAGTTAAGAACTAAAGAAACAGCTTGGTGTTGAATATGTCAAGCTCCTTCCTTAATTTGAACAAAATCCAATATTTGACAAATTTGAAAGCCGAAAACAAACTCTTACTAGGGATTTCAAATATTATTCCATTTTAAACTGTTACTTTATTCTAAAAGTCTTTATAAAATCGAAATTTAGTTTCATACGAAAAAATTATTTTCTTAAATAATGAAACTTCGTTGTGTTTGTGCAAAGTCTTGTTTTCGTCAATGTAAATTTAGAATACCTACGTTTTGCGGAATAATTACTTATTTGTTTAAAATTTTTATTTCAGGATTGTGAAATAAATCTGTATCTGTATATCTGTAAATCTGTATACAGAATTTGCTATAAACCAAACAAACAAACAAGACCAGTGGGCGTGCGCGATCAACCACAAAGTGGTGGTGGGGCGGATAACAGCACTTGTCCGCCACTCTTTGCTTTCGTATTTAAATGTAGGGCGTGGCTTATATGTTCCCATTACTGGACCAACTGCTTATTGCATTTTATTCTCTCTTCAAATCCTTAATAACCTATATTAGAATAGACCAGTGGGCGTGCGCGATCAACCACAAAGTGGTGGTGGGGTGGATAACAGCACTTGTCCGCCACTCTTTGCTTTCGTATTTAAATGTAGGGCGTGGTTTATATGTTCCCATTACTGGACCAACTGCTTATCGCGTTTCATTCTCTCCTCAAATACTTAATAACCTATATTGGAATAGACCAGTGGGCGTGCGCGATGAACCACAAAGTGGTGGTGGGGCGGATAACAGCACTTGTCCGCCACTCTTTGCTTTCGTATTTAAATGTAGGGCGTGGCTTATATGTTCCCATTACTGGACCAACTGCTTATCGCATTTCATTCTCTCCTCAAATACTTAATAACCTATATTAGAATCTATATATATAGAATCTATATTCTTTCACTTACGGCTGAAGAAGCTCGTTCAATCGTCCAATGTGAAACGAATCTTACCATTCTACCCGTCATTCTAATTAATGTAAGCTACTTACCCCAACTTGCTGGTGTCTCCCGCGGCGTGGCAGCTGATGAGTTCGGCCGGCGCCAGACCCCTGGACTTCCAGTTTTGGTAGATGGCCTCCGCCTGGTCGGAAATCTGCTTGGCGATGGCCGCGATGTCGTCGTCGGGGTCGCGCCTGCGGGCCGTAGCCGCCATGTTTCTTCTCTCGATGGTGGTTATTTTGTTTTTGTTCTTTTGGTACTTATTTGTTCAGATTAGAGCTAGAATGCAGCCAGATCCCGACGAAAGGCCTCGCCAGGGTGTTTCCATGATTGCTGCCAGCTGTGATGGTCTCTAGGCAGAATCAAAACGTCTGTAACAAATAAATAATAGATAAACATGTTTCAGATATATTAGTTTTTATTGTAAATATTTAAGTGAAACATTCACTATTAAATCATCTTACTATTCGTTAATCAATCTTAAGGCTATTCTCATAATTAAAATTTGCCTTAAAGCACATTTACCAGAACTCGGTTTTGAAAATTATTTAAGTAGGAACATGGTATTTTGATTTTTTGCAATGGTTCATTAACTTTTCCCGTTCACGTTTTGCAGCAATCACCACTTTCTATAACCTAGATTTAATAAACTTTACGAATTATGGCAGTAAAGGACTAAATTTTAGAATGGTGCCTATGATGGTACCAATAATTACATTTATGAATCTTAATAAATGACTCTCGACACCTTGTATCTATTTATTAACTTGTATAATGCAGTCTTTCGCAAATATAGTGACATACAAATTACCTAATGGATCTACCTCTAATGGGAAGAGCGAGGTAAGCAAAAGGATGTACCACACACTCGTACAGTAATACGCCAGACTAGACAACGAGCTCCTAAATTAAAAACATTAATTACGCATAAACGTTAAAAACAAATTGCCAAATTCAAAAACACATTTTTTATTGTTTTATTTGGATATAGGTATACATAAATGTAAGATGCCAATCAGGAAAAGAGAAGTTTCGGACGTATAAACGATTTTGTATACCTGGGAGCATTGACTAATGAGAAAGGACATAAAAACATATCCACCAAGCAAGCACATCAAAATCAAATAGAAAATATGGACTAACGGAATTGAATAAAGTGTAAACATACATTCAGAAATGTGAAAAAATTATCGGTGGTCAGACCTACAGTTACTTCATAAGCAAGACATGAACAGTAAAAAAACTGGTATGAAGAAAAGCTGGAGATGGGAGAGAAAAATACTTCCAAAGGTTGTTATGGCAGATAATTTAGTGGAATTTCAATAAGAACAAATGCGGAACTGAAAACGTAATGAGAACAAGCAGGTTTCTGAAGACCGAAGACATTCAACAAAATGAATTTTGTCCTTCATCTCAGCAGACGAATAATATGTATGTTCGTGCCCTCTGGTGAAGCTAAGTGACTTCTACGAGAGCAGTGTAGTTTGTAATATACCACTGTAATACTGCATCTGACAATGGTAGAAATTTTGTTGACATAACATCTTTAGGGGTGAGGTAAAACAAATATATTTAGAGGTGGCGATAAGCTACCTTCCAGTTTCACCAGATATTATCGGAAGAACGGTTTTTTGTTTTGAAAATTAAATTTACGAACACAAAAACTTGTGTAAAGCAGTTATTTGAAATTATTTTAAATGTTTCCTCTTGATTAATGTATGTGTCAAAGAATAAGGTTATTGGAAATGCCAATTTTGAATATGTCCTAGAATGGGCAACGACATTCAAATCCACATTTTTTTTTAAACAACTGTAAAAATGTTATGAAATTAATTATACATGCAATTTTAGTTGTATTGCAACTATCTTACGGCAAATATATCTATCGACCTAGTAACTGGATTTAGTAGCCAAAAGGCTAAAAATGTATAATATTAATTATGTACGTAATATGTCTTCTAAAAATAGCATCAACTGAATTCACGGAAAGCTTAGTCCAAACTCGATATTCTAAATAAGCACTATAGATATTCCTAACAATTTACATTTGTAAATGATAACGACAAGACAATATTAGTAGTGTGAGAAACACACCGTAATGCCCTCTTTGGAGGATTGTCTTCCTAAAAGACAATAGAGGTCGCTGCTATAATGGTGCCTGCGGAAAAGCAGGTCGTTATCTGTATGTCAATTTGACAATAATTGTCAGACAGAGTAGCAAAGATCCAAAGAGGGCACTACGGTGTGTTTCTCACCACTACTAGCATTGAGGATGCCCATTAGGCATCGTTCATCGAGTCTACTACCTAGGGCACTATGATGAGCGCATAATAAGCGCGAAACCGGTCAGTGTCTGGTGGTCGGTCTCGATGAAAGATGTGGCAACTCCTATAGAGTTCCACATCTCCAGTTGTTGTAGTTACGTTCTATGTAGGTAACCATAAAACGAGATTGGAAAAGATTACACAGTGGGCTATGGCGTATAGGTATAGCGGTAGCATGTCTCGGTCACATTGCCTATTGTGACCTGGGTTCGATCCCCAGCTTCGGCACTGCCAATATAGGTGGGTACGAGCTCTTTTAGAAGCTCTACGAGAATTTTTGGGTTTGTAGTTTATCTAATTTATGTGATGTTTTAATTTTATTCTAATTTTGCTGACGATGCGCTGTGTGGTTAAACAGAGTAATAACTCTCACTTCTTCAGATTAAAATTGTGCCTTACTTAGGACACTGCAAACTTTCTGTATTGGTATATGGCGATAGAAAATTGTTATTCATAGTGGAAGAAAGCTATTATTTTTTCAATACGAAACACGTACATATAACTGTGTTAATGTATACCTGCGCATGCGAAGATCACGCATTCCCTAGCATGTACAGTGTGTTCACGTATATTTTGAACTAAAATGAACTAAAAGGGTCATTTCAAATAATTTATGAAATATTTTAATTTCACCTTTATTTTCCTGGTTGCTACACTGTTCTTTACGTAATCATACCATCATTATCCAATAAACAAGAATAAGATTTCTCTAAACAAAGATAGGTTTTTTGAATGATTAAATATCTTGAAAACGCTTATAGTTACTTTATTAAAATTATATATTTTTGAAAACAGAAGAAAAAGGTCGTTCCAGATTTACAAAAATATGCAGTATGTTCTATTTAAAAAATCAAGTTCGTCATGTAATTTTGGTATCACATACCCAATTGTGTTTCTGATAGCATATTCTGAATCTTCAAAAGATACTTTACAGCCGTGGGACAAAATAATAGGCAGTGACGTATTACCGCGTGACGTAATAAATTGTGGTGGGGACTGTAATTCCATAGGCGTACGCAAAAATCATTGGAAAGGTGCTAATAATGTCAAATAAATATAAAAAATATCAGAACATGAACGGTGTTATAGAAATTGTGAATTGTTTTTCAAACTCACCTTACAGATTAGTTGTACATCGAACGAAATTGATGAATATTGCCACAGATATTAAAAGAACGCTTTTAAGTGTTGATGGCCCACCACCAACCCACAGCCGCCACCGAAAACGCGATTAATCACATTCCGGAGCAAGTTTACTATTTAACACTTCACTTCACTTCACTTCACTTCACTTCACTTCACTTCACTTCACTTCACTTCACTTCACTTCACTTCACTTCATTTCACTACACTACACAACACAACACAACACATGTCTACCCATCCTTCATTTAACCATGTCTCATCCATATAATATATTTTTCTATTTAAAGCGCGAAATTCTATTATTTTCTCCAAATATTCTCGTCTCCATGTCACAATCTCATTTTTTTCTCTATAAGCATACATACTCTTCCGATTCCGTTTGCAATATTTGACATGCATTGTCCTTGTAAGCAATTTATACGAGAGTTTGGGCAAATCGCTGTCTTCTGCCAGAGCAATGGAGTCTGTGTCTCCATATTTTATTGCACGAAATACACTACGAACGGAGACTTTTGTTAATTCACTACACAGTTCCGCCGCATCCACTACACTTAAATTTTTATCACGCGCTTTTAATCGCTCATGGAAATTTTTTATCATACGAATTTCCTCGCTTGTCAGATGAGATCGTTTACGCGTTTCTAATCCACTGCTCCCCGCGATCGCTTCCATAATAAAATCCTTTTCTTCGAACACTAAATAAACTAAGTAACACATTACCAAGTTCACCAATTAATACAAGGTGTCCACCTAGTGCGCGTAAGTCCAATATCTGGGTTAATAAAAGAGATAACTTAATTTTTTTTTCTACAGGGTTGTCTAATATCCCGAGCTGCACAAAATGAAAATATATTTACATATTCAGGGTGTTCAGTTTTTCCTGGACAGGTACCAACTTCGTTTTTCTAAATGGAAATATATATTTTTTATTGCTTTTTCGAACTAAACCCTTGATTTTAGTAGGACTTTCATCAGCCTTCCCTATACCTAACTTAAACTGTTTTTGAAATATTGACTGGTGAATATTGACATTTTTGCAACTTTGACACCCTGTAAAATCTAAACGGTTTGAGATCAAGCAAAACGGTTTGCACATTCCTATCTTAACTTTTTATAAGCTATCGTTTGATACTAATTTCAAATGTATCCAGGAATTAAAAATTTTCCGAAAATTTTGAAAATTTTTAATTCTTGGATAAATTTGAAATTAGTATCAAACGATAGCTTATAAAAAGTTAAGATAGGAATGTGCAAACCGTTTTGCTTGATCTCAAACCGTTTAGATTTTACAGGGTGTCAAAGTTGCAAAAATGTCAATATTCACCAGTCAATATTTCAAAAACAGTTTAAGTTAGGTATAGGGAAGGCTGATGAAAGTCCTACTAAAATCAAGGGTTTAGTTCGAAAAAGCAATAAAAAATATATATTTCCATTTAGAAAAACGAAGTTGGTACCTGTCCAGGAAAAACTGAACACCCTGAATATGTAAATATATTTTCATTTTGTGCAGCTCGGGATATTAGACAACCCTGTAGAAAAAAAAATTAAGTTATCTCTTTTATTAACCCAGATATTGGACTTGCGCGCACTAGGTGGACACCCTGTATATGCAGTCCAGACATAAATTACAGCATTTCCCGCGTACTACGCTAATGTCAGGCTGCGAAGAACTACTTGGATGTGTGTGAAATGCGCATGTCCGATCTTCTAGACACTCTTGACTTTTGTTGCATAGGTTGCATATCTCGCTCTTTCTATGTGCAAACGTTTGTGCCGCTATGTATTAAGTATTTACACTTCGTCCCTATTCTGTACCGAATTAGACCATGAGTCACTGCCTATTATTTTAGCCGACTGGTATAAAATCCATATTAAAAAAGTCATTTCAATGTCTATTCATCTTTGTCTTTATTTTAACATCTCAATGACAATCATCTTAATTTAATGCATTCAAATTAATGTTTGTGTTCTGTTAATTAAAAGATTTGAGTCGTCAATAGCATAATATCAATCCAGTTCCAGTTCTGCCAATCTACACGTGAAATATTTAACTTTATAATTACCAAGAAGACGAGTGTGGCGTGGCATACCTTTCAAATATAAAAAAAGTGAGAATAAATCCGAATCTCGGAATACTAAAAATAATTCAGTAGCTTCATTAGCAATTCAAATAATGCTCATATATATTCGCAAGTAATAATAATATTTTCAGAGACGGCTCACCATAAGAGCAATGGGAACTGAACGCTTATATATTAAAAATGTGTATAAGATAACTATTTTATGCGACATGCCTGCACGCAAACCATTTTCAAATTTATATCATACGTTTATTTTACAATATTCCTAAATAATATATGTAAAAGAACACGCACACATTTACATCAGACGTATTTATATACATCGCATTTTTACGTATTTGAAACTTATAAAAATAGATAGCCATATTTTATTCTAGAATATTAAAGGCTTGTTTCAAGTACCCAAACATTCAAGAATAATGCCACTATACCTACTGGTATTACGTTCTAGACTTGTATTATTATAAGCTCTTCCTAACTTCATATGCATGCTGTATGTATAAATGTAAACGTAGTACACAATTTTTAACGCTCCGTCCTAAACGTTTAACGTCCTAAATTTCACCCGAATAGCAGTTGAAGAGGGTAGATCGATGCATTTGTCATTTATTATGAGATGGAGGGAGCACCGTGGTCGAGCGTTAAAGACGCGACGTTTTTAATCGTTCTACGCATATGACGCCGGCGACGCGATGGTTGGAATCCCGCCGCCGGTGAACTTTTTCTAACTGCTCTTGTATTAAATCTGCACGCATAAAATTAGTAGCTTTCTTACCTAATATGCAACTAGTACTACAACCTCACTATACATATAAATGGGCAACAACTTACTGCGTTCACTTTAATTAATGCCTTCCAGGTTCCCCTTATTTTCGTACTATATGGTAGTTACAGTTATAACATACTAAGTCGTACCTAGGCGCACTCGCGGGCCGCCAAATAATAACATGCCGCTCCTTCTCCCACACATGTCTCTGGCTTTGTGGTTCATCTAATGAGGGATATAGATTATTATTATTATTATTATTATTATTATTATTATTATTATTATTATTATTATTATTATTATTATTTAAGTTTATGGTCGGATGGTATTTTTTACGTGTGTAAAAATATTGTTAAAGCCAAACTTTTATTTGAAGACAAGTTTACCATTACCATACTCCAAGTAGTGAAATCTTATACTCGTACGTCCTCACCTGAAGAGTGTAAGTAGCAGCAGCATAAGACCATAACATATGTAAGTAAGAACGATGTTGTACAGACTGATCCCCCCACACGATACTGTATGATTTCGTTTTTTTAGTTCCCAGAGATTTATTATTCCACTCAGTGTTGTCACTTGTATGTTTAATGGAAGAAGTCATCGTCTAGTAACGAGTTCTAAATTTGCTTGTATTTCCGTGGTTTCGCATATCAGTAGACGCTGTAATTCAATTATTTACTGCTATGCTCCTCAAGGTGTCGTCAAAAATACAAAAATTATAGAGAAAGACACGGTATTAGGTGCATCCCCTTTTATGACAAAGATACCTAGATATAGGAATCGAGGAAGTTTTCTCACAAACAAGGTTCTTGCTTCGAGCACACTTCGAGTGTGATAATATCGTAATTATTTGAAGGAGATGCCGAAAACAACTACTCCACGGCCAATGTTCCGTAACTGACATTGTATTACTCCGGCACCTCCATCTAGGAGTCGCCACATGCTTCATCGAGACTAACTAGGTACCAGACACTGACTTAGTTTCTGGTTAGATACTGGTTTCGCACTTATTCTTTACTCATCAGAGAATAGGTATAGGAATCGATTAACGATGCTTCAACATGATTGTGTGTGAAAGTTATTTGGTATATGGTTGTTTTCAGCATCTTCAAATAAATAAGTAGGATTATCGTAGTGATGAGAAACACACCGTAGTGCCCTCTTTGGGTCTTTGCTACTATCCTTCTGACAATTATTATCAATTAAATAAGACAATACGCCTTTCGTCACAATAAGACCAGTTGAAGGTCTTATTGTGAAGTCTGAACTCAGAAGAGCCAAAATATAAACCAATAACCGAATTGGTGTGAATAACCGAAGTGTTATGTATCGTGAAACTTCGAATTGCTTTAACATTGCGTATAAAAACAGAATGATAAATTACTATATCTAGAGAGCCCTCCGTTAATCGGAAAATATGATTACCGATTTTTTATCAGATCGGTATAAACTGTGCACTTCTATTTAAAACAATATTAAGTATTTCTAATTGAATCCGACACCAATAAACGATAATATCGGCGCGTGTGTGGAACCCAGCTTAAGCGCCGCATCGGTGCTTTACCGGACCGGTGCTTATACAGTATCATGATTCGAACATATACGAGCCCTAACAACTAAATGTTGGGACAAGATAATACACAATGGCTTATCAAAACGACTGAATTATTTTATTTATTTTTTTAAATACAAACATAACAATATATTCTAGACTATTTGAAAACATTTTCGTGCCATGGTAAAGGAATAGGTATTAATCATAGCGTACTTTGTCATTGGAAGGTCAAATTTGCTGACAACTAAATGTTGGGACAAACAAGAAGCAACTTTAATTTAATACGGGGTCACATCGCCCTTAGCTTTAACGACCGCTTGAACTGTTGCAGGCATTGTATTAACCAAGGACTGACACGTTTGAGGAGAAAAATTATCACAAATCTCTTGTAGTTTTGTCCGCAAATCAGAAATAGTGCGTTGAGGATGGTTTCTTAAATACTGCTTCATTTTATGCCACACAGTTATCACATTTAGATCCGGAGTGCTGGCTGGATGAGATAAAGCCTTTATATTATTATCACCAAACCATTTTTTGGTAGATTTTGCCGAATGACATGATGCTCCATCTTGCTGGAAGATGAAATCCTCATTAGGAAACAATTTTGCGCGCTAGGTAAAAGTGAGGTCTGAAGTATCTCTTGTTATTTTTAAGTATTTACAGTACCATCTATAAATTTTAATATGCATGCATGCCCCAAATCATAACTCCCTTTGGAAACTTCACAACCCTTTGTAAGCAGTCTTTATGAAAAGCTTCTGCTTTATTTCGTATTATCCGTTTACGGTGATCTCCAACGCAAACATCAAATTTCTCCTCATCACTAAATATTATTTTATTCCAGTCATTTTCTGTCCACAGAAGTTTAGAGTTTGCCCAATTGTAACGGTTCTTATTTTGAATTTCTGTCAATAGCGGTTATTCTTCGGCCTAAATACGAATTTGGATCAATTTTTTGCTAATGGATGAAGCATACAAAACTGAACTTACCTTGTAAAATCCCAAACCGCATTTATGAATGTATTTTCGGCAACATTCTCTAGATATATTTAATCCACTTGCCCTGTTCCATTGAGCAGTTATGTCTCGAACGGTACTTCTCGTTGATTTGCATAATTTAACTAAATTTCGTAAATCTCTTTGTGAAACAACTTTTGGTCTCCCCGAACTTTTACCTCGAACATCCACATTGGCAGACTCACCACATTTTTTCACTATAATATAGACTGTGGTCTTTGGAATAGGTAAATTGCTAGAAATTTTACGCATTGTCTTGCCCGCATTGTATTGGTGAATGATAATTTCACGTAATACCGTTCTGTTTGGTAGCTTTTCCACGACCCATTATTCCAATTTAAATTAACAAAATTTAAATATTTCAACAAATACTACTACTTATAACTATTTACATCACTTACAAACTGTCAATGAATAAATAAAACTTTTTTTTTATGTTTATATAGCGTTTTTAAAACATTTTAAATGTGAGATTTGTGCTTGTCCCAACATTTAGTTGTCAGCCAATTTGGTCTTCCAATGACTAAATACGCTATGATTACTACCGATTGCTTCACCATGGCACGAAAATGTGTTCAAATAGTCTAGGATATATTGTTATGTTGGTATTGAAAAAAATAAACAAAATAATTCAGCAGTTTTGATGAGCCATTGTATTATATCCAAAATAATACCTTGTCCCAACATTTAGTTGTTAGGGCTCGTAAACCTGAAGGGCCGATACATCATGCTCCGGTTAAGATTTACGATATAAAATGATTTGATTGGAACGTGCAGACGTGCACGTACGCTGTATCTACAGTCACAGCCACAACCATATGAGTGAACTAAGAACACAAACACCACTCAGAACACAAAGTATTGGCCATACAGCCTTGTCTAAAAGTCTTGGCCTCTACAACCACTCTATTTTATTGAATTCAATTTTAATAAAACATAAATCTTCTTACAAAATGGACAACGAGAAAATTGCTTCCGACAAGAGTAGTAATTTAAGATGGCACTATTGCCGGGAAATAACTTTTATTATTACCCGGAGTAAACCTTTGACAAATAAACGTGGCCTCGTTTTATTCTTGAGGCAGAAAAAGAGTCGATTTAAAAGAAATGTTGGAAACCACTATTCTTGGAGCAACCGCCTTCAGCAGCACTGGCCAATTACTGACGGTATATCCTAGAAGGTAGCCACCACTACCGTATGCCTGACCTGGCTCAGGTTATGACAGTAGTGGTGACAGGCACAGTAGTGGCCTCTATTGGTATGTGCTACTAACTATCCGAATTACGTAAATTTCCCTGGAAATATTATTTGCGTCTATTGAGAGGAGAGTAACGGTAACTTGCGCATTTAGATTGCTATCAGCTGTCGATTGATAATATTGTCGGACACATAGTAGCATATACCAACAGAGGGCACTACAGCGCCACTCACCACTACTATAAAAATGGTATTTTTGAATGGCCAAGGATGGATGAATTTAAACCAATACTAAGTGAGTAAAAGCTTTTTACTTATTTATTACTTCGATTGTTTGGTGTGGTGACAAAAGTGAATTTAAACCAATACTAAGTGAGTAAAAGCTTTTCACTTATTTATTACTTCGATTGTTTGGTGTGGTGACAAAAGTGAATTTAATCTTTGAATGATGCACAAACCTAGAACCATTATCGATATAAGTATTTAAAATGACATTAAATTTGACGATTGACTTATAGATTGAATAATAATATTCATTTTAATTTAATTTTTTAGCCCAAAACCTGATGCAAATATAATAAAAAATAGTGTAATGATACACGTTTATAAGTGCATTTAAAGCACTTGCAACGTTATGGGCGTTGCGCGTGTTTGAAAGGCTTACTTATAAACGTATATGATAATATACTAATTTTCTACTCCAACATTCTATTGATCTATTAGACATTTACTACCTGTACTTTAATGAGGTTCATTAAGACACAGATTTATCATTAAGATACAAGTTTATAACCAATAGAATTGTAAGATGACTACAATATTAAATATTGCCATGATTATGACAGAACTGAAATTTATTCATTTTGACAGTACGTAGTTGACATACATATATGACAGAAATTTTGAAAATAAAGTTCTTATTTTTCATTATTATGACTGGTCGTAGAAAAAATAGCGTATGCAACTCACATTTAATGGCAATTAAGACACTCGTATTCTTTACCACACTCACCTACGGCTCGTGTCGTAATTCTCATACCCGTGTCTTACTAGCTATCATTAAATGATTGTTGCATAATATACTAATTAAATATTTAATTATTAATTTATTCATAATTAGGACCCGATAGATGACTCGACAATTTTCAATTCTTGTTCATAATCG
This sequence comes from Pogonocherus hispidulus, assembly GCA_963924545.1. NCBI lineage: Eukaryota > Metazoa > Arthropoda > Insecta > Coleoptera > Cerambycidae > Pogonocherus > Pogonocherus hispidulus. The sequence continues at coordinate 71,917,989 of OZ004694.1, forward strand.
AAAGGTAATAGGTCGGTTTGAGCATTTACTATTTTAATTACCTATTAACATCATTACTATAATTGAATACAAGTTATTTCACGTACGTCTCTATATTAGGTACTTATTAAAGAAAATATTTTATTTCCATTAATTAAAATACTTGCAACTATTTTCATGTTTAAATCGCGTCTGTTTAATACCTTACAAAACTGATAAATGTCGGAGATTCTTTAGTATGCGCGAAATATCCCTCAAAAACAGTTCACCACAAAATAATAAACATTACCATCCAATGTATGAAACGATAACAAATAACACTTGGAAGAAACAAATTTCTACTCAGTTCTGCAATATATTATGTAAATATACATTATGCTAATTTGTTTTTAGTCTTGCGTTTACAGTGGTCTAATATTGTAACTAATTTAGTAGGTGAGGTGCATCCTGAAATCGTATTAAATTTCATATTTAATATTTGTATACTTAGCAGTACCTAATGCAATTTTAAAATGGTAGAAAAGCCTTTAAATTCACTTGAAAGTTTAGTTCTTGGGATGATAGTATTATTGAGATTTTAATTTAACAATGGAAATTGCAGATACTTTTAGAACTAATTTCACCTTCTTACTTTTTGATGTAATTCATCTATCGCAATCTTGCGGAATCCTTCATGAAACTTAGGTTCTGGAATAATAAGAAAGAATGTTAATGATTTCCATTCTGCAATTAAGTTTTGTTTATTCCCCAGTTTCGTGTTTCGTTGATCATGTTTAGGTGACCAGTTTAAAAACTGGTCATAAAAATATAAACAAATACTAAAACTGATCATAAATAAATAAAAAATTTAATATTTTTTCATTACTGAGAATTATGTCTTTCTCTAGTTTACTATTATACTGTGAATTTTGGCCCCTCTTTGAAACTATTTTGTAAAGTCCCAAGTCTTCTATAGAAACTGATAAATAAAATTTGTATTCATTACCTTATGTTACCAAATATATCAAATAAACATGTATTGAGAATACCAAATAAAAGTATAAATGGTTCCTAGACTCAATGTGAAAGTTGAGGTGTTTGGAATTCAAAAAGAATTCTGAGAAATCTATTTATAAGGATTCCTACAAGGTAAGAGATCTATTCAAAATCACATAGTTTATTTTCTGAACGGATTTATTCTAAACAGAGTAATTTAAAGCATTTATCTGCTGCTCTTACGTCTGTAATAGTATTGGACTATAAAGATATTTAAAAGCTTTTATCACCCAATTTCAATAAATTCGGAGGTGTAAAAGATAAGTGGGCTTTGCTTTCTATAATTATCGACTTTCAAGAACAATCCGCTATCATTAAGTAAGAATGCTAATCTACTCGTACCAATGAACATAAACACTTTCTGGCCATATATCTAAATGGTTATTGTTATTAGTACTACATTACTTAAAAATCTTTTTTGCCAGCATAAAATGAGAGTTTGATATAAGAGATAAAAAGTGGATCCTCAACAGGCGGTAAATACTAGAAAAGTCATATACCTACTTATTTGCTAGAGTTAAGAAATATGCATAAAATTTCATTTGTGTGTCAATTGGAATTAAATAATAATCAGAAATTAATTTTAGAAACTGGAAGAAGCCTAAGCAAATTTTTTTTATTTTAATCATGTTTCCAATAAATTAGGTTATTTCCTTTGCATAGGTACCTAGGTTAGGTAACGAAGAAAACAATACTTTTTAGGTCATACCTATTTAAATAATTTCATTAATAACATTATCCTCTAGTTTACTTTTTTTTTAATACCTAAATAAATATACTTATGCTACAAAAATAAAATAAAATGATAAAGCCGAACTAGGTACTATTGATAATGTTCATTTTCCAAACTTTTTTGAACATTTTTGTAATAACGCAAGTAAGTTGTTTGTTTTTTTAACATTCTTCTTCAACTCTAAATTTTAGTTCGTTTAAATTACAACCCGGAGTGTTAAAAATATATATTTCAAAAAATAGTTGTTTATGCCTACCTGACTTATAAATTATGGGTATTTATCTATTATATTGTTTGTAAGTTTGTAAACTGAAAGGAAAATATTATTATCTGCCCATCACATATTATTACATATTAAATTTTGATTTTATCTTAAGGCATTTTATTAATAAATACTGTTACTAAAGTGCCGGTTATAAAGACTCTTATAAAGGCCTGCACGCAGAGAACTGCTCTCTCTATTGTAATATGTAGTTATTTTCTTTATATGATTATTTAGTGTAAGGCTTTCCAGACTATGTGCTAAAACAATTGATAATATTTATTTTCTGTAAAATCTTAACTTAACAGCAACGAATATTTGCAGTGCAATGTGTTGTGAGTTTGGAAATTAGCCAGGCTTTGTATAGGTATTTATGTTACAATTTCAACAGTACATCAAATGATTGGAACAGTTGGTATCATGCTATGCTTTTATGTGGAATGTAGGAAACTGGCTTTTCGTGAATTTATCATATAATCAAGTTAATTCAAGATCATGTATTAAAGTCTGTGAAAACAACATTTTAAGAGTTACTGGTATATACCATGAAATATTGTGCGCTCTCGAAAGAAACTAAAGAATAAATTTGAAAATTCAAAAACGGTTTAACACAGGTATAGGGAAATATATTAGTAAAAGTTACTCAGAAATTGATGAATTAACAAAAAATGAAAAAATATGTAGTGTATTCCATTTAAATTAACGAAGACGTTGCCAGTTTTACGTATAACTGGCAACACCGCATTGTCGAAAATAGATTAGGCCGACAGTGCATGTCTGGTTACCTTAGTAACCAAATTTTCAAAACGATTGGTTGACCCGTTCTTCATATACTTCTAATACTCCATCCACCTAAAATCACCCTGTATATCAGGCAATTGATAATAATAATAGAATAGAATAGAAAGGTGTATTAGAAATAAACTTATTATTAATGTATCGAAAACAAAATATGTAGTATTTTACTTGAAATACTACAAGAAAAACACAAGAAATAATAATAACATTTTATTACAAAATGTATTCAGTGTTAGAGTCTTGGGCCTATATGTAGACGAAAGTCTAAGAAACAAACACTGCTTTTTGTAGACGTAAGTAGAAAAATGAAATTTTTATATGGTGTTAATATAGGTATTTTTTGGGCATCACTAAATACCTTTTTTTATAGAAAACTAAATCATGTTTGTTATATTTAGAGTATATTTCTACAGATTGATTTTGATATAAAGTATGCGCTCACGCATATACGAGTATAAAAGTTTGATAGGCCTATTTCAGATAGTAATTGGGCGCATTCAGGGAAACATAGCACTCCAGCGCTTCACGTTCGCTGAATCGACATTTTAAATGCAAGCTTAAAGTGACATAATTTTCAGTAATTCATATTTTGTAATTAATATTAATAATAATTAATATTATCCATAGATATTTTGTGCGTAAACCCATAGACGTAAACCTAAACTATATTAATTTTATCGCTTGATGGAAATATTCAGCGATCCAGCGGGAAAAATATAATGCTTTACCGCTTTAATAAAGCGCTGCAGCGCTTTAATACAGCGCTCCAGCTATTGGAATAAAGCGCTGAAGCGCTGCGGTTCCCTGAATGCGCCCATTGATATACAGTGTGTCCAAGATAAGGATGAGAAGTATGCGCAAAGTTGCGCAATCTAAGGCCTAATTACCTCCCACAGCTATCTTGACTAGTATTGGAAATTTTTGGATAAAATTTTTGGATTTTTTGAAAAACTGTTTTCAAATCAGTTTTTTCCAAAACTATTTCCAGCACTAATCAAGATAGCTGTGATTTGGGAATTTTCATTACAAATTTTGGAAACACCGTTAAAAAAAATTAATCGTGAAGAAGAAAAACTTGTCATTCGATTAATAAAGGTTGGTTAGGGGTTGTAAACAAGTTTAAAGTCTAACCATATTGAAATAAGGAAAATAATTGTCAAATTGTCAAGGCTAATTTTCTAATATGAAACTAAATGCTATTCGACCAAAAATGGTTCTGTTAGATACTGTTTGCTTAGGGAAATAAGGTTTAAACAGAAATTAATGTTATAGACATTCTCTCAAATGGATATTTGTTCAGGAAAAAGCTGTTTTCCCAAAACAACTATTTATCTACTACTTCCGCATGAAATTGCGAGAAATTTCAGATCCATGATTTCTTTCAGATTATGTTAATATCAGCCTGTCATCTTGTACGATTAATAAAAAAAAATATTAATATCTACAACTTAATTACACTCTCATGGCACTGATTGCTTTTGCTAATTTTTCATAGTGAACACGGGTCCTTCTTAAATGTTTCTGTAAAATGATGCACCTGATAATTCCATACACCATTTCATTTAAATCGTAACAAAGTTTTAAACCACTGTATTGGCCGCCACGTAGTCTTACAATGGTTTCGGTTGCTTGCAATTTTGCACTTTTCACACTAAAAATAGCCTCATACTTCGTTATTACATTATTTTTATGGATAATTCTTCATATTTCATTCGTATTCGAATTTGCAACGTTCTACTGCTATCAGAATATCAAAAAAATGTATAACCATATACATTGTTGAAAACTGACAGTTGATACTTAAGGGAAAGTTGTAGGGAAATCGCAAAACTTTCGTAATTTTCCTTTTTCCCAAATATGAAAAATAATTAAACTGGGCGGACGTGAAGTTCTACAAAACAACCCTGTACATGATTTACCTTAGTAAAACTATATATATAACAAAAAATATCGCACTAAAGATTTTGAAGATGCAAATACCTACATCCTGTAAACAGTATTGACTAACAATTTCATAATTTAAACAGCTTTCATTGAACACCTGTTTCCTATAAATTTTTGGAATACCTCAAGTAAAAGAGTGTCAAATTCCCATATCAGATAACTACATCAATTAAATAATTTTATCTTGTATACTAGCAAGCTCAAGAGTTTCTATGTAAACGCGCGGCTTAAATAGATTTCCGCATTCATCCTTCATACATCACTTCATTTAATATTCTCTAAGTAGTTTTCTTTTAAAAGGCCTGCCTTTTAACATCTTGATTACCGACCATATATGGTTACGCTATTGGCATTCTCTAGGCGGAATTAATATTTCACTTTAAATTAAACGTCGACCTACTGAACAATTAGAGCACATTTTATGCAAATCCGCGGTTCATATTCTCTTTAAAGACTTCGCTACAAAATGAATACGATAGTAAGTAATTATATTATTAGATATCTTTTAAACATACCGAACGGGTGTACGAGGGTCGGTCAAATATATGAGGCAATGCAATCAGATCAATTTAATTATATAATAAAATATAGACGGTGTCCCAGTAGTGCGCGGAAGTCCAATACCTAGGTGAAAAAGGGGGATATATTAATGCAGTGGTTTCCAACCTTTTTGTACCTGCGCCCCTTTAAAAAAAAATTGTTGCGCCCCCTTAATTTTTCTAACAATCTAATTTCATAAATACTCAACTGATATTATAATTTATTTAATGGGCTACAAAATAATATACAATATTATGTAAAAATATACATAAAAAAATAATTATTTATTACAAGAAATAATAATTTTAAATGTAATAAAAACAAATCTTACAGACTTTTTTGGTTTGTATTCGAAAATGATATTTTGGAAACAGCTGCATGCCCCCTTGCAACAGTCTCGCGCCCCACAGGTTGGAAACCACTGTATTAATGTTTCTTTTTAAAATGTTGCCAGACTGATCAAGGGCTACAAACTTAAAATATTTTCAAATATACAGGGTGTTCCACTTCTCGTGGCTAGACACGAACTTTGATTTTTTAAGTGGCAACATATATGTTTTATATTGTTTTTAGATTCTACGTGACAAATAAAGGGTACTCTATGTAAAATAGTTCTATCCTATATTCACAGTTCTCGAGATATTTAGTTCGAAAGTTTTTTTGGTCGATGTTGGCCACTTACAAATTCTGAAATTGTCATGTAATCCTAACATCTACTGAACTAATTTTTTGCACAAATTATTAGGAAAGGTGGCTCTTTACAATTCTATTTCAAAAAGTGACCTTTGTTGTACAGGGTGCACAAGAAGTGACGACCAATTTATCAATAGGAAAAGTGAAAAATCTCGAAAAATTTAAATACAACACAATGTATATTTTTACATCAAAAGATGCAGAATTAAATTCCAATCAAGGTTGGTGATTGTACAGTAGCAAAATGGACGACATATCGAACATCTGCGTTAACCACTGTTGGACATTAGAAATCCCATTGTGTGCAATCGAATTTCTTTCATATCATGTTAGATATTAACTTAATTTGTTAAAAATACATAATAAGCTGAAAAATATCCCTTACTTTATGATATCCTGTATTATTTAGTTCGAATCGTGTATATCCAAGTAAAGTTATCATTTCAATATACGTAAATATAAATATTTTACGTCTTTACGTTTACAGAACTATTTCTTAAAAAAATGTGAGCACTTCCGGTATTTACCTACTTGTATCTCCTGCTCTTCAACCATACATGTAACGAGTAAAGACATTTCGCTTATATTTGATCACCCCTCGTAATTCCCAAAGATCGTACATGTTTGTGTGGGTCATTTCTACACAGGCGGCACATATTCAAAGTCCGGCCAAGTTACGTGGGAACGTAATTACCATACCGATTCCCTTTCTAGTTCCCTAGAGGTATTACGTAAAACACGTCAACCACATGTGAATGTAATGTGTGATGTTCGGTAAGCTTGTAATTTTAAAAGCCGCGCCTTTTACTACGTTCAAGTTCGTGTGAAAGAAAATACCTGTGAACTCGGAAGGAAATACTATCTGCGAGTAAAACTTCGTTAACCTTTTCAAATAAGGCAAATATCTTAACTGCCTATGGGATATCAAATTAGTAATAGAGAAAAGCTATTAACAATATCTAATATAAGCAAGAAATATTATTAATGATTTTTTTAATATAATATATACATAACTCAGCATGCATTGGGCAACAAATAACTGCTTATAATATTTTGTAGCCATGAATAATATGAAGGTAAATATTTTAGTAAAATTTGTGATCAATATTAACTCACAAGATTTTTTAACAAAGAAAAAATACTTAAAAAGTAAAACAAAACAAAACTAAATACCTATAAAGGATTTTTAGTTAAAAAACGAATTATTTTGCTATTCTACATTTTTCATAAAAATAAGCTCTGTTCGACTTCCTTAAAATAGTATCCCAGAACTATTTCAAAACAGACTATATCAAAACGGATTATGTCAGAACTGAGAGAGATATGTATCCAGTGTGTACAGTGCATATGTTTGTTTTATGTTTTAATATGGATTCCTTCATTGAATTGATTGAATTCTCTATGACCTATTCATTTTTTGTTTAAAATATTTCTATATTTGAAGACAAAGCTGTTTAAAAAAACTTTATTGATTTTCTCTGGGCCAATATCCATTGACCATGGTCATGACCTGGGATGGTTTAAGGTCGAGCGGGATTATCGCTCTTTACCCTCCCCATCGCTGTAGGCCTGGACTGCCTCGTAGAGATGGACCCCATCCTTCACCAACCCCGATCACAAAAGTGATTCGTGGAGTCTCTTCCTGTCCTGGCTCTACCCTGTAAGCTGGGTAGGATCTTCTGGGACTGGGGCTTTTCTCTCTTGTCTTCTTGCAAGATAGTTTATTAGTGAAGGTAATATGTGAAGGTAATAATATCCTAAGGGCTAGTATTTTGAGTCTTGTTAAATAAAAATATGAGGTAATTAAAAATCAATCGCTAGATTCTGTACTTGTTCCTAGATTAGTCGTTAACGACTGGTTAAATATAGCCGCCATTGATGTTAACTTAAGTCCATTCAGTCCCCGTTAAAACCAATCGTTAGATAAATCAAAATTTGAATTTCATCAAACGACATTCGAAAATTCAAATTTGAAAGATTTCAAAATTGTTTTTTTTTTTGAGATTGTTGTTTTTTGAAATATTCAGATATTTTTGAAGATGATTAAAAAGAATTAAGTAGTCCAATTTTTTACTAATCAACGTGTAGGTATATAGTCAGAGATCGCTTTAATAATTACGAAACGACTACGAAAACCGATTGTTAATAGAGTTTTATTGGAGGTATTTATTTATATATTTCATTTTCTGTGGAGGTAAAATTTAACTCGAGGATTTATTTTGCCTATATATAAAAAAGAACAGAAATATGTAATTTTAAAAAGATATTTTTGCCTTACCTTAACCCATCTGATAGATATTTATAATAAAGAATTAAGCTTATTAGGTACTTGGATGGAGAAAAACAAACACAAAACATTGAGGTTAGAATGTCCTCACTAATCAAAGAGTTCATATTATAGGGCAGCCAATGTAAGAAACTGTAAGCTTTTACTTTATAGTTAAGAAAATGTATATTTTTATCTCTCTTTTTACTATATTGATGAACCCACTTATGTTAATATTTCTGATTCCGTGTAATGGCCCGCCAAAATTTAATGTTCTAATAAATGAAGCTCAAAGTACAAGCAGTAGTATCTATTAGGTGATTTAAGTTTGACAGATATTAAGTACCTAATTGCCGATTTTAATCAAGACTCAAATTACTCTTGACTACATTTATTCAATGAATTTACATTATTAACAAATTGGATTAATTCCTCATCATCCTCAAAAATGTCTTCTAGGCCATTGGCCATTTCAAAGAACAACAATCTCAAAAGAAAACAATCTTGGAGACTATCAAATTTTAATTTTCGAATGTCGCTCGGTGAAAATCAAAGTTTTAATTATCTAACGATTGGTTTTAACGGTGACTTAATAGGCTGTTAAGTTATCATCAATTTCGGTCATATTTAACCAGTCGTTAGCGACTAATCGAGGAACAAACTATATAATCGCTGATTAATTTTTAATAACCTCATATTGTCATTGACCCTTGAACAGATGACAGAAATATTACATGCATCTCTTTTGGGGTTTTAGAATTCTTAACACCGGTAATAATAACAATAAGTAGACCATGCCACAAGTCAAAAGACAATAAAACAATTAGTAATTTATGAAAATAGAAACGTGCAACAATTAAATACTCACACGTGATTGCGGTCAGTAATAAACTAGGTAGTAAACGTATCTAAAATAAAACTAGATCATAGTTGTATACAATTAACATTTGAAACTTTTTTCATGTAGGAATACATACATTCTTGACGTATATTTTGAACTTGCCTCTAATTTTGAAACGGGTTAGAACCTTTGGTGTGAAGATAACACTGACGTAATTTTCCACAAGTTAAGTTTTAATCATCTCCAGATGATGTCAACTTGGTTGGCGAATCGCACGTCGAGTGCAGTATAGTGTTTTGGTGTTATGTGGAAAACTACGTCAGTATTGCCTCTAATTCCTTGATCTCTGATTTTGAGTATTTAATTTAGTTTTTACACTGTTAATTTTGAGAACAAAATAGAATTTCCTTTTCTTTTCCAGTTTTTTTCTTTGGGCAACTTCAAACTAAACATCAATTACTCGATAAAAAATCGACCGATTTTAAAACTAAGCACGTCGTTGAATAGAGAATAAAAACAACTTTCAAATGAAGTGCGACCCGGCCCTTATTCCGATTTGAAATTTTGTGTGTCCTTGGGGCGGGAGAAAGGTGAAGGGGTCAACCTTCACTTATGCTCCAAAAGTTGTCTGTCTCTCCCGAATCAAAGATTGACCGGTTTCGGCAAATTTTTATATCTCGTTTTGTTCTGGAGATACTAAGTGTGTTTTATTTTAAATGATACACTCCTGTATAGGAGCATTAAAAAGATATTAACTTCATGTGTGTACCCCCTTTGTGGATTATCCTATAAAATGCATTTCAATTAGATACAACTTTTAACTAAACGTTAATATTGTTATTCTTACTATACGAATAACCTGAGGATGTATGTTTTGTTAGGTTCTTCTACCTGGGAAAAAATATTTACGATTGAAACCCAACATAATATTCGTATTTTCATACAAATTAGTTTCCGTCTGACGCAAGATAGCAAACATTTTAAACCAACATGAGATCTTCGTATGAAATTTATGTTGAATATAAATCAGAAAGGTCCGCCCTCTCACCACATGTGTCCACCACAATTAACACTAAAGTGACATGTACCTAGCTGTTATTATGTTATTATTATGTCTTAGAGTGCCTTCCACGTCCTGGATATCACAAGGAAAGAACAGAAGTCATGTAGCTTTGGAGAGATTACACTCCTTGACAGTTTAATAACTAGGAGTAAAATCTTCCAACAAATTGTTAGAGCATGCGTTATGGATATTAAAATTCAGTTATTTGAAAGCTAACGCAATTCTCTCAGTTCTTATTAATATTCAAGTGTTTATCTATTCAATTTGTACAAACTTCTTTATTAGACAACGAGAAATTCTGTAAGATCTAAATGTAAAATGCAAAAGTTTAATCAGAAATCAACATCCACTTTTCATCATTTAAAGTCAGTATATTTAATAATATTTATAAAAGATACCCAAAGGCGCCGTACCAAAATAAAGCTAAATTGCTTATTCTTCATGAAAAGTAATTGAAATGTGAATTATTCTATTGTTAATAAGTTAAAACAAGTGGTAAACAAACATTTTACACAAAACTTGTACAGTCGTAGAAAATTCCTGAAATGACTGAATTCATTATCTAAAGTTCAAATTTTATCGTCGAAAATCTCACGCTTGTTAACATTGCATTTTAAGGGAATTTAAATATATTCAAAACATTTAAATCCAACTTTAGGCTTTTGAATTATTAGTATTGCTTTAACGTTTAGGATATTAGGGTACCGAAAAATTAGAACTTTTATAGGCTAAAGCGTATTTCAATGAGATAAGTACATGACGTAATAAAAAATTTGGCCTGATGACTTGGTAAAGAAATTGGGAGTTACGGTTAAATTGTTCGGTACTTTGTGGTTTATTTTACTCCTTGTGTAGCAGATTCCCTCGGTCAACGGAAATGAGTCAAGGCTGGTGCTTGCCTCGGTTTACAGTGAAAATAACATTGTCGGTCATTTTTGCATCATCTAAAGGTGCATTTAAATTAGAGCGAACAGAAGCGAGCGAAGGAATTCGTTCATTCGTCTCTGTTCGTCTCTATTCGCTCTAATATATGCAGAAATGCGGACGAGTTCGTTCGCTCCCATTTTGTACTCCATATAAATTACGCAAGCTTAAGCAAACGAATTCGTTTGTTCGCTGCTGTTCGCTATAATTTAAATGCACCTTAACATTGTGCGGTAGGGGTGATATGTCGGATTTTTTTTTAATAAACCAAGGCATATACTACGCATCAATAGGAATATGCTGCTTGTAAAAGTAGTAACAAATATGACATCAGAATATTAGGAACTATTAAAAATGAAGATTACGTGTACCTATAACATAAATATGTTTAGTTATTTAAGCAAACTTTTTTTATTATGTTCTTATAGTTTAGTATATGAATTTTCTTGTGAATTCTGAAGCTGTTCCAGACAAAATTTAGGCAATACACACTGAAGATCGACTGTACTACGTTATCTGTTCTTATTAAACAATTACAGAAAAAAAAACTATTAAAATTCACTCAGATCCTAGAAAAGTTCAAATCACTTAATAATATCCTTCTAAAAAAATGAAATAAAAAATGAAAAAGTATTCATGTCACACCAAGCAGCTTACCTTATGTCGTTACGACATATTAAACCGGGAACATATAATTTTTGACATTTTAAATTTAGCATTTAATGGAGTTTAAAGTTCAATTCATTTGTCAGTCGGATTTTGAAGAATAAACATACCTATACCTCGGCATACCTTTGAACTATTAGCTTACTAAAATAAACGCAAGCTACTTATAAACCCTCCACGAAGAGCGCAGACAGACGTGTAGGTTAATGGAAACGGAAGTTATACTCTACTTGTCGGACGTGACGAGGGATCTCTCCTTTGTCAGAAGTCAGAAGTGTCACGTCTATACGGCATATTAATCAAAACTTACATATTCATTCATTTTCATTAATATACCTAAATGGTGTCCGTAAAATATATGTACCAGCGGGTAACAAAGAGTTCTTGAACTTAAAATAGTATGTCAATTAAACCCATCTCACCTGAACACAAGAAAATGCAACGTTAGGCATTAAGTTTCTGAAAAAAGGTACATTTTTCATAAAACTCTAAATTTAGATAATATACGTAGCTTATATTTGATTCATCCATCTACTGTAAAATTTCAGATTATATTAATTCCATAACAAAGATAGTTATGAAAAATAAAACTAAAGTAGGTGTAACTCTACATAGGAAGAGCAAGATACAATTGAACCATACCGCAATGATTTATTTTTTACACCATCGATCTTACCACATTTTTTCATTAGTACCAAATGTCGTTCTCGGTGTGGTGTTGGTTTTCCAATAAACAAGTCTATGTAATATAAATTACCGTGAATAGACAAGATACAGATTGATTTATTTGACAAAGAAATAACAATAAAATATTCTATTAAGGCAAGAAGATGTAACAAAATTTTAATCATTTTGTTTCTTTGTATATGACAAGCAGTATATTTCCGGACGACTAAAAATAATATCAAAAAATCCGGATATTTTTCCCTGAATACTAGCAACCCATAATGCTCTCTACATTGTAATGTGTTGTCTACCTCTAAAGTGTTTCTGATTGGTCACTTTTATGAAAAGGTAGGGTCGCAAAACAGACAGGAAATTAAGACATTTTAAAAATCGAGAAGTCTGGTTTTAAATAGAGTACGAGCAAGTTGACAATTTTTACGCTTATTAAAATCACATGTTCTTAAATTTTAATTTCATTTGAATCTTGAATTATTATCACGATTGTTAGTGATCGGTGTTCTGATATAATAGAATATTATCTGTAATAATCTCATTAATCGATATTATAGTATATTTTTGTTGTTGTCACGAGATATGTGATAATAAATTTATTTTACACGTGGTGTAAATTTTCTGCCGAATTTTTATTTTTGCATAGTTGTTGAGACGCTGGCCAATCAATCCTCCGGACTAAATTATTATTCTCGTAAATCATCCTATTCCATGTGGAACGTCTTAGGACATCTTTGAGGTGAATTCACGAGGGTGGAACTGCACTTTGTACACAGGTGAGTACATTTAATTTTATTAATAAATTGAATCTGATTCAAGAAAATTGTACCCTGTATGCAAAGGTCGGTTCTCTGTGAAGAGCCTGGGTTGATTGGTGCGTGCGTATATATAACCATATGGTTATTTTTTATATAATATAGTTTTTGTCTGATGATTACAGAATCCATTATATCCAGGAATTTTATTTTGATTACTTGGTGGTATTCGAGACCGTCTCACATAAATTTTTTTTTCAATTTCATTCTATTTCATTGTACTTGATATTGTTAATTTTGCATTTAAAATCTCATGTATGAATTATAAATTTTCACATTTTATGCTCACTAGTTTTTTTGTGTAGCACAGTTACGAATTTTGTTACTGCAATTTTGGTAATTTTATTGTAGTAGGTATATAGTAACGGTCATAAGTTATTTTTTTCTATTAGAACTTTTATATACTGTCCTTCAGACATAGTTACTCTACGGTTTGATTGTTTACAAAATTTCAATTCCTGGATCATTTTTTTGTACAACTCTGGGACTGGGCTAATCATACAATCTTTTACATGTACCTATTTCCACCTTTGGAGCCTGAAACCTGAAACCTAGCTACGTGGGATTTAATTACCTCCATCCATGCAACCCCAGCAAGTCTAGCTAGACGGGGACCTGTACAGGAGTTCCGGATTAATCTAGGAGATGCTAGTGGGTGAGATAAATCCATAAGTAGGCCGAAGACTGGTGAACCCAGCCCAGTAAAAAATTTTTTGTAAAATTTTGATAAACGCCTTTAGGCTGTAGAGTTTTTCCAATTTAACTTAAATTTATTTGTAAATATAATTTGTAATATATACTTTTATCTTAACTTCATTTGTTTGTTCTTACATTCACGCATTCACAACTTCATATATTTTTTTCTTGTTTAAATTACCTGGTGCCCAAATTTTTATAAAATAAGCTTAACAGTAAAATCCATCCCACGCCTTGAGCCCAGAGCTAACCGGAGCTATGTCCCTGAATCTTTAGGGAAGAAGCTAATAATTCCCGAGGTTCAGTGCAAAGAAAATAAATCAGGTTATTTATATCTAGATATACTGTGATCTAGACTTGGCTCAATGGCAGTAGTTATTAAGGGATTATATCAAAAGAACCAATGACCGACGACTTATTTTGTTGCAAATATGTAAATACTAGGTACGTAAAATAGAACGAAACTCTTATTTTTATAACTTTTACAAACAATATGCGCAAAAATTTAATTAACTTCATGAATGGACTTCTATTGGAGACGGTCTAACAATTCTTAGCCTAAATTCAAATAGAAAATATATTTAATAACAATTGAAGACGTATAAAAAAATAACAGAAATAATTGTAACTGGTTAAAGAAAAATCCGTTATATTTATTGACTCCTTAGCCAGAAATGTAATTTTCAAGGTTTGGAACTCGCAAAAAATGTTTTTCAGTTGCTATTCCAAAAACATAAAAATCCTGATAAACAATATTCAAGCCATAGAGCAAAGCTGGTACTTACTAGGTACGTATTTTCAAAATCGTTAAAATATATAACACCGAAGTATTAAGTAAATATTTTTTGAAAATATCCAATCAAACATTTTTTTTAAATATCCACTTTTATTATCCAGTCTTGCAGTAAAATTCATAGTTGTTCTTCAGCGCGACGTCAGTTACATGTTTTGGGGTGTTTCTACTCTGCACACCATGCATATTTGCCCCTAGGTTAGGTTAGGTTCAAAAGTGAGTGGGCCGAAAACCAGAGCCTCCACCACGACCATGTGGTCTATTGTGGCTCTCACCTATTTATATTTCACCCAACAGTTCAGCCTCTTAATGAAGCTGATCACCTTATTGGGTGAGAACTTCTTCAGATCCTCTGGCAGAAGTTGTCCTTTGCCAAATAATGAGTATCTGATCCTTTTCCCAGAGGGGCAGGTGCAATATTATCTGGACACCATCCATATTTGCCCCTAAAATTGTCTTTTAAATTATTCTCCACGCAGTATAATTATTACACCTGTTCGAACTATGAAGGAAACTTGGGCAGTAACTGGTAAATCTCCAGTTAACAAAAAATGGCGAACTACCTCTACCCTGAGAGTTAAAAGAGGCCTACAAAATAAAAATATACCGCCCTTTCCATCACGTCAGTGTCAGGTGAATCATGAAGATAAATGAATGAGGGGTTAAGATACTATTATATTATTATTATTATTATTATTATTATTAATATTATCATATTTCTGTTAAAAGGCGAATCGTGCATCGTACGACGTCGCGAATAGGATAACATAATATAACAGAAAAATACGGAACTTTTTGTAACAGATAGGTACATACGACAAAGTAAGGGCTAGCTGTTATCCAACTTAAAATCCAGCCTGGTTTTGTTTTTGTGGTTAGGATTCATTACTCATTCAAGCTGATGGAGTCCAGTACAGGTCCTGGCAGCTAAATAACGACCAGTAAAATAATGTGAACAAAAAATTTTAAAAGCTTTGAAACTAACGCCACGGTATCAGATATTCAGACAAATAAATTGTATACAAATTAATATACAAATTTATGATGAACGACTAAAGATGAGTTTAAAAAGTTGCTGAATGTTAGACAACATTTAAAATATTTAAATAATGGGAAATAATACTGAGAAAATTTTTTCACCATCAAAGCAAGAAAAAATGCTATAATAGCAGAAAACTATAATAACATAGGCGCCAGTGTAACTCTTTGCAGTAGTAGCAACCAATTAATGAAATAGTAAATAATCACATTCATTATTGTAAAATGCAGCCAAGTAGGTAGATAGGCAGGTTTGCATAGCACCAAAACCAGAGTCATTATAATATGTACCTACGACTAACATTAACATTTACATTAGCGGACATTTATTTTAACACGTCCAAATTAGAACCTGTTTATGAACAACTTAATGTCTTCCCGCTTGGAGCTCATCATAAATCAGTTTAATTTCACTGTTACTAAAACTGTACTGTAAAATTAACATTACCAAAGTCTACATATATTCTAATACATTACGGTTGCATATGATTAATCATATGAAAAATAATATAGAATTGAGACTGCAATAATTCATGAATATATTATGTAATATTTCCATAGAAAAATATAAATGCATAACCTACTGGGTTTTAGCCAATATTGCTGGCGTTCATCCTTTATTTTCTAGATATGTAAAATGTTTAAAAGATCCACCAAATCTAGCACATCATAGAGAAATTAGTTAATTATCTGTGGCATAATGTTTTATACAGAGAGATAGGAGAATGCGAATACCAGGTGAATTTTCAATTTTCCAAATGTCACAACATGTATACATTTACTTTGGATACAAAAACAACAAGGTGTATTCAAAAGATATTAAAAATGTCAAACAGTCGAAACACAAATAATACTTCTTATAAAGAACATTAGAAATAAGATATAATATATAACCAATACCAAGGTAGTTTCACTAACAACACACTTGCTCAAAAAAAAAAAAAAATGTGCGAGACAATTTGCCTCATAATTTACATAAGTAAGTCTTTTCGTAATATGTCGTACCTATCAAAAATTCTGTGTGAATAAAGTAGAAAGAGCATTTTATATTTACGACATTGGTTCCGCCAATATCCATTGACCGTGGTCATGACCTGGGTTGGTTTGGGGCTGAGCGCGATTATCAATATTTACCCTCCCCATCGCTGTAGACTGCATCGTATAGGTGGACCCCTTCCTCCACCAACCCCGATCCCAAAATGTAATAGGTGTGGGCGATTCGTGGGATCTCCTCCTGTGCTGGCTCTACCCTGCGGGCTGGGTAGGATCTTCTGGCGCTCTTCTGTCTTGTCTTCTTTCTTCGCCTGCATGTCTAATCCACCGGGGGTAGTCTGTCTGCCGCTCTCATCCTGGATGGTGGTTTGGGGTAGTTTAGGAGTGGGTATGTAGCCGGGGATGCACCTTCAAAGGAGCCAACTGACCCTTTAGCTTTATGCAAGGTAACCTCCGAGGGGAGGTCCGAGGGTCATTTTTAGTCGCCATTGGTTCCTATCATCGAAAATCTTTTAACTTGTCCGGATAAGCAGATAAAACGTAACCCGACAACTTCTAAATACAAAGCTATAAGACCGACGTCAAGGTAAATAGCCATAACTACAGCTTATTTCATTATTAATTTTTGTCAGTGGTTATTATCAATTCTGAATGGTTGTGGATTAGTCAAAATTGAGTTATGTTAAATATAATTATTTTCGATCTTTATGTTAGTGAATTATTTGTTTGTGAGTAAATTGGAGCCGCCATTATATTTGAGTGTAAGTAAATACTTATTGCAAACTTGATCTATTATGTTTTTAAGGTCATCTATCGAAATGCAGAAAGGTGGTCTGCTAAGTTTAAGTACTAAAATTATATAGACCATTATGTGAATTAACTTATTAAAATTACTCGCAAATGTATGATGTTTTGTTTCTTATTATTTCAGACAACCTATTTTTAGTCAGAAAGTATAGGTATTTTGGCGATGACACATCTGATGGACATTATGATGCATTTATAGGTATGCTTTATTGTAAAAATAATATGTACAGGGTGGGAAAAATTTTAATGTGCAGCATTGGTATCACGGAAACGGTAAAAGATACAACGTGGCTCAAATTAGGAGAAAGTTGCTCAATTTTATGCTGATTCAAAATATGTGAACAAGTTTAATATATTCCGGGCCGTTCGGGAGTTATGCCGGAAAAATCAAAATTTGCCAATTTCTTTTAAGTCAAATAACTTCTCTTGAAATAAATGTAGACTTTTGAAATTTGGTACGTTTACATAGTTTGATGAGAGCTTTCGATTGTCATACTAAAACATGTTCTAGGCCTACTAGTTTTTCCGCAACAATATTCAACTTTTCAATTTCTTATGGGCGCCATATTGGATTTTTACTTCACTAAATACAGAAAGAAATTACAAGTACGGTGATATATCACACTTGATACTTTCTTCAATAAATATGGATAATACACGCGAATAACGATAAATATTATTTATTTACAAATAATAAACAATCATTCATTTATAGTTAATTGTTACAAAGTGTGTTTTTAGCTTTTTAGAGGAACTAATTATTATAATAAGAAAAACAACTTATTTGTACTGCTCGAATTGGCTGCCGTTACTCTGAATACAAAGTTGAGTCCTTACAGACATGTCATCCACTGCACGTCTTACTGTTCCACCATCTATTGAATTTATGTATTCATTAATTCTTTCCAACATTTCATCCTCTGTCGATGGCATTGGATTATTGTAGATATAATTCGATATACCCGAAACAACTGTAAATTTTGTATATTTTGCAAAGGAAGGTCATCCAGCATTTCCTCCAAATCATTTTGTAAGAAGTGTAAATAATTTCGAGAAGTTAATTTATCAATAATACGATAAGGCCCTAATACCTTGTTATCTAAAATTCCACACCAAATATTTACTACATCCTGGAGACAATGAGCGGAGGTTGCAATTTTGTCACTGGATGCAAAGGTTAATGAATAATGACAATGGTTTTTGTAGAAAGATATTATGGAGTGATGAGTCAACGTTTAGTAATTAATTGTGGGATATTCAATAGAAAAAATGAGCACCATTACGCACAACGAAATCCTCACCTGATTAGAGAAACGAGACCTCAAATTAGATTTTCAGTAAATATTTGGTGTGGAATTTTAGATAACAAGGTATTAGGGCCTTATCGTATTATTGATAAATTAACTTCTCGAAATTATTTACACTTCTTACAAAATTATTTGGAGGAAATGCTGGATGACCTTCCTTTGCAAAATATACAAAATTTACAGTTGTTTCAACAAAATGGATGCCCTTCACACAATGGTAGGATTGTAACCCAGTACCTATATCAACGTTTTCCGAATTCGTAGATGGGTACAAATGGTCCCATTCTATGGCCACCGCGATCACCGTGTCTAAACCCCTTAGATTATTATTTCTGGGGAGCTGTTAAAAATGGTATCTACAATAATTCAATGCCATCGGCAGAGGATGAAATGTTGGAAAGAATTAATGAATACATAAATTCAATAGATGGTGGAACAGTAAGACGTGCAGTGGATGACATGTCTGTAAGGACTCAACTTTGGTATTCAGAGTAACGGCAGCCAATTCGACCAGTACAAATAAGTTGTTTTTCTTATCATAATAATTAGTTCCTCTAAAAAGCTAAAAACACACTTTGTAACAATTAATTATAAATGAATGATTGTTTATTATTTGTAAATAAATAATATTTATCGTTATTCGCGTGTATTATCCATATTTATTGAAGAAAGTATCAAGGTTGATATATCACCGTGCTTGTAATTTCTTTCTGTATTTAGTGAAGTAAAAATCCAATATGGCGCCCATAAGAAATTGAAAAGTTGAATATTGTTGCGGAAAAACTAGTAGGCCTAGAATATATTTTAGTATGGTAATCGAAAGCTCTCATCAAACTATGTAAACGTACCAAATTTCAAAAGTCTACATTTATTTCAAGAGAAGTTATTTGACTTAAAAGAAATTGGCAAATTTTGATTTTTCCGGCATAACTCCTGAACGGCCCGGAATATATTAAACTTGTTCTTATATTTTGAATCAGCATAAAATTGAGCAACTTTTTCCTAATTTGAGCCACATTGTATCTTTTACCGTTTCCGAGATACCAATGCTGCACATTAAAATTTTTCCCACCCTGTATATTTATAGAAATATGCAGTAAGAAATTCAATTATTTTCGAATACATTTTCGGTTTCTTATAATTATATTTAATGAAATAATACTGTCACCGAGTCGCGATGTAGGAAGACAAAATGGTCTGACTATTTTAGAGCGAGTCCTCTCACGTGGCCTCTCATATGGCGCCCATTTTAGGATAGAACTAACTTATTCTAAAACCGCCAGGCCATTACTGATTCCTATAAAGATATACTTGGACTATTAAAGAGAGTTCTGAAAAAGTGGATATTATTAAAATAAAGATAGAATAGTCGTTATGTTACTTCGTGAGAAACGACTTGAAAATGACATCGATGCGAAAACGAAGCAGGAAAAATCAAAAATGTGTAACTGGCTGCTTGCCAATACTATTATTGGCAAATGGCCCATTTTTGACATGTGCCATAATTTTAAAACTCATACTCTGGAACGATGAATACAAACAACCATAGGTATCACTAAATATTCACACTCAAATTCACGTTATTGAATTGTTTTGAAAACTTAATTTTATAATACAACTTAGATCAAATTTATTGCCTTATTATGTATACGCTGCCTCTCGATTTATAATATTAATTATGCCCATTTGGCCACTTGTAGAAACTGCAAGAATATATTCGTTCAATAATTCACATCATTGCATAGTCAATTTTATCACGCCAATTTACTATATAAATTAGTGTTCAACAAATTTAATGTCACTACGACATTATAATAATAATGGTGAAAAAATGCAGTAATTCTAAAATATCTTTTTAAAATCTTCTTCCACATTTCTTGAAACTAAAACTATACACTGACAAACTTTTAAGAGATTTATTTTTTATTCTTTTGACATTTATATTCTTAACTATAATTTATATCATTAATCGTTATGTGAAATTAAAAAACCACTGAAAATCTTTTATCTTATTGAATACTTACTTTTATGGCATATACGTTTGTTTCCGGTTTTTATTTTACGGGATACGTAATCCCATAAGAATTCAGGAGTAATCACTTAAAGATTTCAGGTATTAAACTTTTATAGTTATAATTAGATTATAGTTTTACTTAATTTTTATTTTACTTACCTAATAAATACATATTTAGAATAGCCAACAAATAGATATTTTTTATCATACAAATATGGTAATAAGAAAATAAAATTTCATGGTTTATTGTAATTCAGTGTACGCGTGTGTGTGTGTGTGCGCGGAGAACTGCCAAAACATATATAACAAATCAGTACATCAGGTATCATTTTCACTTATAATCTCCCTAGTGCCTAGTGATTGAATTATTTCTGGGAAGTTATTTGAGTTCACGAATATTTTGAAAATTATTCCGAAAAATTTCCTGTATTAATTCAATCACAAGGGGGATTCGGTAAGAAAATTTCGAACTTATTAAAATTTTAGAAATATTGAACATTTTTATCACGAATGACATTTTTGTGACCTTTAATGAATGACGAAAAATTTCCAGTGTAATTTTGTGGGAAGTTGGGAAGTAGGAGGATGAATATTTCCGGAAATTTCTTTCGTTGTCATGGTAATGATTTGAAATGAAAGTGTGCGATTGGTTAGAAACAGTGGGTGTGAAATTTTCACTCATAATCTCCCTAGTGATTGAATTATTACCGGAAATTTTTTGTGTGCATTTTTTGAAAATATTTTCTTAAAAAATTGATGCACGAATAATATTTCCCGGTTATAATTCAATAACGAGGAGGATTTGGTAAGAAAATTTCATACTTAAGTTTTAAATATACAATAATAAACAAATGTCAAAATGATGATGATGTTTTGTCTGTCAAAAAATCCGCTGTAGTCACCTCCTCCTGCCTGAAGGAGATAATTTCCGGAAATCAAATACAAAGTTCTGATTGGCTGATATATGAAAGTGTGAAATTTTCAGAAAAAATATTTGAGGAGTCGGTTGTTGACCAGCTCATGTAATGTAATATTATCGGAACAGCTCATCTTCGCCAAACGAAAATAACACAGTGCAGTCCTAGTAATTAGCATAAGAACAAAATAGGCCATTGAACCGGTTCTCTGTCCAAGAGAAAGACACTTCTTGCCCCATGCTCGTAGTGCATTTGGACCTATTTATAATTTTCTACTATTAGACTAGGAAGTCGGGTATTAACCAACATGTAGACGTAAATTTAGCAATGCCGCGTCTAGGATTGATAAACATTATTATGTGTTCAGTCGGCGTTTCCTTTAATAAAAGCGAGATTATAGGTATGTAATTCCAAGATAAATAGTTAGATAGTCTCTTATATATCAACACATTTATGTCACATAATGAATCCGTTTC
This sequence comes from Pogonocherus hispidulus, assembly GCA_963924545.1. Classification (NCBI taxonomy): domain Eukaryota; kingdom Metazoa; phylum Arthropoda; class Insecta; order Coleoptera; family Cerambycidae; genus Pogonocherus; species Pogonocherus hispidulus. The sequence goes on from OZ004694.1 coordinate 71,940,267, forward strand.
TCAGAAATGACTCACTACAAAATATACAATCGTTGGTGGTATATTTTTTGTGTACTAATTTAAGGTAGTTGCCACTATATGTGCCAAAATTGCACTTTGCTTTATAATAACGCAACAACACATGAATCGTGTAGCTGGTGTTCTGAGTTCTGAAATGTTTTCACCTGTAACAGGTGGATGTGCTTCAAATTAGAACAGGTTCTATTTACAAGGGACCCAGTGGTATACAGTGTGTCCAAGATAAAGATGGGATAGCATTGGGATCTTGGAAACGGTAAGAGATACAAAGTTGGTTAAATTATGAAAAAGTTGAGCAGTTTGAATACCTTTTACATGGACTTTGCAAAAATAAGTTATCTTTTTTTGACTTCGAAATATTTGGAAAAACATTTTTTTTGCGATATTTGTTTATATTTATTTCTGGCGTTATTTTAACAGCTATCAAAAAATAAAAAAATACTTTTCCATTGTCACTTTTTGAGTTTAACAAGATGGCATTCATCAAGTTTTTGCACGACGTTTCGTTTCCGAGAAACCATCATCAACTTCTTTTTTTTAAATACGACCCTGTATTTTTAAATAGAAATTTTGATACCATTTTTTATTTTCAATTCAATGATGCACCACAAGTAATGGTTTAATTACGTTTTTAAATTAAAAAAATTCACAATTAAAAATTAACGAGATACGTAAGCCTCCTGAGTTTATAACAAATAAACAAGTAAAATAATTATTTATCTTAATTATTTATTAGCATGTTAATTATAAAAGATGTATGAACAAAAGACCATTATTTTCTAAGCATAGGTAACATCGTTTAACTGTAGCTTCCAAAACATTGTTAACATTTCTATTCATTTTTAAGCCAATTATAAAACGATATTTATTATTAACCGTATTGTAACTCTACCAAATTGTCAATAATAACATTTTCACGGATGTTTTGTATTCAAAGCCTACTACTGTTGTGGTAGGTGCATAGAAAAATCGTACTGTTTTTACTGTATATGTATATTCCTGTGAGCAGGTGGCTCAGGGCTTAGCGTCTCGATCGCTCAACCCAGAGGTCGTGGGTTCTAATCCCCATTCCGCCAAAACAATTTTTCATTAAATTGTTTACTCGTAGATCAAGGCTTATTCGCAGGGATGGCTTGGCAACCATCCTGGCGATGGCCTAGGATGAGAAGAATATCAACTTGGTGTTAATGTGAGAGATTAAAATCAGTTGATGTTTGACTTGTCCCCCTAACTAATGAGGTTTTCCAGGTTTCCCTCATTCCAGCACTGAATGGTGGTTAGGGCCTACCAACGTAAGTCGTTCCTGAGGCGCAAATGCGGCCCGCGAAATAATAATATGCCGCCCCCTCTCCCACACAAGTCTCAGACTTTCGGGCTAATCCTTGTGATTAGAATGAGGGGTAGAGATATTATTATTATTATTATTATTATTATTATTCCTGCATCTAAACTTATCTAAAAAAATTATCTTCAAGCATTCAGGGCCGCATTCTTTTATCTTTGGGGCTACATAAAAACTATGTGTATCAATGTAATTTTCAAACAGAGGAAGAATTACGCGAATTGGTACTAGAAGCATTTCAAACTATTACGCCAGATGGACTTTAACAATTGTTTGGAGGCTACAGTTAAACGATGTTAGAAAATAATGGTCTTTTGTTCGAACATCTTTTGTAATTAACATGCTAATAAATAATTAAGATAAATAAATTATTTTACTTGTTTATTTGTTATAAACTCAGGAAGCTTTCCCCGTTAATTTTTAATGGTGGCAAAAACAAGCGAAAAACGTAATTAAACCATTACTTGTGGTGCATCATTGAATTGAGAATAAAAAATGGTATCAAAATTTCTATTTAAAAATACTGGGCCGTATTTAAAAAAAAGAAGTTGATGATGGTTTCTCGGAAACGAAACGTCGGACAAAAACTTGATGAATGCCACCTTGTTAAGCTCAAAAAGTGACAATGGAAAAGTATTTTTTATTTTTTGATAGCTGTTAAAATAACGCTAGAAATAAATATAAACAAATATCGCAAAAAAAATGTTTTTCCAAATATTTCGAAATCAAAAAAAGATAACTTATTTTTGCAAAGTCCATGTAAAAGGTATTCAAACTGCTCAACTTTTTCATAATTTAACCAACTTTGTATCTCTTACCGTTTCCAAGATCCCAATCCTATCCCATCTTTATCTTGGACACACTGTATACAAATTGGTTGCTTCTTTGTATGGTCAAATATAATGTCAATGATAAAAAAACATTTAAGTTGTGACATTTAATTTACATTTAATTACATTAACTAGTAGCATAATGGAAAACTCTCTTCTCCCATTTGAATGGAATGTTCTCTGACGAGTATATGGTGTCTTATGGAAAGGAACTTACGACCATTGTTCATTAGTCAAAATATTTTTATATTTGAAAATGCCATCTTGTTTCTTATTTATATTTTAATAATGCCAAACAAAACTTTTCATCTACAATAAAAATTATAGGATGGCAAGAAAAGAAAAATAAAATAAAATAAATAAATAAAAATAAAATAAAATGTGTAAATAGTATTATAGGGTTTCGGAATTACAGTGATTCGTGTAAATATAGTTGCTTGTCCAAATTCAAGGGAGTTGCAATATACATGGATGGTTCTAAAAAGTGTTACTCGAAAGGAGCTCAGAAGACAAATCGAAAAATACATTTTTACTTAATGATAAAAACGAAAGCTCATAATCATATAAAATTACCTTAGGCGGTGGAGTAGTGTAGATAGAATTTGTCCTCTTGTCTTTAGTCAGAAATATTATATTCAGATTTTTATAGACAATCGTCCTTTTATGTTGTATAATCATAAAGTTAGTTGGTGCACACACAGTGATGGCTTTAACTTAATTACTATCGGGTTCAACTCGACAATAAATATCACCTATAACCGCTATCAAATTACCCTTAACAAATATTGTAAGCTGTAAAATTTCGGTGTGGCTGGAAAATCCTTGGAAGGATAATTAGGAGGATAAATGTTGGAATTTCTTTTCTTATTTAAAATCAAATAAGTATTTGTTTTATACTTATTCCTGTATACATTACCTCCAGCACCTTGTATAATAATATTTAATAATTAAAAGAAATAAAATTATTATATAAAAGACATATTTTATTGTTTAAACTAGAGTTATGCCCAGGGATTAAACCTTTAGGTTTAAATCCAATAGAGAGTTTAAACCGGATCCGATGTTTTTCTTTAGACTCAGTCTTTTCAATAATTTTAATTTTACTCTATTTTAAGTATATAACTTCAAATAGGATTAAAATGTCAAATATTATTAATATTCCACGGACTGGAAAGTTATCCATTCTTTTTGGATTATAATTTTTAATTAACATTTACAATACCTCGAGGCAAAGGCATCATTTGGAAATATTTTGATTGGATTTGGACTGGGTTTATCAAAACACAGCGCCAAACCAACGATAAAGTTGTTAGTTCTGTACTAAACAAAAAATAATGCTCGATGCACATTCTCAATAACGAAGTTTTTATACTGACGTAGGTACATAGACCCTTGTCTTATAAATCTATGCGTAGGTACCTAGACTGATGTTGTTCTTATATTATAGTGTAAGTATAGCCAAGGATTTTTTTAAGTAAAGGTGAATATGTGGTTGTTTAGTTTCTTTTCTTTTTGTATAAATTTGCTATTACGCCACACCAGTTGGCAACTCTGGCGAGAGTGGGGATGTGCCCCGGTGCCACACAGTCTAGCTGCGACTAGACGAGAGTGCGAATGAATCTTTTGTTATGTACACATGTCTTCTATCGAAAACACAATAAAGTTAGTTATTCAATCAAAAACAAATCATTAATTCATCAAGAACAGCGTAAGAAAAGCCAACCCAATACAGTCCACTACAAAAAAGCAAAATACATTTGGCCCTTCTCGCGGATGTCCAGCGAACCCATCATATCAAAAGGGTAAGAAGCGATCAACACACGAACAGTGAGTCAGTGCTGCAGTCGTTCAAATCAGCACGAGAAGCCGCAACAAGCAGCGCAATAACGCATTGGCCCACTGGCAAAGCAGCCGATCAACAGGTGTACATCACAAGCATCCCTCTTCGTCGCACGCAAGCAAAGTGAGTGTCCTCTATTTCTTTCCTAGCATTCCTATAGTTTTTGCATGTTTATTTCCACTCGATTTGTACTAGCAGCAGACAAATTTCAGATTTTATTACCATTGCATTTTGTAAACTCAAGTCCTATTTAGTCAAATAAGATAGCTGAAAAATGGCTCAATTAGAAGCACTAATCAAAAAACGCGGATCAATCAAATCGCGACTCACAATTTTCGAGAAATACGTTTCAAATTTAATAACTGTGTATCCAAATAAAAAGATTACCGAATCGCAAGTTTTAATCGAATTAGACCAGAGGCTAGAACGCAATAAAAATTTAATAAAGGACTTTGAGGAGATACAAGCACGAATAGATGAAGCTACAGATCCCGAGGAACAATTTTCAGCAAGGGAAACATTTGAGTCGAGTTTTTTCGCATGTATTGCCAAAGCAAAAGATCTTTTAAGCCATACCTCAGATAACATTTCTAAAACCGACGCAATTCGTAGTGATGATTTAGTAAGCAATAGCAGTATGCAAAACATTAAATTACCGGTTATTCAATTACCAAAATTTGATGGCAATTATGACAATTGGCTAGAGTATAGAGACACATTTGACTCACTAATACACAAAAATGTATCGGTTACAAATATACAAAAATTCCATTACCTTCGCGCATCATTGTCGGGAAATGCTTTGCAAATAATAGCAAGTTTAGAGTTTTCTAGCTCAAATTACGTAGTCGCATGGGACCTAATTCGCGATCGTTTCAATAACACCCGAGTTTTAAAGCAAAATCATGTTAAGGCACTTTTTAATCTTGAAAAACACCACGAAGAGTCATCAATATTACTTAGGAAAACGATCGACAATATAACCAAACACCTAAGGGCATTAAAACTATTAAAGGAGCCCACTGAATTTTGGGATACGTTAGTTATACATTTAATTACAACAAAATTAGATAGTACAACCGCCCGCGAATGGGAACAAAAAAAGGGTACATATGACAATCCAACGTTAGAAAATTTAAAGGAATTTCTAAAGGACCGTGCAGACCTACTAGAGGCTCTAGAGCAAAATAAAGCGGGTAAAAAATATACAAAGCCAAGGCCGGAATTAAGAACAAAGTCTTTCGTAACAGCAAAGGTATGTTGCGCGTTTTGCAAAAAAGAACATTACATTCAGGATTGCCCGGATTTTATGGAATTAACCGTGCCTGATAGGATCGAACAAGTAAAAAAAATGCGATTGTGTTTAAATTGTTTAAGACCGGGGCATATGTTAATGCAATGTCTTTCTGGTTCTTGCAAAAAATGCAAAGCTCGTCACAATACGTTGCTGCATATAGAAAAAAATGACGTGTCAAAACAGGGAGTACAAAATGATGTCAATTCTAAGCAACAAGAGAGCGTTAACTTGACTTCGCGTAGTTCAAATAGTTCTCAGGTACTTCTGTCAACAGCTTTAATTAATATTTTTGATAGCAATAATAAGCCACACACTGCGCGTGCGCTATTGGACTCCGGATCGCAAAGTAGTTTTATATCGGCGGAGCTTTCTAATATTTTGAAACTGCAAAAGGCTGAAACAAGCATAAAGGTATGTGGTATCAATGAAACAAACTCGGAAATCAAATACAGGGTGTCAACTCAAATAAAGTCAACGGTAAATAATTATTTAGCGCAAGTTACTTGCTTGGTTGTTCCGCAGATCACGAATAACTTACCAAATTTCAAGGTCGATACAAGTATACTAACAATACCGGATAATATCAAATTAGCCGATCCAAATTTCCATTTGCCTGGCAAAATAGACATTTTGTTAGGGTCCGATATTTTTTGGCAAGTCATGTGCGTAGGTCAAATAAAATTAGACAGTGGTCCAGTTTTGCAAAAGAGTAGATTCGGTTGGATCATTGCGGGTCCTTTACATTCAGCACCAAGTCAGTCTATACAATGCAACTTTTCTGAACTCGATGAGCAGCTTACGCGGTTTTGGGAGGTCGAGGAGGTTTCAATAAAAAAGCCTTTGTCTCAGGAAGAAGCTTTATGCGAAGCACATTTTTCGGAAACCGTGCAACGTGATCAAAATGGTCGTTTCATCGTAACAATACCACTAAAGGAAAATCCTAGCAAATTAGGAGATTCTTACGAAATCGCAATGAAACGATTTCTATCTTTAGAACGTAGGCTAAATAGTAATCCTGAGCTTAAAGATGATTATTTCAAATTTATAAACGAGTATCAAAATTTAAATCATATGATTAAGGTACCGGAAAACGATAGCGCCCAGTATAGATATTATCTGCCACACCATGGGGTAGTTAAACAAAGCAGCTTAACGACAAAACTGCGTGTCGTTTTCGACGCATCGTGTCCAACTACCACTGGCTATTCATTCAATGATATACAGATGGTGGGACCGGTATTGCAATCAGACCTTTTTTCCTTACTTATTAGACACCGAAAGTACAATTACGTCATAGCAGGCGATATCGAAAAAATGTATCGAATGTGCCTCGTACACCCGGATCAAACATCGTTACAACGAATTCTATGGCGCAATGACCCTGAAGGTCCAATAGAAACCTATGAATTGATAACGGTTACTTACGGCACAGCGGCGGCGGCTTATTTGGCGATTAGGTGCCTCTATCAACTCGGTATCAATTGTGAATCGGAATTAATATCTAATGTGATACAAAATCATTTTTATGTTGACGACCTGCTCAGTGGTGGCGATACCATCGAAGAGGTTATATTCATTGCTAACGAGGTATCGCGTATTCTTAAAGCTGGAGGGTTTTCGCTGCGCAAATGGGTTTCGAATAGCCCAGAGATATTAAAGGGTATCTCTGCACGGGAAAACGCGGATTCGATCGACTTAGGTGTTAATGAGAACACAAAAACCTTGGGCGTAATTTGGAATAGCAAGGCAGATTCCTTTATGTATAAAATAAGCGATAATTTTAGCAGGCAAATTTCTAAACGTTCAATATTGTCAGAGATGTCCCAAATTTTTGATCCTTTGGGATTGCTGAGCCCTTGTATTATCACTGCAAAAATTATTCTGCAACAGTTATGGTCAGAAAAGGTGTCTTGGGACGAAGCGTTGCCTAGTCACTTACACACAAAATGGCTGCAATTTCGCGATGATTTAAAATGTTTAGAAAACATAAAAATTCCTCGGCAAGTTACATGTGCAAATCCCGCAAGAATCGACATGCATGGATTTGCAGACGCATCTATGCTCGCGATTGGCGCGTGTATATACATAAGAGCAGAGACGCAAAATGGTGAAGCTATAGTACGATTATTATGCGCAAAATCTAAAGTTGCACCATTGAAAACGCAAACGATTCCCCGCTTGGAACTAATGGCGGCTTTACTTTTGGCTAAATTAGGAAATAATGTAAGGTCAGCTCTTAATATGAATATTGCAACTTTTACGTATTGGTCAGATTCAAATATAGTGTTAAGTTGGTTAAAAATGTCACCCAATCTATTACAAACCTTTGTTGCCAATAGAGTAGCATTGATACAAGAATTATCAAAGGACTTTCAATGGCGATATGTGCCCACTGCGGATAATCCGGCAGATTATATTTCGCGCGGGGTTAAGCCTAGCAATTTACAATCACTCGATACATATTGGTACGGCCCTGATTGGCTACAGGAAGATGCGTTTTCTTTCCAAAGGTCACAAATTTGCGAAGATGATTTGCCCGAAGTAAAAAAAGCCGCGCATTCATATAATGTATCAACAAACCTGAATATTATAAATTTTGAACGATTTTCTAACCTAACAAGATTAGAAAGGGCACTAGCTTATTGTCAGAGATTTTGTTCAAATTGTCGTAAGCCAAAAAATACCAGAAATTTTGGTCCATTAACAACGCAGGAAATTAAAGCTGCTACCTTACATCTTGTAAGACTGTCACAACGCGAATATTTTGCAAAGGAACTCGAGTCGCTACGTACAAATAAGCAAGTCAATTTCAAATGTCAAATAATTAAGTTAAATCCGTTTTTAGACGATAGTGGTGTGATACGTGTTGGCGGGAGATTGTCAAATTCAAATTTTAATTTCAGTAAAAGGCACCCGATTTTGCTCTCCTCTAAAGGTCATTTTGCTAAATTGTTATTCGCAAGGGAACATAAAAAATTACTGCACGCTGGTCCACAGCTATTACTTTCGTCAATTAGAGATCAATTTTGGCCCTTGGCGGGGCGTAATTTAGCTAGAAAAGTCGTACATGACTGCGTTATTTGTTTTAGAGCAAAACCGCGCGAAATTTCTCCCATTATGGGAAACTTACCTGCTGAAAGAGTGAATCCTGCCCCCCCTTTCTACACCACTGGCGTAGATTACGCGGGACCCTTTTTAATAAAGGACAAGGATGGTAGAGGTTATAAACTAAAGAAATGTTATATTAGCTTATTCGTTTGTTTCTTAACACGAGCGGTTCATTTGGAATTGGTCTCAGATCTTACAACCGAGGCCTTTCTAGCCTCGCTTAGAAGATTCATCGGGCGCAGGGGAAAACCGGCTCGAATGTTTTCCGATAATGGAAAAAACTATGTCGGCGCTAGCGCCAAACTAAAACTTTTTTTAAGGGAAAATGCTCATGAACTAACAAATGCAATCGAGAATGAGCATATCTCTTGGTCATTTATTCCGGCTTGTTCTCCTCACTTCGGGGGTCTTTGGGAGGCCGGAGTCAGGTCTACAAAGCATCACTTACAACGCGTGGCTGGTAATGCGAGATTAAGCTTCGAAGAGTTCTATACGCTGCTTGTGCAAGTAGAGGCTATATTAAACTCGCGTCCCATCTCTCCCCTTTCTGCCGATCCTTCAGACTTTTCAGCCTTGACCCCAGCTCACTTCTTAATTGGAAGGCCTATAGTACAATTAGTAGAGCCAGATTTAACAGACGTTGCCATGAACAGACTGTCGCATTTTCAACGAGTCCAACAGCTGCAGCAGCACTTTTGGACAAGATGGGCACGAGAATATGTTGCCGAACTGCAGGTTCGCTGTAAATGGCGCACACAGCGCGGCGCTCTCAACCTGAACGACCTGGTGCTCATCAAGGATGAAAACCAGCCCCCAATGAAATGGATGCTAGGACGAGTCATCAAACTACATCCAGGAACCGACGGCGTAGCTAGGGTAGCTACACTCCAGACCTCATCCGGATCCATCAAGCGATCTTTCGCAAAAATGTGTCCGCTACCTGTGAGTTAAATTGTGACAGTGGTGAGAGTGATCAGTGAGGTATTTCCGTCTTGAACTGATGTGTTTATTTAGGTTATGATTTGAACTTTGTCAAACTTTGTTTTTCTTTAAACTTGTGAATTTTTACATACATGTATTTTGAAAGTCCCAAGTCCTTTCAAGGCCGGGAGGATGTTTAGTTTCTTTTCTTTTTGTATAAATTTGCTATTACGCCACACCAGTTGGCAACTCTGGCGAGAGTGGGGATGTGCCCCGGTGCCACACAGTCTAGCTGCGACTAGACGAGAGTGCGAATGAATCTTTTGTTATGTACACATGTCTTCTATCGAAAACACAATAAAGTTAGTTATTCAATCAAAAACAAATCATTAATTCATCAAGAACAGCGTAAGAAAAGCCAACCCAATACAGTCCACTACAAAAAAGCAAAATACAGTGGTAAATATCTGAATTTTCTACACAAATTTACATGTTTTCAAACAAATTTAACGTTTCGTTTGTATCAAATTTCAACATTACTTATCAAATTACCCATTAAAAATATTATAAAGTAAAATTTCGCTGTGGCTCCCTGGAAAGGATAATTAGGACGATAAATGTTGGAATTTGTTTTCCTATTTAAAATGAAAAAAAATATTTTTATACACTTATTCCGGTACACAATTACTTCCACCACCTTGTATAACAATATTAGTGTAGGTACATCGAAACATTTATCAATAAAATTACAATTTAAAAAAAATCAGAATTATAGGTACATAATCTCATGTTACAATGGTCCAAATTTTTGTACATTGCGTAACTACACGTATAATAACGGAATGTGTATATTATCCGGATGACAGATGGGCATGCATGCTTCCGATTTACCAAACAGCCGTACATTTTCAATCACAGGCATGGACCGATACAACAGACTGCCGACATACCGAGGTGTGCGATAGTAATGTACTGCACACGTTTCAATGATTATTTCCAAACCCATGGGCGTGTAATTAATCAGGTCAAGTGTTAAATGTGGGCCGATTCAATGGCTAATAGATAACAGAAGTGAACAGTTAACAAATGGTATAAACTTTAAACAAGAGTTGGGAAACGACCGGGTCTTTTCATTTTCGAGGGTTTAAACCCATTTGAAAAGACGCAAACCTTCTTTTGAACTGTTTTGCATAAAAATGGGTCAGTAACGTTGAAATTTGATACAAAACACTTGTAGTTCTTATCAAAAACTTGCCAAAATTTGAAAGAAACGTTCAATTTGTTTGAAAACATGTAAAGCTGTGTAGAAAATTCAAATATTCGATTCGTCATATTTGTACTTTTACTTTAAAAAATGCTTCGCTATACTTACGCTACATTACAAGAATATCAGTCCCTGCGTCAGTATAAAAACAGTGTTATTGAGAATGTGCATCGAGCATTATTTTTGATGAACCCAGTCCAAACCCAATCAAATATTTCCAAATGATGTCTAAAGAATATCTAAAGAAAAAGACCGGACCTGGTTTAACCCTGTATTGGATTTAAACCTCCCGAGGGTTTAATCTTTGAGCACAGCTCTAGTTTAAACAATAAAATATGTCCGCTTAATAGCAATTAAGAAAATACGTTGCCATACGTATTAGATTCGTTGTTAATTTAGGCATTTATTATAATAGGTACCTACATATTTGTTAATTTAAACAGGAATTCGGATGTTTACTACCCAAACTGAAAACGTCTTGGTATACTTGCAATTATGTCTAGGTAGAAATTGCCCGGAAAATATGTTATCGAACTGTGTAAGTGCATAAAAATGTTCTCAAATAACCAAGCCAACCCAGCTGTCTTAGCTTTTGGTTTTTACCACTATAACTCAAAAATTGTTTAAAAGGCTTAAGTTCATTTGGGTGAAAACAACATTCGCTCTGATCCGCATTCGCTCTCATCCGGGAAACGGGGATATTCTGGTATTGAAACTTAAGAGCATATGAACCCGACCGAATCTTTAGCCAGAACGGGATTCAAAAGGTTCGTTCGATCTGCTCTATTGGAGAAAATACTCCACTATTAACAAGATCTAGATTACATAATTACATAATTTAAAGATATTTATTGTTAAAAACTTATCGAAAACGACCAAAAAAATTATACGCTTTAGAGTTGTGTTAAGCATTCCTACCACAATTGGCAGGAATCCCCATTAAAAATATCACCTACATGAAGATGAAACGGTAGAAACATTTTTTGTACCTGTTCTGATGTGAAAAGAAAAACGTAAAGTACTCAATTCAACGAAAGGATCAGGATTTAAGTTCTCAGCCAAAAAATGTATAATGCAGCATTGAGATGCTAATTCTTCTGGGTGAAATATAATTTGATGAGAACCACAGCAAATTACATGATTGCCCTGGCGGGTTTGATTCTTTTGAACCACTTCTGGTCTAACTTTTGAACCAAAGAAAAACATTTGAAATCTTTATAAAATTTCAAGAGGCGTTTAAAATAAAAACAAAACCATGAACTGAGAAAATGTACATTTCAAATTGATAATGATAATTATTTTGGCTTACCTGAGAAAGCAGAATGAGTATATATTCTTCAATTTATCTTTAAAATAACTACTAATAAGTTGATATATTTAACGTTACTTTAAATTTAAAGACACTTGGATTCACATGTAGATACACAGCTTTTTTAGCTGCTCTCAGACTGTGTATCACATCTTTCCTCGTGGAAACTAAACTCATCCATTCAATGAATGGCTTGTCCGAGCCCCAAAATTTTAAATTATTTAACATTGAACAACAATAAACATGTTTGAAAGTAACTCGCCAACGGAGGAACTGGACCTTAATGATTTAATTGTCATTTTATTTATTTTTAACAATCGGAAGCGTGAGTGTCACAGAAAGTCGCAAAAACCAAACATATAACGCCTCTTTGCGCTCCTACTTGACCAACCTACGAAATAACTGTAATCAATGTACCATGGCAAATGAAAATTTATCTTATAAGAAGATTAAAGTCTACAAATTCACAGCACACTTATAGGTAGTTGCGACACAATTTCGGATGGTCTACATTTGCAGTGGCTATTCTCTATCGTATTCTGTGCCGTTATTTTCATAAAATCATTAATGGAGATGTCAAAAAAGGATGTCATAAAAGCACTGAGCATTTTCTTACTTAGCCACAAAGCAGTTATTTCACTAATTATATTTATTGCATACATTTCTTGGGGTATATAATATTTCGTATTATCAGAGATAGACCAAGCCAAACACCAATGATATCAATGTATTCGTGAGGGAACTGCAGCTTTTCGAAAATTGAAAATAATTATACAGGGTGTGTTTCTGTAAAGAACAAGTTTGGATTGCCGCTATTTTTTAAAACACCCTACATAAAGTTCAATATCAGTATCATCAAAAGCTTGAAGTTAGGCTCTGCAACTTTTGTGCTGACTTAAACATTTTGCTGACCTTGAACAATTGTATATAGAAGTAAATAAAAATTACAGTGATCTAATTATATATAACACTGACGTAGCTTTCCACATAACATCAAAACACTATGCTGCACTCGACGCGCGTTTCGCCAACCAAGTTGGCATCATCTGGAGATGATTAGGTAAAACTAAACCTATGCTAACATTGTGTCCTATTTATACCTAAACTATGTGAACCATCTCGACCAATCAGTGAACCGCCGCGACGGATCAGTTAACCGTGATTTACTAACCAATAAAGCGGGCTATATGGGATTGGCCCTCTGTCACTATTCATACTATTTTTACATTTATCAATTTCCAAACTCTCAAAACGATTCACGTTTCACCCGTAGTTTGGTAAGGTTTTTAAAGATATAGGTATGTCAGTGGTTTATTCATAGAGAAATAAACTACAACAACTTTTAGGCAATCCAAAAGACAAAATAGAAACCAAGGAATAGTCGGGGATTTACGAAATTAGCTGTAAAGACTGGAATAAAAAGTATGTTGGACAAACTAGAAGGTCAATTCAAATTAGATTCAAGGAAGATATGGTTCATGGTAGAACAGATAAGTCTAATGTGGCCCAACATGAGGTTGAGAACAACGATAAAATAGTATAGTATAGTGTTTTGGTGTTATGTGGACAACTACGTCAGTGTTATCTTCACACCAAAAGTTCCATACCCTTTCAAGATATTTATCTATAAGATAATACAACTATGCAAGATTCCCCTGAAATTATTAAGAAAATATACTTATGTATACCCTACTCCCTAATGGGTATATTTATCTATTTGTTTTTTTTAAATATCTCTATATCTTTCTCAAAAGATATCAGAACAGCTAAGACCTTTCAGGAAGACAACTGGTGAACAGGAGTCTAGATCAAGTCCACGATCAAGTCTAGGTTTTAACAGCTTGTTACTATTTCTAAAGAAAAAACTACTGAAAAGGACCCGCTCGACTAAGAAAGCGTTTGCGATATCATTGAAATTTCATTTAATTGCTAAGGGCAGTGGTTCAGGTCAGCCTTCTGAATAATTTCCTAGCTTACATGAGTATTGCCAGACTTTTACAGGAAATAAAATGCTATATGGCTGCACACAAATATACCAAACATGTTTGGGTCGATCAATAAAAATAATGTATAATAAAGGTATAATAATAATATATTTTCAAGTATAAATGGATAAGAAATATCGAAAATAAAGGCATGAGAAAAATACAAGACAGCTGTTTTACACAGGAGTCATTGTGGGAGGTTTCGGTGGCCTAAGAGAGGGGGAGGGGTATATTTCAGGTATATCGCATTGAAGATATAAATAGCATATTCATTATTCGCCCCGTCACTATCAATTTGCGATAGATATAACGGAAATTTCTAAAGCACATTTATATTCAAAACCGTGAATCGCGAAATATATACGTTCAGTATATTGGCACATAAAGACAGATCAATCACGAATTTACTGTATCATTGGTACGGTTACGATTTATGCGACTTCGGAATGGAGAAATATGAGATCAATCCTGATATAAAATGGAAACCCATCTATATAGGTTTCATATTTCCACATTCAATAGAAAACGAGAAAGCTAGAAATAAATTTAAATGTTAATTAAACTATTGAATGGAAAATGTAAGAAAATTTAATCGATAGGTATTAAATTAGAAACGATAGGAAACTACTCAATAAATTATTACAGTTTAATGACAATAGAATATATTTCATGTAAATGAAGCAGTAAATACTTTAAACAATACTTAATTAGTATTTTGAGTTTTTCAATTAACCTTTTACAGGCTAGTTATAGAGTTCATTAATTATTTTTTCCTTAACTAAACTGATATAATCGATTGTTTAATATAATGGGTGTCCCAAGATAATGTGACACATTTTATAAAAGCTTATAACTTGAAGGCAAAATGAGATAGCGACAAGCGGTTTTCACTGGTGCTCTTAATTTTACAAAAAGTTTTCTTTTTTCATTGGTACTAGTTTGTTTTACTTCTACAGATGCTTGAAAAAAAATTGCCACTTTTTAATTCAAAATTGTGCTCATTTTTCAAATTGAACACCATGTAGATTATATTACTATTCGATAGAGAAACTTTTCCTCTTTTCAAAAATGTATAGTTTGATAGAGTTATACCAAAAAATAAAGGAGTTATTTTCCTTTACACACCAGGCCTCTTCAATAGACCATCATTTTTTTGGATGAGCCTACCATTTTCCTCAATACAATTTTGCAATCTAAACTGCATATTGTCGAAGGCAAGTTCTAACATTTCCGGTGTTATTGTCTGAAAAACATATATGTTTGAGTTGTTTTATATTGTGTACAGAGTGAGTCAACCATAGAGTAAAGTTCATTATCTCATTTGTTTAGAGAATTACGAATTACAAAAGTTTTATAGAATATTAAGGTGCACAGTTTAAAATTATTTTTGAGTATACAGGGTGATTCAAAAAAGCGTGGCGAATATAACATAAGTTTTTTTAAATGGAACACCCTATTTTTTAATTTATTTTTAGATTTTACATGAAATTCTATAACTTTTTTGTTAATAATGTCATATACCTAAACCCAGTAGTTTTTCTAATATTTAAATTTTTTTAGAAAAATATTAGTTTTTACTCTTATAAGAAACTGACAGTACCGCCATTGTTTCTAAAGGTGGAATACTCAAATTTGGTACAAACGTTCTATAAGGATGACAAAAAAGGTATATGTAAATAAATTTTAGTTAAATGCTACAGGGCCTTTAAAATAAATTTACACATTTCGACTATTTTAACTTCAAAAATTTCAATTTTTTTAAATGGCACACCCTGTATATTATTATTTTTTCTGATAGATTTTACAAAAGCCTTCAACTTTTATTGACTATGTCATATACCTAGTTTTCATAATTTGCGAGTTATTTTGATTTTATTCTTTTTTACACTTACCTACGCTGTTGTGGAAACATAAACTAATATAAATAATAATAATTTCCCTACTAACTACCTTACTTTTAATTATTATGGAGTAATCAATGATCAAAAATATGCCCGTCTACTTAGATACACATGTTTAGTCTTGTTACTATATTTTCTTGCATGTTCCATAGCATAAAGGATGTTTATTGTCCTCCAGGTATCTCGTATCCTATTTTCGTTATCTTCTGGTGTTGTAGGGGAATTCACATAAACACGATCTTTAAAGTGGTCTAACAAAAAGAAATCTGAAGGTGTTAAGTCACATGATCGAGGGGGCCACCCAATGAATCCGTTAGTGTAATAAAAACAAGTGTAAAAATGAATAAAATCAAAATAACTCGCAAATTATGAAAACTAGGTATATGACATACTCAATAAAAGTTGAAGGCTTTTGTAAAATCTATCAGAAAAAATAATAATATACAGGGTGTGCCATTTAAAAAAATTGAAATTTTTGATGTTAAAATAGTCGAAATGTATAAATTTATTTTGAAGGCCCTGTAGCATTTAACTCAAATTTATTTACATATACCTTTTTTGTCATCCTTATAGAACGTTTGTACCAAATTTGAGTATTCCACCTTCAGAAACAATGGCGGTACTGTCAGTTTCTTATAAGAGTAAAAACTAATATTTTTCTAAAAAAATTAAAATATTAGAAAAACTATTGGGTTTAGGTATATGATATTATTAACAAAAAAGTTATAGAATTTCATGTAAAATCTAAAAATAAATTAAAAAATAAGGTGTTCCATTTAAAAAAACTTATGTTATATTCGCCACGCATTTTTGAACCACCCTGTATACTCAAAAATAATTTTAAACTGTGCACCTTAATATTCTATAAAACTTTTGTATTTAACGTTTTTTCGTAATTCTCGAAACAAATGAGATAATGAACTTTACTCTATGGTTGACTCACCCTGTACAATAGGACTATAACAACGACCTTTGACGTAATCCCGTATGAAAAAATCAGGTACCGTTAGTTCGGGAAAATGTGCAGGCCATTCTATTGGTCCGGCTCTACCTATCTATCCTTTGATGCATTCCGTTATTCTGTCCTGACAATGTAAAAAAAATAAAATGCGATCTTCCAAAAAAATTACATACGTAGCCGATCATACCTTGGTCATATGTAGCCGATCACGATACGAGAAAATATTCTTGAAAACCAAAAAAATACGATATAAAAAATATACTATAAAATAAATAACCTTGGTCATATCTATATAATTGGCTACCGATAACCGATATCATATACCGATCATATGTCATATGTAGCCGATCACGATACGAGAAAGTATTCTTGAAAACAACAAACTAAATAACCTTGGTCATATGTAGCCGATCATATAGCCGATATAATATAGCTGATCATAAAGCCGAGTATATGTCATATGTAGCCGATCACGATACGAGAAAATATTTTTGAAAACCAAAAACTATGATATAAAAAATATACTATAATATAAATAACCTTGGTCATATGTAGCTGATCATTAGTCGATATAATATAGCTGATCATATAGCCGAGCATATGTCACATGTTGCCGATCACGATATGAGAAAATTTTCTTGAAAACCAAAAAATAAATGATATAACCTTGGTCATATAGTCATCATGCTGGCAGTATCTAGGCCTTATTAAGTGGGACCTACTAGTACAGACAACGCTACAGTATTGGCAGGACCGTATAGTACCAAGACGGTACTAAGTAGAACCAGTCAATATTGGAGCCCTTTGACCTACTCATAAAATAAATTCAATTGAAAATAAATTTTGTTTTGTTTTTTTTTTTGTTTGGTAAGACCGAGTAAGCCATCATTATTACAAATGGAATAATTAAACACAAATTCAGCAATTCAATATGAGTCACTATATGTATCTCATAAATTCTTAAATGGTAATAAACAGATAAAGATTAAATCAGATATATGCCTATATAACTCGAAAATTATGTTCAACTGATGCTTGTCAGAAATAAAAAGATCAAATAAAAAATAATTAAAATAAATATCTGGTCTATTCATATGTCATCTAGTTGTACTTTGACAATATATAAGATTTATGAAAACGGCGTAACTTTTTATGTTATTTCATCACCAGTCTAAGCATTTTCCTTTCGGATAAAATTCAAGGGAAATCCATACTTTTATCAAGCCATTAATCAAAATATCCCGCAGAAACCAATCCTTTTCATCACTTTTGAAATTAACTTGTCATAGGTTTATTTATCATAGCTTATAATAAACAACTATATCTATACGAATATAATAATAGATCCGAATCAGAAAACTCAATTATTGAAACAAAAAGCCAAACTGAATCAACAAAACATCTCTTATCGAGAGAAAATAGAAAAAATCCAATATTTCTCGAGATGTAACTTTTCTATTTATAAAAGACATGGAATAGTAAACGTTAAGGTCCTGCTAATTTATTGGCAACATTATGCGTCTAGCTGTAACAAATTACTTTGTTTTATCAAAATACATAACGTTGGCAAAGCTTAATCCTTAGGTACTAAACAGTTTATCGAGACTATTAACGTGCCAACAAATTATTTTAAACTTACTATTAATTATTATTTGTTCAAAAGGTCTTTGTTCGTCAAGTTTTATAAAAACCATTCAGAAATATTTAATGGAGATTACTTTTTGGAATTTTATATGTGCAGGTTGAACAATGTTAACATAAAGATTAGAACTAGATAACTGGAAGAAATATAAAAAAGTTAGAGAAAAGAGAAATGGATCATTAAAAAGTAATATATTATTTAACATAATTCACCCAGGATTTAACCGGATTTTAGACGAGCACTGTATAGTTATGTTATATAACGAAACCACAAGAATAAATTGGCAACCACGAGAATATCTTTTAGATGATATAAAACAAGTTCTTATTTAAATAAAGACAAATAACATTTATTAATTTCTCAAATCAATTTTTTGTTTGTTGTCTTTCTAAAGTTTCTGTTTATACATTTAAGTGTATAAAATAATTTGACTCTATCAAACAGTTTTATTAAATAATTTTCATGAAAATGTTTCCATGGGTGAAATATAGGTTAACGTGTCTATAAAAGTTTTCAAAACTGTGAATAACTTGTTTTGTAAAACAATACTTTCGAAGTTTAATGGAAACAAAACCGGTAATGATCTAAAACTTAACAAAATCGAGGCATATTTAAATTGTCAAATAAATCGAAATTGGTATTTTCGTAACGTTTATAGAAGCAAAATAAAGCGTATTCATTTAAATCTGGGTGAGGTTTAGAGTATTGTTCACACATATGGCAAATATGTTTAGTGATACATTTTTTGATTAAGTACCCTGGAAAATATCTTATAAATCTCGTTTCTAACATACTGTTTCTGAAATTCGGTATCTACAAAATGAGTACTAAAAGTAACAATACTTAAGGTACTACAGCCTGTCCATAAAGTAACCCCCCCTGCTAACTTTTGAACGAATCGAGTTAGAGAGTTTTAACAAAATACAGGGCGAATCACGTAAAATGAAGTTGATTCTGACGATAAATTCGATTTTCAGAGTTGGCGCTACGGGCGCTGCAAACTCAATTTTTTTAAATGGCAAAGTATTCCGTGTTGCACCTCATTTAAAAGATAATTCAATTTTCTACTTTCTCGTTTTTGAAAAATGACAATCGAGTTAGCCGTTCTCTAGATACAAGCGTTTTTGTTTCTAATCTGAATCTGAAAAAAACTTGTAGAAACTTTCAAACACTCTTAAATTAGACGCTAAACTACTTTCTCGAACCTTATTGACGTTTTAGTGACAGTGGCAAGCAAAGGCCACTTGGATTTGATAAAAGCAAAATTTTTAAATATCGTTAATACAAACGCTTGTAACTAAAAAACGGATAACTCGATTCTCATTTTTCAAAAACGAGAATGTAGAAACTTGAATTACCTTTTAAATGAGGTGCAACGCGGTACACTTTGCATTTAAAAAAATTGAGTTGACAGCGCCTGTGGCGCCATCTTTGAATTTGAAGAATTGAATTTATCGTCAGAATCAACTTCATTTTACATGATTCACCCTGTATTTTGTTAAAACTCTCTAACTCGATTCGTTCAAAAGTTAGCAGGGGGGGGTTTACTTTATGGAGAGACTGTATAAAATACTGGATAAGATGGCTTATTAAACCCAACGCGTAAGAAACAATTCACTACGAACATACTAGCACTTGAGACGGTTCAGCACTGGCCGTTTCAGGATAGAATCGCAGGTTAACAGAGCATCGTGATTAAGGATCGGAATAGAGCGCCTAATAGAGAGAGATATGCTTCTGCTTATTTATTTTATTCTTGGTGACGAAACCTTTACATTTAGCAAGTGCAGTCCCATCCGATCCAAATAAATTTGTTTACACATATTGATGAAACAATGCCAAGGAGTGGAAGCGAGAGTGAAAATTGTTTAACATTGTATTATTCTACATCGGAATTAAATATTTATCAAATGTGCATAGTCAAGGGCGTCGCCACCAAAATCTCTAGTGGGGGCGAAATATATTTTTTTAAAATTTGTCTTCAAACAACAAAATATAATTTTTCTATTCACTTCTTGAGTTTAGTTTAGTAGAAACAAACAGTTTTAGTTTCGTTGAAAAGACAAATATTAATTAAAAACATAAAATTTAAGCAAATATATGTATACTTAAATGAGGCTAAAAAAAATAAATGTCCAGTGAAATAAAAAATACCACATCACAAATAAAAAAATGTAGCTATTCTCTCAAAAGATCTACATGATCAACACACATAAAAAATATTTTTAACATCAGGTATTTTCTTAAAATAAAATAACAAAATAACGGAACCATATTATAACAGCTAATAAGTATTTATCTAGTCAAACGAAAACGTAACCAAAAAACCTATTGGGATATTACACAGATGTACAACGTTTTCATTTGGTAGGACATTTACACATACTTACGACATACGAGTATATTATTGATCATCGCTTCCGAGGGACAGGAACGTTTTTTTTTTATATTAAGATTCTTTGTTGGAGAATCTTATTTCTATTAAAACTGCTCTGATGACCAACCATTAATTTTGTTCTAATAATCTTACAAACTAAACATTTATTAACTAAAGTTCATCCAACGACGTCCTTTAGATTGTTTTCTTTTAACAATTTCACTGGCGCACTATGTCCTGCTTTTACACAGCAGCACTACACCAGCTCAAATGGTTTGGGTCTCTTCAATCTTCGAACAAGATGTTGGTTGTCCAGCAGCTGAAGAGCTTCTGCATTGATGTGGACGTGAAGTCTGACCTCATGTCTGCCAGCAAACCTTTTGATCTCATCTTTCACCATTGGGATTTTAAGGTCTCGATGCAAGTCGGAGTTGCGTATGTACCATGGTGCGTCTACTACGTTACGCAGCACTTTATTCTGGAAAGTCTGAATGGTTATGATGTTACTATTTCTGGCACAACCCCAGAGTTGAATACCGTATAACTGGTTTTAAGATCTGATTGTAAATTAGTATCTTATTATGTATTGTCAACTTAGAATTTCTTCCAAGCATCCAATAATGCTGTCTATATTTCAAACCAAGTTCGATTCTTTTCTTCTTCACATGTTCTTTCCACCGGAGCTTGGCATCCAGGGTCATGACTAGGTATTTGGCGTTATTCTCATTGGGTACAATAGTACCATTAATATCCAAGGACGGAGGGTTAACTAGTCTTTTGTTAGTAAAGTTAACATGAGTTGATTTTAGCTCGTTTAGCTTGATCTTCCATTGTTTGGTCCAATCAAGTATTGCGTTGCTAGCTACTTGCAGTCTTCTAGTGGATATTCCTTGATCTTTACCGACCGCAAGAAGTGCAGTGTCGTCAGCAAATGTAGCTACAGTGGTCTCTTCTAGTACTGGCATATCACTAGTATATAGCAGGTAAAGGATAGGGCCAAGAACGCTACCCTGGGGCACTCCTGCTCTAATATCTTTCAGGTCAGAATATTCATCTTCCTGTTTTATTCTGAAAAGTCTGCCTGAGATATACGATGACAGAATCTCTACATATTGTCTCGGAAGTATTTTGTTTAATTTGTGTATCAATCCTTCGTGCCATACCTTGTCAAAGGCTTGAGCAACATCTAAGAAGACTGCAGAGCAGACTTCGTTTTCTTCAAGTGTACGCTCTATTATGTTAGTAATACGATGTACCTGATGAGGGGCAGGAACGTATGGTCAATTATTGATAGCACCTATGGTCTCATTAAAACTACACAAGGAACTGATCTAGCATTTTTTTTTTACTGGTAGTGGCAACTCTTGTTAAAAAAGAGATAATGAGACTCAATATTTTGTTTTGTAGGGGGGGGATTGCCCTCTGCCCCCCCCATGGGCGACGCCCATGTGCATAGTTGCATTCATACTACATGCATAATTTGTAACATATGACTCGTCTGCGTTACCTACTTCACGGTGACACCACAATAGGAATATATTAAATTTAGTTTAAAGGCAGTAGGTACATGGGCTTTACCAAAGTTTACGGAATAGTTATATTCTGTAAGTAAACTTCAAATGTGAAAGAAAGTCACTGTCACTAAAACTATAAACTAACTTTCATCACATTTACAAAACTGCCAAACATGAAACTGCACTTTTCCGGGCACAATACAGGGTATGTAATGACAAATTCACAGTAGACATACTCTGAAACTAATATAGATACGTAATTGAAGTTTTAGTTTCGGGCATCACGTCATCTTCTATTGATTGCAAATAATGACCAAACTGTACTACTTGCGATTCTGACATGATTTCAGACCATAGTTCAGATATCATTTTTATAATTTTAAATGGAACGCCCAGTATATTTTTGCATATTAGGCTTTCAAAAACTTGTGGCAAGAAATGGCTTCCGTGGGTAAAGTCTTTCTGTTTTTTATGTGTCCATACCTCATATTGGGAAATTCGAAAACGATTTTTTATCCTCAAATAGCATTAAAAATGTTGCATCTTTTGCTGGAGTTCAGAAATACTGATCGGAATTAGTTTCATGTTAAATTTTCATCTCTTATAACATAATAAAAAAAGAAATATGTAAGAAAATATACAGGTAAAGAACACTGGATCCTGTCTCGAGCAATTAAAATTAAAATGTATGTTTGTAAATAAAATTGGAGGCGATAATATTCTTCCTCCGTCACACACAATCTTTGTGTTCTATTTGTTTCATGGCGACCATTTTTGGCAGGTCATTGGAATGCCTAATTTGGGTAAAGCATTAGGGGATGAAGGGATTAGCTCTAATAATAAGGGAAATATGTTAAAAAGAGTGCGCCATAGGCCATAGGAACAATGTATTGATAACCTTATCTAACTATACAGGTTGTTTCAAATTCGAGTCTATGTATGGGGATCTCGGAAATGGTAAGAGATACGAAGTTGGTTAAATGGTAAAGTTGTGCAATCAGGGGGTCAACATAACGGCTGAAAATTGTCAAGGCGGTAAAAAAATTTATTAAACCCAAATAAATTTGGAGTAAAATTAAAGCGAATTTCCAAAATTTCCTTTTTTTCAAATATTTCAAAAATCAATCAAGTTAGCCTTAACATTTTCAGCCAATTTGAATCACTCTGTATATCAATGTATTCGTGAGATAACTGTTTATCGAAATCTTTAAAGATATACAGGGCGTTCCGTTTAAAATAAGAGAGTTGATCAATACTTTCAATTGATAGAACCAAAGTTTACGGGAATATTCTGTAAACTTTGATAGAACTTAAGGTGGCTGTTCCCGGCGTCTAAAAGTCCCCTTTTCGGTACACAAATATCGTAAACTTTTTATTTCAAGGAAAAGGCAATCCTTGCCTTTAGGAGTTTTAGATGTTTGGAATACTTAGATTCCCCTAAAATGTAATTTTAAATATAAACAAGAATGAGATTTTCGACGATAAAATATGAACTTTAGATAATTAATTTTATATATTTAGGTATATATTAGTATGATATTATTTTTAATGGTCAGTCCGAAACAAATAGATATTTCCAGAGTACGATTATAGAAAATTGGTTGAATGAAATATTAAAAGAAGCAGAGATTTAATCGGTTTTCTGTTACTGTACAAGCTTTCTTGTAGAAAGTCTGATTAGGTACCACGTGTGTTAGCTTTTTATTAATTCATATTTTAATTATTTTTCGTGAAGAATAAGCAATTTGGCCTTATTTGGGTGTGGCGTGCTTAATGTTAAATGGCGGAAAACTAAATTTCAATAAAGTATCTATAAATTTAGTTTAGTTTAGTTGCCCTGTATACCTGATCTCTGAATGGATAATATTGTAAACTCCAATTGAAAAACCATTATTGTCATGAATACTACAACGTGAAAATTTTTCGAAAACGAAGACAAAGGATCGTACCAAAAGATATACAAAAGAGGTTATCTAATATCTCTTTCAGGAGAATCAAGATTAGTAGTCATATTAGTATAATAATTATGGTAGAGAGATAATGAGCACTATTGGATTTAATTGTATAATAGAAAAGTCCGTGCTTCAGAACTGCTTTGTTAAAATCTGATTTATTGAGGAAGCTGGGCAGACAAACATGTTCAATATATAAAGGATTCCTCTAATAGTGCGCAATTAAGCTGAGAATTGAGGAAATTATAAATACTCGTTTTGATTATTATAACTAATAAAGCAACATATAGCCAATTAAGTCACAGTAAATTTATTTACACGTTTTTTTAACGATATAGGTACCTATATTAATGGAAAACAGAATATAAATATCTTTAATTGCCAATATTTATGATGCACAATTTGTTATCTAATAAAAATTATGATACATACAACGACATCAATCTAGTGAGATCACCAGATTCACACCTAAAAAAAAAATATATAGGTATATATAATAATCGTACTCCTCATCACATTATCATATTATGTTAAAATACATAACTCTGGTATTGGCACTCCAGCCTGAGGCTTAGAATCGAAACTTGGTTGAATTAGGTACTTTTTTACATTCAAAATATCAATTTGTGATGATTGTCAATCTGACTGAACAATCACGTACTTTTACTTTCTTTACACACATCCAAATGCTACCGTATTTCTTCAAGGCAATGCGGCAAAGATGCTGCATAAAAATTCACTATGCACATTTGCACATGTTGAAACTCAATTTTAGAATCTAAAAAGGAAATATTTTACTACCAACGTTAACGTGGTTCTACAGCAGAATAAAATAAGCATTAATCATTCCAATACGGCGAAACCATTGTAAGCGAAAACTGTACTTATACTAGCAGAAATTTTTGTACGTATACTTGCAGAAGTTTTTATTCAAATTTCAGTAAGAACAAACATCATTACTCTTATTTCAGTTTCTGGCAAAGTCTAGATACTATAAAGGGTCCGTCCACTAGTCCGAAATAAGCCCAAAATCGGCGTTCGTCTCGTGTCTAATTATGAAAAAACTCTAAAAGGTAACGACTTTCTGTAAAAAAGTATTGAAAGATAAGACTTTAATCTAAATGCCTATAGTAGTATTTTTGGTAATTCTTATTTTTAAAATTCCAGGCAAACAATCTTGTACTAAAATAGCGTATTTTCAAAAATTATTTTTTCTAAAATACATGAATTAAACAAAAATTTGCTACTACAGGGATCTAGTTTATCTTTTTATCTTTCCGTTTTTTTGTTTTTTTTTTTTATATATAGAAAATACCCCTTGAAGGTTATTTTGCTGCTATTACCATCTGATCAAAGGGAGATCAATGAGTAATTTAGTTCTATCCTAATTTAACTAAAGTTGAAAATTTTAGAGCTAAGGTCTTACTCACTAGTGTACCTTAGAGTCTGGTAACTTAATTACACTAACACTAACGTGTAACACTAACCGCACAATGCTGTGTTTTTATACTGACATAATCACTTCACTAACTCAAAGGGCTTAACCCTCTTGAGCCTTCTTACTATGTTAGTGTTGTCGAGGAGCTGGATGGCCTCGATGTTCACATGTTGATGGAGTCGTTGTTCATGAGTCCGTGCAAATTTATTAATTGTCTGCTCTACAGTGTCCATCTGAAGATCTCGATGAAGGTCGCTGTTTCTGATGTACCAAGGCGCTTTGACTATGTTCCGCAGTACTTTGTTCTGAAACCTTTGAATAATTAATATGTTGCTCTTACTGGCACAGCCCCAGAGCTGTATTCCATAGGTCCATACTGGCTTGAGAATTTGTTTATACAACAGTATTTTGTTGTAAGTTGATAGGCAGGACTGTCTACCAAGTAGCCAGTACATTTTCTTATATCTGATGTCTAGCTCTTCTCTTTTCTTTTTAACATGGACTTTCCAGCGAAGTCTTGCGTCTAATGTGATGCCTAGATATTTTGCTGAGTTTGCATATGGAATCTGGGCATTGTTCATGTTAATAGGTATTTGTTGTTCTCTTTTATTTGTGAAATTAATCTGCACTGATTTGGTTTCATTCAGCTTGATACGCCATCTTCTGGTCCAGTTATTGATTTGGTTAACTGATATTTGCAGTTTGTTTGCAGCTTCTTCATAGCCCTTTCCTGTCGCAAGAATGGCAGTATCATCTGCAAACGTGGCTATTGTGTTTTGCTCTAACTGTGGTATATCACTGGTGTAGATCAGGTATAAGATAAGGCCTAGGACGCTTCCTTGTGGTACTCCTGCTTTGATTTCTTTTAGTTCAGTGTATGCTTCATCTTGTTTGACTCTGAAGAGTCTATCTGAGATATATGATTCCAATAATTCTGAGTATTTATATGGAAGTAACTTATTTAGTTTATATTTTAACCCATCATGCCACACTTTATCAAAAGCCTGCGCAACATCAAGGAATATCGCTGAACAGACTTCTTTGTTTTCTAGCGACTTTTCTATTACGTCAGTAATTCTGTGTACTTGATCTAGGGTGGAGTGGCTTTCTCTGAATCCAAACTGGTGAGTTGGGATTAAATTACCCTCATCCATGATTGGTTTCAATCTTTTCAGTAGAATTTTTTCGAACAATTTTGATATTACAGGTAGCAGGGATATCGGCCTATAAGACGAAACTTCATGGGGGTTTTTCCCTGGTTTGGGTGTCATAATGACTTCTGCCACTTTCCACATTTTAGGAACATACCTTAATCTAAATGAAGCATTAATGAGATGTGTTAGTTTGATTATAGCTTTCTTTGGAAGTTGTTTTAATACCTCTCCAGTGATTAGATCAAAGCCTGGTGCTTTCTTGGGATCGATGTTTTCTTTTATCTCTTTTGCTACTTCTTTAGGGGAAGTTGGTGTGATGTTTATTTCTTGCTGAGCAGGTATTTCCAACTCTGATAGTTCCTCTCCTGGGTTTGGCTTAAATGTATTTTCAAGATGTTCTGCAAACCTATTTGCTTTTTGCATATTATTCCTAGCCCAGCTACCATCTGTATTTCTGACTGGAGCATTCTGAATTATTGGTCTTTTTAATCCCTTTGTAGCTTTCCAAAGAGAGTAAATCTTTCCGGTGATATATAATTTATAACATTAAAAAGAAATTTTGTCGCAATTATAAGACAAATCCGGTACCGTTGCAATAAGGGCTAACTTTATGTCCATGTGCCTTCTTACTTCGGCTTTACGTGCACTTCCGAAATCTTAATAATTCGGTAGTGGAAATATGTAAGTCTCAGCCCTTCGGCTACCCAACCTCTCAACCCGACCCCGTATTCATGCCTGTCAAATCTACAGTGAATAGACTCTTAATAGTAAAATAATAAAATACACCCAGGCAATAATCTCTAAAATAAAAATCGTATTCTAGAAAAAGTATACAGGGTGAGTCACTGATTGGGTGAACCAATCGTTTTGCACATTTGGTTGGTAACCAGACATGCTCTATCGGACTAATATCTATATTTTTAAGGATGCGGTGTTGCCAGTTGTACGTAAAACTGGCAACGTCTATGTTAATTCAAATGGAATACCCTGTATATTATTTCATTTTTTGGATTCTACATCAATTTCTGAGTAACTTTTGTTCACATTTCCTTTTACCTATGTCAAGCCGTCTTCGAGATATTAATTAATTTTCAAATTTATTGAGCAAAATCCGACTTTAAATAAATCGTATTGTCTCTCTAACACAAAATAATCACAAGTTGAACTTTGCGATACAGTTAGGCAAGGACTGAGAGTCTCTCATCCTTTAGTCTAATATTTGAAGTAATACACAGGGTGGACTACAAATAACTTTTTTAACTGACTTATAAAAGTGACCACAAGTCAGAATGCCCTGTATATTATTGCTGATTCAGAAAGCTGACATATTCCGCTATTCATGTATATGTACAGGGTGGGCCGTATAAGAGTGCGTATCCCCTTATCTCAGAAACTATGTGAAATAGAAAAAAAAGTTTTATATAAATGTTGTTTGCGTTAAAGATGTCGGTATTTTTTTAATATAGTTATATTTGTAGCTCTTCAATATACAGGGTGAAGAACTAAACTTATCTTTTTTTAAATGGAACACCCTGTATATTATTACATTTTTGAAAAGCTCTTCAAAAGACTTGTTCAACGATATATAATATGTTGGGTCTGTAGCCCACCGTTTCGGAGCTATTGAGAATTATCTTCAGGAAATAGCCAATATTAAAATCGTGCTAGAAAAGTTAATAATTAAGTTTTTGAGTATTAACTTGCGCCAAGAGAATTCTAATTTTATTTACTTTATTATGTAATTACTCAATATTCAGTTTAAAAAAAATTTTTACCGTGTTGCCACATTTCGAAAACCATAAATTTTCACGATTTTTTCAAATGAAACACCCTGTATATTATTACATTTCTAGAAAGCCCTTCTATCGACAAATTTAGAGATATATGATATGATGGGTTTGGGACATCGTTTCTGAATGATTATCCTCAGAATATGGGATTTTAATACTGGCTATTTCCCGAAGATAATACTTTTTTTAAATGCCACACCCTATATATTATTATATTTTCAGAAAGCCCTTCTAAAGACTATATCAATGATATATAATATGATAGGTCTGATGCTCACCGTTTCGGAGTTATTGAGTATTATCTTCGGGAAATAGCCAGTATTAAAATCCCATATTCTGAGGATAATCATTCAGAAACGATGTCCCAAACCCATCATATCATATATCTCTAAATTTGTCGATAGAAGGGCTTTCTAGAAATGTAATAATATACAGGGTGTTTCATTTGAAAAAATCGTGAAAATTTATGGTTTTCGAAATGTGGCAACACGGTAAAAATTTTTTTTAAACTGAATATTGAGTAATTACATAATAAAGTAAATAAAATTAGAATTCTGTTGGCGCAAGTTAATGCTCAAAAACTTAATTATTAACTTTCCTAGCACGATTTTAATATTGGCTATTTCCTGAAGATAATTCTCAATAGCTCCGAAACGGTGGACTACAGACCCATCATATTATATATCGTTGAACAAATCTTTTGAAGAGCTTTTCAAAAATGTTCCATTGGGTGTTCCATTTAAAAAAAGATAAGTTTAGTTCATCACCCTGTATATTGAAGAGCTACAAATATAACTATATTAAAAAGATACCGACATCTTTAACGCAAACAACATTTATATAAAACTTTTTTTTCTATCTCACATAGTTTCTGAGATAAGGGGATACGCACTCTTATACGGCCCACCCTGTACACTCTACCTATACCTAATTAGCAGCATTTTCGATTTAGGTATTATAAGCTTTTATTTATAAATTTGCTCCAGAAATGCATACAGGCCTTGTTCTCTTATAGCGGGGACGCCATGAACATTTTTGTCTTCGCAGAAATGTTATTTATTCACTTACACTTCCTGCTTATTTTTTATTTTGCCATAGTAATTTAAGATGATAGCCTAATGGCAGAGAATAATTATACAAATACAGTTTTAATGAATTTATTTATTATGCATGGACAGTGTGATAAGAATACCAGCAGAACTTGTGGAATACTTAATGAGAAGTACCCCAATTTACCACAAATGAATAACAAAGTTTATACGAATCTGGAGTAATTTTATAAATATTAATTTATCTTTAAATTAAGAGTATAGCATTCTAAGTTAAATATCAAACAAAAGTGCGATAAACAAGAGCAAGGAATATCAGATCCTCAATTAAAATTTTCTTAAATATATCATAGCATATATACAAAATACAGGGTGTTGAATAAGAAAAAATATTTCGGTTATTATAGCCTGTGACCATAGTTTAGAGACGGAATTTTACAAACACTGATTTGAATCCATGTACCTATATAATATAGCCAATCTTATTTGGACTTCTACAGGGTGTCCACCTAGTGCGCGTAAGTCCAATATCTGGGTTAATAAAAGAGATAACTTAATTTTTTTTTCTACAGGGTTGTCTAATATCCCGAGCTGCACAAAATGAAAATATATTTACATATTCAGGGTGTTCAGTTTTTCCTGGACAGGTACCAACTTCATTTTTTTAAATGGAAACCTATATTTTTTATGGCATTATCGAATTCTACGTAAAAAATTAGTGGGACTTTGTGCATAACACTGCTATTGAAATATTGAGTTTTAGAGATATTTGACTTTTAATTTTTTTTTCTTATGTTTCGTCACTTCTAATAGTTGACATAATTATGGTTGTATGACAGCTAGAAATTATTTTTTTTTCAGAAACTGTAGAGTGAAGATGGCTCTTTCGAAAAACGTATCAAAAGTTGACCTGCGATATACAGGGGGCAACAGAAATCGTGCCAAACCTGATGGTTTAAAATTTAAAAAATCTCGACTTTTTCAAATGGAACACCCTGTGTTTTATGATTTCATTAGATGCCTTTCTGTAGACTCTACAATTTTTAATAGCTTTCCCTATACCTAAGTTGCGTAGTTTTTGCAAAAAACCCACTTTTATGAAAAATACCCGATTTGCGCACGTTCCTTTCTCGGGAAAAACGCAGTGAGCGTCTGTCACGCAATAAAATTTGTGACAATCAGTTTACATGTCATTTCTTCTTTTACTGAATATTCAAGTACGAGTTTAGAGTAAGTACTAAGCGTGCATACAATGAACTATTCAAAAGAAGAATTAGTGAAAATGGTTTATGCCCTAGGAGAAGCTCATGGAAATTGTTTGCTAGCAGCACGTATTTACAAAGCAAATAATCCAGATTTACAGAGATTTCCACGTGCTGACTGTTTTGAAAATGTGAAAGAAAGATTTGAAAGAACAGCAAATGCGAATTATGAGAAAACTACCAGGAGACATGACCGTAACAATGACGATATTCAGTTTGATGTTGTGGCGTCTGCTGTTGAAAATCCAAATATTAGTGTCAGGAAAATCAGTAATAATCTTGGAGTTTCCAAAAGCTTGACAAACAAGATACTGAAGAAGAATAATTTTCATCCGTATCATATTAAAAACCATCAAGCACTGTTACCTCAAGATCACCTAAACCGCCTGCAATTTTGCCACTGGGCATTGGATAAAATTCAGGAAAGTCCAAACTTTTTTATGAATGTCTTGTTTACTGACGAATCAACATTTTCAAACACATGCTTACCCAATCGTCGCAACTTTCATCACTACGCTGACAATAATCCAAGATTATTGAGGGTACTAGATAATCAGCATCGTTTCAAAGTGAACGTGTGGGCTGGAATTTGTGGAGAACATATTGTTGGACCGTACTTTTTTGAAGGCAATTTAAATGCCAATGTGTATTTGCATTTTTTGCAAAACGAACTTCCCCTTCTACAGCTACAGAATATGCCCGCTGATTATTTGGTTCAACAATGGTTTCAGCATGATGGTGCCCCTCCACATTCCACTTTGGCGGTACTGTGATTATTTTATTGTTGTAGTACTTTTCCTATTATCTATTCATATTTCAGATTAGAGAACACCTAAACCACGTATATCCAAATAAGTGGTTAGGTCGTGGTGGTCCAGTTCCTTGGCCTGCACGTTCGCCTGATTTAAATATTCTGGAAATGAATTAAATATTCATCCAAAATGAGTTTCTAACCATAACGCCCGAAATGTTAAGAAATGTTCACATTCATTTTCGTCTTAGATTAATGCTTTGTGTTGAAAACAACGGTGGACATTTTGAGCATTTACTTTAGGTTAGCTTGCTTGTATGAGTATTGCGTATTCTTTTTTCAATACTCTATGTATATTCATCCATTTCACTAATAATTTTTCTAACTACGGTAACACCGTTTGGTTTTCAATATGATACGTATGAAACTTCTTCTTCAATATCTTATTTGTCGAGCTTTTGAAAATTCCAAGATTTCTACTGATTTTCTGATACTAATATTTTTGGATTTTCAACAGCAGAAACCACAACATTAAACTAAATATTATCGTTGTTACTCCCATGTCTCCTGGTAGTTTTCTCATAATTCCCATTTGCTGTTCTTTCAAATCTTTCTTTCACATTTTCAAAATAGTCAGCACGTGGGAATCTCTATAAATACGTGCTGCTAGCAAATAATTCCCATGAACTTCTTCTAAAGCATACGCCAGTTTTGCTAATTCTTAATTACATGTAGAGCTTTTATGATTTTTTACTTTTATTTACAAATAAATGGTAACTTTCCATAAAGACTTGTTTATTAAACTGAAATTATCTAAATTTTTCAGTTATTTTTATTTTAAGAAGTGTAAACTAATACATTTTATAAAAATAAATAGCCTTACAATATTTTTTCCGTCAAAGGAGTGCGCAAATCGGGTATTTTTCATAAAAGTGGGTTTTTTGCAAAAACTACGCAACTTAGGTATAGGGAAAGCTATTATAAAATTGTAGAGTCTACAGAAAGGCATCTAATGAAATCATAAAACACAGGGTGTTCCATTTGAAAAAGTCGAGATTTTTTAAATTTTAAACCATCAGGTTTGGCACGATTTCTGTTGCCCCCTGTATATCGCAGGTCAACTTTTGATACGTTTTTCGAAAGAGCCATCTTCACTCTACAGTTTCTGAAAAAAAATAATTTCTAGCTGTCATACAACCATAATTATGTCAACTATTAGAAGTGACGAAACATAAGAAAAAAAAATTAAAAGTCAAATATCTCGAAAACTATCAATATTTCAATAGCAGTGTTATGCACAAAGTCCCACTAATTTTTTACGTAGAATTCGATAATGCCATAAAAAATATAGGTTTCCATTTAAAAAAATGAAGTTGGTACCTGTCCAGGAAAAACTGAACACCCTGAATATGTAAATATATTTTCATTTTGTGCAGCTCGGGATATTAGACAACCCTGTAGAAAAAAAAATTAAGTTATCTCTTTTATTAACCCAGATATTGGACTTACGCGCACTAGGTGGACACCCTGTATATTGAATCATTATTTAAAATGGAAAACAAACACTAGTATTCCGCGTTCTGCTGAATTTGATTATGAAACCGAGGACACTTTCAGATTGAAATATTTACGAGTTTAATTAATTAGTATGCACAACACCTTTTTATTTTAGCTATGCTGGGTTATAAACTTTTAACTTTCTCAAATGTAAATTTATAAAACTTACAGACGCTCTCAAATGTTATAAATGTTGCACAATAAGTGAATTCATGGTCCACGTCTTAATTTAAATTTATAGATAATTAAGGAGCAGTCAGTCAGATATAGATATATGGTAAATGCCAAGATGTTTGATTTGTAAATAAATTGTAAAGTATATAAACTGGAAGCGAAAGTTTGGAGAAAAAAATAATATTTTGAAATAGTTAATTTTTCAAAAAATGCTTCGCCACGTCCATCTTGTTATATTGTTTTTCATATAATATTTCTTCCTGGTAGAAATACCTGTCCAATTAGCCAGTCACCCACAATTCCAACCCAAACGTTCAACGAGAACTGATGTTGAAACCAATCTTCACAAATCTCATGTGGATTTTCGTCAGCCTACACATGGTTACTGTGGAAATTCCTTATTGCATTTCGCGAGAAACTGACTTCATCGGTAAAAAGAATCAGCGTAAGTAGTTGAGGGATTTCAACCAATGTGTGCAAAAGCTATTGACAAAATGCAATACGTGGAGCAAAATCCGCAGGAAGAAGTGCCTGAACGCGTTGAATGTGGTATGGGTACAACAAATTATCTCTCAAAATTTTCTAAACAATCCAATTACTTACATTCAAAGTATTTGCAATTATTCGCGTAGAAGTACCTGGATCTTCTTCTATCATGTCCAGCACATTCTGTTCTACGTCTACGCAAATAATATATAGTACGCAAAAAAGTTGTTTTCGACATATCTTTAAAAAATAAGGTACCTTTGCGTACCTAGGTTATAAGTAACAAGAAAAAATAAAACTTTATTGAACCATCATAATATTTGATAATTTCATTAATAATTTATCCCTTTGTTAACTTTTTGGCTTAATTCTTATATAAAGAAGGATGTAAACATTTAAATAATCCAATAAATAATATTAAAAATATACCATAAAAAATACAGAACATACCATTACCACATTATAAACGGCAGTTACTATTAAAATTCTAAAACTTAAAAGCTTCTCTACAGGAAATTATTTAAGATTTGCAAGAATATGAACCGCAAATTTCTGGATTGTAAATATTCTGTTGATATCTTTACATAATCCCTAGTGAATAAATTCCATTAAGATGGGAATAAAAAGTAGCATAATAGTGAAAACTGGAAACATCGGCTATATTATTTAGACAGTGATTTATGAAGACAGTGGCAGGAGGCAGTCAACTTTTGACATAAACCATGAACGTATGTGCTACCCAACTATCAAATTAAGACTATCGTCAATGCATAGTCCAAGAAGTTTTGGTTTCTGCGAGAATTTTAATAAGTTGTCTGCAAATTCTCAGTTAAAGTGAGATTTGTGCTTTACAAGGAACGTTTAGGTTCCAGCATAACGTTATACTTAATAATAAACTTCAATAAATACTTTCTTAAAAATATA
Organism: Pogonocherus hispidulus; assembly: GCA_963924545.1. NCBI lineage: Eukaryota > Metazoa > Arthropoda > Insecta > Coleoptera > Cerambycidae > Pogonocherus > Pogonocherus hispidulus. The sequence goes on from OZ004694.1 coordinate 71,975,113, forward strand.
GACCATGCCCGTTCATCAACTGGATATAGTAGCTTCATTACGTTATTTCTACCATTTCCCGCCCTAATCATGGATTCTCTGAACTACATATTTACAAGAGTCATTCGAACTAGATAAATAAATAAAATGTTATCTGTGGTCTTTGTCTATAATATGGAGTCACCATATTTTGTACAGAAATTTTGTATCACCGCTCTAACTTGTGACCCTTATATTTTTTAAACTAATACAGAAGTGATCTGCAACTTACAATAAATGTTATTAAAAATCAGCGGTCTTCATTTACAAACAACATAATAGGTATGTTATGTAGGGTACTTGAAATTTTTCAAACATTACAACATACAAACGTGGGTTCTAATTCATAATTCTAATTGTAATATCGTCGTTGTTAAGTTGTTGTCCTCGGTACGAGTGCTTAAATGGACCATATTTCAAATTACACTGTTAACGAACCTTAAAACCGCATACTTTGTCGACCGCATACCTAATCGTCATTGTTCATTAACGTGTTTTTTTATTTAATTTAATTAGCTGTTTAAACTGTCTTAATTTTTTTCTACGGTTTAGATTACACGGTAAAATGATAATTAAATTATAATTCATGGCCTGACTAAACTATTAAGAGTTCTAATGCATATACAAGTATTATAAGATATTTGAAGGAGATGCCGAAAACAACTACTCCACAGGCAATGTGCCCCCACTGGCATTGCATACTTCGGCATAGGAGTCGCCACATCATTCATCGAGACCAGCTACCAGACCCTGACCGGTTCGCGCTTATTATGCGCCCATCAGAGTGTCATAGGTAGTGGACTCGATGAACGATATTGCGACGTGATTGTTTACTGGGCATCGTGAATGTTAGTAGTGGTGAGGAACACACTGTAGTGCCTTCTTTAGGTCTTTGCTACTATCTGACAATTATTGTAAAATTGACAGACAGACAACCTGCTTTTCCGCAGGTGCCATTACAGCAGTGACCTCTATTGTCTGTGAGGAAGACAATCCTACTTATTTATTTGAAGGAGATGCCGAAAACAACTACTCCACAGACAATGTGCCCCGACGCCCCGACTGGCATTGCATTATATTGACTGATGTGGCGACTCCTAACTCCTATGGAGATGCCAAAGTAATGCAACGCCTTCGGCAATGAAGAAATTTTTATTCCTATTATTTTTGTTTATGAAATACATTAATTAGGCTATGAAAAATAGTAAATTTTTCCAGGAACCAAGTAATCAATGCCCGACAAAGCTCGAGTAAAACAACATTTTCCTGTGTAGGTATCACTTACTTATTTTCAGAAAAATAAAATGAAAATATTAAATGTAACTTTAGTTAGTTTCTAAGACTAAGATCTCTATTTTTCCACAAATAAAGTTCAATGTTTGTTAGGTACCAAAAAAAATGTGTCCGTGGTTGCCCAATTCCCTGTTATAAAGTTGACACAGCTTACAATACAGGCATTTCACAAAGCCACTGTGCGTGGCGTTCAATGCTGTATTAATCTAATTCATTGCCGTGAATTTGTAAATAGACTACCGCCGACCGTGAAACATCCCTCAATTTAGTTATATAAATTATTTATTAACATTCCTTATTTAGTATTTGTTCTGTTTAGTTTTTTCATCGAGAAAGATACATTTTACTGAAAGAATTACTACTGAATGTAATGTATATGGATCATTGATTTCTTGCTGCACTTACAAAAATTTATTTAATTAATAGGATGAATTACCTCCAATGAAGTTTAATTTAATATCAACGCTTCCTTACCACCGCTACCTAACAGTAGCGTCATTCCACATAGCTACTGTTTAAATATAAACATCATAAATTATGTACGTGATGTTCAATGACGTATCTGGGTATTAAATTTGATAAAAAATATTCGTAATCTTGAGCTAACCATTTACAAGATAGGAAATGAGTAACCTCCCGTTGGCGTATCCATATTAATCCCAAATAGTTACTAGATTTTTTACAGTAATTAAGCATCGAGTGTTGATTCAAACAGTTTTGGTAAATGACTTAGTAGATATTGGGTATAACCATCATTATTGACATAAGGTTTGTTCCGACACAGCAGTTTCTGATAGTTTGAAGCACTGATTTAATGCGCAAGTACGATTCAACAATCAATTGGAAACTTAATTTGAATTATCGTTGTTGGAACACAATCTTTAGTTCACATAATATCCGGTAGAAGCGCCAGCAGCATTGCTTTATTTTGTTGGTTGCGATTTTCGACTAGTTAACCTTAAAATAATGTCAGGTGACAGATAATAAAAAGTAATAAGTTGAAAATTTGCTCTAATCATATGTTTTCTTTAGATTTCAGGGATTTACAAGAATTTTTAATTCTTAGTTCCTTCCACACCAGCAGTTTTGGAACTACAGCAAATGCTCATTCAAGTCAGGTAACCGCTGGTGCGGAGTGCGGAGCTGGGAGACACAAAACACCTCTGGCGGGGAGATAAATGAGGCAAAGGGGATACATAATGTCATACTTTTATTTTGGAAGATTTATATAAGAAATACTGGAATAAAGTTAGAACTGGATTACTTTCGCTAGCACTTAAAATATCACTCATAATGAAAATAAAATTATAACACTTCAAACTCTCACTCAAACGTCTGCATGACTAGTAGTTAAATAATCTTCAAATCGATTTGACAGCCACCAAACCGTTTGAAACCTAGTCACTTTTTTGTTGGGACGGTAAAATATTACCACTAGTACTAGTGAGAATGATTATGTTGGAACGGGTAAATATGGTCTGCCAGACTCCTGACAGTTTGTTTATAATTTGGCGCTATAGGAACAAACCTATAGTGGATAGGAGTATCGTTGCTAAATTTTCATCTTATTTCAGTTTTAATTTTCATGTGGACACATGGTAAGCTTCTGGTTAAGATTACTCTGGTTAAGAAAAATAAAGCAAACTCATCTGATGCCATTTATCATCAGCGTGACGGCATAATTGAAACAAAAGTAATGCGAATATCTGAACACCGAGAACTTTCTTCTGAACTTTTGTGAACAATGTCATCATTTTTTAATATTGTCTTTTCAATTTCATCTTATGTATGTAAAAAGAATTTCCTATTTGTTCGTTTACTGATCAGTTAAGATTTCATTTTTAACATTATAGTGTTAGAGTACCTATTCCGTTTAACTATTACTAATGTAATAGTTAAAAGAAAGCTATAATAATTATTGTCGAAAATGTGAGTTAATAATAAGAACAGCTTTCGATTTCGGCTTCTTATAAATTATTTAATTAGTGTGCGTGTATTGCTCAAGACGATATTATAATTAATTTTCAATCCTGTTTCTTGTTCCCCAGAGGAATTTTAATAGATGAATTAATTTACACGATTATATAACTGATGTAATGGGAACTCGTAGATCCAACGCAACAAATTATTAAGATGGCATAAGACAAAAAAAACTGAATAATTTAACAGAAAAAATTAAACATATGTATTTGGTGCTTTCTCCGAAAACTGATTCGCAATTGAAATCAGCATAAAAGTTTATTTGTTACTTATATATTTCCCGCAGATAATTTTGCATTACATGGCAAAAATGTAAATTTCTATAAAAATTAAGCTATCAGAAAACACATATTCTGAAACAACAATAACAATATATCACTTTTCTTATTTCAATACCAATAAAAAAAAATAATCTTATACGCGAGATCCAAAAGTTTAAATACGACAATAGTGAGGAGAATAGTAAGTACTCTTATTTCTCATTTTTTACCAAAATATAAGGTGTCTCGTAATATTAATCCTTACTGAACAGAGACGAGTTAATTTAATTATTAAGAATAAAAGGTATAAATTGTGACTGCCAACAGAATAGAAAACACTGCTGTCACAGAGGGTTCGGGTACACTTTCTTTTGAGAAATGTTGCCATCTGTGTGAAGACAAAATATACGAACAACTATTTGAAGATATTGATCAATCATTCAATTTATTTGCTAACCGAAACTAGTGTGTAAAACTACCTAAATAAAACTACTAACTAAAATTGTAAAACCTATGGAAGGCCTATGCATAATAATGTTTTTATTATTTAGTTGCATTTAGCTGTAGCTCTAACAGCAATCTTTAACGACCAGTAATGATGATGAACATTTCCAATTAAGTACAAAAAAGCATAATAAATAAACAAATGAACTAGTACCTACTTATTATAATAAGTGCTATTTTTTCAATATGTCTAGTAGTAGGTATAATTTCGTTTCATGTATTCAATGTCAAATCGGATAGGATATTTCTTGAATGTTTTGTCCATAAACAACTTGCCACATTTGGTTGGGGTCAACAAAACATTAATCGTTACGCAGAGGCAAGATATGCATTTAGTTAGTGTTAGCAAAATATCGCCAATATACAGTAAGACCGTTTCAGGCCTTATTCATTCCATATTGAATATTTTGGTTATATTTTTAAATTAAGCATAAACAACGTATATACATTCTTAAATAGGTAAGAAAAATCCTTTATGTTCTCAACTTATAAGTGGTTCACTAAAGTGTCTCTATAACTCCATTACGCAGTGGAGAAGGTTTATTTCCGCAAACTTCGAATATCAGTCAAGGTCACAAGATAACCGTTGAAGGATCAAAGTCGATTAAAATATAGGATAAAAATATTAACGTCCCATTTATATTTAAAGTATATTTCTGCTCCGACAGTCAGGCAGCCTTAAAGGCTTTAGCATCTCCAAGGACAAGATCCGCTCTTGTCCAAGAGTGCGGAGATACCCTGGAGGAGCTGGCCAGAGGTAAAGATGTCAAATTGGTATGGGTACCAGGTCGTAGTGGAATCCCGGGGAACGAAAGGTTCGATGAACCGGCTCGACTCGGATCTCAGGGACCCAGCCAGGGACCAGAACCGATTTTAGGCATTACACGAAGGCAGGTCAACATGGCTCTTAATGATTGGGCACATGAGACACTAAGTAAACACTGGAGAAGGAGTGGGAGCTGTAGACAAGCTCGCAACTTTATAGTGGAGCCAAGCAAGACCAAGACGGCCTGGCTTGGTCGTAGCCGGAAGGCTCTAAACCAGTTGGTGGGAGTTTTAACGGGTCAGTGCAGGCTCAGAAGACATCTATCATTGATGGCTGTTGAGGGAGACCCTATCTGCCCACAGTGCAGGGAGGGCGACAAAACACCTTCCCACTTCTTGGCAGAATGCGCGGCTTTCGGCAGAATAAGACACGACGCCTGGGGGACCAGGGAGCCGCAAGGGGAAGAGGTCAGGTCCCTTGAATGGACCGATATTCTGACCTACATTAGAAGGTCGGGTAGGTTCGATGAGGGAAGAGGTGATGGAGCTGCTTGTGGCCTACTTACCAGGTCTCGGCCGCCCCATACCACTACTACTATATTTAAACTAAATGTGCAGTTTTGACAAGAAAGCAACAGAATCAGATAGTTGTCATATCTGACAACATATAGTTGGGGCGTTAGATCTTGGCACACACGTGATCATGCATATTTGTATGGATTAATATTAAAAACCTAATGTCACTAATTTCAGTACACAATACAGGAACCGTATGATCTGTTCCTTTCTAACAACGGATGTTACTTACAATTAACCATGTTAAGTACATTGTCGCTGACAGTGGCGTATCCAGGGGATACGCCAGGGCAAGGGGCATGGCCCCCTCCAAGATCTTTAACACTGATAAGACTGACTGCCAAGAAGGACTTTGAAATGTCCCCAACAATAAATATTATGTACTGATACTGCGAAATAATATTTAATTTAAAGTTAAAATGTAGTCTTAAAATATTATAATGGAACATATCATTAAGTTTCCTTTGAAAAATGCTTTTTTATATTTTAAGAATTATGTACATTGTATGTAGGGTACCTATACTATACAATTTGGTAAAGTGTACAAAACCATAATAATTTATCCTGTGGTAATTCATTGAGTTAAACAATTAATTTTCCGCTCCCAGGCCGCACTCCTGTAATACAGGCACAGGCAAGAAAACACTATGGGTGATGCATTTTCTATCTCCTCACCCGTTGTTGTCTAGGACGGGGGATGGGTGATTCACTGCTCGCTCTCTGATTTGGTGTTTATTATATGAATCCTCAACTACCTGAAGCATTGGCCAACCTAAGATTTTTTCTCGGTGCGCCACTGGTCGTTGATAACATCACACATTAGTCCCGTGTATGAAAAGATTCAGCGGCCCAACTGTACACAACATAACATTATAACATTTATTGGAAATTGTATATAAGTATGTAGGTAGATCTATAAGTATAGGTAGTACCTACAAACACAAATTTTTACTGATGATTAATTAATTTTGTTTAATATTTAATATTATTTTTCTGAACTTTTAGTTTTTAAACGCGCATAATATTGTCATTTAGCTATTGTCATCACATTAAATAACATACACATACTATCTGCAATTAATAAATATGCAAGAAAAACATCCCCATATGTTTCCTCAATATTATTTAATTATTGTTTTTTATACAGTAAAAATGGAGTCGAGTAATTACAATAATGATGTTTCTAAATGTCGTTAACAAATCAAAACAATAGGCGCAGATATGGTATGATTTCATGCTTACACCGAGGCTTACACTATACGAGTATCACAGAGTCCATGTCGACGTTAGTTTTATTTTAGTGCACTCAATGCCATATATGCTGCCAAAAATGTGTAGTAAAGGGCAACGGACTTGCCTTTGGATGCAATGCACCTGCGCTCGAGAAGTGTGCATAATAAGCCAATTGGCCAATTGCTCTGCTTTGCTGTAGTCGTTTTCTCTATTTTTTATTTAGGATAAATGTACCGTCCCGAAGTTATTTTTGAACATACGCACGACAAGATGTAGCTCCAATTCGTACATCTTAAAATTTTATTTACCGATAGCCAAGACGGACTGTCTCAACTTTTTATGTGATTTTAAAATGCGATTTCTTCATTTACTTTTTGATTTTATGGATTCAAATAAATTACTGAAACAATATTTGACAAATATTTACCTACTTAATGATATTGATTAATAACGATTAGATAATCTGTTAAAATATTAAATTTCATCCTACAAAGCAAGTTTTCGGACATAAATGGTTTTATACGCATACTCAGTGTTGTCTGTACTTCTAGGGCAAGGGCAATGAGCAGGGAAATCTATAGGTGACTAAAGATGTGGAACGATCTGGAATTTTAGCAACTTATCCATCTTTATATATATTTATTTAACTGAAAACTTCACTGCTGAACAGCATTACCTGTTCACAAAGATAAAAGAAATTATGTATAAGTAGCTACTGATAGGAAAGAGTCTGACACAGCTGTAGATACCTGATACAAGAACAAGTGCTCCTTTTACAGATTGCTCACGATGCATATGGCCCCAATACAAAATTATAGTTCACATGAAGTATAATAATGATTTAATATTTCTACCCTCTCATTCTAATCATAAGGAATAGTCCTAAAGTCTTAGACTTAGATGGGAGTGGAGGCTGCATATATTCAGTAGTCCGCAATTGTTCCACAGCAATGACTTAGGTATGTTGGTAGGCAATAACTACCATTCAGTCCTAGAATGAGGGAAACCTGGAAAACCTCATTAGTTAAAGGGGACAGTCAAACATCAACCGATGTTATAATCTCTTACATTAATACAAGCCGACATTCTTCTCATCCTAGGCCGCACGCTAGGATGGTTGCCAACCCATCACTGCGAACAAGCCTTAATATAAGAGTAGATAATTTAATTAAAAAATATCCGGCGGAATGAAGATTCAAACCTACGACCTCTGGATTGAGTGATCGAAATACTGAACTCTGAACTACCGACCTGGTATTGCAGCTGCATTTCATCGAGCTCGCAATTTGAGTTGAGGTTCCATATCTATACCATCCCTTATTCTTTCTTTACCTAAACTACACCGAAGATGCGGTTGACTTACTCCCAGCAATTTAATTTTCGTTGTATTGTTTTGGTTGTTGCTTCTTTTTATACTTAAATACATTTTTGTTTTATATCCCAATACATACCTATCAGAAACAAAGCTCTAATTATCATTTTGGCAAAGATCTGTGATATATAATTTTGATAAAATACGTTTTCTTTTCATTTCTTATAAGTTAAGGTCTTATAAGTTAACTCCTAGCCAAAACATTTAACATTTTGGCTAACTCCTAGCCAAAATGTCTTCTACATTCACTTCAGTTTCTGCAGTTGTACCTGCTTACAGTTTTCAAAGGAATAAAAGTGTGTAAGGTGAGCAGGTGAGGTTGAATAAACCACTTATGTAATGAATTATTAGTAGGTATGGAAATAAAAATTGCCGTTTGCCACCTTCTCAAAAGTAGGTAGGTTGCGGAATACAAATGCACTAACGAGTGGGAGGACTTTGTTATGTGTGTTTTTATAACAATCTTGCCGATAGCTTCATAATTTGCCTTGGCGTAAACAAAACAGTAGGTATAAAATACATTGTATTTTTAATGTTATATTTATATATGCTGGGAAATACATACCTCTATCATTTAACAGTTTGATAAACCATGTAAACTGTTTTCTAAATATTTACTGCATCTGAACAGACAATTCATTAATCGGGTTTATAGTTAACTCGTAAAATTTATATCTGGTCATTTTTAGAATAACTTGAGAAATCTGGCCCAGGTCAAGGCACTAACGCCAGAACACCGAAACATATACTCGAGCATATTATACTCTTTCCAGGGAATAATCAACTTTCTAACAATGACTTTATATTACTTATATTCGCTGTAGCAAAAATGATCCGTCTTTGCGATATCATTTGATAGAACATTTTGATTTGCGCCAAACATAAAAGCGAGCATGAAAGCATTGACAATCGGCTCTCAATAATATTTATTTATTTTCCAAGTCAAATAGAACACAGATGTAAAATGTAGGTGATGCACCGATATACGCAAGTATGTATAACAAATTTGGCAAATAAATATGGGGATACCCCAAGAAGAACTAGTCTGATTAGTATATTTTTTGTAGCAGTAAGTAAATTATGTTATATTTGCCATTAGGTCAGTTTAAACTGATGTTGCTATCATAGAACAAAATTAAAGTAATAAGTGGTTACAAAGTGAATCGAATATGAAAAAACATCCAATGAATTAAAATTTAAAATGTACTATAACTACTTACTGATGAAAGTATAACAAAAAATATAATGCCTTATATGTAGACAAAATGTGTAGGTACCTATACCTACAGTGTGACACAGATTAATGGTATAAAAATTATCTTTTTGTTACCGGAAGCAATACCTACCAGCTCTCGATTTTTATATGGAACATCCTGTATATTATTATATTTTTGGAATTTATTACGACATTTTCTGAATCCAACGATATAACATAAGCTTCAGCTGTCAAATTACTTTTTGGACTTATTTTTGAATTTAGAGTGCCTGGACTATCAGCGATTAATTCTAATGCCATAACAACCATAACAACCATAAAAAAATAGAGTTGGCGAGTTGGTAAATTTCTCAACTTACAGAGCGTTTAAATTCTTCAAAGTGGCTATGTGTAGAGCTGAAACTAGATTTTTTTAAATAGTACATGTACCGTGGTAGTACGCATAGAAAGTACAATTAATAAGCAATCTACCCATACCCCATTTTATCTGTGGGACCAACAGAACTGAAATTACAGTTAACAGAAGGCAGTTTAAATTGAAAAGTAAAATAGGGCCCAAAAAGTAATTAGACAGCTGAAAAGTCACTTATGTTGTATCCGTGGTCCCCGTGGACCCCTGTGGTATGCGGGAGCTCCGTGGCCACACGGTTAAAGACGTCAAGTTTTTAAATCATTCTCCGCAGTTGACTACGGTTCCAATCCCACCGTGGTCAACTTTTTCTAATTGCTCCTATATTAAATCTGCGTGCATAAAACTGGTAGCGTTCTTAATATGCAACTAAGTACTGCAATATCACTGTATAAATTGCTAGCAACCTAGTTACTTTACACTTTAATTAATAAGTTTTTCCAGGTTTATTAACTGACATCTGCTGGACTACCTTCTAAGCCGATTTTGATTATTTAGGGGTAGTTTTCTTCCTTATTGTTACCCGGAAAAATATACCAACACTTATTTCTACTTCAGTAACTATGCAAAGCGATTAGCATGGAAACATTCTACTGACCTATTCAATCAATATTTTCGATATTTTACATGGACCCACCCGAGGACCCACCTAAACTAGCTAGTGATAGTGAATATTATTTTTTATCTTCATTCGGAACTGTAAACAAACTTTATTTTATCAACTACAGAATACGACTTCCAAAGTGTGGTGAGAAATTATAAAGTTGCGTGCGACGTGATTATTTGTGGATAAACTTAAAAACAACTCCATACAAACAGAAAGTTATCCGCCATAAATTGATTTGTTTTATACCCTCATACAAAAACTTACTTGGAGCTGTTAAACAATATGTACAATTGTACAAGGCCGTACCCTTAAATAATTTAGCACACGCTTGAGTCCTGAAATAGAAGCAAAAAAGTTTAATAACTGGTCTATAGGTACTTATCGTGTCTGTAAAAATAACACTCAAAATTATTTTTTTTATACAAAAATTGCGCAATTGTTTCGATCTGCAAAGACTAAAACACGGTACTTTAATAGTGAAATATTTCCAAAATTTTATCATTGGGGAGCTAAAACTCGTAGCATAGCATTCATGCTAAAATTATGAGTTTCATGAAAGTTTCTTGACATTATATGCGAAATGACGCTTAAATTGAATTAAATTTGCGTCTTCAGGAGCCGAATAACACAAAATATTTCATATAGGTATAAAAAATCATATTTAACAATAAAACAGACTTCGATGTCTTTTTTCTGAGCTTTTTCCTGAGGTGTTTATACTTTTTACTAAGTACTTTTTTAACTGTGGGTGGTTCCAAAGAAAACTCCAGAAGACTAAATGAAACTTAATTCCATAGTGAAACTTACCTTAAAAAATGTTAAAAAAAGTTAAAAAAGAAAATGAAAAAGATTAAATTTGAAAATTTTATAACAAGGATAATAAACAATAATCTTTAATTGAAAAGTGTTATTTTTTTACAGTTTTAAGGTAATTATCATATTTCTTTATAAAAGAAAACGATGCAGTTTTCTTATAAAAATTACAAATAATGTATCGTTTATTTTCATGAGCGTCGTCAAGGGGAGTAGGAGGGCGACTGCCCCCCGTACTTTGGAGTTGAATAATAAGTACAACGTCACAAAATCCGAAGCGATGACCAATAATATACTCCAATGTCGTATGTGTGTAAAACTAAAATCTAAGGCGTTATGTTTTTTCCGAGGTTTTTTCATTGTTGTAATGTAACTTTTCTTGGCCTAATCATCTAAATGTTTTAAAATAAAATGAAAACATAGTTAGAACATGTTGTGCTGCTACTTTATACATTACAACAATTGATTTTACAAAGTTAATTCCACTTCCACTATTGATTTTTTTATTTTTTTTTATGATGTATTTTTTATTTCACTGGACATTTATTTATCTAAATTTGCTTATATTATAAATATGTTTTCAAATAATTTTTGTCTTCAACGAAACTAAAGCTGTTTTTACTTATTCACTGCGAAGTGAATCCATCTCTGGTACATTATTATTATGTAGTAGTTGTATGGTTTATATAGGTAATCGAGTAGGTAACTCTAAGATCGTCCTTTGTTATCCTGTACTTATTGCCTCAAAGTATTTTGCATTCTGTAAATCGAGGAAGTTTAATGTGAGAAAAAATAAATTAATTAATCAATTTGGTTGCATTGCTAGTACCTAGCAGGTTAGATTTATTATCCAACTATTATTAATATAATTATCGCATGTACCCGCATACATCACAAAAGAGCTTTTCCACTTAAGTAAATGACCTGAAACATTTTTAACTGCTGATGATCTCTATACTGACACGGTACACGGTGTATCTACCTACACAGAATTACAGAGTGCATGTTTCCAATACAATTTTTGTTTTCTACAAAACTGCTGTTGATAAAATCAATAATAAAGTCTAATTCTTCAGCAAAAAGGCGAAATGGGGTAGTAGGTATTTAAGAAAAATATTACGCAGGTATTTCTCGTATAACATACGACACACCCCTAAGAAAATAGTTAAATAATAATATTAACTGCGGGAAACAGTATCTAGCAAAGTTGAAGCATATACGAAGACAGTTTTTTACTAGGCACCTGCCATAAAAGAATATACCTATACCTACCTGAGAATACAGCATACTGCACTCGGGCTTCTTGTAAGTAACTACAACATTAATTACTCTCGAAAAGAAAAAGGTTTACTTGATATTTCTGCTCTGGTTTTGTAATGTTTATTTGTTTATTATTCGGTTTATTCATAAAAATTTTGAAAAAAGTAAAATTCTTACCAATGTAGGTATTGTAACGTGAGTGAAAACCTTGAAATAATTCGAAAAATGCGACAGTATGAAATAAATATAGTGGGTTATTTTAAGAAAACTCGTGCTACAAAAAGTTTAAAAACCTCTCTTGGCTGGACAAAAGAAAAATGTACCTATATATTTTGTAGATATCTCGGATATAATGTACCTCCTACCTACCCACAATGTACTTAATAACAAAGTTAATTTAAGGATGCTTAAGTGTGACCATATTTACATTAAGTTGATTCCTAATATACCTAACAAATTATGTATACTTATTTAGCACATTTACAAATACGTAAGTATCGATTTCCAAATTAAATAAATTTAACTAAAAAAAATTATAAAAGCCTAGATTAAACTTTTGTCTGCCTTTACTATCAACCCAATTTAAGTATATAAGGAGATAGGTATGTGGTACAAAAAAAAGAGTATGTATATAGTATGTAGGTAATTATTACATGTAAGTCATGTAAGTAGATAACCGAGGGGTAAACCGCGGGGGAATTCTGGTGTACATGAATCAGGAATTCTGGGGGAAGTCAGGGGAATTCAAAGGGAATTCAGGGGAATTCAAAGGGAATTCTAAGGAACTCAGAGGAAATCATGGGGAAATCAGAGGAATTTTTTTCTGAGAAGGAAATCTGGTGTACAAAATGATAGGCGCGGTTTACGCCTCGTAGATAATTATACCCAGTAGTAGGTACCTAGGTACTTCTATTTATTCAGCACTACAGTACTTACAATTAAATTCATTCCATAATAAAAATGAAAATAAAAGTGTTGTTTTTACTTCCCAAGAGTACTTAGGTATTCCTACAATGCAACAAATCTACAAAACTTACACTTAAAATTGCACAGAGACACTTTTGTTCCTATACTGTAAAACATAATAAGAGACCCCTCCCTGAAAGCTAAATAAAAGTACCTTTAAATACCTATCCAAAGTAAAGGTTTATGTAGGTAAGTATGTTTAAGTACCTAGAAGTATTGATATAATAGGTATTGTAGGTTTGTACATAAATTTCAAAAACTTGCCTATTTCTTAATATGTATAATACCTACTTATACTAGGTAGTTTTTTATGATATTACCTAGGTAAGTAAGGTACTTAATTATTTTTACACTGCAATACCGAATTTAGATTCAAATGCATGGCAATTGTTTACAAAATGAGGGTGATTTAAAACCAATCATTTAAGTATTAATAGCAAATAGACAACAGAAAAAGTACAAATATTTAAAATTGTAGCAAATAACTATACGGCAATGTATTTATAGCTTATGTTGAAATAAGACAACTAACTTCAAGAGATTTTCTCTCTTTAAATGCTAAAATAAAGTAGGCATGTACGTATGTAAAAGTACAATACAATTTGGTTTAGACTTGGTTTTGTACCAATGTCCTATTGTTAAGTCAGGATACTATTACAAGTAAATTTAAAAGCAGAGTTAATATTTTGTAACTCACCTTTTAAAGCAGTGTAATTATATCCAATTTACTTCTCTTTTGCACACTAAAAATACACAATAACACTGATTAGGAACTACTAGGCAATCGGAGGAACTAATTTAATTCATGATGTAATATATTTATGCTTTTCTGTACATATTTTGTGGACGGATTTGACACAAAATAAGATTCTTGACAGAAGAATCTTCCGTAAGCCGTATGCACACGACGAAACAATCCGATATACAAATGAAAAATGCCAAACCAAACCAGATGAGATGCCAAAACAACTTAAAGAGAGAACAGAGTAAGATGAAATGTTTTCCAGTAGCGCCATCTTCATAAAATTATTATTACTTGCAAAAACATCATTCTCTAACAAATGTTCAAAGACTTCACAATGTCTCCATCTATTAGGAGCTGGCGCAGATATATATAATATTTACAGCACCTCCTATAATAGATTGACTCCGTTTTAATAGGCAGCGCTGAATATTTAAATAGAAATCTTTATTATTATTACATTATTACCTAAAATCTACAGACATGGTTCCTTTATGCTTCAGAATAATAAAATTTGAACAAAACATGGACTGTGAAATTAAATTTCCACATGGTTTACTTAAAATACCTACTAAAAATAGTCCAGGTGGTTGAACCAAGATTATTATGGGGTAATTTTTCTAAACGTGCATTGATTTTGTTAAATCAAGAATGGACAATTTTTGTCGGTTTCTTTGATGTCTGATGTGGTTGAGGAACTTTTAGTGACCTGCTTGGCCACAGATTTAGACTGAACTTTTTCAGTAAGTCAAAAAAGGGCGCTTCTTATTTAAAGACATGTAAATGTGATTTCAGATAGACAAATAAAATAAAATAAAAATACAGAATAAGAAATAATATGTTATTCTTTTAAATTCTAACGACAAACAAAATAAAATAAGATTCGTCAATAGTCTAACTCTCATTAAAAATCCAACAACGCCGCCCCTTGGCGATTACTGGAAAATCCTACCCACCTGGGGTATGCGCAATGCGCATTCACATTTGGTATTAATGCCAAGCTTAAAACTCCAAAATTGGTAAAAAAAAATTGTGTTGTTAATTTTTCGGAAAAAGATATGATTGGGAGAATTTTCCGATAAATTATGTAAAATTTTCTGGAATATTCTCCAGACTCTGTTTTAAGGCTATCCTTCGATCCTCACGTGATCGAAGGATTCAGCCGAAAACAGGTCACAGGCGCGATTTTCTTGGATGTCGCTAAAGCGTTCGACAGGGTATGGCACGACGCCCTGCTGGTCAATGATCGACGTGGGCTACCCTGCCGCGATGCTGAAGCTCATCTAGACGTACCTTCGAGGAAGAGAGCTTAGGACGAAGATAGAAGGTGCCCATAGGCGTATCATCCATTAGAGGCTGGAGTCCTCCAAGGCAAAGTCTACATAATTAGAATATAATATGTAGACTTTGACTACTGCAAGGCTCCGTCTTGTCACCCCACTTGTTCGCTATTTTTACGTCGGACCTGCCTAGGATGCACAATACCTCGCTCGCCCTGTATGCAGACAACACGGGACACGGCATTCATTCCACGGTCTCTCGAGGCCAAAATGGTAACGAGGTATCTCCAACAGGCGGTGTTCCTTCTTGAGGACTGGTGCAACAACTGGAAGGTAAGTATAAATCCCCACAAATCTAATGCTATTCTCTTTTCTCGCAGATACAGACAGACGCCAGCTGGACACGTCAACATGAACGGGGCCGACATCGAGTGGAGAGACACCGTCATTTATCTAGGGGTACATCTGCATAAGAGGCAGCGGTGGAAACACCACATCGAGAATGTCGTAGCGAAGGCGAAGCTGGTCAGGGCCAAGCTACACCCGATGTTGTGCCGCACCAGCGAGCTTAGCCTAAGGAATAAGCGAACCCTGATCATCCAACCTCAGTTGACATATATGCGTTAGCAGCATGGGTGATTGCTGCAAAGACATTATATGAAGAAGGTCCAGGTTGTCGAAAATATCGCGCCAAGGACCGCGATAGGTGCACGCTGGCACCTGCGGACAGCCGATATATACCGAGATCTCGACTACGTCCCAGTCCTAAAAGTCACCAGGAGGCGCGGAGTTAAGTTCTTCGCACGTGCCGAGACGCACAGCAACCCGCTGATCCGCGAAGCCGTGGACTACGAACCATATGCGGCCGCTGTACACAAGCGGCCAAGACTCCAACTGCTGGACCCAGGAAGAGAGTATGATCATCTTATGTTTCAGATTCCACCCGGAACAAGCGTACAGGGCTACGAAGCGACTAAAAAAACGACCCTCAGACTTCCACTCGAAGCAGCGACCGCCGACAGCGGACGCGGGCTCACTTCGAGTACCTTTCCCTTACTTTGCATAAAGCTAAAGAGCCACTCCTGACCTACCCCAAACCGCCACCCAGAGACAGACTACCTCCGGCGGGTCAGACATGTAGGCGAGAAAAGAAGACAAGACAGAAAAGCGCCAGAAGATCCTACCCAGCCTGCAGGGTAGAGCCAGGGCAGAAGGAGACCCCACGAATCGCCCACACCTATCACTTTTTGTGATCGGGGTTGGTGAAGGATGGGGTCCACCTCTACGAGGCAGTCCAGGCCTACAGCGATGGGGAGGGTAAAGAGCGATAATCCCGCTCGGCCCCAAATCATCCCAGGTCATGACCAGGGTCAATGGATATTGGCGCGAGTATTGTAGTTTGTCAAATACAAAAATAACTAGTAAGAAGACGAGACTGCGGAATAAAAAGACGCTAAATTTGAATTACGGAAAATATTCCTATTTGGAAAAATGTCGCAGCAAAATTTTCAAAATTGGAGAATGTCCTCTTCCACCAACCAAAAAAATATTGTTATTAAACCAAGGAAATAAGACATTGATTCAATAAAATGGATCCAGTATGAAAATACCTTATTTTTTTAGATACAATTTTCAAATTTGGCATGGAGAAAGTACTCATTAAAGGTCACTTTTGATATAAAAATTACCTGTTTGACATATATATTTATATTTTTAGAACGTACGTCATTCTCCGAATCCAACGATATGAAGTAAGTGACATTTAAGCTGTCAAATTTATTTTTGCACTTTTGAATTTAGAGGCCTTTCTCTCAACTGTAATTTCAGTTCTATTAATCCCACACATAAAATATATGTGGAATATTTCCCATGGAAGCTTAGTATCATTATGGTACTACTTAAAAAAAACTAGTTTCAGCTCTATAACCACTTTGAAGAAATTTAATGCCCTATAAACAGAGAAATTGAATGTTTTTGATGTCAACTCAATTTTTTTTTTTGTTGCTATGGTCCATTAAAAATAATCGGGAATGGTCAAGGTACTCTAAATTCAAAATTTAAAATAGTCCAAAAAGTAATTTTACAGCTGAAATGTCACCAATGTTATATCGTTAGATTCAGAAAATTACGTAGATTCCAAAAATATAATAATATACAGTATGTTCCATATAAAAACCGAAAGTTGGTATTCCTTTCGGTAAAACCGAAATGGTAAAAATATGTTTTTATGTCAAAAAGTGGTCTATAATAAGTAATTGCGCCATGCCAAATTTGAAAATTGTATCTAAAAAAAAACGGGGGGATAGGGGGGATATACCACAGATCTGTGTCACACTGTATATGACTTGATAGTTCGACCATTATACACTCTTAAATTAATCTTAGATATTCATTTTTTAAGAGAATAAATAAGTTATGAAAAGTTAGATAAGATAATAATCACTCAACATCAGAGGATTTTATAAACTTTATTTTACGGCATATACCTAGGTATATGTTTATCTCTGAAGTATATACCTACTTATGTGCATAACAAAACAGTTTTATTAGGCAGATGGTTCTCTATTTAGTTGGGTAAGTAATATCAATAACATTAATTATGTAACTTATCAGAATCAAAGCATAATTTGTACATTTAGAGTTGTTATACAGGGTGAGTCGAGAGAAATTCACCACACTAAGAGTATATTCCACATGAAAATAATAAATAGTAAAAAGAATTAAAATGTTATTATCCGATTATCAATTATTTATTATTCATTAGAAAATATGGTGCTTACACAAATTGTTTCAATTTAGCCTTTTTGTAAGCTCGGGCCGTTGTTGCGTCTGTTGTAGAGATTTAGAACTTTAAAATATACAAATATATGACCCTAAATATACAGTATGTACCGAAACTTTAACTCTAATTATTGTTGTCTGATGATTAACTTGTTATCTGATGTTAGATTATACAACATTGTCGGTGTACAAGATGCTTACAACCATAGACATATTATGTCTATGCTTATAACCGAAGAGAAATTTTTCATATGTCGAGGATGAAATGGTTCATACGAGTTTGGCAGAAATAATGGACCCAGCATTAAGTGGGTTGGATCTCCATTTGAGCAGAAGTTTCAAAAACCTAAACCATCAAACAGTGTAATTTTGAATACGTTGTTAAAAAATTTAAGACTATTGGCAATGTTAACATACCTACAATGTAACGGAAAGTCATGTAGTCGCCGAAAAGAAGCATGCAAAGAACTGCAATAAAACTGGGTTTAAAACGAGAATCTGTTTAATGATCAAGGATATTGTTTCTCTTACCAAATTCAAATTGAATCAAAATGATAAAACACAACGCATAAATTATTACTGTGCTCAGATGCTGGCTAACATTTATGAAGATCATGAGTTCTTAGTTCTTGAATAATGTCTGGTTTATTAATAATTAGTAGGCAGTTTTTTAGATTCATTCGGTTTACTCCTCCTGAGGAATTGATTGAAACACCTCTTCATGAAAAGAGTGACTGTACGGTGTGCAGTTTCTGGAAATGGGTTTATCGGCCGTTATTCATTACTGATGATGCAGGTCGTACTGCCACCACCAACAGTAAAAGATATCAGCAGGACGTTCTGATACCTTTATACAGAATAATAATTGTTTTGAAAAAAACATTGATCTCATTTAGATGTTCCAAGAAATATATAGAAAACACTCTATATACTAGTATTTCGGCTTGTTAGGCCTTTTTCAATAGAGTAAACGTCTATTACTAAATAATTCCAAGTGCGTTTTCGTTATTTATTTGTTTACGAGCCTACCTCTGGCCATCTGGTGAAGCCCGAGTTTTTAATACCGTTTCTAAGAAGGGCGAGAGTGTAAAGTCTATCTGATCATAGGTAGTACACGGATTTATAATTAAAGATTTTTTAATTTCTAATTGCTCTAACAGAATTGCTCTAACATAAAGCGCAGAAAGCTAACGGAAAGCGCTTAGATCTGTTAGAGCAATTAAAATTAAAAAATCTTTAATTATAAATCCGTGTACTACCAATGATCAGATAGACTTTACACTCTCGCCCTTCTTAGAAACGGTATTAAAAACTCGGGCTTGACCAGATGGCCAGAGGTAGGCTCGTAAACAAATAAATAACGAAAACGCACTTGGAATTATTTAGTAATAGACGTTTACTCTATTGAAAAAGGCCTAACAAGCCGAAATACTAGTATATAGAGTGTTTTCTATATATTTCTTGGAACATCTAAATGAGATCAATGTTTTTTTCAAAACAATTATTTTCACGATGTTTCATAAAGAACCATCTGCTTCGAGTATCCACTTTACTTTATACAGAACTTGAAACGCATCTGTAGAGCAAGAAATCTGGTGGTTGCTACATAGACAATGCTTTCAGCAAGATACACCCCTGGTCAATCGTTGAGAATGCTTAGGGAATATTTTGGTGGCAGAGTCAACTCCCGAAAAGCAGACTTTAATTATCCTTTACATAGCCCAGACCTTATACTCACTTCACTTCGATGAATACATCGGAGGAATGACGAAAACAGTAGTTTTTCAAAACGATCCACCCACTACAATTGAGAATGGCAATTATTCGCTTCTTCTGAACTTTACAGCAACCTACATGTCAAAATATGGTAGGAAACCTCCAAGACCGCCTTGAGGTACCTATACTTCCAACAGAATGATGGGCATATACTCTGATATAATAGACCTTAAATTTGTCGTTCTTATTAAATTTGTTAATGTTTATAGGTAAGCAATTTATTTTTTTATTTCAGTACACACTGTATATTTCTGGTCATGCTGTATTTAGAACTAATATACTTTTTTAATAACTTTTTTATATAGTAAGAAGTATAACTAACAGGATAAACATGATAAATTTAGAGTCTGTGAATTGTAATCTAAAATAATTGACTGATGAACTTTGGGTTAAACTGCAAATCCAATAACATATTGGTCTGATAAGAAATTTGCTGTTTATGTTTATCCTTCACTTTTCTCTGGGCACGGTATTAATTAAACTATTTTATAGAAATTTGGTGATTTCAAATTACGCTTGAATTAGACGAAATAACCGCAGGTAGGTACCTATAATTTTTTTGCAGAATAATTTAGGTACTTGTTTTTATGCATAAAATAAAAATGAAAATAATAGAACATTTGGATAATAGAAAAATCTTTATAAAAACAAAAAAAATATTTTTTTTAGATAGAGAAAATGGTTTTAGTATTTATTGTCACATTACTTACTGGGCTGTTAGCAATCATTTGTTTCTTTAACAATGTGAAAGAATATATTAGGTATCGCAGGCTAATGTTAAAATTGCCAGGTCCAAAAATGCATCCTATATTGGGAAACATTCCGGACATTTTCTGTGATAAAGGTAAGAAAAAGTATAATATTTAATAATTTTTAAGTGCCATTTTTTTAATTCCCGATATTAAAGATCTTTTAAATAATATGGTGGACACTTATTTTCGCACAACCAAATGGTGAAATTCGGGGCTTTGGGTGGCGTACCCACTGGGAAGAATAATGCGGGAATACTTTCGCTTTCAACACTTTCGGCACAATAGAAATTGTAATCAGTCAAATGACAGGATTTCTGGTTTAATCAGATTTAATATCAGGTTTAATCCAATTATTAAAGAGACATCTCATAATAATGCATCTAAAAAGTATTTAATTTAATTTAAGCAGTATTTTATACCCATTCAAACTTATACAGTGTGTTTCCTAAGTAATCAGAAATACGGAAGTAGATTCTTCTTCAATTGATTTCTTTCTTGAAAAAAAGGTAATAGAAAATGTTTTCCTAAGTGCTTTAGTTTTTGAGATATACATGAGAGAGAGAGAGAGAGAGTTAGTTTTATTTTTAGGTTTTTTGTAAAATCTCATAAGTTAGACTATTGCCTTTTTAAATTGATAGAAGACATTGTTAGGATGTTAATTTTTTTGTCAGCATTATCAGCGGCGTGCATTGACATGTGGTCACTTTAGTATTTTTATGAAAACATAATCTGTACAGTGCTTTTCAAAAGTAACGAATAAATTCATTATTTTAGAAATTGAGAAGTTTTCGAAAAAATCCCCGGACGCGTCGATTTTGTTTTTAAAAAAGGCACTTTTTTACATACGACCCATATTTGTGACGTCATCGTTGTTCGAGATATGACGTCATCGACAATTTTTTTAAATAGCAACCCCCAATTTTGACCACGCCATTTGAAAGAGCGTTCATTCTACATACCCATCATGAAAAATTATGGTGTTACATAACAAAAATTTCAAGAAAAGAATGTTTGAAAATCTTAAAATTTAATTTTCACAATACTGACAATGATAATGATGATGTAAAAAATCGACTAAATTAAATGTTCAAATTGTGCACCGTTGGCTGCCTGACAGTAGCCAAGACGATTATTAAATTCTTTTTGGACATTATCTATAACTTTACGAGGTATATACGATGTATCTCGTGACGAATTCTTGCTTTTAAATCTTCTAAATTAACCGGTCTAGTAACGTATACTTTGCTTTTTAAGTCCGTGTCCGTGTTTATTTAGATGAGCTGTTCCCGAATCGTTGGATAGGGAGAAGGGGGCCGATTGAGTGGTCAGCCAGATCGCCTGATTTGACACCCCTAGATTATTTCTTTTGGGGATACTTAAAAAGCAAAGTATACACGTTACTAGACCGGTTAATTTAGAAGATTTAAAAGCAAGAATTCGTCACGAGATACATCGTATACCTCCTGAAGTTATAGATAATGTCCAAAAAGAATTTATTAATCGTCTTAGCTACTGTCAGGCAGCCAACGGTGCACAATTTGAACATTTAATTTAGTCGATTTTTTACATAATCATTATCATTGTCAGTATTGTGAAAATTAAATTTTAAGATCTTCAAACATTATTTTCTTGAAATTTTTGTTATGTAACATCATAATTTTTCATGATGCGTATGTAGAATGATACACGCTCTTTCAAATGGCGTGGTCAAAATTGGGGGTTGCTATTTAAAAAAATTGTCGATGACGTCACAAATATGGGTCGTATGTCAAAAAGTGCCTTTTTAAAAAACTAAATCGACGTGTCAGGGGATTTTTTCGAAAACTTCTCAATTTTTAAAATAATGAATTTATTCGTTACTTTTCGAAAGCACTGTATGTACACCACTGACCCTCTCACTTTTTTTTTATTTAAGTTGTGGTTTAGGTAGAAAACATCACTTTACTAATGATAAATAAAACTTTACCGGTCTGTATCTTAAAAGCGAAGTCACAGCAAAAACTTATATAACATCGATATTAAACTTCTTAGCAAATCAGAAATTATTATTTTTCAAAAACATGACTTCTGATTGGATATGAACTTAACAACCTTTGTTATAAGATAACATACGGTTATCATAGGCCTGAATTGGGATAATAATCATAGGCCTGATTATTTCAAATCACTTATGAAACACCCTACATATGAGAGTGGAGGTGTTTATCTTATAATAAATAGGTACTATTTGTGTTTGGACAATAATGTAAGATTTAACATAAACCATTTTAGGACTGTCACTCGTATACTGGGTATCATATCAGTACTTACCTATATAGGTATATTAATAAGTAATGAGTTGAATATGTTATTCCATTGAGTGACGAAAAACTTCGTCACTCAACGGTTATTTGGTTCACAACTACAACGACCAATCAATGGTTCTTGTCAAAATAACCGTTAATTAAGTATTATTTAAAATATACAGAATTTAAAACAATTAAGTAGTATACTTATTACAACTTTAAGGTTTGTCATGTCACATCATGTCAATATAAAAATATATTTTTAGCTACCTTGTTCAAAAGACTTAGACAGTGGAGCCAAGAATATTATCCAGTGTATGCATTATCTGCAGGACCTTTTGTCTCTGCTAACATATCTGGTCCAGAAGATTTTGAGGTAAATCTGATTTTAAAAAACTGAACATGAGGAATTATCTACATAATCATTAAATTTTATAGTGTGCGGTCTTTAGTATACCTTTGTTTTCTTGTTTTTAATTTATACTTTAGTGGGATACATATTGCCAAATATTTAAATAAATATTTAACAGAGCCATGCATTATTTTTTTTGTGTAGTTAATTTAAAAATGTGTGTTTTAGGCAATCGCGTCTACCATGAAAAATATTGAAAAAAGTAAAATCTATACATTTTTACATTTATGGTTAGGAGAAGGACTTTTGACAAGTACAGGTTTGTGTTTGCAGTATGTAAACGTTCTATGAACATTTATTAACTATATTTGTTATTTAGTAACTAAGTATAATTTTTATAACCAACCATACTATATAAATATAGCTATAAATATAGCCAACTAGTAAAAAGGGTAGAATTATGAAAATGTTGTAGAGACCAACGTCTTGGGAACCAAAATAGATATAAATATTTCTGTATCAAGAGGCAAGTGACGCTATTCTACAGGGTGTCCAGCGTAATGCCTGTATAAAATTTCCTGACATTTCCAGGTTCTCCAGACAAATATTTATATTTTCCAGTAATTAAATGGTTTGTATGACAAAGAAACAAACATTATTTTATGGTAAACAAAAGTTTATTATTTATAATTTCTAATAATTGCATTGTATAAAACCTACTACAGTTAGCAGTATAGTAAATTAAATTCAGGACTTGGTTTTATGGAAACGAAATCTCACATAGAAAATGAGCTCTAAACAACTAATCTATTATCTATATATCTAATCTAATTGGCTAACCTTTATCAAAGCAACAGATCAACATTTTTATATTTTCATGCACAAACATGCTAGGATTTTTGGCGCGCTCGCGCGAGTCTTCAAAATCAAAGCCGCTTGACAAACCAGCGACGTCTCATGAAAAAATCCGAAAAAATAATAAATTAAATTGTAATATTTCAAGAAAGGTTTTCGAAATTTAGACTCATATGAACTGAAAACACATCAGAATATACGGTTTTATACAAGTATGTATATGTATATAAAATGATAAAATCCAGAAATGTCAACTTGACTATTCCCTGATCAATTAAATTCCCTGATTTTTCCAGATTGCTGGGCACCCTTTTCTATATCAACTCTAGAAAGCCTCAACAATCGTTGCATAGCTCCACATCATAGCTCATGAAAATAAAATACTATAGCAACAAAGCATGCAATAATTAAGACTGCATGCATTAGGCTCTGATCTTCCATTAATTCAAAAATAAAGAAATAAACAAAAAGATATCTTCAAGTCACCGATCGATCCACGGATACAATAAAAAATCATTTCCCCTCTTTTATTCTCACTAAAATATTTAAATACTTAATAATCCAAATAAACAAGTTGAATTTTAACAAATTAACGATTACACAATTTTAGGTTCCACGTGGCAAACAAGAAGAAAAATATTGACTCCAGCTTTCCATTTCAGTATCCTCCAGCAATTTATTGGAATTTTTACAACAGAGACTGACCACTTGGTGAAAGTATTACGCCAGGAGTGTCACAAACCTTATGTAAATGTTGTGCCTTATATATCGCAATTTACCTTAAGTGCAATAAATGGTAGGTGAAAACAATATATTATATTATGTGGGTATTATAATTTTAATATTAAAATAAATTCTATCATAGAAACCTCAATGGGTGTTAAATTAAACTTAGAAAATGAAGAAGATAGATCCTACTGCAATGCTATTTACAACATGGGAAAGATACTTGTTCACAGAATACTAAGACCTTGGTTATATTCCCGAACATTATTTTATTATTTAACGCCATCAGGACATAGAGAGAGAAGACTGGTAAAAATTTTGCATAATTTTACGAATAAAATTATAAAAGAGAGATCGAGAGAGTTTGAGAAATTTGAGGTAACGACTAATGAAAATGAAGACTTTAATTATGCAAAAAGAAAAAAATTGGCTATGTTAGATTTAATGCTCAATGCTAAAATCAGTAATGGTAGCATTACAGACAAAGGAATACAAGACGAGGTTAATACTTTCATGTTTGAGGTAAGAAATCTTTGTAATTTGCGTTTATGTATAAGGGCGATTTATAGTTTTCTGGAATAGGCAAAAACCGAGACAATCACTTATATGTACTAAAAAAAAGAAGTTAACATCATGCTCTGAATTCTAATTATAGTACTTCTTTATATTCTACTATTCTTTATGTTTATATATTATTGTGACATAAGATTAAGTGCTTTTGGTCCCATTTGCTGACAAGTACGTTTGCGAGCAGTTGAATTCGTCCTTCCATTCGATTTTTTCCTACTGTTTTTTCTTCGTATGCGGTTTTATTTCTCTATTTCCGTCTTTGATTTATAAATAAGGTATTAAAACTGGCAGGAAGTTATAATTTGGAGTAATAAGATATTGTACGTTTACAAAAATTGTTTGATGGACAAATCTTTTATAATACCTAATCTATCTAAAACATGTTTAAACTTATCTCTTTATTAACCACTTAATCAATAAAATCCAAAGCAACAAATATGTTATATTTTTTTATTTTAGAAGAGAGCTAAATGTCTATGCTTTAATAATATGTATAAGCAAAAACAGATAAATGTACTTTTATTTTTTATATAAGGACTTACTATTTCTCGCATAAATCCATCATCATTTTATGTTTAAAAATCATATATAGTTGAAGTAGAATCAATAATGTGTGCATTAAAGAAAACAACGCAGTTATCAAAAATACCTGCCCTATAGTTGGTCCTACAACTTAATTTATTTTGAAATGCGAAATAAAGCCTATTTACATATTCTGAGTTAATTAGGGAGTTTTTGAACCCCTTCAATTTTAGCACGTCGTTATCGTTATTCTGAGCATGCGCAGTTCCAAGAGTACTTACCTCAAAGAGCAACCATTTTCAGATGTAGCGATGCCCATATGAGTAACTAAATACTGTGCGTTTCACAAAGTTGTATCCCGGATTGGAATGTTAATATATATCTCCAACGTAGGGAGCGTCATCATGTCTCATGTTTATTTATTTATTACATAAAATATCCAACGAGCTGAAGCCCAATTACAGGATAAGTAGCAGAGCATAATTTAGAATTTACATGTATAAAGAAAAACAAAAATACTTATTAAAAAACAATTAAATATCACATACAAGCATAAAGTGAACAATAAAATGAACAGTAAAATTGATCCTGTACAAAATTCGATAAATTATTTAAAACAAATACCTAAAATATGAACATTACAAAAAGAGCCAAACATGCCTCAGACCACTAAAAACACTTTTTTTAAATTCTACAGATTGCAAGATAAGATGTCTAAAGAACCTTCAATTTCAGCGTAGTTGTTTAACATTTGAAATAATGGCGACTTTATCAGTAAATTAGTGCGCGCAAATGGCAAGACAAATAAGTTGCTATGTCGGCTATTCATTCTAGGTACCCGATATGTAATATTTGCCGTAAGTGACTCACACCTTGCAATATAGTGAACAAGTTTAAAAAGAAAAACAACCGATAAAATTTTACGTCTACACATAAGACTATGTAATAAGAATATTTCATAAAACAACTCTTGTGGTGTCCCTCTGACAGGATAGACCCCATCCAACAAGAACAGTGCCGTCTTAAAGAATCTTCTCTGAACACGTTCTAGCAAAACAATATGCGTGTTATATAATAGGACTCCATATAATCGACCCGTACTCCAGCCTCGATCTAACAAACGTTGTAAACAATAAACGTAGTGTGGAAATATTTTTAAAATCTTTCGAGTTACGCAAAATGAACCCAAGACTTTTATATGCATCAGTCACGCAGGCTTGAATATGGTTTGTGAAGCTGAGCTCTGGGTCAAAAATAATACCTAGATCTTTCATAATCTCCGGTCTTTCTAGCAAATCACCATCAATTGTATAATCAGAAATTATTGGTACTTTTTTTACGATGAAATGACATGACCTTACATTTCTTAGCATTGAGTGGCAATTTATTATTACAACACCAGTTATTAAGTAGCATGAGGTTGCTGTGAAGATTATCACAATCAGACTTCGAGGAAATTTCACAGTACAACTTGAGATCATCTGCGTATAGCAAATATTGAACATCGAGAGCAGTGGCGATATCATTAATAAATATTATAAATAGAAGAGGTCCCAGTATCGAACCCTGCGGAACACCTGAAGATTGATGAAAAGTGCCAGACTTGAAACCGCGATACTGTACAAATTGTGAACGATCAGTAAGATATAATTTGAACATCTTAAGTAAGGCAGGACATAGTCCAACATCATTAAGCTTGCTGACTAGAAGAGAATGGTCAAGTCTATCAAAGGCCTTGGAGAAGTCAGTGTAGATAACATCTACCTGACCTCCCTCATCTACGACCTTTGAAATAAATTCAGTCTTACACACGAGATTCGATACTGTGGATCTACCCTGAATGAATCCATGTTGTTGTGGTACAATAATATCAGATACATGATTTGATATAATATTATGCATAAGAGATTCGAACACTTTACTAAAGTTATTTAAAATGGCAATCGGGCGATAATTAGCAAAGTTATTTTTTGCATCTTTTTTGTGAATAGGTGTAATTCTAGATATTTTCCAGATATTAGGAAAATTTTGTGTAGATAGTCATGTTATTTAGTTAAATTCAATGCATTGGCACATCTCGGTTACGGACCGCTACAAATTGAGGTGGTGTGATTTAAGCGCACGTGCCAGTCTCGCACAGGATTTGCCAGCGAATCCTGACAATCCGAACATTCCAATCCGGGATACAACTTCGTGAAACGCACAGTAAGTTAGTCATATGGCGATGCCTAAACCACAGTATATGCTAAAGAAGCATTATACAGTGCCTAAACCATACTCTTGCAAATATTGTAATTAAAGGCTTCCACTGTTCAAGATTCAACATTTTTAATAGGGTGCTGTAACTATAACTTTTTTCTTAAAACTGGAGATATCTCGAAAATAACTGAATTTAAGTATGTATAGACAAGTTTACACAAAGTTGACTTAAAATTGAACGTAGAATACAAAATTGCAAAAACATACAGAGTATTCCATTTAAAATAAGCAAGTTGGTGTCGACTTCCGGTTATACCAAAAATGCCAAAAACGTGAAAATATTTTAAAAGGTATAGACCCCACTGACCTTTGTAAATAACCAAATCGTCAAAATCACCCTGTACGTACTTTTCCATATATCGACCGCGGCCCTTCCCGGTGAGACACCCTGTATATTTTAGGTTTTCATTGTTTTCAGGGACACGATACAACTTCAACTGCACTTTGCTTCCTGTTGATGCTTCTAGCTAACCATAAAGATGTGCAGGTAAGACTTTAGTAACATAAACATATAATTAGGTAGTATTCGGCCTAATGAATAAAAATGTAGCAATTGCTTTTTCTTATAAAATCTAAGTAATTGCTTGAAAGCCATTGAATAAAAACTTAAGTAATTGCTTTTGCTACCAGCAATTGCTTAAAATTGCAGGAATTGCTTATAGACAAAGCTTTTTCTTAAATAATAGAAGCAATTGCTATCATTTGCTGAAAATGTGATGAATAAATTAAGGAATTGCTTTTTCTAGTGAAGCAATTGCTTTAAAATTTTTAAGGTAGGTCGACCCCTGTATCATTTGCTTGGTAACAGTCAAGCTTGGTTATCTGCGGCGTACATACGTGAGTTGCTCTTTTTTTGTGTCAGTTAATTATGGCTAAATATAAAAATGTGCATAAAAGAAAAATATACAGTGTACGTAAAAATTGCAGAGATGATGATTTCAAAAAGTTATATCGATTTGACCGCGAAAATGTTGACTGGTTAGCAAATTATTTTTTGACTGATACTGGTGAAAGGCGAGGGGCTGCACTATCACCTATAACTAAGATGAAAGTCTTTCTGCGACAATTGTCTGATCCGGGCTATCAAAATTCTGTACCTACCTGAAGAACTCGGTGTTCACCAGACTACTATCTGTAAGACATTTGCTTCCGTAAATTTTATTTTCCTTCAATTTGTGGACAAATATTAAGTTCTTGTCTGTAATTTCCTCATCACTATTATCAAATTCCTCATTTTCACTGAAATCTGTCATATCACAATTCTCCTATTTTTCACAAAAACGTAACAAATTTTGCACTAAATAAATACCCACGTTGTTGGATCAACGTCTACCCGATTGCAAATGCGGCACAAAAATAAAATCTAATATATTTATAAAATGGGGATAAGACACGTTTGGACTTGTGTTGACTAAGCAATCGCTACAGAGAATCAAGAAAAGTAGCATTCGCTTCAAAATTTTATTCATATCAAGATCTAGCAATTGCTTTTACTTATAGCATTTGCTAGTCAAGCAATTGCTTTTGCTAAAAAGCAATTGCTTCAAGTAATTGCTTGATTTTTATTCATTAGGCTCATTGTCATGATATGATTGACAATAAAAACAACTAACTTGATATTAACGTCAAACAAACAGATTAACAACTAAATTGTCATTAATTATTTGGCGATGATGGGGAAAATTAAATTTTAACTGGGAAAGACATAATTAAATTAATACACTGTACAGGGCGACTTGGTTATTTTACGCAAACTTTTATTTGCATAATCTCTGGATGATACTAAATGTCAAATTAAGTGCACCAGTATTTTGGTGTTTAATGGAAAACTTTGTTGTTTTCGATTATGTTCTTATTTGATTTATTTTCAACTTATAAATAAAACTAATAATAGAGTATGTACTCGTTATAGTTTCAATGCCACACCATATCGTGATAAAAGCAAAATATAAAAACCATAAATAATATCTGTGACTTATTTGTGTGTGGTACAGCTGTATAATTCACCCTAATATTTTTTTGGGTAGAATAATAAAAACAGAAAACCAGAAGTATTTAAAATACAGATTTTTAAGTGTACTCTTAACGCAAACTTTTTCTTCCAAAAAATAAGAACACTTTATACTGTACAATAAAAATAGATATACTAACATTTCACATATTAGTATATTTATTATTTATATTCTATGTATTATTTTACAGGTGGTGTAATCCCAAAAGAAATTACAATGAATCATATAATTCTAAATAATAATTCCAAAAAATATATTCTAGCTTTAAGTGTACTGAAGGGGGTTATTCTCTAAAACTACATATAGCTTTTTCAGAAGAGCTGAAGACTGAAAATGTGACATAAAATGTAAAACAAATTTTTGGGTATTTAATAGTTTTAGTGGTATAATTAAATTTTAATATAATTTAAATTTTAGAATTTAGATTAAATATTAATGAAAAACATTTTTAGGAATTGATTTTGCAAGAGATATATGATGTGCTTCCAAATTCAATGGCAGAGCCGACTTACAATGATTTACAGGAACTAAAATTCACAGAAAGATGTATTAAGGAGAGCCTGAGAATTTATCCAAGTGTACCTTTTATTGCAAGAGCATTAGAGGAGGATGTTAAAACCAGCAGTGGATACATTATACCAAAGGGAACGCAGGCTCAGATACATATTTTCGACATCCATAGGAATCCTGAAATTTGGCCAAATCCAGAAAAATTTGATCCAGACCGATTCTTACCTGAAAACTGT
This sequence comes from Pogonocherus hispidulus, assembly GCA_963924545.1. NCBI lineage: Eukaryota > Metazoa > Arthropoda > Insecta > Coleoptera > Cerambycidae > Pogonocherus > Pogonocherus hispidulus. The sequence goes on from OZ004694.1 coordinate 72,006,043, forward strand.
TCTAATCGTCATCCTTTTGCTTATGTACCTTTCAGTGCAGGACCTAGGAATTGCATAGGTAAGTGGGATTTTAATAGTGTCTATAAATAAATTAATAAAAAATAAATAAACATATTGACTTATCAACTTTGTTTAAAAATTATACTATTTTAGACAGCAGTTGCAAAATTTGAACTGAAAATGAAAAAAAAAAATTCTAAAACACAAGATTTTAAATAAAAAATAAAGCTATTTTATTTGTATATAATAAATAATGAGGAAAATGGTAATGGTAAATCGTAATTACGCACCCTGTATAACAATACATATTTGTAGGTCAGAGATTTGCTATCTTGGAGCTAAAAGCTGCTATATGCGGAATTATAAGGAACTTTGAGTTAGAACCTGTGGATACACCAGAGAACATTGTCCTTGTTCCAGATATTGTATTAAGGCCAGCCAACGAAGTTGTAAGAGTAAAACTTACACCAAGAGGAAAATAATTATACATGCATTTGTTATTAGTAATTAATTAAATATCAAATAATGGATACTTTAATAAAAAATGAGTAGTAAAGAAGAGTTTATTAGTATAGGATTCTTTAAACAATGGACACAGTATACTAGATGCACATTTCAGTAATAGCACTTTTGCCTTGTTCCGTTTAGAGCATGTTACAAAGTTGATTTGACACTTTGTCAATTCCATCTCATCATGTTTAATTGGGCAAAAACGTGTAGATTTAGCACAAGTGTAAATTTGTCAATCTTCTTGAGGTCCAGGCTGGTGGCATTTAGAAACACCTCCAAATAAAAATTGTTACAAAATAAAAATGAATGGAACTCGGAATGTGAAATATGTTTTAAAATTCAGATATACATACATCAAATTAACCATAATAAAGTGAGGTTAAATATGGCACCAATTCTTAATAAACATTTACACCCAAATTCATGAAAGAGATATAAGGCGTTAGTCGGACTAACCAACTTTGCGCCCTGCTACGCCTTTTATTTAAACTCGCGCAACAGGGGCATCGTAACCTTCGCTAGTCGGACTAACGTTAGGCACCGTATGTTAGTTCTTTAACATCATCGTAACATCTATCATTACCTAGTTTTTAATTCAGTTTAATTTTAGAGAACCCAATAGTGATGATGTTTATTTTTAAATCGAAATACTTTCAACATCATCGTAACAAGTTCGTAACTATAAAAAATGGGTAGGTTAGGTAATAAAACACATATAGGGACAATAAAGCTTAATTTGATACTTATTTTAGCTATTTACAATATTGATAAAAAATCCATAATAGATTTAATAAAATAATTCTCTTAAGCCGGTAAAAGGTCGAAATCATCTGACACATGCACCATGGGTACATGAGCATCATCTATTTTCGGCGTGGTCTTTCTATCACAGAGATTCATTTCTTTCATTTTCCATTCCCAATTCATCTTTTGAACAGCATGCAATGACTCTGCTTCATTATGATGTCTGAGCAACATGTGCTCTTTAATTTTTTCCCATTTATCATCAACATCTTGCAACCAGCTCAAAAATAGACGTCCTAAAAACAAAGGCCCAATATATTATTAAATAATTACATTAAAAACTGAGGATGTACATATTAAAAACAGTGATACTTAATAGATTTAGCAGATATAATTAAAGAGGTGCAAAGCCAGGCATATGGTCATAATGAAGGCTAATCAATGACTGCAATATTAACCTACAAATCTAGTTACTGAATGAACTGTTAAATTGTAATTGTTTTTCCAGGCAGTGACTAGCGGTTTAACTATATTGTGTTTATATTTTCATCAACATAAACGATAAACAATAATCAACCATTTAATAATATATTCCCTAATTATTTCAAAGTGATATATTACACTTATAGTTCACTAATATAACAACTCAATTTACATACACACTAAAAAAAAAAGAAAAATAAATAAAAAGCATAGATATCTGAAGATAAAGCAAACGTGGCAACTTTTTAAACTACGGACAGAGGAAGGATAGAACATGCTGCAGCATCCCTCTAGTTGAAGGTAACATCGAGAGTGAAATACACAAATCTTTTAATCTTTTGTCTTTTATTTTATTATAGAGGTTTGTTGAGTTACCAGGATGGGTCTGATGCAAATAAATGACCTTAAGACTAGTGGCGGCTCGCGGGTTCAAAAATGCGTGAAGAGCTAACTAATATTTTTATATTTTTAAGCACTCACTTAGTTTTTATATATCAGGTAGATTCTTCTGTCCGACCTGATATATAAAAACGACTGTTCGACAGGTGTAAAAGCGTTCCCATGGCAACGCAGTGTACTGATGCAGGTTTAGTGGTTTTGACACGACGCCTCTTCACCACAAACAGCTACGTACATTCTTTTTATATTTTGTAACGTTTACGTGTGTGTAGCGTATGATAAATATATTAATGTTAGGGATACCTATACCCGTTAATTTTACTACCCGGGTACCCGTTTTCAATACCCGGTATTTACCCGCTACCCGTTAATAACCCTGTATACCCGTTATTAACCCGTTACCCGCTATTTATCTATTACGCGATATCAACCCATAGCATTCAATATAGCAAATATTTTCCAATTCACATCATATTTTATATCGCTAAACCTGCGCCAACGCAAAACCGCAATAAAAAAACAAGTTAATAATAATCACAATAAAGAAAATATATTATGGTAATATCTTCGCTATTCATACTGAGTTTAAAAAATAGCATTGAATATTTTTGGTGAAGAGGCACTTCACCTCCTTCACATGAATAGCCGCCACTGCTTAAGACTTTAATTGTTTTTTTTTTACTATTGTGGACCTGGTATTTTCTTTTATAATTAAATGAAGGTAACGGCGAATTCGCCTGACTGCCTTAGTGCGCATTGGGAATATCTCCAACCTTTTATTATCAACTTCAACTACAAAGGATGGACCTATTCTCAGTGCGCACTAAATGCAAAAATGCAAACCAGCCGAATTTGCTATAAGAAATACATTATACGTTTGGAGAGTGAGGTTGAATGAAAAACTTTTTTATTTAATAAGCCAGTGACTTTCATGAATCTTGATCTCATTGATGGATTATTGAAATAACCCACAAACAAACTTAGATATAGAAAACAAACACATGTATAATTATCACGTTAAGTCTCAGCTTCACAAACAAAGAAATGAGCACCCGAAACAGCCAAAAAGTTTTATTATTTCATGCAAGAAATATATTTTAAAATATAAAATACAAAATTTTTTTGAACTTCGTCTTAATGCGCTTAATTTCATACAAAAACTAAAATGAGACACAAGGCTTGTGTCACCCAGTCTGGGATATACTGGGTCAGTGTGTACTAAATACTGGTCTCAGGCTCTTGAAAAAAACTTGTAGTCATAGATAAGAGATTTACCACAGTTACTTGTAATGAACGCAATTATAATATCTAAAGCGAGCACGTTGCTAAGTTTCTGATTACATGGTATGCCAAAAAGTAGATAATAAACAAGTACTTTACTCACCATTATATCGAGATCGAGCATTCCTATCTTTTTCCTCCTGTTCAGGAGTGATCAAGTTATATACCTCCTCATCTCTTAAAATGGTACAGACAGAAAATGGCAATGACTGATTGGCCAACGCTCTTGCCGCCTTGCCATGTACTCTCAAAATTTCCTGTTCGACAGACAATACCAACTTTTCTTTTTCTATTACATGCTATAAAGGTTTACAAATAATTAATTTTTATGAAAAACAATATTTATGAAATTATTTAAAAGTAACTTACCTGAGTTCTTAGTCTATACCTCTCTTTTTCTTGTTCGGTAAATAAATCCTTCATTAGAGGCGGTAAATTCTGTGGATAGGTAATGTTAGGAGTGGTTGGTGCGGTACCTGCTAGAACATATGTACAACGGTTCATTAAATAGTCCTTGAAACCTTGCGGAGGTTTTGGCTGCACTGGAAATAGACCTCTTCGACGTTTGTTTATCTGCAAAGAATTAATTTTGTTTGAGATGCATGTAATTAAATTCCTTTTTATACTAGATCACAGATTTAGATCTACTAGATCACTAGATCTGTTGACTAATTAATTAAAATTTTAGAAAAAACTTTGATGCTCTCACACTGGGTATTTGCAGTCAGTGAACTTTTACAATAAAGCAATCTATACAGTCATTTGATATGTATAACAAACACATGTAACACTGCATATTAAAAAAAAAAATTCTTTGACACAAATTATTCTATTAATAAATGAATTCTAGGTTTTTAACATTAGGCTCTTATGAAGTGTAATACTGTTAAGTAAAAGACAAATTAAACTAAATATTAAATATATAATTATCTAAATAGTCACCTTCAGAAGTTTTTAATCAAATTTCGAATATAGAAACCCTTTGTCCTCATCAAGAAACTATATTTTAGCAACGATTACAAAACAAAAAAAGAGACCCAAATGCAAGCCATCAATTTACTAATGGGGTATTTTAAAAAATATATATATATATATTTTTATATTTATTAGGATAAAAATTATTACGATTGAATCGGTAGAAAATTTTTAATTCAATTTTGAAATTTTATTCTATATTCGTGACGTCACTAAGCGAAAACTAAGAATATGTATCTATAAAGAGGCCACACTGATGTGGCTAGTTTCAGTTTGTAACGACAACAAACGACAGTCGATATTTCGCTAATTGACATTTGAAATTTCCTGTTTGTGTTTGGCTTGACAACTTGACGTATTGTATTGTTGTTTTCTTGTGAAGTAAACTTTTATTAAACATGGAGCAACGTTTTGTAGAGACTAAGTTCGACAATTTAGCGGTTATAGATCCTTTTATGATAAGGATCCTATAGATCTTTTCAGAATTAAAAGGTATGAAAAATGTAAGGTTAGTATTTAACTTAACAGTATTACTGCAAAGTCAATTAAATATATTCAAAAATTACCTTTACAAATTACGATGTTTTTCTATTACTAATAAATACACTTGTAATCAGTCACAGGCAGAGATAACCATTCACAGGTAAAAATATAAACTAAAAACAATGTCTCATGTTTACCATGATGTTTACCCTAACCAAACAATTCAAACATAAACGAAAGTAAAGTTGTCACGCAGTGACACCAACCACACAAATGAAAATATCCTAGAAATCACTAAAAAATGGCGCAAATTTTGAATTTTCCCTTAGTGACGTCACATAGATATCGCGCACAATAAAAAAATAATTTATGGACTTAAATGAACCCAATTCCAATTTCCAATTAAAATTCCAGAAATACGTATCTCTTCTTTTTCCAACTACTTTCAATTGCCGATGTAAAAAAAAAATAGGAAAACACCCCATTCTAATTACCTGATTTCGTATATTCAAGAAGAGTTGATAACAGTTAGTGATTGGCTGCTCATGTGGGTGCACTTGAGCTTCTGCAGGCGCCTCTTGCGGTTCGGGTTGAGGGGTGGGCTGTTCTTTGTTCTGCTTCATTTTCCTTTTACGTGGGTGAAGCTCTACTGGTGCTGGAGCACTGGTGGTAGCAATGGACGAGGACGAGGAAGTCGTCGTTTCTGTATCATTATTTTGTTGAGCCTGTAGAGAAAAATTCACTATTTATTTTTAATGTCCTTAAATTCGAAATTAATAAAATATTTTATTTCATATTACAATATTATGAATACTTATCTTACAATAAACAATTACTAATATATAATTATTAGACTATTGTCTTACTCGGTTGCATTAAAATATTATTTACTTTGGTATTGTTCACTACATAGAGTGATTTCACCTTAAATTTTGGGGCTTCGCCAATCGATACCTTACTAACAAAACAGAAGTTTGTTCTATAAATTTTTTTTATTCAAATAATTGGTTTCCAGACAATTGTATAACCAATTAAAATATTATATAATTGACAAGATTGTGAGAATGATGATTACATATTAATCTTTCATATTCAACTGAATATTTATGTGGTAACAGCTTTATAGTTCTATTGAAAACAATTATATTAGTTTATGAAAGAGTTAGTTTTTTAATTTATACTTTGGTACATCTGACTGACATGTATTTAAAAATAAAGTCAATGAGGAAATGATGCTCATAAAGAAAACTTAATTTACTTTTTAATAAAGTATCGATTACTGTTACAAAATCATCATGTTATCATGTTATAATAAAAAAAGTATAGTGACATCACACTATAAAAAAATTTTCAAGTTAGAACATATACATTTGAGACCTACATGTATTTTCAACTGTTCGCTACCGATTAGTTCTTTTCTATCTAGCACTATAACCAAATTTTTCAACTTTACTGTTATAAAATAAAAAATCAATGATTTACTATTACGAAAATAGTTAGCTTTATCAGTAATGGTCATATGTTGAATTGTTTTAGGTATGAATATTATGTAATTTTCAACTAAGCAGGTATAATTCAGGTGAAAATTCCTTGCACAAAAATAAAAAAAAACATTTATAAAAAACATTGTTTATAAAAAAACTCTCATTTCATTGAAATCATCCAGATTTAAAAGACATCTTTTGATATAATGAGGTTTTACATATTATATTCCAGTGGCATCCTGAATGGTAGCCCAGTTAATATCAATAGCAAAAATGTGGCACACAACATTTTTGTTTTTATTTTGAATTTTGCAATTTTTGTTTTTTTTTTTTTAGTAAATTTAACATTTGGTTTGTATTAAGTAAGTTAAAATGTGTCCCCAACAATTCCAACACGTACATCAAGTGAAAAATTATATTGATGGTTGCTTTCTAATAAGCAATGTGGGTTCTCATCCAATATGTGATTATTGTGGATGTTCACTGTGGCAACTCTGGGAAAAAATTTGCCATTATTCGTGCTAAAAAGTAAGAATTTTGTCCAATTTTTTCTAGACTCTTAAGGAAAGTAATTGAGTAAAATTGAAAAAATGTAAACAATCACCCCATACCCACTGATAAACAATATGCAGCCATTTGCAACCCAAATTGCAGCTGCGTGAAGTCGCCTGTTTCCAGCGGAAACTCCTTTAAAAATTACTATTACTCCGTAACTTCACATCGAAATTACTATTCTGATAATTACATTTAATGGCCAACTTTGTATCGTAATTTTTTTTGTGTAAACGTTTATTGAAACTCGTTTTCTTATTTTTCTGCAAGGAATTCCCACCTAATATTTTGCATATCCGAGTAGGTATATTTTTCATAACTATTATTATATTGGTTGTGATTATGAACTGAGAAATGTAATGTATTTATTTGATATGTTTGGGATATGTAAATAACAAACTTATTATAGTTATACTAATTTTACCTTTATTACCTTGCATAAAATGCAATGATCATGGTCATTATTACTTTTTGTTCTACCAAATATGACAGACAATTTGTACTCATCTCTATGCAATTTTATCTTTTGTAACGGAACCACATGAAAGAACACAGATAAAAATACAACACACACTTAAAATCAAAACAAAAACTCAAGCTCGAAATTCAAATACATACTGAAATGTCCCAGGATGATAAGGTGGTTAAGCAAAAGCCATGCATGTTTTTTCTCTTATAAAAACCTAATTTGAAATCAGTAGTACTGTGACTCCCAATGAAAAGGGGCACTTTCTATTATAATCAAAAACAATATAAACTAATATTAGATGATCGAAGTCAATATTATATGTTATTTTTAGAAAAAAAAAGCAGCCATACTGTCACATACTATTTCAATTTACAATTGTTGCCGTTTTCATATTTTTATATTTATCATTGAAAAACTAAATGAAATATTAAATAATTCCTGAAATAAGGGAAAACTTTTTTACTGCACTTCCTAATATTCGTAAAATACTTAATTCAATTAAATTTTACTTATTTTTATGTGTTTTAAAATTCAGTTCTTTTTTATTAGACTACTATTCCTAATTTCGATCCGTGTACATTTTACTTGTCAAATGACACCATATGGTGGCAGTGAGTTACCTTCTATAATTTTGGCCACAGAATATAGATACCTTTCTTTTATTGGGCATTTTGCGACACTACTGAAAATATTAAAAACAAACATTTTTTGCCAAGTCAATATGAGTAACAGAGTTATGTGTTTGTTTAGTAATAATTACTTGCTACTTTCAATGGAAAAATTTGATGTTATTATTAAATTTGCTAGATAACACTATGTTACAAAAACCAACCCTTGACTGTTCCTTTCGGTGCGGGGGTTTATTTTCTAATACTTCTTATATTTTCAAAAGTAGGGAATGTTGCTAATAAATTGACGTGTCTTCGTGACTATCAAGACAACAGACAACTCATTCATATTCTTTTCAATTTTTGATTACTAAATAAATACATATGAAATGAATGGTTAGTACAGGTTATATAAAATTTCTATTCTGTAAATAAACAATATTCCAAACACATTAATTTGTAGACCACTGAACACACTGCTAGGTATTTTATCACTATATTTTTATAATTCATGCTAACATTTTGACTGTTTTGATTTACAAAGTAATTTTCAAACAATGATTGACTACCTAGTAAGTAATGATCTACCTAGTAATGTTAATTAATGATATACCTAGTAGAAGATATATAATATTAGATACCTTACTGATTTGTAATTCATTTTATGTTGAATTATTATTTGAAAATAAATTTGCAAGTCGAAACTGCAATCACAATTTTTGTAAAAAAATATAGTGGTAAAATATATAGTAGCATGTTTAATTGTTCTACAAGATTTATTTATCATACTAATGGCTTCCTCAATGAATGTTAGTTTGTGTTTGTAGTAACCGCAAAAATAAGCCATTAAATTATAACATCGTTACAAATAAATTATAACGATTAAAAAACTCAAAGAACTGAGAAAACAAACATTTAAAATGTATATAAAACAAACTATTCCAAGGTTAGTGATAAGCAAAGCTATGAATGAGGGCTGCGATGAAATGAAAATTGGCAATGATGAATGTCATGGGCAAACAATAAGGAAATGATGGAATTACCTGAGAATCTGAAGACTTAGAGGTGACATTAGTCTGGGCAGCACTAGAAGTAGGTGGATCAGCTTGATTCGGAGGTTGGGCTGCCGGCGATGGCGAGGGAGAAGGGGAGTGAGACCTCTGCAATTGAGGTGAGGAATTATTACTTCCACGGTCTGTGGCCTGAGTAGTTCCCGACCGGTGTAAACTACGTAAGACTCTTTGATGGCTTGATCCACCCCTCTAAAATAGATTCATCCAAGTGTGAAATATATCAAACTATATTCTGTCTGCGTTTTCCCTCATACTGCAGTGACATAATGAATCATTCGGTTAAAATATAAGAGGCTTGCGACCTGCACAAGTTTATCGGTTTCTAATAGATTAGGTAAAAAAGCTGCTGTATAAGATTGTGGAGACCAAAATCTACTATAAAGGAATGGACGCTATACAGGATGATCCTTAAATGTATTGAGAAGGCTCAGAAGATGAATCCTGGGCCAACTTGAAGATTAAAACATCAATCCAATCCTGGTTTGAAAATACAATCTGTTGAATTTTTGAATACCTACTGCAGTTTTTTGGTACGATGAGCTCTGTGAATATGTTCAAAGTTTTCAAGCATATTTAACACAGTACATTATTATTCAGCATACAGGGTGTCGCAGTGTGAGCGTACAAACATGTACCAGTGGGTGGACCAGACCAAAATGAGAATAAAATTCTTATAAAAAAAATTTCTCTGATGCACACCTAACAAGTTACAGGGTGTTATTTTGGAAAAAAAAAAAATTTTCGCAATAATTTAAAAACAGTTTCATAGATTTAGGTGACATGTATATCTATTAAAGGTCATTGAAACTACATGGTGTTTGTTTAACTCTGACACCTGTGGTGGCCTAGGCCTCTACTCTTCCTTATGACTTCCTTTGCATGCATTTTTCTGCATAAAGGAATGTAGTTGGTACTTTACACTCAATTTAGGTACTCGAAAATGGTTGATTTTAGACCTTTGTAACAAGAGCACCATTTTTGTTCAGAATTGGTAGCTGATTAAGGAAAACTTAATCAGTTGACGAAAAAGTAGCATATGCAAGAGTTATGAAGACAAAATCATAAGGAAGAGTAGGCCTAGGCCACCACAGGTCTCAGAGTTGAACAAACACCATGTAGTTTTAATGACCTTTAATAGATGTACACGTCACCCAAAAATTACCTAAATCTACAAAACGGTATTTAAGTTATTGCGGAAAATTGTAGTTTTTTTTTTTCAAAATAACACCCTGTAACTCGTTAGGCGTGCATCAGAGGCATTTTTTTTATAACAATTTTATTCATATTTTGGTCTGGTACACCCTCTGGTAAATTTATGTACACTCACACTGGGACACCCTGTATACACCAATGTGGTTGGTAAATGCGAATATTGTTGTATATCATTTCACACCAAACTATCCCTCGACTGTCTGGGATTTTCTGATAATTGGAATTAAATTTATTTCCTAACAGGGTGTGTTTCTTGTCCCATGAAATGTACCCCACCATTGCAGGTTCTGCTTTTAGGATAGGGGGATATTTTTCTTTTTGTGGTAAGAAAGTAGAAAGATGAACCTACTTATTTATTTGAAGTAGATGCCAAAAACAATTACTCATGGACTATGATGTATCCCGACATCTTTTATCGAAACCAAGTCTTTCTGAAAGACGATAGAGGTCACAGCTGTAATGGCACCTGTAGAAAAACAGGTCACTATCCATCTGTCAATTAGAGAATAATTGTCAGATGGATAGTAGCACAGGCCAAAATGCGGCACTACTGTGCTCCTCACCACAAATACAATAGTAGATGCCCTTTAGGTAATCATGTCGCAATATCATTTAGTGCTTGGTGGTTGGTCCCGATGAAAGATGTGGCGACTTTCGTTGGGATTCCGGAGTAAAGCAATGTCAGTTACACACAGTCCGTGGAGTAGCTGTTTTCGTCATCACCTTCAAATAAATATATAACAATGTATGTCGAAATAGAAGAAACCATTAAAACAATAGTTATCTGGTGAACATTTGATTTTCAATAAATTATGTTAAAATTGAAAGTGTTATGATAAATATTTAAAAACCGTTTCAAGTGTGGCTCATAAGGAACAAAAATGGAAGAAAACAATTTCTTTAAAAAACCTGCATATTTCTGACAAAATTCAACAAATTGTAAATTCAATATCAGAAAAAACTTCACTTATCTACTTGTATAGTGTTACAAATATAATGCAGGATTTACATTTTATATTAGACTCTTTCTCTGATTTCTGTGTACTAAAATGAAGACTTGCTTTACAACACTCCAATACTAAATAAGCAACTCAATTATTGTTATAAATTGAAGAGATAAATATCTCCCTTGAATTTTTAAATAAAATCATTTGCTTCACTATATCTACATATTCTTACGTTCCATACTTTCCCAATCGTACATTCCTTACTTCATTATTTATAGTAATCCTGAAATGCCCTGGTATATCACATTTTTCCAGTGTGTTCAATTTACAAAAATATAGCAGAACAGAAAGGAAACCATATTTGTTCTATTTATGTTTTTTTAACACTCCTGCCCAGTATCGATGATTTTAATATTTTAATACCCCAGATTTACTAATGAAAGGGCAAAAAGCAATTCAATTACCTCCTCAGATGGTCCAGCATTAGTAGAATCCTTCTTGTCGTCTCCTTTGATACTCGCAGATGTTTCTGGACTAGCGGTAGCAATTGAAGTTTCTTTTTCATTGGGTTCACTGCTATTAGAACTAGGAACGACATATGGCAAAGCTTGATGCGTCCTCTGGGAGCTATTTTTGCCATTCCTCCCGGCACCTAATTCCTGTTCACTGCTAGTTGTTTGGGGTATGACTATCTTTAAAGGAGGTACCTAAAAGGAATTCCAATATTTTTGGTGTTGTGGTGGTTTTTTTTCAACTGTAGAGATGAGTCAAGAAAAATGCTTTTGAATCCTGAATATAAATACCTTTAAATCGGTTTTTCCATCTTCAGGTTCTGTATCTGGAGCAGCTGGTTTTGGGCTTGAACAGGGGCTCTTTTTATCGCCACCTACCTTACTGGAGCTTGAGGTACCAGTTTTGTTCTGGCTGCCACCAGACTGTTTTCCACCTTGCCCTTTGATCTGACCTAAAGGGAAGTATTGTCTTTTTGACACTATAACTGACTTTCAACTAAATAAGCAAATAAATTTCAGTTTTTGGTATTTGTTAACCAATGAATATTATTCATGATCCACAAATTTAAGGAACGATTGGAATTTTACAAACAATATATTGTAATGACAATTTTTAATTCAATAGATGGAGGCTAAATGTGAATATTTATACAAATTTATTATTTCTCACACTCTGTATCTGTCACCAACAATGGGCTCATTTACTAAAATTTTTTAATCGGTTTTAACTTCCGAAAGACAAAGTACTAATAATAAAATTAAGATTCTGAAAATTTCATATCAATAGGATATTCCGTTCTCCTAATATAACCAGTTTCACAAGCGCGGCGAAGAATACACTGTGACGTCACCGCATATGAACTTTAATGCAGACTAATGGCAGACTCGTCAGATCGTCGGCGTCGGTCGAGTACATCGCATCGAATCTATTTGGTACTGTCATTTTAGTCTATAATCTGTATCTCATACAAAGTTTCTGTGTTTATAAAATGTGTGAACCGAATTTTAATAAAGCAGATTCGTCAAATCTTCCAGAAGTGGACTTGATAATGATCATGGATTTTTTTAATCAAAATCATGAATTTATCAGCGCGGAAATGAGAGGAATTAAAATGGCAAGGTGGGTAATTGAGCAGTTTATATTATTTTAATAAAATCTGGTTTTCTTTTTTTGGTATTAATATATTGAAGCCAGGCTTTTAGCTACTCGTTATATATATTTTTTTAATTTTTGAAGGTTCATTGATATAATATGAACTTTATTAAATTAAAATATTTATATTTCAATAAATAACTGTTTTAATCTATTCCAGGTCTGGTAGGCAAAGTTATGGGGACAACGCTATAGGCTACGTGCAATTACGAAGAGAGAATAATAAATGTATTTTATTAGGAAGAATGACACCTGAGCATAAACTGAACTCGAAATGTTACAAAGTTGGCTGTACTGTTTTAGAGTTTGAGAAAAAAATAGACGAAGCTAAATGCTATGATTGTCCTGCTTCGGAGGGAGGTTGCAAACATGTTATTGCTTTTCTCATGTGGCTCCATCGTAGAAGTGAGGAACCTTCCCCTACGGAGACAGTATGTTATTGGAAAAGGTCATTTTTGTCATCAGCCACAACTTCTAAAAAATGTATAACTACTGCGGACTTTGGAAAAAAGAAAAGACAAGGGGTGATTGATATTCTTTCAGATTATGTTGAAGAAGCCAAAAACAGGAAAATTACGAATACTACGCTTAGGTATCACACTACCGAAAATTATGAAAAAGGTTCCTTATATTGGCTAAAAAATAAATTTGTAACCCTAAACCCCAACCAAACAATCGACTACGAGAGTTTTAAAATTTTTTGCCAAGCATATATGACGGATGGAACGCTGAAAGAAATTGAAGAAAGCACTAGGCAACAAAGTAAATCTCGTATCTGGGAGGAAATGCGATATGGACGTATAACAGCATCAAAGGCATATGATTCTGTTAAGTGTGTTACCTATGACGGAGTCCTTGTAGAAAATATTTTAGGGGCAAAATTCTTCCAAACAAAAGCAATGGAAAGAGGTTTAGATTTAGAAGAAAAAGTACTTAAAATTCTTGAAGAACACGTTTCGAAAAAATTTGAGAAAGCTGGAATTTTTTTATCTGCAGATTGCCCAATTATAGGAGCTTCACCAGATGCTATTGCCGATGATTGTGTAGTGGAAATTAAATCACCAATGTTTGGAAGAACAAGAAAAAATTATCTTGATGAAACGGGTAATATTACATCCAAATTTTATCATCAGATTCAAATGCAGATGCACCTCACTGGAAAACCAAAAGCGATATTCGTTGTAGCTGATCCAGATTTTGAATCAAATAAAACAATTTCTTTTAAAACTTATGAATATGATGCTACTTTTGTTCATGATGTACTAAAGAGGATTGTTTGTTTTTGGGAAAAAGCGATATTCAATAAAATTTGATTTATGAAGTGCATTATTTTATTAAATAATTTTGAACATTAATAACACCACAAGCTATAATAACAATATCATCTACATATTTTACTAAATTTAGGTTAACACAGGCATGTGGTTTTAAAATACCAAATTCTCGTATTCTTGAAATAACTCGTTCGATATGGATTCTCAAACTAGCAATTTTTTTTGCAGTCTTAACTTGTTCTTTGGTATTTTTTTCCTTGGACGAAACAGACGGGGGTCTTACTAGAAAATTATTTCTAGTTAAAAGTAGTTCATCGATATGTTTGAAACCTCTGTCTGCCATTACATGAGCACTATTTTCTAGCAGGTCCAAGAATCCTGATTCTTCTACAATCATTTTGTCACTGGTACGTCCTCCAAAACCATTTGACACGAATGAAATTAAACCATCTGGTGTACAACCAACTAAATATTTCACTGTATTTCCCTTTTTATATTCTGACCAAGATAGACTTTGTAAGACAGGATCACTCGGTTTTTGAATAGAAATTTCAAAACAATCTATAATACATTGTACTTTTTTATATCTAGCACGAAATGGTATTGGAAGACATTTTTGTACTTCCAACAGAGATTTCCACTGAATAAATGGCTCAAAAAATTGAGCCATCTTTGGCAAACAGTTCTGAATAGTTACACAAACTGCTGTTACTGACATACAAAAGTCATCTGCTAGAACCGAATAAGGCAGGTTCAGTTTAATTTTTTTGAATGTCACATAAATACCAATTTTTTTAATTTGGCATTTAGAACTTATCATCTCTATCAAAAACAATGATGCTGATGGTATCCCAAGGTAGAGTTTTGGGTTTCGTTCTATGATGAATATAGCTCTTTTTTCAACGTTTTCCCTTTGATTCACTGTAATATCGATACAGCCGCTAGAATCAGATATTTGAAATGAACCAGAAGAGGACATCACTTCATCGCTGCTACTTGAAGAAATATCTGGCAAAAAAGATAGATTCACTTTGTGTTCCGGTAAAGTCTTGGGAAGGTATTTTCTATTACACTGTGTTTGTTTTGATAACATCTTAGGCTTTATATTAACTTGTACGTTTTTAGAGGCGTGGAATACTTGGTTTTCTAATGTGGTTTGATCGTGTTTAGCATCAGTTTCAATTGGTAAAAAATTATCATTTCGACTCACTTTAGACGTACTTGGTTGGTCGAGATCTTCAATAATCGCCTGCCGTTGTCTTTTAAGGTAAGCACTACGATGATCTAAAGTGTGTGTCAGGGTTCGATTTTTTTGGCAATCAAATATATGTGGAGCAACATTAGGTTTTAGCTTCACTGGAACGTTCTTCATCATTTTAAAATACATGAAGTTTTCCATGTCAGTTTCGAGCTGAAACAAAAAGTTACATATGAACGCACGAGAAAAATGTCTATACATGTTGGGCCAACGAAAAGTGTGCACGTCGATTTTCAGTTATTAAAATAAAAATCTAAAAAATCTCTCAGACACGTCGATTTGTCATTTCAGGGCGACATTTTTTTTGTAACTTCAACCCTTCAACTTCTAAACAGGGATCACAGCTACCTCCAAGTTTTTTAATCGGAAGGGGCGAAGTAATATGACTGGTGGCTCAGGGCTTAATGTCTCGCTCAACCCAGAGGTCGGGGGTTCGAATCCCCTTCCCACCAGACAATTTTTAATTAAATTGTCTACTCGTAAATCAAAGCTTATTCGCAGGGACGTTTTGGCAACCATCCTGGCGATGGCCTAGGATGGAAAGAATGTCAACTTGGTGTTAATGTGAGAGATTAATATTAGTTGATGTTTGACTGTCCCCCTAACTAATGAGGTTTTCCAGGTTTCCCTCACTTGCACTGACTGACAGTGCTTCCAGCACTGACATATGTCGTTCCTGAGGCGCAAATGCGGCCCGCGGAATAATATGCCGTCCCCTCACCCACACAATTCCTAGACTTTCGAGGTAATCCTTGTGATTATAATGAGGGGTAGAGATATTATTATTATTATTTATTATATTAATATCTAATTTAAATAATGAAAATCGAGGCGCATACTTTTCATTGGGCCACCCTGTATATAATGATCATAGAAAATATCTTTTCCACCTTCAGTTAATTTAAGTCCTTGCACAAAATCTAAAAGAACCTACAGTGAGCGTTATTTTCATTGACAAAAAGTTCTGTGGTTCTGATTGAAAGAAAACAAGGATACCCAGTTTATAAACAACGGAATACTTACATTAAAATGGTCTTCACAAACGAAGTATGTGGACTTTTTAGTAAACACTTTCACTCTCTTCATACTTTTCTGCCACTGTTTTCGTTTTTTTGAATCCTTAGGAATGGAAATAAATGTTTTATTAGGTGTTTTAATCGTAGTACTTTTACACTCGGGAACTACGCAATATTTATAGCTTTTCTTTTCGTGGTTTTTATCCATAGTGACGATTTGTTCAAACACTTTCTAAATTACCATAACATCAATGTTCAGAATGTCCTAAAACGTGTATAATGATGAGACACAGCACTATTACCAGCCGTTGTCTGATATCGACTATGCAAGGCCGCACGGTGGCCGACGGATAGTTCCTATCCGATGACGTCACGCTAAGATTTCGTAGAGGCGTGCGGTAATCATGTTATATTTTTTTTTTAGGCGACTTATAGTTTTGGCTGGAGTCTAATTTTTTGCACAGAGTCTTAAAAATATATATCCTTCCCGATAATGAAATAAAAAAAAATTTGAAAATGAGCCCATTTATCTTAACAGGTAATTGATTGTAAAAAATTTAATTAATAATCTCCTTGTAAATCATTAATGGTCTATCTTGTGTCCAGTTTAAAATGAACTTTATGGGCATCTCAGAAACCATTTGAGATACACAGTTACTTAAAATTGGGAAAGTCGGGCAATTTTAGGCCAAAGAAAAATCCAAGGTTACATTTTCAAGAATTCCTTCCCTAAATAGTTAAGCAGGGTTAAAATAGAAACAGTGCATTTTCTGCAAACGCCTATAGCTCGTTTATGTAAAAGATACTGTGCTAGCATAACCAACTTTGATTTTTCTTATGTCTGCCATATCGGATTTTCGCATTTTTTTATATGCTTAAGTTATGTAAGTATATGTTTGTTTATGTTGAAAAACGAAAAAATATGAAACATATTTGTGTGCTAGCTCAAAATCTAGTAGACGTAAATATTTTTAGAGACCAATTTTGAAATCCTTGCTGACTGCTATCATTGTCCTGAAAATTTGGGGAATGTATATTTTACGATAAACGAGCTATGGACGTGGGAAGGAATTCTCAGAAATATAACCTTGGATTCTACTTGGGCTTAAAATCGCCCAACTTTTTCCCAATTTAAACAACTCTGTATGTCTAATAATTTCCGAGATGCCCTTCAGTTCAGAATCTTAAACTGGATACAGTGAAGATTGCTGCAAAAGTAGCAACAGAAAAGTATAAACAATGTGCAATATTTCAGTCCCTTAAAGGGCAAACAATATGACGTTATGTTGATGATATTTATACCTATAAAAGTTAATAAGTACATCAATAAAAAATAAGGTATTGTATCCTAAAGAACTCCATATGTATATGATTATATTGATTATAACAATAGAAACAACTGAAGAAATAATGTTCCTTCCTAGCTTCCTATTATATTAAAGTTGCTGGTTGTTATTACTAATTGAGGTAGTTGAAGTATGATATTACAACTGGATGCACTTAGTATGGGAAATAAAAATTATTACTATTATACAGCAGAAGCAAGGCAATATTTCCACATTTATTTCCTCCTTATACGAAGTTATACCTATATTTAATAAATAATTACTTTGATGTAGAATAAATAACTGGTTTTCATTTTGTCGTCAAATTAAAATATACTGAGTTGCTACAAAATATACCAATTAATATTTATGATCGACTTCATAATAGGTTTGTTCATATTTCTAATACTTCAAACAATATTTAACAAACAATATTTAAATAATCGATTTTCTTTAAAAATTTACGTTAGTTTAGTTAAAATTTGCCAGTTTTATTTAGGAACAGTAGGTGCCAGTAGGAACAAACCTATTAAATATATCACTGTCACTGTCACTTAGATCATTGACATTCATTATAATATTCTCTAACATAATAAAATTAGTAATGAGAATAAAAAGCAGTAATATTTGTGATTACTTCAGCTTTTGGTCAAATACTGACCACATTTCATATTTTTGAAAAATATTATTTAAAAGTAGGTATTATACAGGGTAGGCATTATACCATTACACAGAATAATTTGGGGCATTTATATAAGGTACTTTGCTGGGAATTATTTATTTTCGGTATTACCCTGTTGTCCTTTTTTTGAATATATTCCCACATAAGCACTAATTGAAAAGCATAGAAAATTCAAAATAATAATAAGATATTAATTACTAAAAAACCACTTCTTTGCTGAACTTACAATTTACTAAAAGAGGTATTTTAGAGGCATAACTAATCTATACAAGGTCAAGGTGTAACTACTGATCTGGAGTATAAATATTTTTCATAGTATTCCTTAGAATATAGAACCCTTGAGCACATATAGACTAATCTTTGCTTTGAGTGATCAAGTTGTATATAGTATTCCTCATTAAAAATGGTAATTACAAACAGGTGTCTATATTTTTTCATAGAATATATCTCACAGAATTTTTTACATGTACAGATGACAACTCAGATGACAAACTAAGCAAACTTTATATAATATAAATTTAATTAGCAATAATTATAATTTCTCCCTTTTTTTAAACCAGTTTTGAAGATTCTAAAATATTTTGATCTAACAATATATTATTTCCCATATCATATGATGATAAAATAATTTATCAAACACTCACCTGCATTCCTCTGGGCAGTGGATTTGCCCTCCTTGACTATTTCATCTTTTCGTTTCTTCCTGCGGGACTCATCATCATTCCCGGAGGTCTCATCCAAGGGGTCAGTTAATTCGGATATGTTCCTCTTGGCGGCGGCGTCGTCAGCTTGGGGCGCCGTTATACTCAACGGGTCCGTGGCGTCGGCATCCAAATCCTGAGCGTCGCCGCTCTTTTGATCGGGCGAAGAGTCCGTGTCTTTCACGGACTTGAACTCGTACACATCCTCGGTGGCGGCGGAGTTTTTCGTATCCATCGACTCGTCCGCTGTGGTGCCCTTCTGCTTGCTCGAGTCGGCGGTTTTTTTGTCATCCCTTGTACGGGGCGGTAATCTGGACGACGCTGTGGTCTCTGGAAAATATAGTGGCGGGTGAACAGGTGTCTCTCGAGTACCTTAACAATTAATATTTATATTGTTTTTAAATTTAAAATTATTACATATAGTCTGTTCTCTAGATTTCAACAGTGTATAGAATGCAATCGATTGCCCTGTATATTTGAGTAAAATCGTTACAATAACGATCTGTAATCTGATAGTAGCAAAGATAAGCTCAAAGAAGATATCTCAAGAGTAGGTACTTAATGTATTAGAAACAGATCGATTGTTAACTTGTTATAAGAGTTAAAAATTTAAAGAAAATTTTGGTTAATACATTTTTCTTATGATACCTATGCATTGATGGGCAACGTGCTTTTCTAACTCCCCAATTTTAAAAAATAAAGAAGCTCTAATGGCTGTTGGGGCATCTAAGTTATGTGTTTAAATAAATTAATAAAATTAATTCTCAGCAATAATTTGGTTTTTATAGGATAGTTTAAAGATGAGTAAACGCATTTATTGTGCTGAAAAAATTGGTAATAAGTTGTGTAAATGACTGCAATCAATTTAAGAAGAAAATATTAGACGTTTAAAGATTTTAAGTACATAATATGCATTTTATATCTTTTTTCCTTAAAAAACCAGTGAATATGTAAAATAAATAAACATTCGATAAATCAAATAAATTTTAAATGGTTTCTTTTTATTTTGATTACTTCCGGTTTCCTGTTTCAATTATTTTACAATTTGTGTATGTATGTAGATATCTTCCTTGTTTTACCAGGTTCAATGCTACATAAACTATTACAGTTTAAGTTGTGTTGGAAATAAGTCTTTGTTTTCAGTGGTAGGATGTACATAATTTAAAATCATACAGGGATTGTATGTTAATCCCGCAATTTATATGTTAATCCTATAGCCCGCAGGAAAAAACAAGTAAAAGCATATTTTTGAAATCAGAAATAGGGACATATTTTTTTTTCAAGTAAGTAACAAAAAATACGAACTGTATTACATATTCAAAATAAAGGAAATACATAAAATCTGGAATAAACATTGAACTTGCTTTTTTAATACTTATATCAAGGACGTAGTATTACCACAGTATAAATTAATGTATTTATATACTGTGGAATTACTCTTGTTGAGATAACAATTCTACGTTATCTGTTCACTGATCAGGAAATACTTCTATACGAATATTTAAGAAAATAATAGATGTAGGTATTACAAAATAGCCAAGTGGATTTAACATTACACTTATTCTAATAGTAAGACATTTGTTGGTTTATTCCTACATTTCCCGTATAAACGTAATAATCAGTATGAATTTATATTTCATACAATACAGAAATAATATAAACAATAAGTTTTATCGATGAAGAGTAAGTCACCAGAATAATAAATAAAAGAATCCTGTGCCCCGAGCTACCCTGCGTCGAAAGTTTACTTTATCGTATGATGAATGTAATGTAAAATTTTGACTTTATATTGTGACTAAGAATTACAATCAATGTGTCGATGCAGTTCTTTATTCATTTATTTGTATAATGTAGAGTTGATACAAATAAATAAATAAAGAACTGCATCAACACATAACATTATTGAGAGCAATCCTTCGTCAATATAAAGTCAAAAATTTACATTTAATATGCATGCCTATTCCTCTAACAATCACAACTCTAAATCATTTTGATCAAGGTATCATTTCAAAAGTAACTGGAAAATGATATCCGCATCCCTTTATTATGAAAAAGTACTTTTCCCATTTTGTGCTATAAAGTAGTTAGATTATAAAAATAATTTCATAAATTTGGTATCTATGCCATTCTATAAGGCACATTGTTAATTACAATTGTGAAGTTAGGTGTGTCCTTCCTGGTGAAGATTCTTTATTGTTCAGATGCATTTCAGATGCGAGTCTTTCAGATGGTTTGGTAAAAAAAAGCTTTATACAAGAAAATATCACACTTTCATAAAATATGACGTGAGAAACGGATTGAATGAAAATTGTGTTTATAAATTGCACCCCTTTAAATACAAATAAAAATGGTTCAGTACTTAACTATTAAAAATTTCGTCCATGGGATTTTGTAGACGGTCTTTACTTAGGTTATAGTTATACCATTGTATATTTATATTTGGGCAAACTGTAGGTTTGCCCAAAGAAAACATCAACTTTATATTATTAGGTCGGTTCAACTCAACCTGTTTTATACAAGGTAGGTACCTAGGTATTTCAGCAAAGTGGTTGATTGACATACCTGTAGGCACTTCAGGCGGCGGCAGGTATGAATGTTATAGCATAGCACAGTGCACAGTATATAAATATATTTATACTGTGTATAGTATCTGCTAGAGTTGATCGACTCTAGGGTTATAGGTAGGTATTAACTTCCTTATTTTATTTTTAAAGTATCGTTTTATAAGACTGGATAAGTAGGTATCTACTTTTTTTAAAATGAAAGAGTAAAAGCAATATTAGGTATAAGTATTTAAAGTTTTAAAAGTGTAGCTTCCTTAGGAACCTAATGCAATGAATAGTTTCATTTTTTGGACAATTAAAAAACATATTTTTCATAATCCATCAACTAATATCGAAGCACTTCATGCATAAGATTCGATAGACTCCGTCTTTGCACATTTGTATATTTTTATATCCATAAGAATTATTATTCTTTTCAGGTATTATAAGTATTTAATAAAAGAGGTTTATCGAGTGCCAGATAATAATAAATCCCCACTATAAACATACAATTCCGCTTCTGCAATCAAAAGTTAACTAGCATTCGATGGCTAATCAATATTCAATTTTCATAATAATTAATGAAATTAGATGTAAGTAGGTAGATGTCGAGTTAAAACGCAAGAAAGAATATTAAAATCAATAATTTCTAATTACCTAGGTATTTAATATTTAATAGGTGGTAGGTACACGGTAATATCCTTAATATCCTTGTTTATATAAACTCTATAAACAAGGGTAATATTTAATAGGTATGTTAAAATAAAATTCAAAATTACAAATGCTCTGAGCTGAAGTTTGACTAATAAGTATTATTATTAAGTACTATTTTTTCAAGTGAAATGCAAAACTGGAGGGTACATAAAATATCAAAGTCCATGCACGCTAGTCATATATCTACATAATATGCAAAATACGTACGCTTTTTTAACAATGTAATGTAGGTACCTACTTAATGTAATCAACAATGTAAAAACAATTTTATGTTATGGCGTACTCGATGAGAAACCGCATATTTTCACGTACCTATTAATTTATAGGTGCATGCCCCAATCTTAATGGAACCTAGGAATGTACCAACATTCACCAATAATTAATATTACCTATCATTCATTACTCTTTACCATCTTTAAATATAGGTAAGTAGCAGAGTTATGTATTAACTCCTACTACCTATTAACTTTTTAGAAATCATAACTTATATCGTTGAGTGAGCATATAATTAGCTCACTCAACGCTTATATGTAGGTATTTTAAATACTTATGTATGTAGGCAAGTAACTTAATATGTAGGAAATTTTGAAATAGTAGTATAGCTACTATTTCAAAATTTTTAAAAATATAGGTAATCTTAAACCGGTTGAAAAAATTACAAATAATGTTATTGTACCTAGGTATTACATATATCAAGGTAGGTACCTTGGGTATCATCTGTATACTCATTACTATACAAAAGTAGGTACCCATAACACAAAGTGATAATAAAAACGTATTTTGTGCAGTTTCATTCATAGATTAATAACGTTTCATGTATAAAATAATTACAATCGAGCTTCCGTCGGCAAGTAGTCACATAAAAGATCCACGCAAAAGGCAGGCCCACTCGAACCTCCATCTCGCAGTAAAGAGCAAAATAAACATTATTTAGCGGTCGGATATTTAATAAAATGGCACTGAAACATACCTAATTTAACTGTCAAGCTTATGTCTAGTGAACTGTGTATACAACAAATGAATCAACACCCAAACAAACCGATACGTAGACGACATCGGCGCAACCATGTAACAAACGACAACTACTAACCACACCGTTGCAATGTGGATATTTTCGACATTACCTTTGTGTATCTGTGATGCCCGACGCATCTAGATTCTAGCCGCCTATACTTTAGGTGCACTTGCTCTCACTCGACCACGATCGGCGACAAGACTCCAACAGGATTTACCAATCCTTATCGGACATGTTGCAACGTTGCCGCTTTGCAACTAATTCGTATACACTATTTCTAAGTTACCCTCATTCCTTCATGAAATGGTGGCTAGGTAGGGTGACCAGATTCCTTGAACAACAAAAGAGGACAAATGTGCTGTGGGAAATATTTTATAAAAAATACAATCATTATTTCGTCAAAACATTATAAAATATTGGTCTTTATTTATAAAAACAAATAATTACCCAAAAGAAACAAACTATGAATCGTCAAAATACACCACAAATAAGTTACAGACATTATCTACAAATAATTACTTTGTAATTTTGTAATATTCGGGTTAAATTTGTAAAATAAGGGCGGCTTTTGTGGGATTCTTCAACCATGTTTGTTCCCATCGCCCTCTTTATTCGATTTAAGTTAACAGAATGAGAAAGAGTGACAAATTAGAGGTCTAGGATGAATTTGAAGTAATTTATGATTTCCAATTTAGTTGCTTATTGTAACTTGCATTGTTTAGAAATACTTCAGATTTTTAGTTTATTTTTTTGTCTGATAAAAAAGAGGACATTTAGCATAAAATGTGTAAATATATACCGGACATAAATTTGAACCTTAAAAAGAGGACTTGTCCGGTTAAAAGAGGACGTCTGGTCACCCTAGGCTAGGGTATTCCAACAAGTCATTCCTGGGCGCTAATCCAACACCACCTATAGACAGGTGGTGCTGGCTAATCACAATAATATGCCGCTCCTCTCACACGCAAGTCTTGCCTTGAATAAATATTTCTACTAAAGCTCTCCGAATATTGAAGATGCTGTTTAGGTTTATTAGACCTAATCAGGTATCATCAATCCAGTGTAAAAACGATTTAATTCTCTTCACCTAAAATTTATGGTCAAAATATAAAAAAACACCTTACACAAGAATTGATTAGATAGGTTAAGTAGATTTAATTCTGAGACGGCCTCAATTAAATATCGGGAAGGCGAAATATGATTAATGATGTTTAAAGTTATAACTACGAGTAGGTATACAGTGTGTGTGCGTTTGCATTACACTCAGTAACTTCGTAAATGTCAAGACATTAAATTTTTTTCAAAAAGTACTTCTAAATGATTTTTTGTGCTCAGAAAATTCAGAATTTTATAAGATTTCAAATTATGAAATAAAATACAGGGTGTTCCCTTTAAAAAACTTACTGTACACGTCGCCGCTCTTTTGTTTTTTTTTTTTAATGAAAGCGTTTTAATCAGAGGGTTGAAAAGAGCACAAAAACTAATTCTTGAAAAATTTTAATATCTTTACGAAGTTACTGAGTGCGTAATGTAAACTCACTCACACTGTATAGTAACTTTGTCGATATATCATCACGAGTACAATATCAGGTAAAAAAATCATATTAAAAATTGAAGAGAAATATATGGTAAAAGTATATTCAATAGTTTTATCCGTGTTTATTATGCATTAAATCCATTTTAAATTGACCTAACCGTTTACTATAAATGGTCCATTTTCTTTCTATTTACTATCTAGCTATAGAAAGAAATGCGCAATGTGACTGGTGTTTCTCAGATATAAAATATATTATGCGAAAATAATAATTATTGATATCCGCAGCATTTTAATACAGCTGGCAACATACGATTATGGTCCTACCATGCCAATAAATTCTCCGGCTAGCTCGCGCTTCGATTGAGCAGCATAAATATCAAACATAACTGTAATACAGATTTAGGTAGGTATACAATTTTGGGATCCCAACAAAAAAGTGATGCGTGACTGATGTGTTGCTTCTTATTTCATATTTCTTTATACTTTTTGTTTACTGAAATAATTTACTGTTTGGTTGATTAAAATTTTAAGAACCAACCCTTATAGAACGGTTTCGCGCAGTTTATTTTGATATTTTCAGGTTTTAGGCAACATACGCAATAAAAGCAGGAATATACATACATTTCCATTTTTAGTCAAAGAATATTTGATATTTTAATATCGAAAACACTGCATTCGTGGACCAATTACAAGTTAATATTTTTATTTCTAATTTTTAGATTAATTGAAACATAAGTGGTGGAAGCAACGATAAGCCAAAATTTATTACATGCAAAATTTTGCCATTTTGTTTACCTAGTTTACTTATTAGGTGTTTTAAATATTAATGATCAGTTCGATATATTGTCTACAAATAAAATAAAATGATCGCTATGAAAGCAAGCAAACCATCGATTTCTGAAATTGTGACTTGAATTTTCATTAATAAAGTTTTCAAAGGACTAATATTTAACAAATAATCTAGTCATATTACAAATATCAAACCAGTGTGCTTATTTTTTATAATAAAAGTTGGAGAGGCCATAATACAAATAAATATAATATTAAAAGAGAATATTTTCAAAATAATGTAAGACGAAAAACATTTCCATAACGGATACTAAAAACATACTGGCATATTTTTTCAATTACAAAATTAAGACGTTTAAAAAAGATTAATTAAACAGTTCATAGCTTTCTCGAATGTCAATACCTCAGCGCTGATAATTTATCGACATGGTAGAGCAACTGACCTGAGAGTCGGCAATGAAATATATGGCGGCAAATTTGAGTGGATCTTATCATTAAAGCTTTTAAATTCTCCTACAAAGGGGATGCATTACCATTACATTAATAACAGAGGATGTTTCACCTTGTTTATTTGTTTTAAATGACAAGTAGTAACGAGTAATGACAAACTACTATAGATATTAGATTAGAATATATGTAGACTTTAATATTAGATAATAGACAAACCATAGGTATACCAGATTCCGGTACGGAGTGGAGTTTTGATAGTCGTGATTTCGACAAAAACAAAATGCGAGACCTACGCACATCAATATATCCAAATTTGGAGCAAAATAAATGAAATAAAATTTAAGATGTTGCCCAGTTTTGAAGATATTTTCTTATCCTGGTGAGCTTTTAAATAACAATTGAAAAAATTAAAAGACGCAAGATTTGCCTTCCAATTATAATTTATAAAAAATACACAACTGTTCACTTGAAGATCATGCTCCAAAAATGTAATATTGTTAAATATAATTATGTCCTGCTCAAAGAAATAATGCTCAATCAATTTTTATTTTCTTTACATTGATGAAATATTATTTTCAAAACTTTCAAAATAAATAAGAACTATATTTGTAAAGTTGCGAATAGGTACTAACATTATCTATAATAGAGATGGTTATTATCCCCTTACCATAATATAAAGGGGATAGTAGCTTCTGCCGAAAATTCTTAGTGTGTTAGTATTAATGCAAATATCAATTATTAATCATTCAATAATAGAAATATTCTAAAATTCATGTGTATTATTTTCACATAGAGTGTTCGGACATAACAAAAATGCACATAAGCACAGAAAAAAACACGCAAAGACCACAAACATGTATAAAGGTGGAAAAATGGATACCTCTATATCTATTAATATTGCTTTAATTTAAAACTACCCCTACTGGTTACTATATTCCCACATTTTAAAGAACTTTTCTGAGAGTTGGGAATTCCCTGGGAACATTCCTCTTTCCAGGAATACTCTAGAGAATATGTCTTAGGAACATTCACACCGTTCCTTCTCTAGGTATGTAAGTAATTCTATATAAGTCTCAAAAAGTGCACATGTTGACCATGTTTGTGTAAAAAATTTAATAAAACCAATACAACTCAATATGAATTTCTCAAAAAGCTCGGTTGTACGTACATTTTTAGAGGACAAATGCATAGCGAACTGGGCTTATAAAAATATAAGGCCAGTGCTGAGCTACAGCTACGCTATAATGTTTTATAGAAACAACAATGTTGTGAGGAACATACTTTTAAAAAGTGATCTGAAAACAAACACATTTACACCATTTGAAGAGGTAAAATGTTATATAATATATCAAAATGATGAGGTAACTAAACATACATAGAGATTACAAAAATGCAATTTTTTTAAGAAACATTTTCACGATTTTACTATCTTACTAAGGAAGTATCACAATCAGGTTGAACACTTCAAATAACTGGTCACCCAGTCACCTTATATTATGTCACATGTAACTTTAAAAAAAAATAAGTAGGAAATCATCGAAAGGTATCTAATAAATGGTCTGGAGTGGTAACAAACGTAAAACATGGAAATATTAATTTAAAAAATATGAACTTATTTATGCAATTATATTCAGAATAAGTACTAAATAAATATGCAAATGTTCTTCAACGATAATCTCTAAACACAAGACCTAAATAAAAAAAAAGTTGTTGCTCTACTAGTTGTAACTTCTATAATATCACTTATACTTATATTATTATTAATAATAAACTAATATGAAAATGTTTTTTTGTTTCATCAGACTTTCACCAGAAACCATAAAAAATATGCCCAGAGTGATTTGTGATAAATTTGGATTTGAAGTAGGTACTTCAGTTACCTATAAACTTTAATTTCTGATGATTGCTAATTTTTACTGTTAAAATGACCGCATAGTTTTTTAAGCGACTTTAGGTATTGACGAGAACACTACATTATAAGCAAAAAGTATAAAAATTAAATGCAGTTCACTTAAAATATACATTTAGGTATTTTTCATTTGAAAAACTAAACTCTTATTACCTACCTACAAATCATTAATGATATTTTGATGATGAATATTTTGAAAATTCTTGCACCTCTTATTTTAGAAATTTATAGTAAAAATATAACCTAACAAGATTAGCTTCACAATAGCGGTCTCGCCGGGGACACCTGAAAAAGCCCAACCGGTCGCGTTCTTAGGTGGCGGATAGGGGCATGCTCGTCAGCTCTGCAACCAGCAGGGTTGAAGGGTAGGTAAGGTGTGAAATAAAATAGCACCCGCGAACCAACAGGATATCACACTTTCTTCGGAGGTCATACCGTAACCTGGACCACGAGACAGGGATTCCCAGAGAGGGATGGGGGGCTTGCCTTAACCGGCCACCCTGCGAGGAAGGAATCCTCTATAAAAAATCTCCTCATCCCAGTGGTCTTTGTGGTTTTGGGACCGAAGAAATGGTGCGACGGGAAGCCATCAGGAAGACTGGTCCCGACCGCAAAGCCACCTACGGGTACTTGGCGCACCCTATTATAGGAAAGCCTTGCCCTCGAAATGGGCGTTACCCAGGGGTCGACATATATTTCGTCCCTACTCGTGGGAATAGTATGGATAAAAATCAAAACCAAAATGAAGAAACAGATCAAAGACTAAGGAAGGAAGGAGATGGAATAAAGATATTCATGAAGTACGGAAAAATAGCAAGAAGCCCTACAAGAGGAATAGTTAGGGCGGGTTACTTTTCTGGAATAGAAAGAAGAATACTATAAGGCAACCAGAGGGTAGAGAAAAATTCTCAAATGAAAACAAAGGAGATAACATGAGAATGCTGAAAGGGTTGAAGGTTATGGATGTAGTAAAGGGATAATTGTAGTTAGGACAGGAAGCAAGAAGAAGCACGTTGTAAAAGAATGTAGAAATCCTCCAAAATGCTACGAGGCGGCAACCATGACATTTCTTTAATATAGAAAAGCGGTAGCCAACGTGAGAGCAAAAAGTCAAGGGTAGAAAAAATACGATAGCCATAAAATCGAAAGGAACAGAACGGGAGGTATCACAAATGCCTGTTCTGCAAACCAATCTGAAAAGGAGGGTTGCACATGATCTGGTGCAGAAAGTTGTGCAAGAATATAAAGTGGATATAGCCATAGCAAATATTATAACAAGGAATGGGGCGTGGCTAGAGACAATCTGGTAAATGTTGTAATTAGGGTATATAATGCGAATACAGAGGTTCAAAAAGCAGGAAAAGGGGACGGTTTTGTATGGATAAAATACGGGAGCGGTTATACATACTCCTGTTACCTGTCGCCAAATAGCCAAATATTACTCTCGACTCCTTCGAAGAGAAGCTATGTCATTTCAAAAATCATATAAAAAAAAAGAAAGAAAAACGAAACTGGTGATTGGAGGATACTTTAACTCTAAATCAGTAGCATGGGGTGCCAAGAATGAGAAAAGAGAGGATATAGTAAATGAATGGCTAGCAAAAACGGCAAAAAATGTTGACGAAAAGCCTACGATTATTAGAGGCGAAAGTAACTCGGTTATTGACATAACTCTGGGCTCGGCAAATGTAATACAAGATATAATTAACTGGAAGGTATTAGATGATGAGAACCTCTCGGATCATCAGTACATATTGTTCGACATTAAAGATGGATGAGAAGGGGAAAGAGGGACCGCTGAACGGCAACGAGGAAAACTTGAAAGGTAGAACCAGGAAAGATGGAACAGCTGGAAGAAGAACATATTAAAGAACATTGATGCAAACACCCAAGAAGGCTGGACAGCTGAAGCATTTGTTAAGCTAATGACCACAGATACAATAAGGTATTTAGACGAAAGGGGCACAGAGGAAGTAATAGAATACCTGTACAGTGGTGGAATGATGAAATAGCCAACATCAGAAGATAATGCCTCAGGAAAGAAATACGCTATACAACAAATATGCAATGCAAATAAATGTTATCCAGAAAGCCATTCTACGGGCCAAGCAGGTGTCTTGGCGGGAACTATGTAATGAGGTGGAAGACATATGAGGCATTGGGAATATGATAATAAGAAACTACAGCTAATCCCGCAAGTAGAATGAAGTACCCAGGAAAGAATAGAAGTCGCAGAAATACTGTTTCCAGCAGATGCAGGGTGTAGAACCGTTCATGAAGACTTATAAACATAGTATCTAGGCTCAAACCCAAGAAACCACCTGGCCCCGATAGAATTAAAGAAGCTAGTGCAGCGATATCCACAATACTGTCTAGAAGTGTATAATTATCTGCTAAGAGAACGACTATTCCCGAAGATCTAGAAGAGAGCCAGGAATGGTCTTGCTTGAAAAGCCAAAAAAAAAAAAAAAAAAACTGAAAAAGACAAGCAGGCATGACCGCTATGCATGTTAAACACATCGGCTAAACCGAACAACTAATAAGCAGCAGAATAAAAAGGGAATGGGACTAGAAAATGGGGTAAACTTGTCTGGAAGACAGTGCGAATTTCAGAAAGGAACCACTGTGGATACAATGGCCATGGTGCAAGAAATAGCGAAGGAGGTTAATACAGGCAATTACAATATGAGAGACCTACGCATCATGGTCACAGTGGACATTGAAAACGTATTTAACACTGCACCATGGAAGGGGAGTGGGGGAACTAATGAGGAGAATAAGCACATACCTGACCCAGTTGATAGGTAGTTAAAAGCGAGGTAAAAAAAGGCCACAAGAAAGGTACCACAGGGTTCCATATTGGGGCCACTATTGTGGAAAAAAAATTACGATATTATGAGGATACACATACCAAAGGGGATAACAATTATCAGATATGCTGATGATATAGTGGTCATAGTAAGAGGTAGAAATGAAAAAGAAATACGTAGAACAAACTGCGCACTGCAGAGGATTAGCGAGTGGATGCACAGAAGTTAGCATCACATAAAACGAAGGCAGTCTTGCTGGTAGCAAAGAGAACAGTTGGGAAAATGGAGGTGGTGGTAAATAATGATGTCATAGTTAGAACAGTCGCAGTGATAAAATACAACAAAATTTGAACAAGAATATGTCTATGATTCGACATATTGAACATATAATAAGAAGAGCCGAGGGCATCGTAAAACAGTTAAACAGATCATGTCAAACAAAGGTGGTGCTAGGCGTAAAAGAGGGATAGTTCTAGCATCAGTGGTATACTCAGTAGTATTATATGCGGCACCAATATGGCAGACAGCAATGAAACCTTTCAGATATAGAAATATGGTGACAAAGGTACAAAGAAGGCTAATGATAGCGATTGATAGTGCCTATCGCATCACATCAACCGAGGCACTACAGGTCATAACTGGTACGACACCTATAGATTTTATGGTGGATGAAAGAGCCCTCATATACAATAAAGGAGATGTGCAAAACAACACGAATAAAAAAATAGAAAATTATGAGTAGATGGCAAACAAGGTGTAACGAACTGACAGAAACAACACGATGAACAAAAAGGCTTATACCAGATATTAAAAATCAAATTGGAAGAAAGTATGGGGAAGTCGACTACTATGTCGCACAGTTTATGTCAGAGCAAGTGAATATGGAAGAAGCAATTACGCCTGAAAATATAGTAACCTGCATGTTAAAGAGTGAGGACTATCAATCAGATTAAAAATATTATGAAAAGAAAGGAAGAGGAGGAAATAAGACTGTTTCAGTGATGAAGAAGTGATGAGAAAGTATCTCTTATCCAGAACTAATGCGAGAGCAGTTTCAGGGTACTTAAATAAATGAACAAAAGAATAGGAGTTTTAGTCGGTAAGAGTTCGACACTCCCATCGTGCGCCAGGTTCTTATGCAAGATTTTCGCTCCTTACAAAAAAAGTTTCACAAAGGCATATTTACATTTAACATTTCAAATAATAAATATAAATATACTTATTACTTACGCTTTCAAATCACATATAAGAAATGTCAACAGAAGAAGGTAACCTATTAAGGTCAAATAATTGAAACAGTGATTGAATTGAACCTTGATAAACAGAATAGACAAAATTTGTTGGTCCAAGCATAATCGGCTAATTTATGTCGCCTGGTCCCTGCTCCTCATAGTAGTCTGTTCCATCATCCTGTTTCACTGTTTCTCCGCAATTACCGGCATTGCAGCACGTAGGTAAAGTAAGTTTCCATTAGTCAATTGCTTGTTTTTAAATGAGATTTGTGACAAATCTTGAAGTATAATGACAACTGTCAAACCTATCTGTTAGCGTGAATTCTCAAAAATTGTTCATTGTTTCCACTACTTTAGAGCATCTGGCATGAATAACTATTGCTATAAGAAGTTTCAGAACGGTGTCACAAATTAATAATTTGTAACAATCACAAAGTGAAACTGCAACATACAACTACTGTCACCAGTGTCACTGTTTACTTTTGACAGTTCGAATATGACATATTGACATGACGACTGTCATGTCGATTTAATTTACAATTTGTAGTTCTTAATGACACAATGTGCTGACAATAGCTAACGATTCTCCATGGCAACCACAAAATGAATTGCAGACACCTGCACTCAAATTAGGTCAAATCGACAAACTGGATATAGGAGCAGGCAGTGTGATTTAGTAAATTAAGATTCAAGTATAATTCAGTTCAGTATGCAAATGTCTTCGATAGAGTATACTATATGCAACATGAAAAACTAAAACCTGAGGCTATTTATATCGGCAAATAACTTGATTATTTATCTTACCTGGAAGCGGTAAATTAGCATTAAGGAGATATGGCTTGACCGCTTGTGGAGCCACATCCAGAGGCGTTTTACCTTTGGAATTCTTGGCATGGATGTCAGCCCCCCGTTCAACTAAAAGTTTAACAAGTTTAAGGTGACCATTTATGGCAGCATCATGTAGAGGGGTGTCATTATCGAGACCTTTAGCATTCACGTTAGCACCTGATTGTACTAACCTGAAAGCCACCTCGTACCAACCGTGGTTGCAAGCCTCATGTAACGGGGTCCAACCTAAAATAATAAAAATACATAACAGTTCAACTTAAATTAAAGCACAAAATAACTAAGCCCCCTTTTATTTTGACATTGATAGCTATTTAACATTTAGATTAATATTATGTCCAAATAGTGAGTGTTAAAGGAATTACCCGCAAAATCAGCTACATTAGGATCGGCACGGTGTGCCAACAATTTACACACTTGTTCTACATCCCCCTTAATAGCAGCTAAATGCAATGGAGTTTCACCTCTTTCGTTGCGGTCCCTGGATCTAGATGAACTGGAACTGGGACTTCTAGAACCCACTTCATTACCAGATGATGTCATCTGCATCAACAGTGCCATTTGCTGCCTTTCTGACATGGGAGTCACAGGTGGTGCTCTACTTCCACTACCTGACCCCTTGGGCCGCACTGACGACGGCATTTTTTAATCATTAATACCCACTAATCCTCTGAAATGAATAATTTTATCATTTATTCGCATAACCTCAAACTACCTATGAAATATGCAAGTACACTCAAGTTTATTTTCAACGTTAATCGCTGATTACTTTAATTAAAAGATCAGGATAATGTATATATTTGAGGGAATTACCAGAATAACGCAAAAGTTAATTGCCAACGTTTGTTTGAACTCTTTCAAAACTATTTACAACACAATTTTTCGCTAACTTTTTTATCGACTGAGCTAATTGCGCAGTTCGAAAATCAAATAAAAGGCGCTAATTTTAAAATGGTTCTGTGCTGTGGTAAAGGAAGTACTTTGTCTTTATCACCACGACCTAAAAGATTAATCATAAATAAAATGATGTTAAGCATGTTAAATATATAGATATATTGTCTATGAGATTAATTGCCTTTTCACATCTAGGACAGGAGGTGTTGACCTTTATTTAGTTTCTTACATTACTCGTGCGAATGCACCACCACCACTTGTTATTACCTAATTATTCATATTATAAATAAAACCAAGTAATTGTTTAAATTTAGTAATTTTTGTACCTATTTAAAACTTGGGTATTTCAACAAATCTGAAATAATCAAAATTTGCAATCGTGAAATCTTGCGACACCATGTAAAATGAATTATTTAAATGGTTTGAATTTTTTGGTGGCTCATTAATGAGCCATTACCTACTTCAGCAAAGTGTACTGTAAGTAATTAAGTCGATAATGGTTCAAACAAATTAATTAATTGTGTTATACTTATTTTGGCACACTTTGAATAGATTCGGAAAAAATAGGAAATGAATTACGAAAAAAAAAAATACCAAGTTGTAGGCTTTATTTATATATAACACATACCGACAGTCTCTAGATACTTATTTACATAAAAACTAAATTTACTCATAATATAAAATGTAGTCCACACTTTGGTAAACATTTTATATTAAATATGACAGTAGTGTTTGTTTACATTAATATTACAGAAAATACAGGTAATATAAGAATCTATAGAATCAGTTGATTTCTAATAAGCACAAACAGCTATATAATATAAAAATAGGCACGTTAAGAGCACCATATTTTCTAACCGTCTTTTCTGTACCTATAAAAACAAATAGTTACAGAAAATGTTTATCTTTAATTGAACAACTTTCAACTTATTTATAAAAATATAAACTTATAGAGTACCAGAATTAATGGGTATTAGTAGTTAGTTAGTGGTGCTCCTAACACAAAACTAAATAATTTATTGTTTACACCTACCTAATATTAATATAAACAAAACTCAAATAAAAACAATAAGAATAAATACCTGTCTATTAAAAAAGAAATAAAAATACAGAAATTTTTTAAATTTAATTTGGTGCTTAGAAACACTGACAATAACAATATATTAAAAATTATAAATAATAAAGGAAGAACTAGGATTTTACTTTGCTAGCGATTGCCATGCCAACACCAACTATAGCACCAACTGCTAAAACAACGCCTCCTGCCATTGCCATGCCAACTAGTCCTTCCTTTTCCATCTTTTTCTTAATAGTCTGTTGTAGTGTTATCACTTGCTGATTCCCTGAAAAAAGATAAACATATACATACGGATTCCTCAACGAGGCTTAACGTTAGTCCGATTAGCGAAGGTTACGTGAAAAATTTGCACCCGTGTTTTGCGGGTTTAAAAAAAAACGTAGTCGGGCGTAAAGTTGGTTAGTCCGACTAACGCCTTATGTCGCTTTCATGAATCCGGGTGTAATATTTTTTTAAGCACTCTTACAAATATGAGTTTCATGTAAAGTTCTCTGAGGTAGGCCTTAACTACCTGACCAAGATTGGGTATCCGTCCGTGTACCCTGCATTTAAGAAAGACTGCACGTGATAATATATTTAAAAAATGTTTCGAACCCAACATAGATTTCATTGAAAACTTCTTTAAACAATCAACAAAGTTTCATTGTAATTGATTCCCTATATTTATTTTATCATGGTTCGCATTTAAGAAGTAGATTGAAATTTTCTAGCTCTATATATTGCACCTTCCTTCTTCACCTTCTAAACTGTATCTTTTGTATTTACATTCAAGCAAAAATAAACATGTAGGTAAGTTATCAAATTAAATAGGTATATAAATATTTATTTGCAAGTAGCAATATCGCAGAAATAAATGAATACTAATAAGGAGAGTTTAATTTGCTTCTTTTAATAATAACTATTAACCATAAATATATAATAAGCATGAAGCTAAACTTACGGTTTTATATAGTTTAGGATTACCTACATGATTTTAGACCTAAGTAAATAAAATTCATCTTTATGCTTATGGAAATATGCTGTAAAAGTTTGGAGCAAATCATTTAATGCATATGCAACGTTAGTCATGAATAGTCATGATCAGTCATTTAGTCAGTCCATTCCTAAAAATAGGTCTTTAACACAATGCACTGCATAAATGAAAAAGAAGCAGGGATAAAAACTACTATAGGAAGTATGGTTATGATAAATAATTGTTGATTTTATGTTTAAATTTTTTATATATAATCTACATATTTATGCTATGAATAAAGTTACGATTATGGTTACTGCTGTTTATATTTATAATTAACAAGCTGCTGAGTATCACTAGATTGCATCTAAATTACATACTACTTAGATGCAATGTAGCATAAATGAGAATAATCTTTGTTGATAACTGATAATTTTCTATTACCTGGTTCTATAACAAGGAATGATCGGACATAATTCAATGCTTTAGAATATTCCTTTAGTCTCGCACTGCCTATAGCAAGATAGTACAAGTAGTCCCTCTGGCCTTCTTCATGTGTTTTGTAGAGTTCTTCTAATAAGATTATACCCTTCTGTATGTCGGCAGGATACTTGCTTCGCACCAAACACCATGCATATTCAAACTGTGCTTTTGGTGTTACATCGTTTTTATACAACTGTTCGTGGTATATTTTTTCGAATCTCTAAAATTATAAAGCATAAATCAATAATTATCTGGAAAAATCTTAATAATAACATATGAGTAATCTATTAAACTAATGTGTGACTTGCCAGTCATCATTAAAAAAAAATGTTTTGTGAGATATTATCGATTATATGTCATTATGAAATTCCCGAAGAATTTAATTTAATTTACTTACTAATTACCTACCTTTAAATCTTCTGGCTGAACAGTTTCTGATAAAATGTCTGCCATTTTTTACATTCACTTGATGATTTTACTTGACAAACAGAATCAGAAACGTCAAAACAAACCCGGTTGATTTGATGGATTTTATTTTTCCATAACTTCATATTATTGCCCTCTACTGGCAAGCATATTAGTTTATCATTTTAAAGAGCGCCTCTCACATTTATGATGATGAAACCGTCTGATATAGTCAAGGTATCTTTATTATTTACTATACGTTGGCGTTAAGCCCAATAGATGACGCAATGTACATCATTGAAAAAATAATTAATTACTAAATAAAGATTAGTGACTAGACTAACATTGACAGAAAATTGCAATGTTCCGACTGTTCGGTTTCTCTTATCAGTTGTTATATTATTTGTGTAGGTAAGCGAAAAATTAGTATCTACCTGATTATTTTCTTTGTTTCGGTTATGTGGTCCTGCTATTTCCGTGACTAGGACCAGGGACCAGGACCAGTCACCGATCCCCCAACCTGGAAATTTTGTCGAACCCTCACGTTTGTAGCAGGGCAGGGTATATTTTACTTGCCTCATTCTGAGGACTGGGATTATTTCATGGGGTCAAGGGCATCTCCGGGTTTACATCCCGTCCAAGGGATATTACATTTTCTACACAAACCTCGCCTAAGTTTGTATAGCTTGTGCGAATTTTCTGACGTACAAACCACTAGAAGATGCGGGGAGATACGGCGGATTTTCCCTGCATTGTAACAACCCATCCATGTACTAGCCGCGGACTACGTTGCATACCGTTTATATCGGTAATATGAAGTTGCTGGCACGGCTTGCCCAACTAACCTTATTAGTATTTTGCTTATTACCTAGTATCTTCTTAAACCTAAAGTAACTACGAACCATCTACGAACCATACCTTATATTGCAGCAAAAGTGTTGCATAAATTCATTATTTCACAAACGTTCAGTTTTTTTTAAAAAAAGCTTGGACCCGTCGATTTTCTTTTGTTTTTTTTTTCTTTTGTTTGGCCTACATTATGTTATATACGGGGTGATACGGACGCACATGGACACATAAAGACATTTTTTATATGGGACACCCTGTACATTTTTACATATTTTAGAAATAGGACTTTCTCACGATCACAGCATATGGTTTGGTGGGGTTAACACAAATATTAACGGAGATAGAGCCACTCGAATATTGAAAAACATTCCTCTTTATTTAATCGTGTTTACGTACCTTAATTTTATTACAAAAGTTGAAAAAAAATTATACATTTAACATTTAATATCAACTAATGAATAAGATGTTCAAAATGCCATCCGTTAACTTCTTGACAATAGCCAAGCCTAAATTCCCGTTGAATATTTTGAACACAGCTACACTAATTTGTCTTATTTCATGTCTGATCCTGATTTTTAAGTCTTCTTTGACTTTGACTTTAAATATCCCCACAAAAAGTGATGCACTGGAGTAAGATCTGGGGATCTTGGAGGGACGAATCGTGAACGTACCTATGTCGCGAAGCGATTTCAGCATTTTTCCTCCAAAATCTTTTCCTGGCAGTTGGGCAGTTATGCCCTACGGTACGTTTTTGATGGGCCACATTGATATATGGTCTTGACTGATTTATCAAATATCCTTTAAGTTTTTTTACTACTATTGTCGTTTTTATAGTTAGTTTGTTAATGTTCTGTTTTATTAGTTTTCGAAGTTATTGTAGATCTGTTAGTATTTCGCATAATATGATGTTTTAAAGAATACACAAAACACTTTAGCGAGCCGCTCACAAACTGTATGTAAAAGACCTAATTCAAAATCAGAAGATATGTAGGTCAATAGGAAGTAGGTATACCTTGAACCTTGCAACAAGCCATTTATACATTCACAAATTTCAATGAAAAGCTGTCCACGATTTTCCGGCCCATTTAATTTTTTGTTCACTTTGATAGATGACTGACAAATGTGACATTTGAACATTTAATTACGTAGTTTACAACATTAGACCATGGTGACTTATCGGCCTTCGATACAGTGGCTCACTGTAGCATTCGAAGGTAAAAAGATATATCCTACCTACAATTAATAACGGGTTAGGCAGAATGAAGTATCTATTTTCTATGGACTAGTATTCAATAATGGTTAAACTTTAATCAAAAACTGAAACAAAATGTTCTTAAGAAAACATGGCAATTTATTTTCTGAATATCACATCAGTCAAATGACCTCTGCCTCGCTGCTGGCACTCCTGAAGTCTAGCACAAAAATTTTGCATCACTCGCTGCAATTTCAATTGGGATAGCGTTAATTTCGGTTCAAATATTATGCTTCATTTGTTCCAAAGCTCGAGGTCGATTATCGAATACTTTTGACTTTAGACAGTCCTATAAGAAAAAATCACAAGCTGACAGATCCGGTGACCTTGCAGGCTACGCGACATGTCTAAATTTCGAATTGACACGACTAGGAAACATTTTTCGCAGAATTGCCTTAGGCTGCCTATCAGTGTGGGAAGTGGCTCCGTCCTGCTGAAACCATAGTCTTCGGAAGTCTACACCTTCGTTATGAAGTTGTTGTTCAAAATTTTGCAGTACAAGTTGATAT
The DNA here is from genome assembly GCA_963924545.1 of Pogonocherus hispidulus. Lineage (NCBI taxonomy): Eukaryota > Metazoa > Arthropoda > Insecta > Coleoptera > Cerambycidae > Pogonocherus > Pogonocherus hispidulus. The sequence continues at coordinate 72,045,451 of OZ004694.1, forward strand.
CGTTGCGATGATAATGGATGATAACGCTCCATTTTTACTATTAAACTGACGTTTCTCGCAAACAGTTTGGCAACTGTCATAAATTGCCATGTATCGGGAACACATGGCGATTTGATTTGAATTTAGATCTTTTTACATTATTGAATAAATCCAGTTCAAACATGGATACGCCATTCTGCCTAACCCTGTATTATAGACCTCTGAATTCTCTGTTTGTCTCGTTTTGAATATCGACAGATAAGTACATATAACCATAGATTACAGAAAGTATAACACAGTGAACTGGACTGGATCGAACTATGATTTAGCCAACTGCCAATTATTCTGATGCTTTATGTTTCTAAATTATATGTCTATGTTACTAACCTACTAATGACCCATCTAAATTTGGCTTTCACATGTCGATGGTTAAAATAATGAGAGATAAACTGGATTTTGTTAATTGTTTGACTTTGCGTTTGACATTGAGCATTTAGGAATAAAGGGGTTTGTGTGCATTTTTACCATGCAGCGTGCAAGTGGTGAAAATTATGACTCCTATTCCCTGCCTCACTACTATCGCTTCCTGGATTTATACTTGTATAGTTGTCTATCGAGGAACCGATGCTCTTTACCAATAACACCGGTAATTCTCTACTCATCTTAGTTTCATATTTCATTGTTTCATCGCTTCAAAGAAATTTGTCAGTGAAACTCGTCGGCCTCCTATATAGTTAAATAAAATAGGTACCATTAGATAAAATAAAACCATAGAGATAAAACTAAATGAAGTAAAGTTCACGGCATGAAAGAAAACGTACCTGGTGGGGCCCCCTTGTATTAATATCAGCGAGTCACTGTATAGACTGACGAATAAATACATTAACTTGGGCCCGCCAGATACAGAAAATGCTCCGTTCAGTTTCCGTTTGCTCCGTTCAAAATGTGGACTATGTTAAATTCCGAAGATACGACTTCTCTTCTGGATGACTTCTGGACTTTACCTGCATCAATTCCATATGTTACACTGTGATTGTGGTTAATAATTGAATGTTATTACTTATGTACAGCTATTTATTGTTCGTATGTGGTATATCTTTTCATGAATAAGGGTAAGTACAGTGCAGTCCATGTAAAACTGACTCCCTCCACCTATTGTCTTGATTCATCATTCACAAATTCAACCTATTTTTTTTTTTTTTTGTTTCAATAGCCAGACATGTACCTGTATGCAATTTTTCCTGTAGTTTTATTCTGATATAAACATTTTAATTAGATATTTAAAAAATGTACAGGGATGTACAAAAATTGACTTTTTTAAAAACCTATAACACCCAATATATTTTACAAAAACAAAAATCCTCCATTTTTTCTGAATTCCATGATATAGAAGAAAGTAGCCTAATTAGTTATACAAGACAGTAAAATTACTTTTTATCGACGAGTGAAAATGTTTAATTAAATTTCAAGAGTCGATAATGAAATTTTACTGTCGTGTGTAACATTCTATTTTTTTTTTATAGTGAAGGTTCGAACAATTTTGCAGACAAAAATGACAATAGTGACATTTCAAAGTAAGTAACGTCAAATTAAATAAAAATATTAAAGTACTTTATCTATCCTTGCTGTTAAAGTTTCATTTTATCTATACTTCCGATTAAAATGTTACTTGATCTGTTGTTTTGAGTTGAACAAAGCATACTTTAACCTTTGCTATAAAAAAAACATAATTTAACAAAATTATAATATATCTTCACATAATTTTTGCATTGAGTAAGAAAATTTAAGTAGATAAAAATATAAACTAGAAAATGGCGAATGCGCCAGTTAAAAATGGTATTCTAATTTTGGATAGGGAATCTGAAATTATTTATTTTTTTCTAATAGCATCTATTGCCCGTTTCATGTTAACAGGATCCCACTGTTTGATTTTGCGACGACTTTGCGCATCTTTCTCTATGTAATAAAATTTTATAAATAAAAAAGTTTTAGATTTCCTAATTTCGGATATACGAAATTTTAGTATCCGAAATTAGGAGCAAATCTAGTATTAACTTAAATTACTTATTTTGTCAAAACTATGGATGAAAATAACTTTTCTTTATAAACATAGAACTATTATATCCTATGCTTAGCGAGCAATCTATCCAAAGTTTTAAAATGAGAATAAATAATATCAAAAACCTCATTCTCAAAATATCACACATAAAAATCTATTATACTCCGCTGGGCAAAAGAATTTGATAGTTCAAACTTCTATATCTTTAATCTCCAAAATTAAAATTTTCATAAACTACCCTCTGAAATCTATATTTTTATTACTATAATAATTTCTCTGACCATAATATTTATTCTACCGGATGTAAACACAACTATTTATCATATCATATATTATTAATATGCAACCAAATACGCACAACAGTAATGAAATTGTCTTTAACATAGCGATAATTTGTAGAACTATGGGTATTCGAAATGTGAACCTGTCCGAAATTAGGCTACTTTCCTCTAATAATTATTATTTGAAGTTATATCTTCATTTTTCCAGATATGTATTTGTCCTTGTTATTTATTTGAACTCAGTTATTTCATTTCAAATTGTACTTGTTTATAATAATAATAATACAGTATTTTGTTATTTATTAGTATTAATGCATGGTAAACTTTATTATGGTCTTGCGGAAGATGTAGATTTGTAACATTACTTACCAGAGGCGGTAGTACCGGTATAGGAAAACTTAAAAATATGTAAAAAAATATGCCTTTTAAGTTATTTAGAAAAAAAAACCCAAATGTTAGAACCATTTATCTATCAATATCAGTGGCGTACAAATGTCAAATTTCCAATAAACGGAAACAAATAGGTACTAAAATTGCAAGTTAACAAGTTCAACTGTGGTATTGGTATTTTTTTCATATTTTATATTTCTCTTATTTACGCCACTGATACGGACTGATAAATGGTTCTAACAATAGTTTTTTTTTTAAATTCACTTAAAAGGCACATTTAACTGTTGATTTTTTAAATATATTTTTAAGTTTTCCTATATACCGGTGCTACACCTCTGGTAAGTAACGTTACAAATATTCGTCTTCTGCAAGACAGGTTCATTAACTGTCAGTCACATTATATTTGTATCAGGTACAAAATTCAATCTATAGGAACTGAAATCGGCGGGTATTTCTTATGTTTCAAAAATACTCACTGTCAAAACTTAGAACTAAAAAATTAGACTATATTAAAACGAAGGCTCACAATCTATAGATTGACTAGCTTGAGGAATTTTAGGTATTACCCAGTAAACACACATACGTTTTTAAAACGTATTCTCAACTTGCCATTGGTTAATAATCCGTGTTCCGTTACAAATTCAACCGTTTATTTATGGTTGGAAAAATAATGGTCTATCGTAACGTTAGAATTACATAGCTTTTTCACTAAAAATGTTAGCAGTTTTTTTCCAACGTGAAATAAACGTTATTAAAACATGTAAATAAACCTTTTTTTTTAACGTTTATAATACGTCCTCATCAACTGAATAGTTTATTCAAATTTTAGCAAAACGTTTTTGTAAGGTTTAAAATTACGGATTCTAATAATGCATAAAAAGCGTGTTTTAAACGTTTTGCATTTAATACATATTTGGAAAAATATTAACCCAAAACATATTTTGTTTGAACAACTCAACTCAGAACAACTCGGAACAATTCAATAAAATGGCATTAAATAATAAATATATAAATAGGTGTATACGCAGTAGTAAGTATATAACACTTAATTGCTTGAAAACTGTAGAAAGTATAGTGGTTAAAACCATGAAGAAATTGACGTTTTTAACACGTGTCAATAATGATGTAGTTAAACGTTTGTCTGGATTAAAGAATTTTATTGGTGCATAGATGATCACGTGATCATTTCGAGTTCTTTCTTGCAAAATTTTGTCAGTTGCATATTCGTCATTCGACAAAGTGTAGTCGTGTTACCATATCGTCGTGTCCATAGTTACCATATTTTCATCTATAAGGTAAGATAATTTTTGTATCTATTGAATTTTATTTTATTTATACAACTCTGGGTGTTTGGTTTTATTCAAATTACAATTTCTTTACAAACGATGTTTACCTACTTTAGATCTCAAATATGAAAGTGACAATAACATTTATGCTGTGTGATTTTTACATAAACATGGCGCACGGTTTAAACGGGCTAAAATTATATTAACTAATTTAAATTTAGGTTTTTCTTCTCTTCGGTTTCCGTTTTTTTGTGATAAATAAATAAATATTTTTCATTTCTGTCCCTATAGTGTATACTATATGTGACAAAATAATAAATAATAAATAAAGAATATAGTGCTTGAGATTTGTTTTGTTTCAGAAGCCGCCAAATTCAACTTTTCGTCAAACGAAAAAAACGACATGCGAATTGCATGAAACGTAAAGGAATGGCTCAAGCATTCATCAACTAGAATCAACCAAGGCAAACATAAATAAAAATACTTATTTAACAATTTGTTAATAAGTCAGAGCGTATTGATTGATACGTTGTATCAATCAATTCAGAAACTTTATTTATTAAAAAAAAGACTTTTAAAAGAGATTTTTATCATGTTCTATGTTTACCTAAGTTTGTAATCTGTTAATCTCTGTTATATTAATTCCGACTTGTAAGTCTTCAATATTATTAAGACACTCATTACAGAAATTCTTATATTGTTTTCTAATTAATATTGATTTGCATATGCCAATTGCATCATGTCATAAAAGAATTGTATCAGTTAATAACGAATATCTCTTACAAATAAAAATAATGGTTTAAAAAATGAAATATATATAATAATCGAAATTTCAGGGGTGTAAACGAACAGATACAAAACTTTTTAAAAACCATTGAAAAATACGTTTTTTAAACCTTTCTTGAAATGTTAAGATTGTAACATGTTAACATCTAAAAAGAACGTTGAATAAATATGTTATTTAAACCTTCTTTACTACATTTAATTTACGTTAACTAAAAACCTTAATATAACGTTATTTTAAAACGTAGCAGTTAAAGCATGTTAATATTAAAATTTACCGTTTCATAGTTACGAATATTAAACGTTTATACTTTCGTTATCTTAAACGTGTAAAACCGCGACATTTTTAAGTTAATTGTACGTAAAAGCAACACTTCTTTTTCAAATGGTGTTAGGAAATTATAAACGACTTTCTAACGTATGTGCGTTTACTGGGTAACTAGTTTCTACTATGGTTCCTCTGTTATTGCTATTTACACCACTCTTTCGATTTACTGGTAGAAATTATAATTTTCTACATCTAGTTCTGTATTTACCACCTTATTCTCTGTGGCTGATCTTTGATGAGATCCGCATTGGGAGGTTATCGTACCGTAACCGTGGATAGAACCATCGTGGATGGTTTTTACATAATTTGAAGCCTGAGCAATGCGACGTTGCCACATAGCAAAAGTGTGGCTGGAAAGCTGTGGTTAACTTCACGCCGGTTATGGAGATGCATTAAAGTGTTACATTTTTCAAAAATGTTTGTAACTTAGAATAGGCTTTGTTAAGCGGAGTAATTTAAAATTACTAAAAATGCTATAAAATAAAAATTTCTGTAAAATTACCAATCGAAGTAATTGTTCCAGTATGTTTTTTAATTAAGGAAATATATTAAAAGACTGACCTTCAAATACTAGATCTGTCATTGGCTAAACTGGTAAATTTTTGTCATTCCTTATTAATGTATTCTCGTCGAGTCTTGCTAGATTTCGACAAATAATTTTTTTATGAATTTCTGATTAAATAAAAATTGGTCTAGCATATTTAAAATTAGTTAAAAATGTACCTACCTAATATAATATTCAGCTACATAAGTAAAAAGTTATGTAAAAACATTTTTATGTTTCTAGAAACTATAATCTATAACCTAACCATCTGTTTGAGTTTCTCTGGATTTATAAACAAAACACAATTTAAGATCTGAAATTGGTTTATTGTAAATAAGTAAGATAGTTAAGATAAAGTCAATATGTACAAAACACTAAATTTATTATGTACAATATAAAATGCCTTAATACCTTTGCACTCACAAAATTAAAATCCATTCGCTCAATCTATAATAATTTACTATGACTAGTTCATAATTGTGTTTATTGATAGACACAATTTCCAAATACCAAAAATAAATAGTACATTTCCCTTCTAAAATAAAATTAAAGATAAATATTTCAAAAACAAAAACAATTTATACAAGATTCGCTGCCACAGTCGCACTTTTTATATATCTTTGTTGGGAATGCAATATTTACCACCTATAAATTCGTTCATACAATAAAAAATTAATAAATATATAACGCTACACTTTGCTAGATTTAGAATATATACAAATATATATAGAAATATTGCATATTATATACATCGATTTAAATATTTTCAAGTCAATTGAAAATACAAAATCTTATAAAAAGTACTCAGTGCTATACTATGACCACATAATTTAGGGGCGATGCATCTTATCAGACTTCGAATATGTACACAAAGTCTTTCAACGCAAGAACTGCCCGAGAAAATGAAAAATGTCTGACGGCATCGCAACTAAACATATGCAGTCATAAAATATCACAATTTATGTTTAATTTTTTTTTGATAAACATCACTCTGTAGGTACAACGGCTTTCCGCCATACATTATAATTCATGTGTACAGTTGTAGTTTACTATATTATAGGAAATATTTACTAGGTAGGCAAGCTTGAAGTATAACAGAATTAATTTTATTAGGAACTTAATTAAAATATACTATGATAAGAATCTTGGCCAATTTGCGACAATGCAGAGTTAAACCACCGCGTAGGCCTTGAAATATTTCCTTAGGACAAAGTTGACAATTTATGAAACTGTACAACTATGATCTTATTAAAATCATAAACATAAAGAATAACATGATTTATAATGCCCACACTGAAGACACGTATTAAACGTAAATCATTTTATCCTAAATTGTTGTTACAATTCTGTTCCATCTATCTCGTTTCATAAGGAATAAGTGAAAGTATCAGTCGTTTTTCGAGTTACCAGACCTAAATCCGATAAAAATTAAATTAAAATATATTACAAAACTTAATAAACTTATGTTTTTACCTACTATACGTAAATTAAAAAAAAACTTATAAGAATACCGAAAGTGAACACAACTATATTTCTATTAAGGAATTCTCTTTCAGTAGGACTCTTTATTGTAACCAATATCACAGATTTCCTACGAGACGAAACAGATATGTCGGATAGTACTCTTGTGGTAGACGAAAAAATATACTTAGCGGCTACTGTACAGTCTATATATTTCGTAAAATCACACATTGGAATGGATTCATTCATTATTGCTCAGTAACTGTGCTCCACGCGCGAACTAATGCTGGTACAAGTCCGCGACGTGACACTTGGGCAATCCGTTCCGGTTCTCGTTCAGGGCCCTTAAGGAGTGAGCCCTGCAGGACTCCCCCGTGATATAAGTGAAGCCAGTGACGGGCAAGGTACCCCCCGGTCCGCGCGGACCCCTCGCACGCCTACCCTCTCCGTCAACACAAAACACCCCTGAAGGTGGCGCGCTCAGCTCTAGCTACAACTCCGTCACAGGTATTGGCTTGATATGGTGCTGACCGGAGCGCGTGATGTAATCATCGTCGGAGAAGGTCTTCTGGTATTCGTGCTCCTTTCTGCTGATGGCGCGTTTGTTCCATTTGTAGTCCTTGAGAGCCTCACGCACTCTCTGACGGTAACGAAAAAGCAGCAGCCCAAGCACGGCTAGAAGCCCAAGTGCACTCAAACAAAAGATTATGATAGCCTGCTGGCGAGGATCACTAAAGGAACAACCCAAATCATCGGCGGTTAGAGTCCTTAGAGACCTATCCCGAAGTTGCACAGGTGTGGAGCACTGCACGTTGGTAAGATTTTTCGAATTTATCGAATTGAGCAACCACAGCAAGTGGCAGTCGCAGTTGATTGGGTTATCGGTAAGTTCCAGAGCACGCAGTTCGTTCCAAGACGTTATCGACTCGGACAATGTCTTGAACGAGTTCTCTCTCAAAACTAGGTGTTTCAGATTAGGAAGGCCCACCAATGCACCGTCTTCTAGCTTCTCGAGCTTCTTATTACTAACTAAAATAATAGTTTCTAGATTTAAATTATCACTGAAAGCACCCTTTTCAATATGTTCCAAGTATTTAGCACCGGTAATATCAATCTTCCTTAGATTCGTAAGTCCCTTAAACGCACCTTTTTGTAAAGTGGTAAACTCATTCTGGCCTATCGTCAGTTCTTCTAAACGGGACAGATGAGAAAGCTGCTCTGTTGGAATCTGCACGAGTTTGTTGTCGGCTAAATTTAAGTTGCGCAACCCTGTCAGACCTCTGAAGGAATTTACGCTTATATTAAATAGACCGGCGCTACTGATGTCTAGCACTGAGAGTTTTCCCAAACCATTAAAAGCGTCATCTGGCAATGTAGTAAACCCATTCAGGCCGACGTGTAACTCTGCTAAGCTCCCCATGAGTGCAAAAGATGGTGTGGGCACAGAGCTTAATAAGTTGTCGTCTAAATACAATACCCTCAAAGATAATAGACCATCAAAGGCAAGGGGGTCTATTTTAGATATCCTGTTTTGACCTAGATTCAGCTCCTCTAGTTTCGGAAGGATGGACAATAAGCCTTTGCTCAATTCTTCTAAGAAGTTTTCTCGCAAGTTTAAAACGGTCAGCGATTTCAAGCCTTGAAACGTCCTATTGTTGATGGAAGCCAATTGGTTTTTATTCAGGTGAAGCTCCTGCAGCTTCTCCTGGTGTAGAAAACTTTTAGTAGGGATGTTTACCAGGTGATTATTGGACAAGTCGACGTACTGCAAGTCCCTGTAGAACTGAAAAGAGGCGTCCACAGTTCTAATTTTGTTGCTTCTCAATACCAACCGCTGTATGGCGGGGTTTAGAGTGATGGGGATGACGTCCAACTTGCTTCTTTCGCACTGCACGACGTAGGTGTCATCGTTGCACGTGCAACCTGCAGGGCATCCCAGTAACCCATTAGCAGTAGATGAAAGGGCCAGTAGGAGGCCAAGAAGAAAGAGAAACATCGTCGCTGAGGATGTTCTTCGATTCTGAAACAAAAAAAAAATATTTAATAGATGGTCTTATACTACTAGTGCTAGGTAACATGGTAAGCAGTTTTAATAATATATAGTAATCGATTTATATGATTAAGTTGGACATATTCACGCCCTAAAATATTTAATTTAATTTCTTTTTGATCAAGTATTTAATAAACAAAGTCTTTCAAAGTTTTGATACAACTTCAGAGTACTTTATTTCCTTGTTTTTACTGAAAGGTGCATGTCTGTAAAAATATTTAACGAATCAAGGTAGCTGTGCCACAAACAAGTTAGTTATAGATAATGTTCCTCCAAAAGAATTGAGTCAAATACCAGGAGAGAGATTAAATAAATGTTTTGAATTTGAGTATGTTTATAGAGTATGTGTAAATTAATAATTTACATTATCCTTAAATAGTTTTAAGTTCGTATGGGAATAATTACAGGTTTTTTTTACTATAATTTAAAATAATTTTGAATTAGCAGAATACTAAATATGCTCTGGTAAGGTAACATCATACTGAGGGTTTTTAAAACATTTTTATTCAGCCTGCTAGATAATTTATATGCCGTTGTGGTTGGGTTCCGTTATGTAAATAGGACAGAGCTGTGTCTCAGCCACATTATTATTAAAAATAATATAAAAATTTATGTCGCAAAATATGAGTGCATTTATCAAAGAGACGGCAGCGAGGATCCAACTATAACGCTTCTCTCCGTGCTGCTTATTGTTCTGCTGCTTCGTATGTATTTATACAAGGATTTCACGAATCGGTTTTTAGTCGACAGGATCTGGGAAACTACTCGCGTAGAGATATATGAACTCTAGAACTCTTTGCGATCGAAATCCCGGGAGCTACATAGGATTTATTTTCTGGTTTAGGAACTATTTTCAATTTATTATTAATGAAGAAACTGAATCTCTTGTTCACCGATATTAAAGTAGATAACAAGCTTTTAGCCTGCATGATCTAAGGGGTACCTAAAACGATACGTTGGCAGAACTTCGACATTTTAAATCATAACATCAATAGTAGTAGTAGTAGTAGTTTTTTATTGACCATTTTAGATTACAAAAGAAAATCTTTATGGCAAGTCTAAATACAAAATACCAAAAGGGGTATATAATATAAAAAAGGTAAGTATTTACAAAGTATACCAAAATTTAACACACATACATAATATATGTAAAAACACGTACATATACATATCAGGGTAATACACTAACCAATCACAACCAAGACATTATGACATGAACTAACAAAAAGTCAAATAATGCACGATAAGTCCAATCCCACCACATATGCATGTTATCATATTACGGTTACATCTGAGGTGTTTAAATATTCATCAGCCGTGTAGAAACAGCGTGTCCGTAAAAATGATTTTATTCTATTTTTGAAACTGTAAATATTAAGAATCTTTATGTTGGCTGGCAAAATGTTATACAAATTTAAATTTACTGAATTTTTCCTTGTTTTAGCGAGTCTGTAGCGTGGTATTTTGAAATTATCTGTATATCTCGTCTCGTAACTATGAAATTGAGAGTGTGTGATGTATTTATGTTTCTGTGAGTGGATTTCAACTAGACTGGCATATATGTAAATACAAGGCAGCGGTAGAATCCCAAGCTCTTGAAAGAGTGGTCGACAGTGTGCAGTGTAACTAGAGTTAGTTAATATACGTATGACTTTCTTTTGTAGTTTAAATATTTTATGAGAGGCCGTACTGTTACCCCACAGTATTACTGCATAACTTAAGTGTGAATGGAAAAGTGAATAGTAACACATTGTCAGAACATCATTATTTAGGACATTTTTCAGTCTGCGAAACAAAAAGATAATACTAGACAGCTTGCTTCCCAGATTATCAATGTGAGCATTCCATGTAAGAGAATCATCTAGGATAACACCAAGTACCTTCGCAGATTTTCCTGTTGTCAAAGCTGTATGCGTAGAAAGTAGTAAATGCTGATTTTTAGTTTCATTTAGTTTGAGGTTATTTGCTGAGAACCATAGCTGAGCCTTGTCCACCACTTCGTCTGTTAGCAAAGAGAGGTTGGCAGGATTGCGCGCGGAGGTAAAAATGGTAGTATCATCAGCAAATAGCGTACTACGAAAAGGTAATAAAAAGGGAGACAAATCATTAACATACACGATAAAAAGTAAGGGGCCCAAGACAGAGCCCTGCGGAACTCCGTGACGCATATATTCGTAGCCAGAATAGGAATTATTAAGACATACGATTTGTCGACGATTACTTAGATATGATTCTATCAATTTTAACGGTACGCCCCGTACGCCATAAAAAAATATTTTTTTAAAAGAATCTCATGTGAAACACAGTCGAAGGCCTTTGTTAGGTGACAAAGTGTTACAGAGCAGTGCTTACCCTCTTCAAGGCTTATGTATAACATAACAGTTAATACAAAACACAAATATACTGTAAACATTTTCTACGTGCATTCAGTTGGTCAAGAGAGACGTGGTGAAAATAATACGAAATTTGAGTTTTCCGGGATATAATAAAGAACTGGTAAATGTAAATCTATTTTGGAACAAAATAACTCGAACCGAAATTAAATACTACCTAACTTATTCAAATTAGTGAATATACATTTTAGAATATGTTTTCATACAGTATAAATCTAGTTAATTTATTTTCATAAATGTGAAATCTATTTATAATATTTGTATGACATTTATTTCCGTAGCCGAGTATTTGGATTTTGTTTGTGGAATACCTATGAAATAAAGCTGTAATTGATATACACTCGTGGAAATTGGAAACGACTCACCTAAAACTATAGTCATTTTTGTACGGTTATATTTTCTAAACGCTTCTATCAATTTGACCAATTTTTTTTTTATTTCATTAAGCCAGTCTTGGGTTGTAATGTAGGGTAGGTCAGTTGTCATATAACACGGTTATAGAATATGTACAGGGTGATGTGTAGAAACGTGTTTTTTTACTAAAATGGGAGCAAGTATCTGGAATGCACGCAATGTGGGGAAATAATTTTTATTGTGTTACATGATAGTTTTATTCGTGCTAAAAAAAATGTTTTTTGAAAATCCTTTCTACCTAGATTGGTTTCCAAATTATAGCGGTTTTTGTAAACCATTGCATTTGTGATTGATCACAGGTGCCGATTTTTTAAAATAAAATAAGTCGGCTTTGAAATGAAAATCGATCCTGTCACATGTCACTTAGCAATAATCTGATTAAGTATAATTAAAAAATCATATACAAAATTTAAGTTCTTCTTTATTAATAAAATAAAAAAAAAATAACTAGAAATGTTACAAAAAAAATAGGACTAATAGCTGATGGGGCCTCCACGAACTCTTATAATTTCATAACATCATCCTGACAGGTGACAGAATCGATTTTCATTTCAAAGCCAACTTGTTTTACTTTAAAAAATCGGCACCTGTGATCAGTCACAAATGCAAGGATTTACAAAAACTGCTATAATTTGGAAATCAATCTAGATAGAAAGGATTTTTAAAAAACATTTTTTTAGCATAAATAAAACTATCTTTTGACACAATAAAAATTATTTCCCCACTTTGCATGCATCCCAGATATCTGCTTACATTTTGGTAAAAAAACACGTTCCTACACATCACCCTGTAGATATTCTTTAAGCGTGTTATATGTCAATTGACCTACACTACATTACAGTCCAATAATGGCTTAATGAAATAAAAAAAGATTTGGTTAAATTGATAAGATCGTTTAATAATAATAATAATAATAATAATAATAATAATAACTTTATTCACACAAGTACACAAAGAAATGTATATCACAATACATAACAGAATGGATGTATAAACAAAGTTAACAAAACAAAACACAGAAGTATCTAGGAGATACTTGTACGTGCACACACTGATTGTCTTCAGGGGAGACGCCACAATAGAAATATAACATCACAGTCGTAATAACTACAATATGTCTCTACCTGGGACAACCATATTATATATACGGGACCTTACTCTAAGTATATCTAACAATACATGAACGAAACCAAGATGGTAACTATTTCAACAACCTAACCTATAAACCTATACAAAAAAAAAAAAAAAATTATGAAAACTGCAACATGTAGGTATAACCTATTACTACCATCTCAAATACAATGTTGGTAACACTAACTTTGTTCCACTGCATAAAGTAAGTTCGAAACTGATCCATATATTATATTATACAAGTTTTTCAAGCATTCTAAACATTTTTTATATCAATTAAATCATGAAATATATGTCTTTCAGCTTTTAAAATATAATCTTTACATACAGCTTTAAATTTTCTTTTATTTTCAATCACTTTTATATCTGAGGGCAACATATTGAATATTTTAGGCGCAATAAAAGAAGATGATATACCAGTTTAGAAAATATAACCATACAAAAATGACTAGTTTCAGGTGAGTCGTTTCCAATTTCCACGAGTGTAGTTACACTTGCTTTTTATGCTACTAGTATCCATTTTTAAGTAGATACACTGAAGTATTTGCCAAATTAAGAACAGTAGGATGAATGATGAAGTCGCCGAATACATTTTTCTTACTTACTGTCTGTAAATGTTCTATTCTGATAGTTTTGTTAAAACACATACGGTGGGATTCAGTCGTAATAAATAAGATAAAATAAATATCCCAAATGCGGTCAGACAAGCAACACTTTAGATTTTAGGCACAACTAACAATTACCATAAAACGCGGGGTAACTTTGGCAAGTTTTGACCTTGTTTGATACTTTATCATAAACTGATTAGAAAATTGCGAGTTTTAAAATTGTATGAGTCCAAATTCAAGTAATTGAGTGATTTTTTGTAGATTTTCATAGAGAAATGTAGAAAAAAATTTTTTGGGGGTGTCAAAGTAAAGGCATCATTTTTGGTGTAAATTTGGCAGCTGTAATAAACCTAGTTTGGCACCAAAAATTATAAAAATATATTAAAACAAAATTTTCTGAACAATTCTGGGTAAAAAAAACTATTAAGAAAATGTGTAGCAACTATAGGTAATTTTTATCTGTAACATATTAGAACCAACGGAACAAAATCTTGAAGGGGGTTGGGTTGGTGTGACACTAACTAATACTGACGTAGTTTTCCACACAACCCAAAACATTATACTGCACTCAACGCGTGTTTCGCCAACCAAGTTGTGATCATCTGGATATGATTAAAAATAAACCTATGCTAACATTATGTTCTATTTATACCTAAACTATTTCTACGGTTCCCCGTGAAATTTTAAACTTTTTGCTTACCGCCACCTGAGACAAGCCACCCCTAATCCCTAATGGCCGCTAGCGCCCGATCAAGGTCAGCTTGATTAAAATTTCGATATGTAGGTACTAGAACCCATTTCTTCTCCACCTTTTCTGGCCATTTTGGCTTAATTCAGATCTGTAGCAATGAATAACCGCTGAAAAATTTTTTAAAAAAACAGCAACGAATAAAAAGTAAATAAACAAACATAATATGTTAAACTGCCAAAGTAGGTCAAAGGTGTCAAAGTTACGCCGTTTTAAGGTACATATTGAAAAAATATTAACAAAAAGCACCTTGGTGGTCACTCAACAGGTTGAAAACTTACTGAGCATGGAAACTATAGTGCGTTTCACGAAGTTGTATCTCGGATTGGAATGTTAGTAGTATGGAGTGTCGTCATGTTATTAGTTAAATTTAATGCATTGCCACATCTCGGTTACGGACCGCTACAAATTGAGGTAGTGTGATTTAAGCGCGCGTGCCAGTCTCGCACAGGATTTGCCAGCGAATCCTGACAATCCGAACATTCCAATCCGGGATACAACTTCGTGAAACGCACAGTAGTACCCTATACGCTACATGATTTAAATCAACGTGCCTAGCAATACGATAGAAAATTAGTTACACTTACTGCTAGAGGAATGCTATACATTTTATTGCAACCTCAACGTACAGACATTTTACAGGTAAATACAATGGCCAAGTTTTTTAACACATTTATAGTATACCTAAGTAGTTTTCTCATCTCGTAATTCAATATTATATCACATATACAAACTTAATGTTCGTTGAAATGGGAACTTATGGTATCTTTTATAGTTAAAATCTCAGAAAAATTCAGGTAAAATTCTCTCAAAGTGTAAAAGAATATAGTAACAACGATAGCTCTGTGATAGATCAATTTTTGCCAAAATCAATGTCATTGCTGAAAAAATAAACTTGTAAACAACATTTTTCCTCATTTTTTGTAGATTTAGTAATACCTATCTACAGTTTCTAGTTCTACATGAAATATTTTAGGTATAAGTACTGGCCATGCCAAGTTGGTGACCTTTTCTCAATTTTTCAACGACTATAACGCTACAGAATGTTAGAATTATAGTTTCCTACTCAACGTCCGGGGCATAGAAATTGCTTTCGATTAAAAACAACGATAGGCGGCATTACAACGGTACGATACACTAGGGTTCAGTTTCAACTTTATTTATAAACCTATACATACGCAGTTGGCTTTCGTTTTAGATTAAAACCGAATAGGGCCCCATTTACCGTTTGGAATTCAAATATTGACATTTCTCCTTTACGAAATAAAATTGTTTTAGTAACTTTTCTTAACGTTACTCGAGAATCGCGAAAAAAATTATGTTAACCGCGGGAATTGGCTGACAAAAATTCAGCGTTTCAAACAGTGAACTAGTAATATTTTTATCATTTTAAATTCCATCAGAGCGAAAAAGAAATATGGGTATAAGTCTTACATAAATGTATTTATGTATTACCAATTAAAATATTATTTATTATTGTTTATGCAGAACTAGATTTTAAAGTACCAATTGCCTAAGTACATCGACGAAACAGTTTATTTACTTTCTTTTTTAATTTTTGTAGCAGAATATCCTCATTAAGCGCCCCATACACTAAGATACAGGTTGCGATACATGTATAAATGCAGAGGTTTTATGATGCAAGTTTCTTAATGAATGTATCTGCGAAATAGTATCGGCGATACATGTACATGCGCGGTTCGGCACAACTGGTGATGCATGTTTCACCGTGTATGGCAAGGTGTCGACACAATTTCATCAGTACCACATGTTTTTCTCAAAAAGTGTTGATTTCTTGTGTTCAAAATGGATCGTGATCGTGAGTTTTTGAGAGATTTTAAAAATATTTAAAGGATACATCCGTGTTTATGGGATACTAAGAACAAACAATACATCGATAGACAATTAAAAAATAATGCCTATGAAGTCGTTATTGAAAAATGCAAGGTAAGTGGTTATCCCACTGCAAATAAGGATATTGTTGTTAAAATTCATAGCATCAGATACTAGCAGCTACTAGCAACAGCAAAATATCACTGTTCCTGGAAACACTCACTGTGGTATCAGTGTAACAATGTATCGCAGTGTATTAAATTTACTCGGCTTACAAGATACATGTTTGATGAAACTTCTGCATCGATATATGTCTGAATCTCAACCTGCATCTTGGTGTATGGTGCGCATTACAGTGCTGGGGCTTCCGCCTAGTTATGTAGCAAGGTCCATTGGAAACTGGATCAAGGTAAGATCAAAGGAAGAATGGTCAAACGTGACTGGGCTGCGACAAGCCAGGCTCTTAATTGAAGGGCCTTGGTCGAACGCAACTCAATCAATACTTGCGCTAAGTCGTAACAGCATAAGGATTGTCACAGGACTGTTGACAGGTCACGGACATCTTAACAAGCACCTTAACACTATCGGTCTTAGTGACACTAGAAGGTGCAGGTTTTGCGGACACGATGACGAGGACTCCATTCACATCCTCTGTCGCTGTGCCTGCCTCATGGTCAAGAGACACAAACACCTGGGCGCAGCATTTCTTCTGCCTCAGGACATTAGGGAGCTTCCCCTACAACGGGTGTTGGCCTATGCGCACAGCACGGGTCTCTTCCAATAACTCCCAACTAGCGGCAGGCACAATGGGTCGAAAGACCTGAGTGCTGCGGGTAACCGCGCCGCCTGTCAACAACAACAACAACAACAACATGGTGCGCATTAAAGAAACAATATAAAGTTACTGTAGTATTTAGAATAAGGTTTTGAATATTTTATTATAAACTATTATTTGTGGCAGTCTTTAAATATTCTTCCTTTTCTATGGCTACAAGGAATATTTTTTTATCGACGTAAAATTCATATTTAACGCTTACCCACAATGCATTGTCAAGTTCGAAAATAGAAAGTCACTAAGTTCAACATAAATATATAAATTTCATATATTTCTCGAAAGTAATTTCAACAGTGATAATAATCGACATAAAACCTAATAGCTTTTTGTTGTAACAAACTATTGCATTGTTGAATTAGTTAGTTTATTCCATGTTATTGTGAATAAATAATCTAAGCCCGTTGAAATTAATCTGTTTTACTATGTAGTTCGTTCAATGGCTTGTCCTCTATGGAACAGCTTATTTACAAATTTAAAATTCCAAACCTTTATACCGATTTCCTTCAGAATGCTATGTTAATAACCACCATACTTGGAAAGGATTTATAGAATTATACTTATTATAGTCAGATTGCAGGTCTACATAATGTTAAATGGTCATGATATTTACTTATAAAATCAATTAGTTTTCTTAATTACGTTGTTTATTGACATTTATTTATGTAGATAGGAATTATAGAACTATACACTTGGTAATAGAAAATTGTTTATTCATTTTTACTCGAACAAATGACGACCGTTGATCATTTTATCATGTATCTAATAATTAAGACCATCGATGGTACTTTTCCGTGGAAAAATTATCACTCTTTAATAACTCGATAATAATTTTTGAAAATATAAGTAATTTAATAAACACCTATGAATACACCTAGTAATAAATAATATTGCAGGTATATAGTATAAAATAACGCAGATATACAGACAGGTATTTTATGTTTGAATACTACTCGGTCTCAAAGAAATGTGGACAATCTCACAAAATCAGCGACATTTTTATTAATTAAATTGAATAATGTGATTGACATGAGTTAAAGCGGGGGGTTATTTAGTACTGTTTGTTGGTTGCTCCTGTATCGGCTATACTAAATCTGATACCGTTAAATCCCCGACACGCGCTAAATTGAATATCGAAGACAGCGCTAAAAAAAATACAGGGTCATACACGATGACCGCCTGTTAGACATATCTCTAAAACTAACCGAGATATAAATTTGAAATTTGTAGTAAATTATATAGTAAATAATAGTAAATTTATGAGACTGATTTAATCATCCTCCGCACATCTAGTTATCTTTGTCAGTGACATGCAAATAAGTGAAATAGAAAATGAGAGAACATCTACAATTGTTGCACGTGTGGCTGCCAGATCAAGAATTTGTCTTTCGTGACTTTCGTTACTTCCATTTCGTTTTTGTTGTTTTATCTGTTTGATTGAACCATTTGGAAGCTTCGAGTGCCTCGGTGTTTTAGTGCTCGTGTTAATTATATTATAACAGTTATTGTTACGTGAATTCTATATATTAGATTCGAAGGACCATTTTTGGTCCTTCGAGCCGGATATATAGAATTCACGTAACTTTTTTTTACAATGTCGAGAAGTATATTACGTGACATATTTTTAGTTACGGTTTCTAAGAAACTGAACCTCCTATGATATTATATAAATTTAGTATCTATGGTGATACCATGAATGATTACATTGTTAAGTATTGAACAGTTATCATTGTGTTGTAAAATTTATAAAAATATTGAATCAGTGATAGACATGGCGTAGTCAAATGTTCATTTTAATGAATGAATTGTGCAGATCTACGCATGGTTCGGGTGCATCAGAAATCACCGAAAAAAATTAAATTTGGAAGATAGGAAATTACATTAAGTGAAAAGTCTTATTAATTTATTGTCTTTGGTTTTGTACCATAAATGACATATTTTAAATAGATACTAGTTTAACGTGTTTTTTAGAGGGAATTTTGTTGGGGATAGACCCACGATCTTTTTGTATACTTATTATGTTTTCTTTTTCTTTTAATAACTAGCCACGCAACGGCAACAGCGACTTTCTTCTTACAAACAACCATCTTGTTCAACTGATGACCCGCGGACATGTGAAAATACTACAACGTATCGTACGGATAGCACCGACTGTCAGTCCTGATCATCAGTACCGACCATACGTTCCATCTGAAACGACACTAAATCAGCCACTTATCATCAATATTGTGGTTGTCTAAAAAAACAGTTAATACGAATATGGTAAACAGGATGTTAGCTATATTATTTAAGAAATCTGTCTTAACAATTTTTTGAGGTTACAAACCAACCTGGATAACTGCATAGTTGGTAATTCGTGCAAAATTATTAGAAATGGGCAAAGAGACGTGACTGTCTTAAAACGGAAATCTAGTATTGGTATCTTCGTGCGTGTGTAAAAGTTAGACACAACACCATTTCATTATGTCGTTTCGAGAAAAGATTTATTTATGCCTGGGATCACGGAAGGCTATGAACAATAACAATTATCGCGAATCGCGGTCACATTGATATATGAGAAACTTGAGATAGACCACGACTGGCAACAATGAAACCGGCATACATACCTTGCGGCCGATTACGCACGGCTTTTATTTATTTAATGACCTTTTTTGAACGAATCGATCGCGTAGAACTGATTTCTTTGTTCTTCATCTCGTATTCGTACTAGCGTTTCTCCTATTGTTACTATGTAGTTAGAATTATACAGGCACTAAAGGTTTTGGCGAAAATTATATATAGAGTGACTCATAATATAAGTAGTAGAGCGCTTTTACTATTCAGCGTTTGAAATAATACTTAACCGATACTATCATGATGTATGTGAAATAATACTTAACCGATACTATCATGATGATGTATGAAAATTTAATGTGCCATTTGTTACACACATTGATCGTAACTATTGATTTCGTGGACTCTATATGAGGTGCAATGTGATGTGGCTAATATCGGAACCATAGAAATTATAAAAAATATAGAATGCTTGAACTATAAGTTTGAAAATTAAAATGGAACACTAATATGAAACTGCTAAACGTAAGGTAAAAAACTGTTGGCAAAGTAACTGTTGGCAATGTGCAAGTTAAGTTTACGCACACCCTCATGCTGTCAAAATCATCTTGTCCCGTTTCTAGTATTACAGTTTCACATTCTTCATCAATTCTTTGTTTCATGAATCATTTGGCGGTAATTGTTGTGATGAAGCACTGAAACAAGACTATAGAAGACAAAAAATTTCGCGGATAGCGCGATTTAGCCAATAATGCTCCGACAATAATTATAAAATCGATGGCTCTCTTTAATCAAGATAATTTTGGTATCTCATGTATCTCACAAACGAAACTTTCTACGACTTATGTTTAATGAACTTTTCTTCTTAACAAAAGGTGTTCTATCAACTGTCAAAGTCCTACTCCAAAAAACTGACACCCTGTGTAAAACATATTTTAAAAGAAGTAAAACTTGCAGTTGTTATTTCAAACAACTCATGGAATTAAAAGGGGGCTTTATTATACATTTTTTGCTGGAATCGGCATTATTTAGAAACCAAAACCAAATAAAGTCAGACAAACATGATTTAGCTTGGTGCAGGCCCGAACACTCGAGCCCTTTTGCATTATTTCCCGAACTTTCCTCGACGAGGCTGTGTCGAGTGATTGAATTTGTTGTAGCAAGAGGTGTCGAGGTCCGACAAGAGGCTCGTCGGGAATACCCCTCTGAAACCGGGGCGGCCAGTCAGTAAAAGCGAATGCAAATTGTGGGGCAGGCACCAGACCGCCGGAGTGTTTTTGAAAGTAAAATACGCCATCCTGGGAAATCTAGCGCCGCCCGAACTTGTCCGCGGGATATATGAATACGTTATGCGGGATGGGTATGGCGTTTAACCGGATTTTTTAGAATGCCGGAGTTTTGGGTGAGAGATTGGTTGTTTTAGGCCTCCATGATACAGTACGTCCAAGAGATAGGTAAATATCAGTTAAACATTTTCAGACCAAAAATTAATCGAGGCGGAAAAATGTTTGGAATCAAATGGAAAATTTATTGAAGAAAAAATGACCGAAATATAAATATACAAAAGTAAAATATAATAATAATAATAATAATAATAATAATAATAATAATAATAATAATAATAATAATAATAATAATAATAATAATAATAATAATAATAATAATAATAATAATAATAATAATAATAATAATAATAATAATAATAATAATAATATAAATAATAATAATAGTAATAAAAATAATAGTGCCTTTATTACCAACAAAAGTAACAGTTGAGTACATAAGTAACACGGGATGACGAAGTCCGACAAAGGCGCTCTTCCACTTAAACCACCCAATTAAAGTAATTGTAAAGTAAAAGAGTAATTTTTGTTTAACGAATCCTAGAATTTAATATACAGGGTGCTTCAAATTCGATGCAATACATGGGGATCTCGGAAACGGTAAGAGATACGAAGTCGGTTAAATGGAGGCAAAGTTGCGTATTCAGGGGGGCAACATAATGGTGAAAAGAGATCAAGGCTAACTTGATTAATTTTCGAAATATTTTGAAAAAACCGAAAATTTCGATTTTCGTTTTTGTTTTTTTGCGGGCCTATTTGATGAGGTAATCAAAAATAAAGAGCACTATAATAAATAGATCTGTATCTGTTTAAACGAGCCGGTAGCTCAAGATTTAGCGTCTCGATGGCTCAACCCAGAGATCGTGGGTCCGAATCCCATTCCACCAGACAATTTTTAATTAAATTGTCTACTCGTATAGGATAAATGTATAGGACTTTTTTACTTTATTTCTAAAAATAGTTTCATTTAGAATTTTAAATTACGTCGGTAAATAGTTATAGAACTTTCTGCCCATATAGCTACAATGGGAATTTTTAAATTTTTTAAGCCCTGTGTTTTGAATATATAATATTTCGCAGTGACTAGATTTGTAGCAGTGATAAAACAGTATTTTTTAATTAAAATTTTTAGAATACTTTTAATATAGCTATAATAAAATTTTGTATACAAATATACAAGAAAAAGTAAAATGGTATCTGACCATTGGAAAGGGGTCTGCATGAAACTGTGATGAGCCCTAAATATATTTCGAATTGTACGTTTCTGTGCAATAAAAATTCCCCGACTCTCTGTGGAATTACCAAAGAACAAGACGTTATAACTCACGTGGTTATACTTGAGATTATAGTCCACTTTTATAACTCCAGATACAGAAATAGAATCCCAATGCGAGAAATACCATAAACCGATTTATTAAGTTTTTTGCTTAGACTGTCTATAAGAGTCATGGTCGACTCTTATAGACTTGATCTACAATAATCTCGATATAAATCAATATATTTTTGTCTCTAGCTTGCACAAATCATGTAAGATACTAATAATCCACTTTTTGAGAGCAAGATCTATTAGAAAAATTGAGAAAGAACAAATGGAATATGTGTTTTTTATTGATATTGATCGCTGTCCCAATGAATGCCCTTGCAAAGCCACCGCAGTCATTTTTTATAGATGGATTGATCCAAAGCAAATTATTTCCGAATGCCCTATTTTTTCGGCCAGATAACGCAAATTATCAGAGTAAAATTATTAAAACTAAAACTTTAAATATAAAAATTACCTTTCAGAAATAATTGCAACTGCAAAACAAAAATAATGCTTACAATTTGTTTACAATATTTAAATATTTAACTATCTTATGTAATATTTATCCCAGTCTATACCTTTTACAGTTTCAGAGATTCATATAATTCACTTTTATCGTACATCGCACCACATATGAATACGATATGCAAGATGGGTACCTACCGAATTTATCCGGCGATTTTTTATAGTCTGCTTGAGATATTGTCCTCGGACTTTTGTGTAATAAAAAACTAGTTAGGTGGAAGACACGTCCTGTTTTGGTTTATCAGAGTGATATGCGAGTTGAATTTATGAACGTCGCTGGGAATCTTCAGAGTGACATCATTTTTATTCTGATCCTGTACCGAAAGATAAACAAGAAGAGTCTTTCCCTTTTTTTTATAAATTGTAACATTGTCTCTTTGTGGGACATTAAATATTTTCTCCATAAATACAAAAATGGTATTACGGATGTAATACGGATGTATCACGTTATTCTAGTTTATAAAATGGTTCAATAACTAAAAAACATTTATTTGAAGACGATGCCGAAAACCACTACTCAGTGACCGCCACCTATGGCACTCTAATCAGTGGCGGATGGTGATATTTGGGTATGGGGGTGCGTATCAAACCCAAACAGCCTAAAATTATAAATTGGAAATTCGCAGAGCAAAAATATTTGGTTAAAGAAATAGATTTCGTTAGAGAAATATCCCCTTTTTTGATGCAATTGACAGAAATCTCTACAAGAATTGTTCAAAATAATATTTAAATAGGTATTAATATTTAAACATCAAAAAATTATAGGTACACGCTCTCAAATCTTCAACTTCTAAGATAAAAAATAAACTTACCCTAGATTCCCCTAGAGATATATCCAAACTTAAGGTTATTTGTATAGAAAATCCATTCGTCTATTTTTGGAATTCGCAAAAATGTCAATTACACGATTAGAAAATCTGGAATCACTGCAATTAGTGATTTCTCCATACTTATCATGGAAAGTGAATTTAGTCTGTCCTGCGCCATAGTATTTCTCAAAAAGGTTTTAATTCTTTTAAGCATTGAACAGCGCTCACTTTCAACCCTTGTCATAGGTATGGTACAAATTAATTTTAATAATAAAACAGTTTCACTAAAACAGTTTGTGAGATTTTGATTTATAAATAATTGCAAAATTGCTAAGCAACTTTTTGTTACACGAAAATCTTCCCTGCTGTATACAATCGTTAATTCCCTTTTCAGTTTAACTTTGTGTAAAACGCTGAGCTGAGCAAGTGCATTGCACGCAAATCTTATAATGTCTGTACGTACACATATCTCCTGTTTCACGTGTCCGAGTGGTCTCTTTCTAACGTATGATTAACTGGACCACTGTTGGCTGCTATTCGAAAATTGAACTCGCTATGTATTTTGGGTTGCAGATTCAATACCAATAATTTAATATGTTAAGTTTTAACTTATTAAATTAAGTATTGATATTAATTTTGATTATTAGATTATTATCGATATAGTAAAACCGCCACTTACTCTAATGAGCACAGAATAAGTGCGAAACCGGTCACTGTCACGTGTCACCGGTGGAGTAGTTGTTTTCGGCATCTTCTTCAAGTAAATACGTAGGATTGTCTTCCTTAAAGACAATAGAGGTCCATAATAGCTCCGTCTGTTAGGTGCTGGGTGATAGCCTGTGACTAACAGAATGGGTATATTGCGGCGCGAGTTCGAATCTCGCCAGGGGAGAAATGGCACCTCTCCCAGGGAATGGTTGTGTGTCTGCGTTTTTTTCATGTGTACTCTCCCTCTATACAAGCCTTAGGCTTTCAGTAGGTAGGTTGTCCATTTCTGTGGTGTGTTTTATGTTTTTTTTTTTTTTATAATGGCTCTTGCGTAAAAGCAGGTCGCTATCTGTCTGTCAATTTGACAATAATTGTCAGACAGATAAAGGGGGACTACTGTGTGTTTCTCACTACTTTTTTCTCTTGTTTACTCTTTAATTCATGGAGCATAACCGACACTGAATTGACGATTTGATTAAACTTTATAATGTCTCTTGAATAGACATGGGAAAAATTTCAGATATACAAATTTATTATTACTTATCAAGAGTTATGACAGATTTTTGTTAAAATATGAACATTTACCACTATAGTGAATTTTCACTTGTGCAATACCGTATGTTTCATAAATATAATACAGGCATGAGTCGCCTCCAAAATCCCTAGGGGTGGCTAATTAGTTAATTGTTTTTTAAAATTTGTCTTCAAACCACAAAATATCATTTTTCAATTAACTTCACAGTGAATATTAGAAAACATCTTTAATTTCGTAGAAAAGACGAAAACTGTTTGAAAACATATTTAAAATTTAAGCAAATATAGGTATAAATGAGGCAAAAAAATAATTGTCCAGTAAAATAAAAAATACCACATAACAAATAAAAAAATGTATCCTATTAAGATCTACAGATTTACATGATCAAAACACATAAAAAATATTTTTAACAAAAAAGCATATTCTTAAAATAAAATAACAAAAGAACGGAACTATATTGTAACAGCAACAGCTAATAAGTGTATAATTTGTAAAACAAATAAACCAAACAAAAGTGGTAAAAGATTCCTAAACAGCATGTGTGGAAATATATACTTGGTCTTATATTAAAAAAAATGAGTTTTCCACTGGACACCAAAATACTCCATTCAACTTTAATCCCCTTGAGATGGTGCTAACATTGTTAGCGAAACGCGCGTCGAGAAAAATGAAGTGTTTTGGTGTAGTGGAGTGGAAACCCATCGTTTTTTTTGTGATCTACCTATTATGATTTCATTCAAACCTCACAAGGAACTAATCTGACAACTTTTTTATTGGTGGTGACAACTATTGTAAAAAAAAGAATGGCACTCGATATTTTGTTTTGTGTAAGTATAGACGACTAAAAAGTTACAATAAATTTTATTTGCGAATATTAATTTATGCTATTTTTTAGATTATATGACATTGTATTTAGTATTCGACTCGAAATCCATGGGGGATCGCCACTCCCTGCCCTCCCTTGGCGACGCCCATGAATACATGAGATTACATGTATGAGAAATGCTGATTGAGTTGGACTTACTCATGGAATTTACTTTAGAGTGACTTATGTCTTACTAATAGCTTGTTTGCATAACAATTTAAATAAAAAATTCCAATTCCAATGATAATTTTGTGGTAAACATTACTGTTTACTGAAATGACGCAGCCAAATATATTTTCTGATGTTTTGTATACATCAAGCAGCGTATACACCAACAATGAAACAAGGATTCAAATAAAAATGAAACCAATTTATATCGCCATCGTGCCGACGATATCTACTGTCATATTACAAACTGAACTAAATTCTTATCAATATTGTGTATAGATGAGAGTCTACATCAGTAAATCGGGGTTTAAAATAAAAAATCAATGTAGATACTTTATAATCATTCGAACAACGCTGGGTAGTAGGATAAATTGCACAGCTAATGGAACTGGATGTTAATAATATCGTCAGCAATATTGGTGTCTTAATACGACGAAATAAATAGAAAAAGTAACTAGTATTCAAATAAAGGGTATTTGTGTTTTTCTTGTCATTTGTTAGGAACAGAAGGAAAATAATGAAAACGCGAAGAAGGGATAAGAGAAGCCAAAACAATCCATGGTGCTCGCTGGTATAGATTGTGAAAGAAATAATTACCTACATTTCGTTTTACTTTTTACTGAAGTGCTATCATTATGTATATGATTTGTTTATAATTCTTACGCCTAGGGCTGGAAACTGGAGCAAACCTCCTGTATACATATGCATATACACCCACAGTACTCACGAAGCAGGCTGCTTGTCACACATCCATCCAGCGACTGCTCGTAGTGCTCGTAGGCTTGGCAGCAAGCAATCTGTTTAATGTCCCCCAGAGGAGCCCTAAGCAGCTTACTCCGCGACCACGGAGATTGGGCCAAAACCCCACGCGCGTCGCTCCTCTCTTATATCCGACGGCGGCGTTTAGTACCGTTTGAATATGTCCCGGGTTGCGGAACTTTTGCAGGCATCATCGCGAAACGTTCTTTGCAGCGAGCGATGAGGCTTCCACGGTAGTCCTGACACCGCCAAATTTCGCTTATTACTTTGTAGAAGTGGGTCAGATAATGTTAACTGCCGTGGCGTTGTGAAATTATTTGAAATTGAATTAAAAAGTCTATAGTCCAGGCATCCGGATTTTTTATATTAGGTGGTTAGTTAAACGAACCCACCGTTGTAATTTTCAAACGAGTTACATTCATATTTTGAATAATCTATAAGTATGACTACTGTCTGTACAGTAGTAAACAATAAAGGACTGAAACAATAGCAGGACTGAAGGTTTGCATTGTCAAAAATCGACAAGATCAAGCACTGGATAGGCTTTGTTGCGTAAAAAAGTGTTTTTATTGTGGGAAAAGAAACCTGGAGATATCTCATCTGAGTAACTCAATTCTGAGGATGAAAGAAAATGTAAATTCGATTTTGATCCCAAATTTGGAAGAGCGCGAAAGGATAAATTGGGGTTCCAAAAAGATATATACATGTGAACTGCATATACTTGGAGATATAGCAGATTAATCTATTATTGCATGAATATAACTAAATAATCTTTCTACCATCCTCTTATTTTGAGTGGTTTTCGTAATGGCTACTACTTTTGCGCATGCAATTAAAAATACATGCACTGATCACAGTTCTTATAAGGACCGTGTGTATACTGTTAAGATAACTTTTGTTTGACAAACATTCTTCATTGGCTGTAATATAGAAATATGCAACTAAAACGTATATAAACAAAAATGTATGCACTGTCCTCACACGAGTGTCAACCATCCCTAACACAAAACAACAGACACCTGTTTCGACCTATCTTAGGCATTCTCGGTGCTTTAGTGTCGGAGTGAAGAAAATTCATCAACTCAACCCACCCAACCACCCTATAGGTATTTCATTTTTATTTAGGTATTTCTGTACTGTATTTTAAAACCAGCAAGTTAGGAATACTTGAGAGGATACCTCTTGAAACAGGATGTTGGCATGTGCTTATTCTGTTAATTGCTTGGCTTTTATTGTGTTTAACTATCGTCTGAGTATTTTCATTACTACTTTTTTGTATCTCTTCCTCTGGCATTGACCTTGCTCATAATTAGCAATTTATTCTCAGAATGGCAAGTGTTGGTTAAAAGGTTAGCCTGGGTTCAATTATCACAAAAATTACTAATTGAGCACAATCAAAAATACACTTAAAGATGAATTTTTGAATACAATCGTACATAATTATGAGACGATTCCAGATTGGTAGGATACCTCCGTCGTATAATAAAATTTAAATCTTTGCAAGACATGTTCTCAGCTGGCTTTTTACATAGATGAAAGATAAAAGCAGTTATTATTCGTCCGGACAAAGAAAATATTTCTGCGAAGCAGTGGAGCGAAAACTTTTTATTACGAGTTGACCCTTGTTACGTTTTGTACACGAAAAGCTCAATTGCTGGCTTTCTATTCTCTCGTCTCGTTTGTTTTATCATATTAAAATTCTGAAGTGTTGTGCTTACATATACGTGTCCGGAAAAATAAAACACGTACCCACTTTAAATTGCTAATAAAATAAGAAACGTACACAAGATGTCGGGTACATAAAAAGGTTTCGTAATATATCCGATTTTATTAGTTGCTATGCTGAAAACGTACAATTCAACCATGTATGCGTAGACGTTCCAAGTTAAGGACTAGATCTAGATAGATGCATCACACTAACTCCATTGTACGTAGTTTATGGTACCTGTTGATCAACTATTTGTTGTAATAACCCATTGTCCGACAGTCATTTAATCCATATAGGAAACGAGGATATAAACGTTAGTAATATGTAAAGAACTATGATAACAGAAATAAATACTTCACTACCTTTAATAGCCTATAAAATATTTCCTCACTCAAAGCTATAAATTAATCTGTGTCGTCTTGATCTTTCGCCGCTATACTATTTTTATACGCAAGCATGTCTGTGGTTTACACAATTATACTGTTAATGTGTTAATTTATTATTTTTTCCAGCAACGTAATTAAAGCTAAACAAAATTTGAAGTAAGAAGGTAGATAATATTATTTGTCGGATCAACTCAAAATATGGTAGTCATTTTCTATCTGCAAAGTAGATTGGTTCCATCTTAATGATGATAATTGAAAATTGTGATTTCTAAAATATATACAAAATACTAAACACCTAAACATTTAAACAATCGTACCATCTTTCTAGTTTCTTAATTTGGTTCAATGCCGTTGAATGGTCGAGCTGTAATGGCTTTCTTTCGTAACGGCTTTCTTTCGTAATGGCTTTCCAAAATTTAATCGCAATTAAGAAGAACACTATGTTTTGATCCAGTTCCAGTTTTAATCATCTCCAGATGATGCCCAACTTGGTTGGCGAAACGTGCGTCGAGTGCAGTATCGTGTTTTGGTGTTATGTGGAAAACTACGTCAGTGATATCTTCACACCAAAGGTTCCAATCCCCCTTCAAGACTACGTTTTGAGTAAGAAAGTGTAATTTTTCATGGCTAAATCACAAGTTTAGTATATCAAACAATAAGAGAAATACCCACATCTACAATAATTAGATCAATCGTAACAAAATGCATATTCGCTGCCAAAAGAATTACTGATGCAGCAAGTCAAGCTATCGGTATCCGTTGTATATACCTATATAAATAGATCTAGAGTGCCCACTGTCCAGCCAAATAAGACAGACCCGTGGAATGTCAGAGGCCATTCTCGTTGCTCATGAGTGGGGTGATTTCCAGAGTTTCTCTACTATATAGCTTTCTTTTCCCTCCAGACACCAGTTGTATTCAATTCCAGACATGCTGCAGAAAACGTAGACAATTTTCAAACCTTGCTCTTTGGTATTCCATGCACCGTCTTCTACCAGTCTTCTGTCGGCCACTATAGGATAGTTTTGAATATAATATGTGGTTTCGGAGACGGGTGTTCTCAGTTCTCAGTGGAGAGTTGGTTTCGTAGGAAATTTCTTGACGATATCTACTAAGGACCCCTTAGTCATTGTTTGTAAGCATCTGTCCATCTTATAAATTTTAGAAGACACAACGGATACATCCCATTAAGCTTTGTTCATTAGGTTATAAAAATGATTTATTAAAAAGCAGTTTCCCAAAAATAATGACCTGTAAATTTTAAACAACTTACGC
Source organism: Pogonocherus hispidulus (assembly GCA_963924545.1). Lineage (NCBI taxonomy): Eukaryota > Metazoa > Arthropoda > Insecta > Coleoptera > Cerambycidae > Pogonocherus > Pogonocherus hispidulus. The sequence continues at coordinate 72,075,508 of OZ004694.1, forward strand.
GTGCATTTCGTTGCCGCAATCTAACCGATTGTTTGTTTACGTGAATACTTTATCATCCATCAGCGTTTTTTATACACCGTCCACGAACAAGCAAAATGCTTTGCAAGCAAACACCGGGAGATTAACAGCGCGAAGGCTTCGCTTGCCAGGCATTATACCATTTGTACGGTTCAAAAAGCCACTAACGCTAGCAAAAAAATGATTTTATCGACAATTAAAGTATTCTGGGACGCCGTTGTGCAAGTTATTTGGCACCCGATCAACAGGACGAGGCATTTAAAGAACGGCACTAACGGAACGTAACGAGTACATTTCGTTGTGCAAGTTCCAACGTTCATTCTACACTATTTCAATTCGTATATTGTTTAATATAATGTACTTCAGACTATTTACCACAGATTTAAACTCTGACAAATCGGTTTTATTATATCTTGGTTACTTAGACATGTACGATTTTGCTCTAAATAAATGTAATCATTAAAATTTATGTTAAATTTATGAATGAACATTTGGGTCTAGTAATATTTGAATGAAAAATATCTGAGGTAATATTCATAACCCTATTTTCCGAATCGAATACAAAAAAGAATGAAGAATGAATGGAAAAATCCACTATGCCTAGACTGACCGCACATGGTCAGAACTAAATTTTCCAAGGAACATAACTGCAAATAAGTAGTTTATGATACTTTCAGGACTCTTCCTCCTAGGAAAGTTTCTCTTTCTTGATACACACGGTACATACTGCAGTTTACTTAGAACTATATAGACTCAATATGTGGAAAAACTTATAGGTAAAACTACGAGGTAAGTAGATACACTATACACTTACACGACGTCGGCACGGCGTGACACTAATTTCAAGATAACGAGGATAACTTCAGGATAATTTCAGGATAATCAGGATTATCAGGATAATGTCAGGATAACACATCAGGATAACGAGGATAATTTCAGGATAATTGCAGGATAACACATCAGGATAACGAGGATAACTTCAGGACAATCAGGATAATTTCAGGATAAAGTAAGGGTCGTCATCACCGCCGTGTCATGCGCGATCGGTTGAGGGGCGTGGCCTGTTGAATCAAAAGGAATGTGGAGGGGGTAAAATTACTCACTTTTTTGCAAAATTTAGGCCCCTTTAAAAATACACGCATTTTTGGCGCGTATATATAGTGCTGAGGTATTTGCTTCGAAAAATCACAGTTGGGGCTAAACAATCTTGTCATTTCTTAAGCCTATGATGCTTTAAAACTGTTAAAATTAATAAAATCAGTACGATTTTCCTTAAATACAACTTGTCATTGCACATATATTGATCATAAAATTTGTGGACATGGGCATCGACTCAAGGAGTTATTTCTGAAGTAAAAGGAGAAATTGAGAAAACTGTACGGTGATGGATTTCAAGAAAGAATATCTTATAAACTACTCAACGGACAAGAGCGCTAGTGTTATTAAGATTTTCTTGATCTACAAGACAAAAACCATATTCTTTCAATGTGTTTAAGCAACAAGGGGTATCGAGTTACAATAATTTGAATAAGAAATTTGGCGAGTCTGTTTTGAAGATGTTTAGAAATAATTTAAAAATATCCTGGATCAGTTTCGTGGCTTTCTTTTTGTTATATTAAATAAAAGGTGCACGTAACCAACTAGAGTGCATTTTGGCATAATGGCAACGAGTTGTAGAAACATACGCTCAAATTAATATTTATCGACATGGGGTATACAAATGCATATGCCTTGAATCAAATCGATGTGGCGGAGCTTCTTCCTCTTTCTTCGTATAAAAAAAATTAATGAAGGATAACACTTAATAATCGCACTGTAGATATTTATGATCATATAAGTATGTTTGGTAAAGATCTCTACCCTACAGGTACAATCATTATAACTAGCGATTTAAGTATACATGAAATTGTTTTCTTTCCCGTTTTTATGTGAATAGGTAAGTACTACCAAAGTCTACATATATATGTTGACTTTAGTACTACCTAGTCCTAAGTACTACCTACTTATTAATTAAAATGATTTTTACACAAAGTCTTCTTGTCAGTAGTCAGACCCATGTTTAATTCGAGAGTTGGAAGGAGTAGATATGTTGTATGTCAATGTAATGGTTTCTCATAATTTTTTTATTTGCAATAAATATTTTCAAGCTATTTTACTTCTTTGCCTATAGCAAATGAAAAAGGTTTGTAAGTATATCTATAAATTCAAATTGAACAAGTATGTTGAACCACGTATTTTGAGTTCAATGCTTTTGCAAATATATTTCGTACCTACTTAAAGGTAATAAAGGTCACAGCCCACCATATAAAGGTCACAGCCCACCATATAGAGGTCACAGCCCACCATATTTTTTGAAAAATAATAACAACGAAGAAATCTATGCTTATGAAGCTTGCCGTACGTGTTCTAAGAAACTATTATGGAAAATTTTATATTTATATATTAATTCTGTATAATAATAGCATGCTAGCAACACATGATTGTGAACATAAGCCCCTAGGTTAATAATAATAATGTGTAAGACAAGTTCTCGCCTCTAAAGATAAATGAAACGTGCTTGGGAAACACGAAAGTACATAGTATTGAATAAAGGATAAAAAAATACTTTTTCTTCAAGCGTATAATAATACTTACTTTATATTATGTAGGACGTATTATAGAAAAGGTTTATTGTTTTACTATTAAAGAAATATTCTTATTTTTTTACTACTTGTGGTACAAAAGTGAAAGTGTTACCATAACAACGGATTAAAAAAGAGAGTCATGTAGGTATGATTTGTCGAACTGTCAATTTGAAATTAAACGTCACGTCAGTTCGCCTTTTCTACAAGCACGAATGTCTGAAGAAATACAGTTTTAATTTTGACGCTTGAAGAAATAGTTATTTTCCTAACAAGTGTGGAAGGTGATACTTTTCCGCACGCGACTGCAGTTGTCCGAACGGCGCGAAGCGGAGTTCGGACAAGCAGTGAGTGCGGAAAAGACACCTTCCACATGTGTTAGGAACAACGTTTTTTCTACGGGCGTGAAGAAAATTGACATAAGAAAAATAAATATTTGCACACAATGCTGTCTAATAATTAGAAGTGTCAAGCATTCCTTTTTCTTTATGTCAAAATCTGAACAGTGACAACATGATTTTTTGGAATTAAGATAATATTATGATCACATTGCAAGTAATACATAGGTATTTATTTTCCGCACTAGTGCGGAAAAGTGCAATTTTCTACACTCAAATGCGTGCAGAAAATTGTAACTTTCCACACGCCCGTAGAAAAAAATAGTATATGACCATAGATTTATAAGACAAGGGAGATGTAATTGTTTACATTTTAAAGCAATCAGAGATCCCCTTGTTTACTCTTTATCTGGTCAACTGCAAGGTCTACTTTATGATTGTACGAAAAACTGTTGCCAAACTGTCAATTGTGTAATTTATATTTTCACATTTAAACTACCATGATTATGGGTTAAGGTTAAAATATTACATAAAAATATTTTCCCGTTTCCTAGTTAAGTAGATAAATCATATTTTGTTAAAAACGTTGCGATAAAAACTAACTTCATAACGCAAAAATGGAATGAACAGGCATCATTGCTCCCTACTCCAATCCGCATGTCCATTGATGCACGTGAATCGTAGTATTTTATAGTATTTCTTTTGTGCGGTGTTGCTGGCAGTCGGAATTTTGCTTTTGTGAATTTTTCAGTGTTTTTCGTAAGGATTTTATTACTATTCTTCAGAAAATGGTGCGTCAGTGTCAAGTGTATGGAAAAATGAATTCTTTATATTCAAAACTGTCTTTCCACAGGTAAATTTTGCCAAGTTTTGTTTGGTTATTCGGTCGCTATATTTGTCATGCCATATTTACGGATTTTCAGGGGCGTGCTGGCTGGCTTCCTTATCATTTTACGGAATATAGTATATATATATATATACTATATTATATTATGGAATTGCTTTTGTTATTTTTTAAAATATGGCTGATGTGTTAGTTTTTGGAGTTACCTACACACATACTTAAATGCGATCAAAACAAGAATCCAAGCAAGAAGCTAAGGCATCATTCAGCACTTTGCTGCATAACAAATTAAAAAACCTATAATGTTTGGTAAGTGTGAAGCCAACATGCAACGTTTGCACACAAAAATTAAAATCAGTTGCGTAACCAAGGTAATTTTTAAAGGTATCCTTTATACTAATCTAAGAGAAAATCACCATTATCAGGCTTTTAAAGAGTTATTTTGAAAACAGTAAGTCAAATAACTTGAAACAAAAAGTTGAATTAAAAACTAACACCATGTACATCTTTCTTATTTTAAATTATATTTCACTTTTAAATGTAATTGAACCCTGTATACAGAGTTTGGGTATCTTTGAAAAACTGAAAAATACTTTTTTACACTACTGTATATATAAGTTTTTGTAATGTAGTAGGTGTACCACCTTTACTTAATTCAGAATTTTAAGTGTTCAAGTTTCAATTCATATTCCCTACATTAAAACTCCGATACTAATTTAATTTCTAATCTCACAAGCTTTTGCTGTTGCAATGTATAGTACTGATTTTCTTAAAATTCCTTTTTTGATGTTTTATTATCATACCCAACCCTTCCAAAAACAGTACGCCTTGGGCGTCGGAAGCAAGTTCTCCCAAAACTTTTGCAACGTTGCACGGAGTCGGAATTTTGCCGTTCTTTCTCTCGGTATTCTTTGTCATACACATTGCCAATGATTGATACAAAACAAAAGGTTATTTATGAATGAACCGTGAGGTCTCCTCTTATTAAGTCTATGTATATGACACTCGGAGTATAAAGCTCTCTATGTGTTTCGCCCAGTTTACACAGCCTTGGCTACCGCCTCGGCTGTGTAACTTCTCAACAAATAATGCTCGCCTTCTACTCTTAGTAACATAATATACTATTATTAAAATCCTCATCAAAGTTTACATCTGAAAAGAGAATGAAGAGAGTCCTTTAAATTCTGAAAAAGGGACATAGTGAATAGAACATATCTTTCTAATAATCTATTTTTATACTATACAATTTTATCTTATTATTTTTCGATGTTGAACCTTTAATTAATAAACCTGCTGTCGAGTATTTCCTCCTCCACTAAAAATATCCAACCAATACAAAACAGAAAAATATGCTAGAAAGAAAACTATGAATCATCCAACCAATACGTTTTGAGGAGGAAATAAAAACATATATACTATTCACAAAGACTTCGTTAACCATGAGATTTCTCACACAATTAATTTAATAGTGGAATTAAAGCAGCATTAAAAATTTATAATTTCAGGAAAGTATAATAAAATCTGTTTCTTGCTAAAAGCATCGCCAATCGAAGGTTATCACCTATGTAGAAGAGAATGCAGTACATCAAGAGGTATTACACATTACGAAATAATCCGTGTGTAGCAGTAACTGACGGCATATAAAAATCACTGTCGGGAAACACGGTTCGTTGATCAAAGTTCATCATTCTATTTAATGTACGTAGTGCTAGTACACGCGCCTTAGTTCTTTCAGACCCAGAGAATAAGGTTAAACAAACAGAAATAGTTCGAGATACATTTTTTAAACGGGGTCAAGATGTGTTTATAACTTGCTCTGGAACAAATTCTTTAATTGCAAGATAGGATATGAATGGCTTGGGTATTATCATAGAGTAAACTTTTGTATATGGTATTATCAGTAAGAATATAACGTGACGTTTTGCAAATCTGGCGCATATTTTGAGGTCATTAATGGTTACAGACAAATAATTGAATTTCCAAGAAATATTCCTAGACAAATTTGAGAGTAGTTTATGACGTATTGACTTGTTGATAATGCAAGAGAAACAGATTAATATTCTTGTTTTACAAATTTATAGTACAATTGCCTAAATAGATTGTATATATTCCACCACAATTATCCTCGATTGAAAAATTAATCATGAATATCACGTATCTCCCACATTTTTTATTGTTCTAATCATACAAACAGTATTTTATTATCACATCGCCGGCGACATTCAGTAAATAAATCGGTGGCACATTCAAAGTAATTTAAATACTGATTATTTAACTATCAGATCATGTAGTTCATTCTCTTGAAAATGCATTTAGAACGATATATCATTAATGCAAGTGTCAGGTTTTTATGTAAAACGGGTTAACTTCGACAAAAAATTATATTTGTAAATGCAAACCCACTTTTCAAAGATAACCGTTCATACGTTTTTAAAAAGACAACTGCTCAAGTTTTTAAAAAAGGAAAATTATCGACTAATATTTTAGTGGTTCAAAAAACTTTCAGTTGTAGAGTATATTTAATGTTTAATTATTTTTTAAAATTATGAAGTGGTTGAGTTACTACATTTTTCAATTAACCATTGTGGAGGAATAATAAAGTAAAGTATACTTATTTTTTATTGGATATTGTGAAAAATGTGGAAATTATACTAAAAAATATCAAATAATTTTGATTTTAGTTTGCAAGTGCAATTTAAAAGATATATTTTATAGAATTGCTGGAATATAATCACTGTATAAACTTTTTTAATCTCAACTTTAACACATTGAAAATTACAAACGAATTTAATATAGTGTATCATGTAGCTACTCCGGAAAATGCCGTTTTCTAGCAGGGTGAACTTTTCTATTAGAACCGTGGGCGGGTCCTGAAAACCCTACAAAATTTTATAGTTGACAGGTAACTTATATGTCAACCCTCGGTTTATCTATTATGATTTTAGTAGTTTTTTCTAATCTGTACGGGTGAGTCAACCATAGAGTAAAGTTCATTATCTCATTTGTTTCGAGAATTACGAAAAAACGTTAAATAGAAAAGTTTTATAGAATATTAAGGTGCATAGTTTAAAATTATTTTTGAGTATACAGGGTGGTTCAAAAAAGCGTGGCGAATATAACATTTTTTAAATGGAACACCCTATTTTTTAATTTATTTTTAGATTTTACATGAAATTCTATAACTTTTTTGTTAATAATGTCATATACCTAAACCCAGTAGTTTTTCTAATATTTTAATTTTTTTAGAAAAATATTAGTTTTTACTCTTATAAAAAACTGATAGTACCGCCATTGTTTCTGAAGGTGGAATACTCAAATTTGCTACAAACGTTCTATAAGGATGACAAAAAAGGTATATGTAAATAAATTTGAGTTAAATGCTACAGGGCCTTCAAAATAAATTTACACATTTCGACTATTTTAACTTCAAAAATTTCAATTTTTTTAAATGGCACACCCTGTATATTATTATTTTTTCTGATAGATTTTCCAAAACCCTTCAACTTTTATTGAGTATGTCATATACCTAGTTTTCATAATTTGGGAGTTATTTTGATTTTATTCATTTTTACACTTGTTTATATCCACTTTTATGGATTCATTGGGTGGCCCCCTCGATCATGTGACTTAACACCTTTAGATTTCTTTTTATCAGACCACTTTAAAGATCGTGTTTATGTGAATTCCCCTACAACACCAGAAGATATCGAAAATAGGATACGAGATACCTGGAGCGTGCAAGAAAATATAGTAACAATACTAAACATGTGTATCTAAGTAGACGGGCATATTTTTGATCATTGATTACTCCATAATAATTAAAAATAAGTTAGTTAGTAGGGATTTTATTATTATTTATATTAGTTTATGTTTCCACAATAGCGTAGGTAAGTGTAAAAAAGAATAAAATCAAAATAACTCGCAAATTATGAAAATTTAGGTATATGACATACTCAATAAAAGTTGAAGGGTTTTGGAAAATCTATCAGAAAAAATAATAATATACAAAGTGTGCCATTTAAAAAAATAGAAATTTTTGAAGTTAAAATAGTCGAAATGTGTAAATTTATTTTGAAGGCCCTGTAGCATTTAACTCAAATTTATTTACATATACTTTTTTTGTTATTCTTATACAACGTTTGTAGCAAATTTGAGTATTCCACCTTCAGAAACAATGGCGGTACTGTCAGTTCTTTATAAGAGTAAAAACTAATATTTTTCTAAAAAAATTAAAATATTAGAAAAACTACTGGGTTTAGGTATATGATATTATTAACAAAAAAGTTATAGAATTTCATGTAAAATCTAAAAATAAATGAAAAAATAGGGTGTTCCATTTAAAAAAACTTATGTTATATTCGCCACGCTTTTTTGAACCACCCTGTATACTCAAAAATAATTTTAAACTGTGCACCTTAATATTCTATAAAATTTTTGTATTTAACGTTTTTTCGTAATTCTCGGATCAAATGAGATAACGAACTTTACTCCATGGTTGACTCACCCTGTACATTTGAAAAATTACATTTTCTTAAAAAATTACTGAAAAACTATTCTGTATGTCGACCAAAGAAAAAAAACATTGTTGGTATTAGTCTACAAAATATATGCAGAATAAATTATGTGTCCCTTGGTTTTTCGTGGATATTTGTGTTTTTTTTAGTATACATTTATAAATAAACAAATATCTAGTGCATATTTTCCGTGAAGCTGCAGAGTAAAGATCCCGCAACTAGCAAGAATATCCATTTTCTATAATAGTAAAGTAAGCTGCATATTTCACACCTTCCAGATGTTCACATCATTTGTCTTAACCTTCTATACGTTGCCAAGTTCAACAGCGGGGCATATGATGTATAAAAGTTGGATAAAAAACGGTAATTATGGCTATAAAGAGACTAAGGTCTTTGCCCCGTAAATGTTAATTGGTCCAAGTTTAAGGCTTTGGCTGATTACGGTTACAAACCTTCAATGCACTAGTGGTTTTTTCACTTATTAACTTTTTAATCAATTATCGCGGTGTCCGCTGAGAAATAAATAGTTTGACATTTCTGTCAACAAATTATTGAATTATTAAACACTAACAATGAATCGATTTGGTGATGCTCAAATAAAAATGTGTTTATTTTTAGTGTTTCATAAATAAGGTTTGCATTATATATTTCTACATTTCTTATTCATTAAATTGTCCTGCGAATTATACTCGATGTTTGTATTGATACCGGATAAATTTGTATTGTTTAAATTCTAAACTGTTTCCTTTAGCAATTTGACTCGAAAAACTGTCAACCTAAAAACGCTCCACCGACTCTTTTTCCGTCTGATTGCTTGGCAACAGTTTCTCACTAAACAATCCAAATTTATCCGGTAAAATACTAACCTCTTGTGCAATTATAAGTGACAATTGTATCTCATCAGAAACAATGTTCAGAGATCAAACATGCCTTCCTCTACTCCAGAAAAATATTACCAATGGAAAGTTAATAATATCATAGTGACCAGTGCATGTGATGACAATTTAAATTAAAAATGTCAATCTAACAAAAGTACTTCTTTTCATACAAAGAGTTCCTATCGTACAAACATTCTACCGACGAAGAGTTGAGGATCAACTCGAAACGTATAGAAGAAAGCTAGTTATGACTCCATTTTAGTATATCACTCCAATTTAACATAAATAATAGCCCGCTTTCTGTGGTGCGACTGTGCCTACCTTCTGATACAGATAAAAATAATAATCATAATAGTTTATTTTTCTCAAGTCTGTTAACAATAACTGAATAATAGAAGTGGTCAACAATTTTGAAAAGTTCAATTTGCCGCTACTGCGAGCAAAAGTGACACAAGATATTACGCTAATTTTGTAAATTGGAGATAAAACATTTTAAAATCTTCTCGGGAAACTTTCCGACTTTAAAGGCATAGTGCGACTTTCGAGAAACGCTGTCTGTGAAAAGCACCAGTCACTGAACCGAGAATTCATTAAAATAAAGAGACCACTTTCATAAAACTTTTAATTTGGAAACTAGCAGTGCGCGCCCATAATAAAATTCCTCTTCTTCGCCGTGGTGCAGCCCAAAGACATTTACATAATGCCCCGTCAATGAACCGTCGCATGGAGAATGCTTATATTACGTCCTTTTTGTGTCCCTTTTTCTGCGTTTCGCAGTCGGTACTAAAAATACTGGGGAGTTATTCCAATAAAGCTGTAATGGATCATAATTTCCAGACCGACAATGTGGAGACCAGCGCAGCCAGGAATACGAAGCACTCCCCTGGATATTAATCTTGAACAACTAGTTGAGAAGAACACAAGAACTTCCATACATTCTGATAATATTGTCCGATCTTAGCGATCTCATAAATTAAAAAAAGAAAAAACCGATCAAAAGAATCAGTGTTGCTGGTTCGAATTCACAGAAGCACCATGGTATACCAGAAATTCTGCTGTACCATTCATGTTGAGTGTACCAGTTACGAAACTGTAAATCATCTCTCACATGGAAATATTTTTAGCGTTTTATATAGTGGTGATGTCCAAGATATTAGAGAATGTCAACGAGTAGTTATGTTAATGAGTAATTATTGAGAAATGAGGTTCTAGCAGCGATTGGTATTGGCTTAACTAATGATATCATAAGAGCAGGCGACTGAGGTAAAAATGAGGGTAAAAATGTTTGTTTAATTCTACTGGATTTAGATTTGGAGAAATACTTTCGTATCATTGGTGTTTGGAGTTTTTTTTCAAAATTGATTAATACATCAGAGTGTTACAGTCCTTATAGATAACTCTTTTTCAGAATATATAACCTTAAAAAAGAGCGTTCCTCAGGGTACTATCACAGGTCCCTTGCTTTTCTCTGGGTATACCTCAGACCTCATGTAACCAACTGAGATATTGTAAGTCACATAAATATGCTGATGATACACAACTTTATCATTTCTTTACTTATAATGAGCTTCATTTGACTGTCACAAATATTAATTCTGACTTTGCTGTTATTAGTAGGTTTTCTAATGCACACGGACTAGTGAATGTAAGACAAAGATACTGGTGTTTGCTTGGTATCACGAACTAATTCTTGACAATCCAGTGTTTGAAATTATATTCAATGACATGTTGTTGGATATAGCAGATATCTGTAATGATTTAGGTGTTCGCATAATTACAGATTTTCCATTGAATTCGAATGTATCTAGTTTAGTTCAGAAGTCGTGGGAAATTAAGAATATTATGTCTCTACAAGGACATTTCTCTCCACTGAGGTCAACTTAAAATTCACTGAGTCACTAATACTATCTTGTCTGGCTTATTGCGATGTAGTGTACTAGCCTACATTATTAAAAAAATATTCAAATTCTTTGCATAAAATTGAAAATGCTTAGGTACTACAATACTGCTTGCAATAGATTACTTTACTGATTATTTCTCGTTCTTTACTGCGGATTTCGACGTTTATATAAGTATTAAAATGGCATTTTAGGGGAATTTAAATATTCAAAACATTTAACTCTAATTTTAGACTTTTGAATGGCTTCTACATTAGATCAAAAGTTTACGATATTTGCGTACGGAAAAAACAGTCTGAAAAGGTAACTTTTAGGCGCCGGGAATGGCCACCTTAATAAATATTTTTTTAAGGATGGCCGCCTAAGTACAACTGACTGTTAAGAAAAACCACTCCCATATCTTATGGTCGCACATTTTTATGCAAATTACAAGAGAGAACAATTAATATCCTATGTCTCTTAAATGTCTTTAACGTATTTTGTAGGTGTGTATGTGTGTGTTAGGTAAGATTTATTTTTAAACTGTGTATGATGTTTGAAGCAGCTGCAGGCACCAGTGCTCACGATATAATTAATTATCTGCCCAACAGTTTGTCTGGTTAAAATATAGACAGTATCAATTCCCAAGGGATACAGAATTATTATTTATTAGAGTGTATAAAAGGCATAACCTAATAGAGCTTAGATTGAACTTTTAAAAAATAATATATGTTCAAAACTATACATCAAGCCTTTTTAAAGAACTTTACTTCACTGTAGAAATATTTTGATGGTACTCTTCTAAAATTGACTCAACCAAGAACTAGAAAAAAATTCACATTCAGTTGTTAGTAGTGTAACATAAACTGGCAAAATATATGAGAATGATGTTTATTCTTAATCATCACTTAGAGCTATACATGTACCGGGTGTAAACTGTAAAATTGACCCCCCCCCCCGCGTATGTCGTTATTTGTAAAGATATTTAGATTTTGAAAAATAGTGGCTTATACGAAACTTCCTGATTTTTTAAAAAATCGCAAAAAAAATTTGCCAACTGCAATATATACAGGGGGGTAAAAACAATCATAGTTTTTTCAAATGGGATATCCTTTGCTTGTAGTAGGTACTCAGCGATCTGATTTCAAAAATATATATTTCTTTTGGTTTTAGATACAAATTGGCTGAAATAATCAAGGATGAATATGGAAAATATTTGATTTTATGGAGGAATGAATGTTTTCAAAATCTGAATATCTTTGCGAAAAACGACATACGGGGGAGGGGGTCCATTTTACAGTTTTACAGTTTACACCCTTTATAAACAAATTCTAGTGAAATTACTTTCATAAATTTTTTAAAGTACGCGACGAAAACAGCGTGTTATTACATAAGCATTTATTTTAAATGTTTCTGTGTTATACCATCAAAATAATAGATCCCGAACTGGACAGTTAACAATAAAGAAGTCATTATGAAAAATATAAAGTAATTAAAAATAACTACTATATTATTTTTTGTCATTATTACGATTATCGGTTCAACAATAATATAATGACATAATAAATGGGTATACAAATAATAAACATTTTTTCTATCACGAAACTACTTAATGCTCATCTTTAAGTTGCTGTCCTCTTATTGGTAGTATTATGAAAAATACACGTAATTATCAACGGTCACGTTTTCAAGTTGTACTTAACTATTAATATTCGCAATAATTTTGCCGTAATATTTGTTCAAGTACTATGTAGTGAAAAATTGTCAGTAAAGGTAATAAAATATTTATGTAAAAGGTAAATCGGAGAGTGCAACGGCCTCAGTGTTTACTGAGAATCCAAATATCTCACCAGGTGATAATGGCACTGTTGCGTCCCTTTAAATATTCATAAATTTCATATTATCTCGAAGTGACAGGGCATCGTCCCTAATTTCATCGAGCAGGGCATAGGGAAGAAAAATAAGCGAACTTCAGGTCAGGACTGTTCCAGAGAGGTCACGTAAGATTTGCTGGCCATACACGTGAATGTTTATCTGTAGGTATTCTTCAGCGTAGTTAGTCTGCAGATGTTACTGTATTGTCTACTCCTTTTTTTACATTTTTCGTCGACATGGAGTCGATGAGTGCACCTTTAAAAACAAAAGAGATGCGTCCCAAGGGATTTGCCCATAAGAGTAACATCTTAGATGAAGTTATTGTAGTTTAGCAACAAACTAAATATTCTTTTCTTATATTGGTCTTACGGTATTCCTTTGAGTGAATCTTTCATTATCTTCATCGATATCTATATCAATGTATTGTTTATTACATTCGTTTTGCATTATAACAAAAAATGCCTGCCCACATGAATGATTAATATAATTATGTTTATGAATAGTTTATTTGTACGTACAAAAAATGATTCTCTCAAATTTATATACTCGTAAAGGATAGAAAGGTACATTTGGGAAAGGTTCAAGCCGAAACCTATAATAGGCACTATTTATAGGTTTTGGTAGTTTTTGGTATAGGTAGTTTTAGCTTCTTTTCATACTTGTGAACATTGATCTAAATCTGTTTTTTAATAAATATTTTTGCTTATTGACAGCCACGTTAATTGAATAATATAATTATTATTAGTAATACTGTGTGATAAACAGTTGAGGAACATTATTTTCTTATATTTTCAACATAATTTTTAATTAAGTTTTTTTAATTAAGTTTATTTTTAGTAATATAAACAAATTATTACGGGAAACTATGTCTATGAAGATTTTTGCTAAGCATTTAATTTAGACATGGTTTTGGCAGTTGGGGTAAAACCATAGGACAAGCACCTAGACGCACATTAGTATCATGATATAAGTCAAATGTCATATTCGGACCGATAGAACACCCTTTCGAACACTACACCGGTTCAAGTCCACGGAGCAATTACGAGGGTTGTCATCTATATACCTCGATTTATTGTAAATTTTACCCGAGGTAGTCCAACTCGCGTCTCGTCGCGACGGTCAAGGTTGTCGTGGAAGAACGAAATGTATGGGACCCTTTACATCACGGCGGATAAAGTCGTGGAGAAATCTCAGTGTCCCCCAGCTATTCGAATCACAGCGCAGAGCCGGCGAATTTGAATATTTCTTCATATAAACGACACGATGAAGACTTTAATTTTATTAGAATATAAGAAACTGGAAATCGTGGCGGAGGGCTATTACTCTGTGAAAGGGCATTGTCCCTTAATTTGGTTATTAAATCATTCGTGAAAACACACAAGGGGACCGGCGACAAGTAAAAATTATGCCATTACGTGAAGAAGTGTGGGCGGCACATTTCAGGGAGTAAACCGAGACTCATTAGAATATTTACTTAAGCAGAACTGTTATAATTTTAGGATTATTAGGGCAATGGTAATATTTAAAAATTAAGGAAATATTAATTTATACCTTTTTCTAACAATGTTTGGTTGATTATATATTATTTAAACTCTGTCTGTAATATAACTCCTAAGTACTAAGTATATATTTTTCAAATTGTCTTGAATATTATGGCTTCCATATTTACTCTGAGGAAATTAATCATAGTTTTCAATAGATACTCATACGTTTAAACCTGGATGGAAGCAGTTAGGGCAGTTAGTTGAACTTTGACCTGGGTTTAAACCAAGAATCTGTGGGATTTGGTTGGCTGGAAACCTTTCTAAACCTTAACCAGAGATTAACACCGCAGTTTAAAAATTAAACAAACACATTGTTTGAAACTCGGGTAAAGACCTGTAATTCAGCTTTTGGAAGAGAAGTAACCTTTTAAATAGAGATCATAAACAGACTAAAAATTCGTTCCGTTTGAAATTATTTGTTAAAGAGTTTTTTAAATTAGCAATTTTTTTCGAATTATATGGAACATAAATAATAAAATAAATAATCGCACTCATAAAGTAAAATGCATAATCTGATTAATAAGCTTGTTCTCATAGCCATAATATAATAAATCATATTTTGCTCCTTTGAATTAATACTGGATAAATTATTCATAATATAATAGAGAACTGGAACTGGAACTGTTATACTCATTCTTGAGAAAAGTTCTTGTTTTCTTTAATATCAGATGCTACCCTTTGTCTATAACTGTTTCTATATATGATTTGCTAGATATGAATAGAACCATTATAGTGAAAATTGAGGTAGATATATCATATTTTTCAAGTTTTCAATCATAAGTACCTATGAAAATGATTTAAAGAGCGACATGCTTTGGACAAAGCAAGAAATATATCCAAGGATATTTTATTTTCCACCCAAATGTACCGGGTGTCCAGTTAGTGTTCCCTCGGAATATTGTACAAAAACGGCTAACTTTATAAAAAAACTTTCTTAACAAAACTTTTAATATTTCATCTTTACTACAACGTAAAATTATTTAGAATTATACAAGGTGTCACAAAAACGAGTTACACAAGAAAATATATATATTTTTTAATGGAACACCCTGTATATTTTTTCATTTTTGGATTCTACAGAAAATTCTAAACACATTTCATATAGGATGTCCTATACCTATCTTCAACTGTTTTTGAAATATTGACAGGTGAATATTGATATTTTTGCAACTTTTGACACCCTGTAAAATCTAAGCGGTTTGAGATCAAGCAAAACGGTTTGCACATTCCTATCTTAACTTTTCATAAGCTATCGTTTGGTACTAATTTCAGAATTATCCAAAAATTTAAAATTTTCTGAAATGTTTTGAAAATTTTGGTTCCTGTATAAATTTGAAATTAGTACCAAACGATAGCTTATGAAAAGTTAAGATAGGAATGTGCAAACAGTTTTGCTTGATCTCAAACCGCTTAGATTTTACAGGGTGTCAAAGTTGCAAAAATGTCAATATTCACCTGTCAATATTTCAAAAACAGTCGAAGATAGGTATAGGACATCCTACATGAAATGTGTTTAGACTTTTCTGTAGAATCCAAAAATGAAAAAATATACAGGGTGTTCCATTAAAAAAATTATACTTTCTTGTGTAACTCGTTTTTGTAACACCTTGTATAATTCTAAATAATTTTACGTTGTAGTAAAGATGAAATATTAAAAGTTTTGTTAAGAAAGTTTTTTTATAAAGTTTGCCGTTTTTGTACAATCTTCCGAGGGAACACTAACTGGACACCCTGTATATTTATAATTTTCTCTATGAATTCTAATTTTGTTGTATGGTTTGAGCGGAGTTTTGGGTATATGAGTATAATGCTATTATACACTGATATTGATTATTATTTAACAAGGTACTTGTTTTCAAAAAATTCATCAAACTATCACACATCGCTATTGTCAAAAATGTTTAAAGATGGTTCATGGGTGTAATTTTTTAATGGTTCACAGGGATTCTCTTTCATGGGCACATTTGTTTACTAGTAGTTCTCGAATTACTCGTTATATTACTCGTATGTCTAATATTGGGGATACATAGTATCATTTCCATTTGTATGCGTATTGTTCATTCAGCGCATATGTATGGTAAAATTGATAAATTAGTTGGTAAAGTCATTTACAGTATAACAGTCAGTTCTAACCACTTGATGAAACAAAGAAACCAGTCATTAATTAGAATTGTTTGTTTAATTGGTATCTGGTATCTGACAAATGCAATTTGAAAGAATATATTAAGTTGCATGAAACATATCCAAGTTTGAACAGTTGCCCATACATATACTAGAGTACATCTTTATATTCGTTTCCTATGTAATATTAGTTAAGAAATAGTAAATAAATGTAAAAATGTACG
This sequence comes from Pogonocherus hispidulus, assembly GCA_963924545.1. NCBI lineage: Eukaryota > Metazoa > Arthropoda > Insecta > Coleoptera > Cerambycidae > Pogonocherus > Pogonocherus hispidulus. The sequence continues at coordinate 72,092,362 of OZ004694.1, forward strand.
GATATAAACAATACTGTCACAGTATATAGATTTATTTATTTCATGTGTTTTGTGTCGAAATATACTCGATCTGGCACAAATAAAAAAATTTTGTATTTCTTACACGTCCACAACGCATGCTTTAGCTTTAGCACTCCACGAAAGCCACTTTCTATGCCAAACCAATTCGTGTTCAAACACAAAGGTCTTGGCGGTAGTATCGTTTTTGTTCGTGACTAACCACGTGCTGCGCTGATCACGCACGTGCAGAATTACTATTGCCGTGTGCGAACGTTGCTTTAGGGCCACTTTTATGTCACATGGTCCCTGAAATAGTGCGACAAGTAATTTCCTGAATGTTTTATTGTCACGAATAGAGAGACGTAAAAACTTTTATTTCCTTTGTATGGAATAAAAGCACGGGTAGCTAATTCGCACTTATACCATTAGCACATAATTCTCCTGTGATACAGCTTGACTGACCCTGGCACTTCAAAGAACACGATATTAATTACGACATCCTGCAGCATATGAGTCGACCACAATTGCCATTAATGTTTAATTTTCTAATCTTCTGTATAAATAGGTAGTTGTCTTCTAAGAAATAATAAAGGCATTAATCTAATAATGCAGCTTGGTAAAACTTGTTCTACCTCCAGCAAGTACTAAAAAGTATCTTTTTTAAGAGTCCATTCACTAGGTCGAAATAAGCCCTAAATCGGCGTTCGTCTCGTGTCTAATTATAAAAAAACTATAAAAAATAGCGACTTTTAGTAAAAAAGTATTGAAAGATAAGACTTTAATTTAAGTCCCTATAGTAGTAATTTTTGGTATTTCTTTTTATTTTTAAAATTCCAGGCAAACAATCTTGTACTAAAATAGCGTATTTTCAAAAATTATTTTCTCTAAAATACATGCATTAAACAAAAATTTGCTAGTATAGGGATCTAGTTTATCTTTTGATCTTTCCGGTGATATATAATTTATAACACTAAAAAGAAATTTTGTTGCAATTATAAGACAAATCCGGTACCCTTGCAATGAGGGCTAACTTTATTTCCATGTGCCTTTTTACTTCGGCTTTACGCGCACCTCCGAAATCTTAATAATTCGATAGTTGGAATATATAAGTCTCCACCCATCGGCCACCCATCCTCTTAATCCTACCCTACATTCATGCCTGTCAAATCTACAGAGAATGGACCCTTAAATCAATTATGTATACAAAAATTATAATGTGTAAAAACTAAACCCTTATCATCAATTATATAGTTTTTGAGATATTTGAACAATTGATTTAAAAGAAATTGTTAATAGACAATCTACAAGATGCTTAGATGTAAGTATTACCAAACTTTACAGAATATAACTATATCAGTTACTTCACTCTCCGTCGGAACTTTTATCTTTCAAGATGATAAGCGTTCTACTACTATCTGTCTATATTCGATACCAAAACCTCCTCGTTACGAAGGACGTTTTTCCTCATGTTGTTTGTAAAAATTAATAAAATAGCTCAAAGGAAAGCTTTTACATGTATGACTAAAAGATATATTTCCGAAATGATTTTTTAGTGTTTTTCTAATGTTTTCGTGGAAAACTAGCTACTCAAATTTACTAATAAAAATATCTTCTAATACTACGACAAATTCCAAGATATTTCTAAAAAGTACCTACAACTAATACCTCTGATGTGCTACTATAGGATTTCATGACAGTGCCATAGATAATGGACTCGATGAACGATGTTGCGACGGGATTGCCTAATAAGCATCGTGAATGTTAGTAGTGGTGAGAAACACACCGTTGTGCCCTCTTTGGGTCTTTGCTGTCTGAAAATTATTGTCAAATTGATTTCATCGAGTCCACTACCTACGATGGCACTCTGATGAGCGTATAATAAGCGCGAAACCGGCCAGTGTCTGGTGATTCGTCTCGATGAAAGATATGGCGTCTCCTATGGAGATGCCGAAGTAATGCAATGACAGGCGGGCACATTGCCCGTGGAGTAGTTGTTTTCGGCATCTCCTTCAAATAAATAAGTAGGATTATCTTCCTCAAAGACAATACAGGTCACTGCTATAATGGCGCCTGAGGAGAAGCAGGTCGTTATCTGTCTGTCAATTTGATAATAATCGTCAGACAAATAGTAGCAATGGGCCTAAGAGGGCACCACAGTGCATGTGTTTCTCACCACTACTAACATTCACAATGCCCATTAGGCAATCATGTCGCAACATGAGTCATCGAGTCCACTACCTATGGCACTCTGATGAACGTATATTAAGCGCGAAACCGGTAAGTGTCTGGTGATTGGTATCGATGAAATATGTGGCGACTCCTAAGCAGATACCGAAGTAATGCAATGCCAGGCGGGGCACATTGCTCGTGGAGTAGTTGTTTTCGGCATATCCCTCAAATAAATATTTTTATGTTTTCATCATCGCTAAATTATCATTTATATTCCTTTAAAATATGTACTAATTACTACTAGAAATATTTCTATTTGTCTACCGTGTACCTACATTTTATTTGAAGATCATGTACTATAGGTATGCATGTCTATATCACATTTCAGAAATTGTAAAGTACCTACGTTCCAACTTACTCATGCTTTAGGCTGTTGAATGTAATACTAAACTAATCGACTAACTTTTCATAATATATTACCGCATTGTAATGCTGTTATCAAACCATATATAAAGCAAGTTCAGCTCTATTAAATTGTTACGAATAAAAGTTAAGTTTCAACTTCAATTTCTATAACTATGGTTACACCATTTACATGGTGTGTCCTTGTTAAATCTTTAAATGCTTTGGTAAATATTCGGAAAAAGCAGCAAAGTAATTGATTAATTTTAGATTATCTCTACTATGATATCTCATTATGATATATGAAAAAACCTATGGTACCCCAAAACATTTGCTTTACAGTTTGTAATGAACTCCTTCAAGGACTCTTGCACTCCCGATTACCTACATGGTTGGTCAATTTTGGCCTATCTTCAAAAATTGTTTTTTTTATCAATTGGAACTGTTTGCCTGCTTTTATAGAATCCAATACGGTACAATACGGTGTGACACCTCCAATTGTATTCTCTATCATCTGTTTGTTCTCTATTCCAAAACTATTTATTTCATTGAATTTTTCAGAAAGTATTGTAGTTCCAACTCGAACGACTTGAAGTATATAGAGTTCCAAATAAAAATTCATTCAATTTTGAAACAAAGACACAATATATTAATATATGACAGTTAAATAAAGATAAATAACATAATACCCAAAAGGTAACGCCTTATTCGTTACTTACGGGGGAAAACAGCTGAGAGCTGCACTCTATCACCCCACCGTCACTCGATTTATCGTATCCATGTACCCGTCCTTGGCCCCAAATTGAACACATTTTGGAGGTCTATATATACAGAGTGAGTTTTATGTATGGAACGCCTCCATTATCTCGGAAACGGCTTGCCCGATTTTTATGAATTTTGGTTTATAAGGGTTTTGTCATATGGCCGATATTATTGTGGCATTTACATTGTTGTCCGATCTTTCGTTTTTCCGGAAATATACTGAAATTTGTTATTTCAAATGGATCACCCTATATATTTTTTTGTTTTTGAAATCTCTAAGAAATTTAGAATATTTTTCATGTAATGTTCCCTATACCTAATTGCCATAATTTCGGAGTTACAGCTACATTTGCAATATCTCCGCCGAAGTTAAAATATTACATCAGGGCGGCTATGTCTGCGACAAAAACAATTTTGACGTTTTAATAAACTATTATTGTTGGTGTTTATTGAAAGTTACAATGGACCGTTTATCTGAGAAAGAACGAATTGAGATTTTAATGATATTAGGATATGGTGATGTGCGGAGAAGTCAACAGGAAACGTGTAATATCTTTAATAATTTATATCCTAATAGAAATCCCATAGGATCTTTTGAAAACATAAAGTAAAGGCGGTTACAGCTGATGCTCAAAATGTTGTCCGTTTACTTCCATATAAGAAACCATGCGATGTTTAAAACTTTGCAGTACATTTTGTAACATTCCTGACTGCTCAATTATTCTTATCTCTGTGGTAATCCTATCTTTTAATTCCTGAATATTGGCAGGTTTGGTTTTATAAACAATATTTTTTAAGTGACCCCACAGGAAATAGTCTAAAGGATTCATGTCGGGTGATCGCGGGGGCCATTCGATAAAACCACGCCTTCCAATCCATCTTCTGGGAAACATATCGTTTAGGTATTGCCTCACGTCACGCGCATAGTGAGGTGGAGCTCCATCTTGTTGCACCCAAATATTGTTATTTGGGACATTGTTATTGTCTGAAAGTTTCAAATAATAAAATTTCTAAATTAACAGGCAATTGAGAATACTTACTTAGATTTGGAAATAACCGAGCCAACTCAGGTATAATATTATTCTGTAATAAATTTAAATACGCCGGACCATTTAAGTTTCCTTCAATGAAAAAAGGACCAATTATTTTGTCGCCTATTATTCCAGCCCATACATTAATCTTTTGTGGAAATTGGGTGTGGGATTCTCTCATCCAACGAGAATTGTTACGTGACCAGTATCTGAAATTATGCCGATTTACGTTTCCATCAATACAAAAAGTGGCCTCATCGGAAAACATAACATTATTTAAAAAATTTGGATTATTTTGATCGTAACATTTTTCCATCATTGTGTCGGCAAACTCTTCACGTCTATCGAAATCATCATCTGACAACTCTTGAACCAATCTTACTTTGTAAGGATGGAATTTATTGGCATGTAAAATTTTCATTATGGATGTTTGAGAAATATCAACTTCCCTGGATATTTGTCTAGTACTCAAGTGTGGATCTTCTTCTAACATAACACAAACATCTAAAGATTTGTCTTCAGTTGTTGCAGTTTTTATACGCCCTGATTTCGGTAAATCTTTTATGGCTCCAGTTTGGTTAAACTTTTTTAACAACTTACTCACAGTAGATCTTGTTATGGGATTTCTATTAGGATATAAATTATTAAAGATATTACACGTTTCCTGTTGACTTCTATGCACATCACCATATCCTAATATCATTAAAATCTCAATTCGTTCTTTCTCAGATAAACGGGCCATTGTAACTTTCAATAAACACCAACAATAATAGTTTATTAAAACGTCAAAATTGTTTTTGTCGCAGACATAGCCGCCCTGATGTAATATTTTAACTTCGGCGGAGATATTGCAAATGTAGCTGTAACTCCGAAATTATGGCAATTAGGTATAGGGAACATTACATGAAAAATATTCTAAATTTCTTAGAGATTTCAAAAACAAAAAAATATATAGGGTGATCCATTTGAAATAACAAATTTCAGTATATTTCCGGAAAAACGAAAGATCTGACAACAATGTAAATGCCACAATAATATCGGCCATATTACAAAACCCTTATAAACCAAAATTCATAAAAATCGGGCAAGCCGTTTACGAGATAATTGAGGCGTTCCATACATAAAACTCACTCTGTATGTAATATTCCACATTTCTGTTAGGTAATGCACATACATATTTTTTTACTGTGTCACGGTTGATACGTAATTCTTAATCATACCATGAATCCATCACGATTAAGCAAGGGTTCCACTTTTTCCGTTTACACATCTAATCCATGATTCACAAAAACTTCTCGCTAATGACATTTTCCCTCCACCCCAAGTCATTCACGACGCATGAATCTATTTACACATGCTCCGATCTATTTAAGCCTCTGTCTGAGATTAACGCTGAAATATGTACCCATTTCCTAGTGTAGACTCTGCACGCACTCTGGATAACCATCTGGACTAACTACTGTCGTACTAACATGCGGGGCGAGACTCCCCTCAGTTCGTGTTTCATTTAGAACCACGACACCCCTATATCCATCTACTTTATTTCCGCAGCAATATAATTATTTTGACCATGAACGTAGGGCCATTCTGTTCCTTATTTATTACGTCAAAGGAAACATATAGCCCAAGTGTTCGTGGCAGATAAGTAACAAATGAATCGAATCATTGGAGTACACGTCGTTAACGGCTGCACTTTTAAAGTAGAACGAACCCGGTTACTCTGGACAAGGTGCTATAAATTTAACACCGGGTATGGGAATTTAGTAAACGACACGCTATTCGAAGTTCCTTAAGTTTTGTCAAAATCGTATCAGTTTCACTTTTGTAAGGGATGGTTACTGTTAGTATCGATAAACGAAAAACACGTTTTATATTTTTTAAACCCTTCTTAAATCAGATGCCACCGAAAATCCGTAAATAATAAATATCAATATATTTGGAAATCATACTAGTTTTTTCGATTTAACCTAACGCATGCATTAGATACTGGAAAGCAAATTCAAGACAAGATTGAATAGCGAAATATTCAGGTCGATTCTGTTTGCATCTTGCTAAAAGTCTTGTTATGTAAACCATGTTGTTATAAGTTTAAGTGGTAACAAGATCTTATTCAACATTGGTATGCCGTTTGGAGAGTTATAGTAAGTACTGTTAAAGTTTACAAAAACAACAATATTGTTATAAGTTTGTGCGTGTCGGGGTCAAATTCATTGGATATTTCTAGAAGAAGAAGAAGACTACAGTGGGGTATAACCTCAAATTTCGTGTTTTGAGTTTGAAGTCTATCTGTTTCATAACGATATATTTGGTTTCACGAGCGTTTCACCTTTACGTTTACAAAGAGTTACCTATGTGATTTGTGAACAGGAATTAGTTTATCTCATAGAGAAAACGTGTATCATCCTCTTTGCCATTAGCATGTCACGATGCAAGAAGACAAACAAACCTCAAATGGAAATAATTGTAAATTATCTTGAATAAGCTTGTAAAAACCTACAAAAGTAGTTTCTATGTGAATTGATAATTTTAATTAAATCATCCCTGTGTATCACCCGTAAATAAAATGGTATTGTAGATTCATCGACAAACATTTCCAGTTTCTGAATTCATTTCAGTGCCGCTCCTTTACTCAAACGAAATAACTTGATAAATTTTCATTCGGAACCGTAAATTGGTTGGTTGCTTCTCTAATACTTTTGAATTCAAGCCTTAATTCTTTTCTAAAATTTTAAAAATTCAATTTTAATTTAGGTACTGATTAAAATACACAAATAAAAATAATTTTAGGTACTTAAATATAAGTAGGTACTTACCTACTGATTTAGACCATTTTGAAACTCATGAAAATTCAGTTGAAAATGTATAAATAATAGATTTATGGCCATTTTAAACACTAAATATAACCCTAACTATATTGCAATGTTCATACCAAACACTAAAATGATGTTGCTAAGATTACCAGAAATAATAGCAAGATATGTCATTGCAATTTTTCCGTTCCATCAAAGCCAAAAGGAAATCGGTGATTGGTTCCTGATTGATAGTACACTGTTCTATCATGGCTTATGATTGGTTTGTGGACAATCAGAAAAGTTTGCGGATTTTTTAGGAACACTGAATCAGAATCATGCGCAGTAAATTAAATGAAATGACATTCATCTCTACTAGTAAAGTCTTACCTCATTATTATTATTCATGCTGATTGTGATTAGGTACTGAAGTATTTTTATGTTAGAAGCCTATGTGAAGTTTTCTAAACAACTACAAATCATAAAACACTCTTTTATTATGGTTTTTATTGCTTTTTGTATTGCAAAAATCTTGTTAAAATTTATCAAACAAAATAGGTATCTTACATATCTGGTTAAGAAATAGCCATAGCCTTTTTAAAATAGTCAAAAACTATGTTATGTTCAAACAGAATCAACCTGAAACCTGATTGTACTGTATGACTCATTTTTGTTGAAATTGCAGGATATAGGCTAAAAGTTGTAAATGAATAGGTAGATGGATAGTTAGGAATAAGAAATATAATTGTCTTGTTCTTTTTTTAAGATTAGTGCAGTGGTGCAAACAAATCTTGGCGGACTTGATTCATATACCGAAGGATTTTTGAATTTGACAGAAATCAATTGGCTTCCTTATATCAAAGTTGTAGGTAATAGTAATAAATGGAACTTACATAACTGGATATACAGTGCAATTTAGTACTCGGTAAGAACCTGGAAAGAAAATCGATGTCTAAAACGGTTGGCGAGAATACAGGATAAAGAAAAAAGTTTTTTAAATAGCAGGACTTTCCTTCTCAGTTTAGCTTTTTTAGTAGTTGTCAAAATTGTCAAAGCTTAACAGTTTTATTCCTTAAAGGAAGCCATATGAGATTTATTTTTGTATACAACATATTCTTCCCTGTGTATAATGATAAATAAATAAGTTGCCCATGAACGAATAACCAAAAAAATTGTATCTACTTCAAATTTGGTTCGTTTAGAAAATGGGTTCAAAATAAGGGCTGAAACCACTTGCCGAAACGTCCAGACATTAATAATCTACGAGATAGTTCAACCCGGGAAGCTAAACTCAATGAAACATCAAAACTTCAATGAATAGCCAAGACCGCAAAACATTTTTTGACGACAGTTACTACAAAAATCGCCTGAAATAACATTTATTAAAAAAGCTTTATATCTTCTGTGAAAGATTAAGAGATAATAGATTGCGGTTTGTGCCCTTGCCATGCCGAATAAACAGTATATTGCTTTTTCCTGTGTCCTAGTTTTCAAAAAACTTAAATCTCATCGAATGTAGACCGCCCTGTACATATAGCCGAAGCGTTTTATGTCAGATGAGTAACAAATGAATGGAATCATTGAAGTACGTTGTTAATGGCTGCTTTTTCAGAATAGAACGCATGCAGCCATTGTATATTTTCAGCTGGATACCCTAAATGGGAGTGTACTGAAAACTATAAATAATGGAAACAGCGGCAAATAAATCCATTTATTTTCGACGTTTGGCATAAATATCGAGATTTATATGGTCCTTATCGGCATTTTCAAGATTCGGTAAATATAGATTGATATATTTTATCTTTTTTCTTGTCTAAAATAGCTATATCGATGCGTTGTGGAAGTATCATTTTTTCTATTGATCTTCCATTTCGAAGTAAACCTACATGCCAATAAAATTTATGAATTTAACACATATAGGGAAATAGGGATATAATGTTGAAATAAATAATTCAGCAACAAACAAATTTCAAACATTCCCAGTGATACCAGTTATTTTTTTCAAGGAAACCTTGCTATGTGGATCTACTGATATTGTATTACATATGAAGTTGTATATCAGGCTGAAAAAAATATTGAAATATTTTTACTCTGACCAAATCAAGTATAATAAACAAGATGTTTACATAGATTCCATTAGACCACGGATTTCTTAAAATAAACTAGATCGCTAATACATACTGGTGGGGGTAGCTAAAAATAACAACTGATAGGCGGCCGCCATACTGTGCTAACTTCTAGGTATTTTTGAACTAAATGATGGTAACACTGTTGAGTTACCATCACTGCTTTTATATTTTCTTTTTGTTTTGTGGTTTATAAATGAAGTTCTGTGTGCAAGGTGCAAGTTATTTATTTCTTAATCTGAAGAAAAAACATGCAATTTCATCCATTTGGTCGAAATATTCAATGTTGAAGGTTGCGATAAGTCGAAAAACGTAGATATCTGTTATCTGAAGAGTCAATCGAAAATATACAAGGTGAAAAAGGCTGCAGTTTTGGAAAGAGTGCAAATTGAAGAATTTTTGACTAAATCTTGTGATAAAGAATATTTTATGATTAAGGTAATAACTCTTAACTTTTTAGACAATATGTATTAATAATACTTTGAATCATTTTAGGTTGCGCTAGTAATAGGAGTCTCTGGTGCTTGTCGATGCTACGAATTGACGAATTTGAAAATCACTAATGTATAGGACACTGGCGCGTATCTAGTTGTTTCGATACTAGATACCAAGACCGGCATTTCACGAAAGTTTAAAATTATAAATGAAGGATTTTCTATCAACGACGTAGAGATGTGTAGAAAATGTATTTTCCTAAGACCAAAGAACTTATCACAAAACAGATTCTTTTTACATTATAAGAATCAAAAATGTACTTCTCAGCCTGTTGGAATCAACACATTGGCAAAAGTTCCATCAAAAGTTGCATCGTTTCTGAACTTGGCAAACGCGGAAGCTTATATTGGCCACTATATGAGGGTGCACTTCAATAACTTTATTGGGAAATAAAGGTGCCGACTTTACACCCATCAAGCGGCATGGTGGGTGGAAGAGCTCTGCTGTGGCAGAGAGCTATATTGAAGACTCCGTATCTAACAAACTTGGTATTGCAAGGAAAATCCAAGGTTCTTCTCGTTCAAGTCATTCCTCAGGAGAAGGAGACATCCAAAATTTGTTGCAAGAAGCAACTACAAGTTTCCTATTAACGGAAACGAAGTGAAATATGAAAAAGCGAAGAACGAAATGTCTATTAATATAAATGTTAATGTTAATTTTAATAAGTAAATTAAATTTGGTTGATTTAAGTTTATATTTTTTTATTATTTCAGTAGTGGATAATTGGTTACTTTATATGCTTTATAAGTGTGGATAAAACTCCTATTATAATGTGATTGTGTGTATAAATTATATTTTAAATGTGTTTTTATTAAATTCCTACCATAATCATAATGATTTTGAATTTTGAAGTTGTTAATGTTATCTTCTAGAAGCAGTTATTACCATATTGTGTATTATAAACTTCATGTAATTTTATAACAAAATAACTGATTAACCTATCCCAATTCATTCACAATATTTAATATATCTTAACAGTGTAAAGTATAAATTTGACTAATAACTACTTGACATTACTAATTGTATGATGTCATTCAATTAAAAAATATTTTTTTAGTGCCGTTTTTACTGATAAGACGTGCAGCTACTTTCATCGTGGCTTTTTATATATGCAGCTCCTGCCACAATTAAAATAACTACAAACATATGTCTAATTCTTCGATAAATACCTACCTTATATCGATACCTTTTTGCCAAACTATCGTAAGTGACATTTTCCATGAAAATGACTATGGATCTATCGTAAGTATAATATGCAAATACACATCTTGGCAGAGGTAGATAGATCCATAAATATGTAAGCGTATTTAAATGTTTCACGGTTAAATAACTGCATACATTTTATCGTAAGTAACAGAACTGTAATAGGCAGAGTGGCAGAATTGTCGTAAGTAGCCTAAGGTAAAATTTAGTGAGTGACTTACGATATTTTGGCAAAAAGGTATCGATATTAGAATTCCTCAAAACAATTTACAAAACTGATCCAAACTAATTTTTATACTGCAATCAGACAAGGTTCAAATACTTGGTTGACAAACCATGTTACTTTAAAGTTTTTTGGGTTAGTTACTAAATTATGTTTAGACAAGTAACTATTATGAACCAGTTATAATTCCGGCTAATGTAAAATTTATTTAAAAAATGAAGTTGTAACAGGAGAAATAAAGAGTGTCGTCAATGAATTTAATATACATTGGTACCTACCAGACATACCATTGGAAGATTTGTACATGTAGGGAGTGTCTTTACAAGCACATAAATTTCGACTTTATCGAAAATCATTTCAAGTCAAATTAAAAAGAGATGATTCCAATTATTTGAAATGCACTATAAATAGAAAAAAATTATGTGTACCTTTGTTGCACAAATATAACTCTTGAGTCCAGTCTTGTCAATTACTCGTCATATCTAATGCACAAATAATACAATTTAATCTTTGATATAACCCTATATTAAGTAAACTTTTTAGACCCGCTGCTAAAGTATTTTTATTACAACAGTGTACATATTTTATACCCATATCCATCCATATAAGTAATATTTAGTTAGTCATATGCCCATATCTCACCAAACTATTTTCAAAATTTCCCTCTGTAAATACCTCAACATCATTAGCTGAAAACTAGCCAATGGAATGTTAGCACAGTGTGGCGACCACCTTACAACTGACAAAATGATAGTTAGGAATCAGCGATCCAGTTTATTTTAAGAAATCCGTGCATTAGACACAAAATTGTATATTTAAATGGCTGACATCTGGTATATATATGTTTATACATGTATATACATGTTAAAATATCGTACTATCGCCTGATTCCAAGATATTGTTCGAAATATACCAGGTACGCCAGAAATCATAATATTGGGTTCCTCTATAATGAGCAAAAAGACAAAAAGTGTATCGCTACTTCTTCTCAAATGAAACAAACAGTCCTCTGGAACTGATAGACAAATGCCAGTTTATGCCAGTAACTTCGGCATCTCATAACTAAAGGAACAAGTTTTATAATGTAAGGTACTACCACAAAGACTAGAGTCCTTTTTATTATTTATTTGGGTCCTATGGGGACGACTGTTACACTACTTACTTTTGGCGATTCAAATTACCGATAAGACGAGTAAAAATTTTGCATATCATATCACATTATCATTTAGTAATTTTTTTGAAATCATATGATTAAAAAAATCATATGAAACAAGTTGAAATAGGTACTTATTGTTTACTTACATTATGGGCTAAAATAAGTGTGGCAAAGGATAGAAAAAGTGTGTACCATATTAGTGCATGTGTTTTTTTCTTAAATAATTGTTATCTTTAAATTAAAGTATATTCAACAAATATACTGCAACAAATTAAGTGGTTATGTTGTGTAAATAAATGTGTCCCCTGTTATTAAATGTTTACATGCCTTTTCGAGATCTTTGGAGATTCCTCTTTGGACCAGTGAGGAACTCTTTCTTATACTAAGGCCAAACTTCTATCTATCTTCTATCTTAAATACTTCAATTAACACGTTTTGTGGAAAGACACCCATAAAAACACGGTAGTTTATATTGTGCTGGTTTGTTTTAAAAATAAAGATGTACAAATATTAACCACGTCGTTATTAACTTTGTAATTGCAAAAAGTCACAAGCACCACTAAATTATTACGTTAAAAAACCCAAATACATGTTGTTTATCATTGTATCAGCAATAAGCCTCCAAAAATTAAATAGGTTCAAATATTTTCATGTAGAGGGCGCATTATTGGAATCGCCAATATTTTTAACTACCGCATTTTATAAATTTACCTATCTTTAAAGAAGGTACACAACAAAATTGTTTTACAAACTACTACCACATATGTCCGATAATATGTGCTACTACTAACTGCTGTTGCCTCCAGTTATTGGTAACATTTTTATATACATTTAAGATTTATTGTCCCATCAAAATTTTACGATTCGTTCGTTTTTAATTTCCAGTTAAATGACTATAAATTCAGAAATAACCGACAGTAACTTCGGCGACATATAAAAGGTAAAATATTGCTGCTACAACACAATAGATTTTTATATTGAAGCAGTAATTTGTTTGTGTAGTTTACATAGAAATTTATAACTATGAAAGAACGTAAAATATTAATAAAACCGTATTTATGCCACATTGCAGGGGCCCCCTATCGTTACGAGATAACAGATAACCTAGATTGCTTTGTTGACTCTTATATTATTTGTTCAATGGTTGCTCGCAAAAAAATAAAACGCAGGTTTTTAAGGACATCCACTTAGTGATATTCTATGTTCTAGCGATAATCCCGAAATCCAGTTAATTTTTTTCAGAGCAGCATTTAAGTTCTATATTTGAAGGACACAAAAAAACCAAGTGGATATACCTTATACTAATCACAATCAGTATGCTCAATTTCAACCTTGGATTTAATATTACTGTTTGTTAAATGTTATTTATAAATATTATTTGAATTATTTTATAAAATTTGTTATAAAACGAATGATGATTGATTTGTTTAACCTTATTTAACCAATAAATATCAAACTAATTAGAATACGAGAATGTGTTTTACTTTACCTTGAACGATTATTTTTCACATTCTAAGGGCTTTTTCAGACGGTGCGACTGCGATGCGATTTTCCGTTTGCGGCGTGTCGCAACGATATCGTGGAAGTATCAAAATATATGTAATCATATATGTAATTTTCACATTATGCGGAAGCGACAAAAAAAACGGACGCTTAGTGCGGCATTTTGTTGAGTCGCAAGACAGTGCGTTTGTTGGTCAGATACCGGCCGATTTTTTCCGTGCGATATTAAACCAACCACTAAAATAAATGCACAATTCCAGACGTGTCGCTGCTTGTCGCGATATGTATTTCGATATGTATTCGCGATATGTAATTTCAGTGTTGCAATTTTGTCTTCAGCTTGTTCAGCGTATCGTTTGTGCCTTCGCAATGGCTTCGAATAATTTTATGTTTCCTTCGCCTTCGATGTAGCAATGCCAATAAAATAAATCATCTTCTATTATACATACTGCAAATACCCTCCACTAACTGCGAAGAGCAACTGAGCAATGACAACACTGCGCAAAATATTTTATTTTTAAATCGTTGGAGAAGAAATTGTATCGCCTTGTGTGAAAGCTTTCTGCGAATGCAATACGATATGTCGCAAACGGAAAATCGCATCGCAGTCGCACCATCTGAAAAAGCCTTTAGTCTCTATTAATCCAGTGCCGCAATGTAAAATTGTATTAGTAACAACGTCATCAAAGAGAAAAGATGGGAACAAATGAAGATTTTATTTCTTCTATTCCATTATTGAATAAATACTGTAAGATACTTTCAGGATAAGGATACCCTACCAACTACAAATTATTAGTAAATAATATTTAGGTGTCTGGTTAGTAGCTATGGTTTTAAGTTTAAAATTCATAATTGTGTTCCAGTCACTGTACAGAAATAAACTAATGATAATAATGATAATAAAATTATCTAAACATTATTCGAACAAAAGCTGGCATATTTTAATAAATAAAATAGTGTTCCACAGTTACATGTGAAAAAAATTCTTCACAAAGGAGGGCGCACCAACGTATTGCTTTATTATCCAATAAATGTCGCGAGTTATATTCCTGTCACGGAATTCCGCGAATTCATTGTTCTTATCCAAATTGGCTCATCCCACGAAAGCTGAATGGAACAAGGAATGACTGTCTTTCCCTAAATTTCCGTATTATCCTCAATCTTGTATAGAATCATTTTGAATATGCCTGAGATATAGACTCCAATTCAGTTCATAAAGTAACAAGACATCAAAACAACTTGGGTAATTAGCCTGACTACAGAAATAAATTAAGGAGCTATGGTTTTGCCCATTTTAGGATAAAGAATAATTACTTTCAATTTAAGTCAACGTTTTGAATTTAAAACAACTATTTATTATACATATATGTAGTACTGCTGATGATGATTTGAAACAGATCGAAACGTTGAAGCGTTAACTGTTGATTTAAACCCACAGCTGTGTCGATTCGAAATGTTTACCATCATTTTACCAAGATACCGTCTATTTCTGAAGAAAAAGCTATATCTTATTAATTTTTGTCCTATATATGGAAGTGGCTGTCAAATGACCACATAATACCAATAAATACTATTTGAAATTCTCCGGCATTGTTGTGAGATTTAGATTATTAAAGTTTCAATTCCATTCAGTTGCGCATCAGTGAACGATTGAAGTTAACAGATAAGAAATCCGATTTCATTTAACTTACAAACACAACTACAAGGATAAAAATCACCTCAAGATAATAGTGATCGCGATATACGAGATAATAAGGTATGAAGGGAGAATTTTATTTGGTTTACCAATATTAGCAAATTTATTTGGCTGCAGGTGCAGGTATTAATGCCTACATTATACTCTTTTGTAGCACTGGTTAGACGTTCATGCGTAACAGTATTAAGTACAATTGGGGTTGTACCAGCTAGTTGTATCAAAATAACTCTACAAATAGTATAATTTCTTTATAACAAAAACCCTTCAAACATAACTGGAGATGAATTATGGAATAGACATTTTTTAGCAAAAATTCGATGAGTGAGAAGCAAATTTAGTATCAGTTACGTTTTAACTATAAACTACTTCGTTGGATCATGTCGCTAGGATATTTTGACACGGGAAGCTCAGTATTTTTACTAATGAAGGTTCCGCCTTCTTTTTTGTCCAAAGTCGCAAGAGTATTTGCCGAATTGTTTCTCGCTAGAAATACTGAAAAATCACGTTAATAACTTAATATAAGTTGTGCGATGTTTATGACATTTTAGAATCAAGCAAACTGCTGCTTGAATATTCTTCTGTTTTCCGTACCTTTACTTATTTGAAAAAAAAATATTCACGCGTGCACTTATCTACTCGTATATCTCAAATAAACTTAGTTGAGTAAAGATTGACTCGACTCTGCACATTCTGTTGTCGCCGCAATAACGAAAGACAAGGGATGATTGATGGAAAAATTCAATCAATGTTCTTGGTGAGGGCTTTAACCTGCCTTGAATTGAAGTACGCGGATATTAACTAATTAACATCGAGCTGCTGATACAACACAATCTTTTATAACCAGGAATGTTCACCTCGGATCATTATTCTTTAACTGGTTACGTTATTTATAGTTTGTTTAATTTACATAAACAAGCAAAAAGTTGGCATCCGCTCATAAATCAAAAAAACAACACCAATATGCCAGAGATGATGAACGGGTAATGTTTTAAACCGGGTATTATCAAGACGATAATAATGCTCCGAAGATCCTTCTCCTTTCTTAACCTACGCGTTAGTTATGTGTAACATGATAAGCATAAAATCAGGACGCTCGGATCGATAGCTCTTCTAAGCGTTACTTGACTCCTGAGGGTGCTAGGTTTTGTTGATAAACACGTTTAAATAAACAGATAAGGGACGAGATGCAGTTAAACCGCCAAGGAATATAACCTGACACATTGGTTAACCACGTCTTGTCTTTGAGGCGTGAATAAATCTATTCGGAATAAAAGAAAATTCATATATGATTTCCCTTAGGCCTACTCTTTGTATTTTATTTGAAAATATCAGCTATGTTTTAAAGTTACGTTCTGTATTTTTCCAATTTTAGCCGTGACTGAAGGAAAGCAAAGAATATAGGTGAAATTGTATACTATAACTTATAATAAAGTAATAAAGTATAAGAATAACGAGGTACGTTAACGTTCAGAATGTAAGAGTAGCTTAAACGAGTCTGATTTATATTTCCCGAATATATTTTTCTGACTTTTTATCATTCAATGAATATGTGTATTAATTTGAAACTGCGATCATGAATAATAGGATAAAAAAGGCTTAGGGAGGCAACCATTAACAAACAAAAAGTACAGTGGTTAATGGACTAATGGAGAACCCATTATTGACAATAATTAATAAGGGATGGAATGCTTTTAAATTATAAAAACGATATAGCATAGTGAATGATCGGCATTAAGCCGGCTGTACACGATGTGGCGAATGCGTTATGTTGCACACATCCCAATTTGCTGCACTGTGTAGCTGCAACCTTGGACGCATATGAGTTTGCAATGAAAGTAAAACTTGTTTATCTTTGTTCACATTAGGTAGTGACAGGTCACGTTTACATGGTTCTGTACACTTTTAAATTTTATTTTGTCAAATAATACTGTGTAAAAATTGCGTTCAACGTTGAAGCCAACGTTGGGCCCATCGTGTAGCGGCGGCTTTAGTAACTTGTAGGTTAAATAATCTAGCAGCTCTACTGCCGATCGGGTTCGATTCCCTACTCCTGCACTTTACTGGTTGTTTGCTTTAGGTTATTTTTCATATGTAATCTACTTCTACTTATACTCGTAGCATTATTGTATATAATTATACAATAGCAATAAATATATTTTATAGGAGGAAGAATGTCTATATCTGTTGTGTATATACAATATACATCTTCCAATTATGAAAGAAGACGTAACTTTCGTCAATTGAAATTAAATTAATTTAATGAATATTAACGGAATAATTATGTGAAGTAAAACGTCAACGTTTTTTGTATATGCTAGACAGTTATTAAACGTTTAGTACAGGTGATAAAAGAGGTGGTTTATGTGTTCTGCCCGTAATGAAGTAAGGCCACAAAAGCCTTTCTTAAGCAAATTGTTCTCTTGTCTTCATTTAAGGCAACTTTTTAACTCGAACAGGTATATCGGATTAGTTCTCAAATATATGTAAAATAAGAACATGAAAATGATCAATGAAATCTGAAAATAAATTATCACAAGCCGTTATAGTTAAAGGTATACGAATTAACTACAATATGTATGAGATGTGCTAATAGGATAATGACTTTCTATGGTTTGTCTGTACTGCTTATTTACTTCCAATATTATGTTTTGGATAATAAATAGGTTCCTTATTAAAAGCTTAAAAAATTAATTCCAAAAAAATATATTATGGTAATTAAATGCTCTAATAGGTAAAATCAAGTAGTTTTTATTAAATCGATCAATTAATCGATATCTAATTTTAATTATTACCATACAGTATCGTCTACTTAGGCTGACATCTTAATGTTTAATGTTTAATTTAATGCTCGACATTCAATAAAATAGACACAAAACTTAACAGAATACAGGTTTTTCTACTAAAACCATTATTGAGTATCATGAGTAATTTGTTTATTCAGGGTTGGTTATTTATTATTATTAATTTAAAAGTCATAAATAATAGTCTTCGACTAAAATACAAAACAATATTTATACAGTTAAATAAATAGCTAAAATGCCATTACCATAAATATTTAAGAACTCTTAACAGTTGCAAAAAATAATAAATAATGCTTACCATTACTATGTTTGTGATTCCACTTAAGCTGTTGCGAGGAAAAATAATCTGAAACAAAGGAAAACCTTGTTATTAGGTAAATTCAATGCATTGGCACATTTCGGTTACGGACCGCTACAAATTGAGGTGGTGTTATTAAAGCGGGCGTGCCAGTCTCGCACAGGATTTGCCAGCGAATCCTGACAATCCCAACATTCCAATCCGGGATACAACTTCGTGAAACGCACAGTATGTAGGCGTGCGGAGTGTTTTTTTGTATTTTAATTAAACTTGTATGATTTACTTCTCGAAAGCAGGTATATAAAGCGTATAAGATAAAAAGTGCGAGGAAACCAGGACCGGAACTAGGAACAATTTCGACGCGAGAATGTTTCTAACACGGTTTTTCACACGTCCATGTCATAAAAGAAATAAATTATTCGTGTGTCTGTTTCGTTTGTTTACGAAAGTGTACAACTAAATTTTTTAGTGGCATCTATAAAATAGACTGTTTTTGTAAAGGTTTAACAGAAAGGCATGATGCGATGCTTCGATTTGGCAAATTTCTTCAATATGAATGCCTCGTGTGGTCAAGCGAAATACTTCATAAAACAAATAAAGTAAACATAATCAAAACATTACTAATATATCCTGGAATATACCTATGCAATAACAAATAGTTTCCGTTCTGGCTTGATCAATACACCATAACCTAGTATCATGTCAATAGTGCAAACAATTTTTTTATTCTTTACTGCTTCTGATTTTAAAAACCGATTAAAAAGCTGTAAGCAGATTCAGAAGAGATATTACATGACGGCCAATCATTAGAAAACATTGTGATATTGTGACATTAAGAAAAAGGAAGATAAGACAATTTTTTCTTCAAGCGTGACGTCTCGTCAAATCGCTTTTTATAGCATAAATGTCTGAAGAAATACAACCAACACTGACGTAGTTTTCCACAAACACCAAAACATTATACTGCACTTAGTATAGTGTATGAGTGTACAGTGTTGTTGAATATAGTGTATGAGTGTAGTGTTTGAGCGTAGTAGTGTTTTGTGTTATGTGGAAAACTACGTCAGTGTTCTCTTCAAACCAAAGTTTCCAACCCCTTTCAAGATGAATAAATACAGATTTAATTTTTATGCTTGAAGAAAAAATAGTATATGTCAATCGGAGTATAAAGTTATTTATGTGTTTCGCCCAGTTTACACAGCCTTGGCTAACGCCTCTACTGAGCTTCTGGGCTCAACAAATAATGTTCGCCTTCTACTATTAGTTACATATACTATTAATTTTTATCATGGCCTGTTGTAATTTACTTTTTCAAATACCATATTTACTTTGCGGAAACCGGTTACCGATACGAAGCGTTGGCGATTAGGTCAATCCGTCCCTGGGGGTAGTGGACACGATAAGAAGCGTAAGGAGACCTTTTATCGCGTATACTTGTAATGGCTTGGTTACGTGTCGACTTTATTTGAGCGAAGGAAGTCGGTTTTATTGCGCGTACACACATTTCAAAACAGCGGAATTGAATAAATCGCTGTGGAAGTTTTATGTCGGCAATAACGAGCTGCTCAACGTGACTTTCGCTGTTTCATGTAAATAGAGGAAATGGGTGGTGGCTAATTCTCTGTAAAAAAATGAGTGTTTCTGCATTTCTATGTGTGGTATTTAGATTATCATTGCGACATATATTTTGTATGAATAAATCTGAACGACATGAAAAATATTCCTTTTTTAAATTCTAGAAACACCAACTGTGACTTCATCACTATTACCAAACGATATGTGGTAGGTATAGTCCTCGGTATAGTCTATATAAAAGGTAACAAAAGGCTATCTACATGTTATTGTATGATGTCTACATGTATCGATATTTCAAAGCGTTTGCTTCTACTATAAGAAAATGATTTAGGCTTGATTAAATAAGCTTGAACAGGATGTGAGTTATACGGATGTCCTATGTGTGGGCACAATTACGCAGAAAAATGTAAAATGAACTTCTACAGTAGGTAATCCATTTTTTGAATTTCACTGCGTTCTGTTCCAGATTTATGTCATGTTATATCCATTAAGTATGTTACTTATCTGCATTACGCTAAAGAGGAGAGAATAGAGAGTTATTGGAAATTCCTTTAATACTGTCGCCCAGTATTGACTAGTTTATTTGAATGGTGCTTGACATTATCTTGTTTATAAAATTGTAATTACTGGAATGCTAAACAGCACGACTTGTTTTGACGTTACACATTCCATCTAACCTAAAATTTCTCCAAATTCGAGCGAATATTAGAATTTAGTGAAATAAGATTGTAATAATTCTGTTCAAGACTACTTATGATATGTAAACTTTTGTACTAACGTCTCAGCTTTACTTTTTAGGATACCTATATTTTATTTTTATATACATGTCATGTAATTATTAATACTTTTGTGTATTTATCCTAGTCACTCTAAAAATACATATACAATATTTTAAATGTTTTATCGTTTTCACGATTGTTGATGGTTACTCTCAAAACATCAGATAAGACGTAACACCTGCAGAATTAAGATCAAGTAACCTTTAAAGGCGGCGACTGATTTGTGTAACTGAACGTTGTAATGTAACACGAACATTCGATGGTCAGTGCCGATTTATGACCGCGAAGCGAACGCGAACGGCGAGCGGAATAACTAGGTATGTGTCGGTTTTTTAGAAAATTCCTTTGATTGTTACACTACAAGTCAGTGCACATCGCGACTTGTTCTTGAACTGTCCACTAAGTTCTTGGTTTTTTTAGGATGAACTGTCCACTAATTTCTTGGTTTTTTCTTTTTTTTTTTTCTTTCGGTAGTAATATCCCGATAGAATGAACGCAGCACTAGCCACTTGTAAGTCTGTACAGAACCGACTGACCATCTGAATAGTGCATGGAGCACTGTTGGCCAAGCATTCAAAATGAGCATTCGCGGCACTAAAAAAACGATCTTTGTAATGTAACATGTAAAGCTCGCCTTAAGTATTACATTACTTAACCCCGCCACAGACGATCACGCAAAACTGAAGCATGTTGGCATGCGAGCAAATGTGAACTCAGAGTTCACACACGCGTAATATTTACCTGTCAGTTTTGCGGTGAGTAGATGTATGCGCATTATCAAGGAACATGAGTGTGATTGGTCAAAATGAGTTATGTCTAATTGTTAACCTGGCTGAAAAAGAGGAAACAATGTAGGCTGCAATAAATTCTGTTAAAACGTCTTCTTGGCGCCGAACCGCCATTATTTTTCGTCAACGGCCACTACGTAGGTATGCGAAATCCAGCTAAAAACTGATGGCGGGGCATTAATTACCCATAGACCTGCGAGCTTGTATACGACGCGCCTGAAAAATCAAACTCGAACAGATCACGTCAGGTCATCTCTAGACATGACGAAGCCGTCAGTTTTACCTATGACACAGACGGACATTTTTGCGAGCGGGCATTGGCTCGCCAGGCAAATGTGACAGTTTTACATGATCGTCTGTGGCGGGGTAAAGATCGGCTGAAGTCAGTCGCTGCCTTAAGAGTTCGCTTATTAAAAAGCATACATGCGCATGCATAGATGTTAAAATAAGGGATACCTAAATATGCTTTAGCTGAAGGAGCATCTAAAACTCTCTATTACCTTAAATTTTCTCTTTCTAGCCCACCCCTATTTTTAATTTGAATTTTCGTTAATTTAATTAAATTTGAGGCGTTCCAGAGTAACAAAGGGTTCTAATAAGGCGTCTGATACGTTATTGTTGTAGTAAGAAGCTTATTTTTACAATTTACATTTATATACATATTAAAAACAAATATTAAACTATTGTTCCGAATTTAATTATATTCTAATGTTTCCGATAAATAAAAGGACATGGATTCTATTATTCCATCTTATCCCAAAACATAGTTATTTACAATCGTCACATGTGATAGGATTATACAGCAGATAATTCAAACTATTGATTACTTCTAAAAGCTTGATGCTGCCTACTAACATTATTCTTAATAAATATTAGTCGGTTAGTAAATTTGTATTTTATAAATAACAAGACACTGACCTTATGAACATGTGATTAGTAGATTAGGTAATAAACAAAGTTTTTATTCTATTTTATAAACATAAGTTCTTAACTAGTATACAAAATGACGTAACTGAAGTCTTGATTTTATCATTAAATTACATATACAAACGTTCAATGTGTTGAAGCATAATCTTCACAACTTTGGTACCTATATCTAATTTATACAGGTTTAGATTTGTTGAAATATTTAACAAACTGTTTGTATGGGTTTTGGGCATTCCCAATAATCATCATTTTACCAGCTCGCGTAGCCGGCCTTAGGCCTTAAACACATACTATTGAAAAATCAACAGCGCAGTTAACAAAACCAGAAATGTGTTCAGTAAAAGGTCAGGTCTAATAAAAAATTCACATGTAGGCGACACTACACCGTGTCAATATTGAACAAGTGTTTAACATTATGTTGCTAGAGTCATAGGAAACTTATATTTATCCTTAACAGTAATAAGAATCAGACACCTTTGGTTATTTAAAGATTATATTTCCGATGTACATGGAGACTGTCGTTAAAAGGATTTAAATCTTGACAAGGCCAATTTATTTTAATGGAGAAGTATGACAAGATTTTCGAAACATAGGAGTAGCTGGAAACCTCGTAGGAAATTTAACATCGTTACGAACTTCTCATTCTATACATTGTCAAGGTGTGGGGAACGCAAAATTTAGTAATATCAAAACATGTAGGTAATACTAGTAGTCGGATTATGCAAGTCATGCTTAAAAAAATAAAAACAATTTTGCCAACGTTGAAGAATATTTTCTGAACACCTATTTTCTCTTTTTTAAAGTACCTAATATTCTATTTACATATTTATTATTTTCTTTACTTCTGTTAAGCTTAAAGTATGTAATCAAATAAATACATAATAAAATGAAAATCAATTTCATGGGTTTCATTTACTTACTTTAGAATATTTCAATTAAACTTCTACATGCAATTTATCGTAGTAATACACTAATGCAATATCACAGCTCCTCTGGAAATTTAGTAGTAGTTACTAATTATTATTATTACGAAATACCCTAGGTCGGGAGAGTGATACTTCATGTCTATTTCTTTTTTTGTATTTTGAAATCAAGGCATATCCACACCTAGAGCATTTGCTGGACTATGAAACCAAGCGTGAGAGGATTACAATCTATTAAAATACGAACCAATGCTGCTATATACAAGAAAAAAATAATTAGTTATCGATCAAACTAATGTGACGGTTCAACACAAATAGGTTTTTCAATGTTGGTTAGTAGTTATTGCGTGTGTATAATAAAATCGCTTTAATACGCATTGTTAATCAAATTAACACTAACATTCAGTCCTTTTAAAAACTATTTATAACCATGATTCGTGACGACAAACTAATGCTAATTTGTTCATAGAGTCGATATTAGGTGCGATTCTATTCTCACTGTTATTAACCTCAATTTATTTATTTCTATGAAGGGGTAAAACATAGTTATTAATTATACCTATAAGGGGATTAAAAACTGTTAATTTCCGAATGTAATTCACCGTTTTATCCACGACCATGGCCAAAACCGGTGAATAAAGAAGAGCGAAAACCGTGTGAGACCAGGTGAAAAATTCTGGTTTTGAAAAACGTCAGATTTGACAAATTTATTTTGATCTAGAATATTGATTTTGAGCTGAAAACTAGAAAGTCTTGGAATCGTTTCTATGACGGTATTATGAATTTTAATCCACTATACGCGATTCTTGCTAAGCAATACGCTACCTACTGGCGGCACGCACAACTAACGCATGTGGTATTGGTTCAGTTTCGCGTATGTATGTCTATTGTGAATTTTGAAATATCCGTTGTTATATTAGTTAATTGCTTTGATTTGATATGAATCATTATTGTTGTGAGCGTCATTGTTCCTCTTGTACAAAGAAAAACCCCGAGATCAGTTTCATACTTTTTCAAAAGCGGGAAAATCTGAAGCTATCGCGGAAACTATAAGTTGAGCATTACAGAGTTACAGGAGACAAGAAACTAAAGAGTTATGGATAAAGAAACTAAAGAACGCAGAGTAGAGAGTGTGCTCTTTACCTTTCTCTAAGGATGACTATTTCCATAAAGGTATGTATGCCGTATGCCCAATAAAGAATTTGACATATTTTGAGGTTAAGTTTCATTTTCAGATTGAACGCTCGAAAAATATTGAAATATATTTTAATTTTATATCACTACTTACCCCTTTCAAAATAGTTTTAAAAGCTTTTTACCTGGTTTAAAGTTCTCGACAACAAATCTTTGATGAATAAAATTTCAAACGTCAGTGTCAGCGAACGTAGGTTAATATAGGTTACTGCCATTTTGGCGCTTCGATCTTAAAATGAATCGCGTATATATTAGAAGGGCTCTAATCCACGGAAAACAGACGTATTAAACCTTCCTAATATAGTGATCGTGGATAATTGTTATTAATTATATAAGGGGATTAACAAGCCTTTAATTTTTTTAAATTTTTTAAACATAATATAGCTTTTTCTGAACAACTTATATCACTTGCACTTCTTTAAAGATAAGTAAACAGTAGAACGGAAGATATGTGGAATTAAAGGTTAACTACAAAATGTCAAAGTGTCAAACTGATATTAAAAAATAATTCATTGGAATAGTGTTACATTTTTGGGAGAACTAAAACTCAAGATTTGCACCTTGATGGATTTTGCACCCTTTGATTTCTTTTTTTTATTTTACAGGTGGCGTAATCCTAAAGGAATTATACCTAAATGAATCACAGAGCGATGACACGGTGACACAAATAACTTATAAGCAACCACGCAAAAGAAAGCCAGTTATTGTATTTTACTCTTCCGGCTTACCGTAAAAGAGCCGTTTGATCCTTGTTGCCTGAAAAACAAAGCGCGTACAAAAATTTGACGTGTTAATTACGATCTCTGTTTAATTAAAACAATGCCGGCATGTTAAATTCCGGTTTATTTCCGGGTTAAAGTCGAACGAGTTCCCCAAACCTATTAATTACTGGACCCTCGAAGCCCAAAGCCCCAATCAACTAAGCTCCGGAACAATTGAAGAAAACCAGATAGTATGGTAATGCCTCCTGTCTCAAATTAAGAAATTACCTATTATCTAAAACGCCTTCATTAGCCTATTGCCATTATACTTTAAACTAAAGCCATAAATATACACTAGTTTGCCCTAGGGCGATGTGCAGATAAAATCGTGTTCTATAACGAGGGAAAGGGCAAGTCAAGGAGCAAATGATACACTGGGAAAAGTATTTTAATATTAAAACTGATATAATTTATATTTTAATTGTAAAGAACTGCTGCATAGCAAATGAATTAGACTGTATGAGATACATATTTTAACGTTTTAAAAAATGCTGAATGCTATTCACATGTACTCATCATTTTTTTCATTCGTTTGTATTCATTAGTTGCCATAAATTAAACTTAATTTATCGTCGAAAAAAGTCGGTTCCTATTCAAACAAGTTTTAATTCTTCATACGTTTTTGTAAAACAATTTGTGCAATAAAATATAGAGAATATTCACAAATTAATAACAACCTTAAGTATTTCCCTCAACATATGTTTTAATAAGTATCGTAGCCACATTTGCAGATGTTTAAAATTATAAAACTAAGTGGTTTCATGCATCAATCTGGTTTACTTATATAACTTACACCTTTTTTCAGTGTAGTTCGCCGTGCTGGACGATTCACCGATACAATCGCATTTTAGAACGGGGGATGGAACGAATATTAATCATATTTTAGTCGTGGTGGATTACGGGTTCAAAGCCGCGATAAGATACGGTCTTTCCAACTCACCGGGGGGGCCAAGCATGTTTCACTAAAGCCTGGGGGAGATTGAAAATGACGGCGTATGTTGACGGACGCACGTTACTGATAACATACACCAGCTAGTATTTATTATACGATGCACTCGTACGTGTCGTGCGACTTGCACTTTAGTTACTATTAAAACAGATCGTAAAACCTTTGAAACGTTTCCATAGGTCGGACCCTCCTTTGTGTTTTTATGGCGGAGGATGCGAAACTGCTTGCTGAATTTTACTCGGTATTTTCTCAGACAATAGGGCGTTATAATTACGTTTTTTTATAGCTTTAAGATGAATCTTAAAAGTTTATCTGAGGTAAAGAAAAGAGCAGGTACTAAAATAATTCGCTGTGATTGAAAGCGAATGCAGCAAACAATTTTATTAAAACTTGGTTGAATAAACCTTTCAAAAGAGCTATCGAATGAACCATATTTGTATTTAAAAAAATCACCGATGACGTCATCACTCTCACACTGATGACCTACACGTAAAACAAATATTTCACAGAACGCACTTTTAAAATTAAAAATGAACCTGTTTCAAGATTTTTGTGCAAAGTCACCGATTTACGAAATAATGTATTTATTCCTTTCATTTGCACCATACTGTACATATAATTATTTAGGTACTTATACTAATTTAGTTTTGTTTTTTAATTATTTATGTTCTGTAACAGTTAAACAAAATTCGTCTACCTATATATTTAACAACTGTTTTACACAAAAACGCTGAAAAATATGGTATCGTTGAAATAATGTTAGAAAGGCCCTCCCAAAAACTGTAAGAACATACAGGGTGTCATATTTAAAATTTTCAATTTGTTTTCGAGTGTCATCCCGAATATAAATAAAGTTTTTTCATATACCGCAAATGGGCAACGTATTCGACTGTTGTCACCAAATTTCAAAAGAGTAGTTCCAACAGTTCACGACCTTAGTGGGTCACCCTGTATATGTACAGATTGGTCTTGTTTTCGATGAAAATCCAAGGTATCTCGGAATCTACTGAAGTTGGCCAATTGAAAGTTTATATCCTCAACCTCGATGTTTTGAGTGATTTTAGTTAATGGTAAAGTAGATCTTTTAATGTAGGTATGTTTCAAAATTTCGAAGATATAAAATATTCGTTATGGACATAAATTTACTGATTTTGATACATCTTATATCTCTAGCACTTGCAGGTCCAATGTTCGTATAGCATAGGTTACTTAATACAATTTTTTACTCTTAATTCAATGATGTCTCTGCGTGTTTTCTAATTCTAATTATTTATGAATTGGACGGAACACCTAGTATATTTTTCAGTTTTTGAGAATTTCAAAAATGTTATTCCAATGATATAGGTACTACATTTCATATTTTGCTTCAGGACAATCAACTGGTTTACCTGATCTGAATCTATTAACTAAATTTACGTCTGTCAAAATCAATATTGTATTGGACCTTATTGAAACAGTTATTTCAAAAATGTATATATGTCATTATAGCAGATTAGGAGAGCCTGAACTAGGTTACTATGCCAGACTGGGAGAGCCCGAACTACATTTTTGGACCAGTAAAATAACTAGTATGCCAAACATGGTATTCACGTAAATGGATGGGGTGGGTCGAAGAGATCTGGGCATGTAAAATCTACAACAGCTCTAGCGCCCTCTTTCAACGGGTGCGTGATGTGCAGGTTTCTGTATTGACCACTACTAATTTCGTCCGTTACTTGAGTTAGAAATATGTTATTATTTTAATATACCGGGTGAGAGTAAATCATGTTGCTGTA
This sequence comes from Pogonocherus hispidulus, assembly GCA_963924545.1. Classification (NCBI taxonomy): domain Eukaryota; kingdom Metazoa; phylum Arthropoda; class Insecta; order Coleoptera; family Cerambycidae; genus Pogonocherus; species Pogonocherus hispidulus. Next base: position 72,120,687 of record OZ004694.1, read on the forward strand.
AAGCGTAATTTTGACCATTTTTCAAAACCTCTCGGAATACTCTATGGCCGCCTTTAACTTTTTGCAAAAAACCATAACAATGTGATTAAGTCTGTATCTCTAAAAATAACTGAGCTACAATAATTTTGACATTAGTCCCGAATTGTTGAGGCATGCATCTAAATAACAAAAGAAGAATCATGTATCTGTACTGGCTAAGAGAGGCTCAAGTATACAGTTTACAGGGCCCGAACCAGTGCTGGGGCTTCCGCCTAGTTATGTAGCAAGGTCCATTGAAAATTGGATAAAGGTAAGGCTCTTAATTGAAGGGCCTTGGTCGTACACAACTCGATCAATACTTGCGTTAAGTCGTAACAGCATAAGGATTGTCACAGGACTGTTGACAGGTCAAGGACATCTTAACAAGCACCTTAACATTATCGGGCTTAGTGACACTAGAAGGTGCAGGTTTTGCGGACACGATGACGAGGACTCCATTCACATCCTCTGTCGTTGTGCCTGCCTCATGGTCAAGAGACACAAATATCTGGGCGCAGCATTTCTCCTGCCTCAGGACATTAGGGAGCTTCCACTACAACAGGTGTTGGCCTATGCGCATAGCACGGGTCTCTTCCAATAGCTCCCAACTAGCGGCAGGCACAATGGATCGAAAGACCTGAGTGCTGCGGGTGACCGCGCCGCCTATGAACAACAACAACAACAACATCATGTATCTGTGATTTGATACAAATTTTCGGTGTACCACTTCATATGCCTATTTATATAAAAAAAAGCATCAGTGATTTGATAACTCAACTTCACTTGTTTTAATCGCACATTTTAACTGCAAAATAATTTCGCTGTTATCGGAGCATTTTGCTAATGAAGTTCTTGAAAGATAAACAGAATTATCTTAGAATAAACGTTATTGTTGCTAGATATCTACATAAGAATTTAGTAAATAGGTACTTGTGACTTGAATTAGATAGGTAATTTAAGGATTACCTAAAATCCCTCTACTGACTAATGTAAATACTTAGTGTAAATAGTTAAAGACTCCCGGCGAAGCCGAGTATTTATATTCAAGGCCTTCAAGAAGGCGTTCTAATTTATTTTTAAAAATACTTCTCATTATTACACAACGTTTATCTGTCTCTGCTCCTAAAAGTTTTATATATTAAATCGGTTTATTACACTGCGCGATAAACTAAGTAACGACCTTGCGAGTACGCATTAATAAGCATGACGAGAATTATTAACATACAAAAATAGACACTGCTTCTGTTTGGATAAGCTAGTGACATTTAAGAGAGTTAGGAATCGCGTACCTAATTATAATGATAATGATAAGTAATATATTAAATAATTATCTACAGAACTAAAAGCTAAGGTGTGAATCGTAGGCGAACCGGCTACAGATAAACTTCAGCCGGAGTGTAAGCGCATTTATCCTGAACAAATATAATCGTAGCACCACGGGAGTTTCATTTCTGTGTTAATCAAATAAGTAATAATCAGTAATCAGAATCACTAATCAATTACTTTCGTAACAACCCGCTCGATGTCAATATGCCAGTCAATAAGCGAGAATAACAGTTATTTAATTTAAAAACGAATTGGTTCCTGGGACGATATCGGGCTTTTAAAATGAAAATAAACCTCGATTGAAATTACCTACACTAAGAAAAGATTTCTGATAAGAACAAGTTACCTATTGTTACATCCAAATGTTAAATGTATTGAAAATTGACACGGGTTCAATGATCACTCAATTTTAAGTATGCTCTGCAATTTGATGCTTAAAATATTGGGGTTGGATTTTGCATTTATTCGTAAAGCCCACATTAAGCTTATCCATACAAATAAAAAAAAGTAAATATATTTTTAGAAGTAGTGACAAGATACAATTAACTAAGAATACATACTGTAATTATTTCATTTTATTTTCAATGCATGGTTTCAATTAACTAAAAGCTAAATTTGTTACTTTTATAATCGTAGACCTGAAGACGAGTCTGAAGATGTCCAACAAAATGCGATGAAATATGTTGTTCTTGTAAGTATGTTGTTCTTTGTTCTAAAATTAATTGCCATGAGAGTTGAAATTCCGAACATTAATAATTGTTTATGATTTGTGAAATATTAATTTGTTAATTTCAATTATTAATGTTCGGAATTTCAAGTTTATTAGTTGGCTTCTAATCAAATGTTCGATTGGTAATGCTTTTTATAAAACTATGACACTTTTCTCAGAGTAGCTAAAATAAGCCCCCCGAATGTGTTTGTCCTTGCCCGAATAACACCAGTATATTCCTCCCTCTCTCTCCATTTTCTTTCTATCTAGGTGTGCGATTTTTAAACCTTCCTCTAATAACATAGCAGTCATTTCTACGTAACGTGTTGGAAGACGCCTCTGTCGACTTAAAGGGTCTTTACGAAAGTCATTCGATTCCAGTTTACGTTCTTTATGCTTTTATATAAAAGCCTGACGATCCGCCCTGGTAATATTTTAAGATTTTCATCTTTTTTTTTATATTTCCGATGGACCATACCGAATGGACCTGTCAACACTGTCATTATTGAATTTAACTTATGGATAGTGAGGCATTCTCTCGCGAACTTCCTGGAAACTTGTTTGAAACTTAGATTAGTTTTATCCATCATGGCCGTCGTCTTTACATACTGTGATTTGTGATTATTCTGCTCCTCTCGCTATTGTCTTTCTTGCCATGAATACCTATATATAAAATTCTTTTCGCCGTTTCATCAAATTTTGTTAAATCGTCGAGTTGGATACAATCTACTACGACGGGGCTCGATACTCGAATCTCTATTGATATTTGTCACTCAGATTCCTCCCACTACTTTGGAAATGCGTATTCTCGCATTCCTTAGACAAAAAGTCATCGCTCGACAATGACATTGTATGATAAACCACGGTAGTCCATGGTCAACTTGGACCCTGGTCGTAATGTGCTGTGGTCACCAAGACTTTGATTTTATTTTATTGTTTACTGTTTACTATTGTTACTGATCTGATAGTAGTGATACGATAGGTTGCCAGTTACTTTAAGTTTCCAGCAATTAATACCTAAGAGTCCTAACAAATATTTCGAAGTGTCAATTGTTTACGGAGTTGATGTCGATATAGTACTTACTCACTTTGTATTTTACACTTAATGCTAAAGTACGAGATAGTCTAACAATAAAGGGAATAACACTTTCCAATAGATTACTTGACAAGTCTTTAGTTTTTCAACAACCTAAACTTTTTCATAAATCGTCAATCATTCAATTGGAACGAATAAGATCTTATATATATCCTTCGATTAACGACCGTAGGTTTTTATTATGTAAGTGGTTGAAATCACTCTATGTGAATTATACTAAAAATTGAAGAATGCGAGCATAATTATGCCAATTTCAATAGACATTCTAGGAAACTAGCATATGACATGAACCAAGAGTTTTGAAAATTGACGGCTTGCTCTTCAGTATTGAATATTCAGTATTGTAAAGTATTTAAGGTTAAGGAGTTACCTATATTTAACTTAAACCTGCTTAAACATGTATAAGTATATTTTGTTTCTAGCAATAATATAAATAGTACTTAGTAATAATATAATTCTATTTAACAGAAAATATTAATTTGAATAGAGAATTTTGTACAGAGTGGATATACGAAGGCAGATATTAGACTTGTTTTTAAAAGGCGTAGTATGGCATGTAATTTTGTTATTATGAAAGATATATAGGTATTGTTAAATGGCAAAAGGTTTTCTCTGAAGTTTTAGAACCAAACGCCTTCCTATTTTTTTATTCTCTTGAGTAAAAATTATCAATTTATCGGGGGAAAAAATTTTGCATAATACTTTTTGTACATGTAATAATGTTCTGTACATTTTAAAAGTAACATTAGAACGTTTGTGTTCTATAAACTCAGTATGTATGCAAATATTTTGGTGCACTAGAATAACATTTAAAAATTGCAAACTGCGTATTACAACAATAATAATTTATTTAAGTGAGATCACTGTGTCTCTATACATATAGGTTATTTATTATTTCATAAAGCCATAAAAAACAAAAACAGCATATTTAAAACAGTGTGGGAATAAATAATGAATTCAGGTTGTGTGGGTTATAATTTTTTATCGTCGTTATGAATTTGCAATAAAATATGGCGGAACGGGTTTCCCATTTTGTTCAACGGTGTAGCATTATATTATGAACAGGAAAAACTGCTTTGAATCTTTGTACGCAGCTTTAAAGTTAGAGGACGAGTTGAGAAATAGGTTCGTTAATTTAATAGTCTGCCTTTAACGATTGCATACTTCATTAATTGGTTTAGCTTGTGAATTGAACATTTCTTGTGTACTTACATAAACAACTTTTATGTGAAAAAATAACAAGCTCCATAAAAGTTTTGCAATTAGAGCTCTTTATTTTATGGTATATACACACCCAATTGTTATTAAGTTAAAAGCAAATTAATTACCTGATAAAATTTATCATTAGCGGCGCTTGTGTTGATTAGTTCAACTTTAAATAGTAGGTTATCTACTAATGTTGAGTTTTACAACTTCCTCTGCGCTATCAAACTCATCATTTTATTAGTCACTTCAAAGAAAACGTATAAAATCGAGGAGACATTTTTCTTACTCCAACCAATAAAAATTTGCGCTAAAAACTGCAAATATAATCTGTCAATCAGTTTCAAACATACGAGTTACAATACTTTTATAAAAGACATAAAACATACAACTATTAGTAGTACTTAGTATACTTTTAGTGGAAATCTGAAAAAAAATATGACAAAATTTGATACAAAGAATTGTTCGCACTTGTTTTTACATTAGAAATAAAACATTAGAATTAACCATACTGCATATTGACAACATTAAAAAATTGCAATGAATGCACGAGGATAAATCAATCCACTGATCGAATTTCCGTTAGATGCTTAAAATTTGTATCTATTGATACACAATTGATAAGCGCCTTCTGTTGATACAAAGAAATTCAATAGTTGGTACGGCTTTTGTGAACTTATCCATTTCGTAACCCTACTTTAATATATTTACCTGTATTTAAATGAAATTGTAAATTTATTTAACCAACATATCTAAATAATTTTCATTTTAATTTTGATAGTCTGACATCCAAATAATATTGTTGATACGTTCAATTATCTGATAAAAATGATGATTTCTCTTATGTCTCCAAATATAAAATGCTAGAAATGGAGAATATTATGAAATATCGTTTGTAATAAGCACCGTTTTCAACGTGAGATATATCACCAAGATATTAAGTGTGTACTTCCAACCAGATTGATACTCTATGCCGAGTTATTTATGAGTAAAGACGTCAAAGAAGGGTATTTTTATGTTTTTGATCTCAATGAAAGAACCTTGGAAGGAGATTTCGAACAAAAAAGTGATAAAAGGAGAGCAGAGGTGTTGATGTTGCGAGAGTTAGAGCAATATAGCCTTTGAGCCTTTGAGTAATGTAGAATTTGTTGGTATAGCGCTAAAAATTTCTTCATGACTAGTGTTTGTTGGAAATAAATAAGTGCTTACTCCCTACTTTCCTTGTACAGTCTAGTCCCCTGTCCAGTCGTTTTTGAAATTCTAAATTGAATTTAAAGAGATTAATGATGTATTACTTGTCGCGTTATGTGGCGTGTCCACCTACAAGAAATTTATTTATAAGAGTGAGGCATGACAATTAATGACGGATTCAAGATGAGACCATATTTCCCCATCATGTTAATTTGTAGTCAAAATATGTGTCGCCGAAAATCTTGTGACTGTCCATAATAAACTGAGAAACTTGATAAAATGGCGGTGAGAGCGCCACGTCAATTCTATAGATTTTTGTATAAGAGACAAAATCTTTTTGCATTTAATTGAAGCTGTTTATAAAATTGCAACGGGAAATTTTTTTTTATTCTTGAGGCGACACCAAACTGACTGGAGTGTTCGTGAAATAATTTAAAATAAGCCTGGAGAAGCAGTTTTGCATTCTAAACAGACATTTACTGAAACACAATAATCTGTTTATTGCATTCGTGAAGTTTAAACGGCAGATACGTTTATATCTCTGTATCTATCTAATACACAAATATAAATGACACCCTTTCTGGTTGGACTTTAAGATTGAATGAATAAAATTAGCAAAAATAGGCGAGTGCAGTTAGAAATGGGTCAATTACCTGTCTATTAGCGCAAGTGCAAAACATTCTTATTTGGTTCTTTCCACGATTAGAAGTGAATCATATTTCACTTATTACGTGAAAAGAGTGCCCGGTATATGGATGTGTAAATGACGTGTATTATTAATTTCTGTAGATATTATACACGTAATAAAGCATATTTTTGTAAAAGTGTATGGATAATTATCATGAACGTCTCTTAACTTCAAAGTCTATTGAGATATATTTTTGTGCATGGAGGTTATAACACTGAAACAATCCGTTGACCATCAGGGCGTTTTCCTCGACGCCTGTGTAGCAATTTCCCAATAAGGTTGTGCCGAAAGGCGGAAATGATGTGCAGCAAGGAAGCTATAAACTTTTCAAAGAAATTGTTATTGTTGAATAGACGGCTGGATAGACACCTATTTATTATACCAATTTAGTAGAATGTAGGTACGGCATGAATATGACAATTAACTTACTGTTAGAAAAAGCAAGAAAACGATACATCCTACATATTTGCCTACAGTTGATTAAACCACTGGGTGATGGGCAAATACAGATTTGAAGAAATATTTAACGCACTGTGGAAAACGCATTTCCTAAATCTGCGGAAAATATTTTTTTAGTAGATACCGGTGCCGGTTTACTGCTTTACCAAAGTTAAAATCTGAATATTTTTGGAACATATATCGTTCGAAAAAATCCGCATTGATGATATTAATATTCATAGAAAATTAAAAGAATATTTGCACTCATATTGATAAATACTCCGATAAATGTAAAGAGAAAACAAAAATTCCGTAACGTATTCGTATCAGAGTTATAAATAAATTATCATTTTTAAATATATATTACTCACTGATACAGTAAAATGTATAATTATGGTTTTCCATAAAATATAGACATTTTATTAGCCAAGGTCTAGTGATACCTACATGCTTTATCAGTATCACACTATGATATACCTATATGCACAATATTTATTATATTGTGCATGTTATTTTTCTGGATAAGCTTCACTGTTTACACCTCGGTTTACTCTAGACTTTACAGAAAAGCCTCGACAAAAGCTTTTTGATAAACGCACAGCCCTTGATGTTCTGAGTGAATAGAAGTAGAAGAAAAAAATTGTATAACAATAATCACATATTTTTATCTTTATCCTCGCCTTTATCCCTAGGTACCTATTCAGCAAAAACTAGGTTAAGAGCTATTACTATAATTAAATTAGATATGTATACAAATATTATGATTATGTTGATCTAATATCCAAGTAAAACGAATACTGAACATTATTATTTAAAAAAATATATCCTAAATTATAATGTTTGCTATTTGCATCGAGATTTGCATTCCCCATTACTTAAATGTAAAGGACATAATAACAAGTTACTGTTTTTTTAAATATTAGTTGTTTTGTTGTAGGTAGTTGTTTACGTCAATAATATATAAGATTATTACATTGCACTTATTAATGTACGTACCTACGTAATATATGTTCGATCTAACTATTAGGAACATCTTATATTTTCTTATATATGGAACCTAATATGTTCCAGAGCATTTTTAAACATATTTATTTACTGGAATAGCTGAAAACGTTGCGTTCGATTTCAATCTTTACGATAGACTTTGTGGGGATGTGGAAAAGGCAGACTGGTAATTTATGTTTACAAATGTTCACTTATATTTTGAAAATGAAAGGTACTTGGTAATCCGTATAAAATGAAATAACCCCGGAAATACTTATTAATAATGTATCTATTTATTCAAAATTAAATATTAACGCGACAGGTATAGGAGCTCTTTATTCCTCGATACTCGATAATATGTTTTCTACGTGCTATGTATACCCTTTGCCTCGATATCAATATTTATTTTAACTGTGTCGTCGTTCTCTGATAAAATTATCGCCCATTGAACTGTTCTGTCTTTGTACAATGAAAGTCCGTTGTTATTCGACTAACAAACGACGAACTGAAAGGTGGTTAAATAACGCATTTTGTAAAAATTGAAACAAGGGGAATTTAATAACCGCAGCACATTCTGTCACGTTAATATGACTTGACGTTCTGGGAAATTCGCTAGCAAAATATATATCGAGTATTAACTGTAATATCTGCAATTTTTAGTGAATGCAGCAAGGATTGTGAAGAGCACTTTAACTTTGTCAATTTTTGGTGTAAAATACACAAAAAGTCAGCATTTAAGTACTAAGTGTATTTTCATTACCTATTTGGTATTTTTTACGATTATCACAAGGCAGGTTGATTTTTAATAACTATACTCGTATTATCTACTGCGAATATAGGTCACACGTAAAATGAAAGAAATGAACATTGTAAATTCAATTAGTTGATCAACGTGTTCGAATTTTAGTTGGAGGGCTTAAAGTGTGTTACTCCGTTTACGTTTTACCCCAAAGTTCGGCAGATTTTGTTCTATTTAATTTTTTTTAATACCGGGTTATGTTTCTATATGGTGTGCTGGGCATTTGATTACAATTTGAGTGATTCACGTTCGGATTCACATAATTTCGATTTAAAACAGCTACCAAAAAATAAAAACAACTGTTTCAGTATTTCCTTGAAATTAAATTACCAAAAAATATCCACAAATTACAACCTTAACGTCTACAAATGAATGCCAAGTTAGTTATTTTACATTTTTAGATTTTCATAGTTTTTTTTTTCCGGAGTACACTGATATAATCGAAGATATAATGTTTAATAGTTCTCACTCTCAATCACTGATAGGTATAGCGAATATAAATGTTAAAATAAATAATAGGGGGCACGAGGGGTGGCATGGTCAAAAATAATACCTAATTATCTCTTTTTAACACAAATTCGTGAGGTAAATGTGACTAATATATTAATAGTTAATTAATTAGGGGACCAACATAATGCCCCAAGTAAAGCAAGGCTAACTTGTTTAGGTTTTGAAATATTTGAAAAAACTGAAATTTTGAATATTTGCTTTTATTTTTATGCAGTCTTGTTCGAGCAGATATTGAAAACTGAAGAGCACGTTTAAGGGCCTAATTGGATTTGGTAACATCCAGTGATATTTATGTGTACAATAAATGAGCAAAAACGGGGTATGTAGATAAAAAATTGTACTATGTATTCGAAATGGAAACATTGAAGTTACATGATTTTTTGCTCGAAACGTCCGATTATGGTTTATTCTGGCGTAGTATGTTGTTACAAACTAAGGTTTCAAAATTCCAGGTCCGTATTTAAAAGAATTAAGTTGATTATGGTTCTGGAAAATCGTAACATCACATTGAAAACCTAAATATCCTGGCTAATAGAGGAGAGAAAGTTGCTTCGAGAAAGTGGTCTCCTTATTCAATATTTGCTAAAATAAGGCTGCAAAAAATAAAAACGAATTTCCAAAAGTTTGTTTTTTTTTCAAATATTTCAAAACCTAATCAAGTTAGCTTTGATTTGTTTGAAGCATTATGTTGGTCCCCTGATTACGCAATTTTGCCCCCATTTACGCTTCTTCGCATCTCTTACAGTTTCCGAGATACCAATGGTGAGAAGCGAATTTGTAACAGCCTAAATAGACACCATGTAAAAGGAAATAATTACAAAGCAGAAAAAATACAACCTTTTTCTGCATATTATATCACTTTCATATTAAGTATTTTCTTATCGAGCCATAAAACGAAATATAAAACTAAATTCATAAAATACCAGAGGAGACGAGAAACTATTTTAGATATATTAAATAAGTAATGTACTAATAAAATATAAATTTCATATTTATAGAAGTCTAGAGACTAATATTTAAATTAATATTATAAAAACATCTTGTTTTGTGTTTCAGTGTGTGTTTCAGTTAGTACCTATTTCAGTTACTAATTATGTATACATACCTAATTTTTATCATCAGTACTTAACTCCCATATTTCATAGTTTGTTATAAATTTTAGGCGCCGAGTTGTAGGGTTTGCTTTGGTGTTTGACATCCAGACATAATTTAGATTGAATAGGTTCATTTGAAAATAAACTAATTATTAAGTTTCAAATTGTGTTCAGTCGTCTAATAATTTGGAACATTTAGGTAAAATATTATGTTAGTAAATAAAACAAATAGTTGGCCGATCAAATCGAACATGCAGAATATAGTTAATATTAAGGTTTTTATCGATAAAGTAATAGTGACTATTTCTTAAGGTTTTAACTGTTTCCTGAAATTTTTATTAGATTTTTATTGAAATGAGCCTTATACAACATCGCGCAGGTTTCAAAATAGACACACATTATAGCGTATTACGTGACGAAAATAATCATTATGTTGTCTAACACAACCATTATAAATTATTTAAAAAACAAACAACCGTCCTCAACTAGTTATACCCATTTCAATTTCAGCTAAGCAGCAAACTACTTTTCAGCTTACCTACTTACCCACAAGGTAAAATTACATTTACATCTCCATTACGTGTAATTTATTACTTTATAAATAGTTAATAGATTCTTTCGTCATATCTTAAAAACGTAGTTAATAACATACAAAATTATTTGTCTGGGTGTTACGTTCATAATTAAATTAAGCGTATTTCACTTTCGTACGTTTATAATGGAATGTCAATAAAGCTATTTAGCGTCCATACATGCAATAACTAGCAACAATAATCATTATAATTGAATTTGTAATTATTTAGTTAGAGGCCTTTTAAATTCTGTAAAACTGTTAACAGTTTCCCTTTCAATTTATAGAATAACGCCATTAGGTAATTTCTATTTGAACGATTGAATTTGAAGGTTTTAGAAGGACCTTTAGGTACCTCTAGGTACGTTTAAACTAGACTTTCTTAGGTCAGGTATCTATAAATCACAATATATAAGGCAATGAATTTTTCACACTGAAAGTTGTACTTAAATTCTAAAGTATAGGTAGATATTTAAACATTTATGAAAAATAAGAAACATAGAACTGTATTTATTTTTTGTGACCTTTATTACTGAATCAATAAAAGTCAACCACTATTACCACCTGTTACTTTTAATTAAAGATATAATTATAGTATATTTTTAATATTATTTGTTGGCTTATTTTTAACTGTTTTTTCTTTATATAGGAATTAAGTCAAAAAAGATAAATTATGAATGAAATTATCAAATATTATCGTTCAATAGTTTTTAATTTTCTTCGTTACCTATAATCTAGGTACCTACGCAAAGGAATGACTTTATTATTTTTAAGATATGTCGAAATACAACTACTTCATATAACCTCAACTTATTGTCTTTAATACATTTTTCTTTTTAATAGTCTTATCTACATCTTTTGAACAATGAAATATTAAACAATAATTTTTCTATTGCACTTACACTACTATTACATTAAACACTTACATTTTTCTAAATATTTCTAGTGAATTTATTTTAATATATGCACTATAACATCTAAATAATGTTGATACCTATATCACTAGTTTCTTTGTGATTAAAAAGAATATTCCATAATAAAATAATTGAAAGCCAATATCCTTGTAGAAAGAAGGATTTTGGTAAGCGCTGTAGGCGAGGCTGTGGGTATGATAAAGTTAAATTTTACTAAGAGGTTTACGTATATAAATCCGAGCATAAATCTTTTTATCTAAATTCAACATATTTTTGTCTCTAATCAATAAAGCTAGAACGAAAAAGCTTATAAGAGGATTCATTTATATAAAGTCAGTACATTTGATTGCATAATATCCCTTGACCTACATACTTGCAACCCCGGGAAGTAAACCAAATTTTATTTCGCTCTTGAGAACTATCTTAAATGGCGGTAATAACTTTTTAACGTTATTATTTCCAAGTGTTCTCGTGTAAGGAATGTCGAATACCATAACAATTCCACAGCTACATGTACGCAGACGCCATTCTGATATTTTATATCGGAGTTTCACATATTTATAATATATACACAGTGGTCCAAATTGAATTCGCGCTGCCATTTTTTCCACTATTTTTGAGATAAACAAAATTGAAACATTGGCACTAGGTACATTTTTAAGAATTTTATTCTACAACAGTTCCCAGAGGAATTTTGGATGAATAAGTGTGTAGGTATTCATCGAAAATAGAATATTTTTTATATCAAAGTGTCTAAAGAAACTTTAGAGTCTAAAAAGTTTCACCGCAGAGTTGAACACAGGCACTTTATTTATTTTAGTTTTCGTTTATTCGCTGTTTTGATGTTTTTTTCTTTTTTTAATATTTTTGGCTGCGTTCAATTAATCTGGGATCGTTATCCGTTACTATTGCGTATGTATGTTTATTGACCGGAAATTTCGAGAATTATTATATTTTCAATTGAGTACCTACCTCTGTAGTACCTACTACGTAGGTACTACTTACAGAAGTAGCAAATACTGAAAGAAAATATCAAGGAAGATGATATTTCTTGGTCATATTTTAAACTAATCTTTCGCTGTGTAAATATTTTATAAAACTGCCTTAACAAGTATAGTGAAATATAAATAGCTACCTATATCTAATTTGTTTGGTCAATCAAATAATTTAAGTACAACTTCTTAAAGTTAATTAAACATTGTGAAACAGGAATTACAGTATTACAATAAGATCTATCTAATAAAATTTACGATATTTTAAAAAACACAACTGAGTGCTCTTAAAACGTTATGTTTTTTTTTTCAAATGTAATCTTTAAATGGGAATTCATAACTTAAATACATCTATTATAGCTTACAGGTATAAAAGTACCTTGATTTTGTAAATTAAAAAACACAGTTTCATATGGTTAATCAAAATTTTACCTTTATTCATATATGAATTTAATTTCTACCTCTAGAATGGCAGCGACAATTAGAGCGACCTTTTTAATTTGGGCCATCCTGTATAGCAGAAGGTATTTACGGTGGACTGGAAAGTTTCCGCGGGAAGGTATGCGTGAATTCGCCGAGAAATTTCAACGTCAATCGGTTTGTGTCTCGCGAAGTTACAGGCGTGATACAGGGGAATCTTCAGCACATGACTAGCATCTAGCATGTTATTGCAGGCAAACACTCCCTTTAGAATACAACGGAGATATTTCTACGCTTGTATTTGATGACAGTTTGCGTGCAAAATAGCTTTTTTGCATGAAAATCACTGAATGTGAAAACACTCCCACTTGGTCTCGTCTCGTCGTATTTCCTGGATATACTAGAATTACCTACACAATTTTGTAGACAAGTGGTTCCAATATTTTCATTTTGAAGCGTGTAAAGGACACTAAAATACTTCTGGACATTTAATTTTTTATCTAGCTGGTAAGGTATTAGGTAGGTATTTATTTTAGTATTGATATAGCCCGTAGCATAAAAAATAGAACTTTGAGGAAATTCTAAAGGAACTACGACTACGCAAAATTATAATATACCTTGGAGTCGTCTTATTCGAATTCGAATCGTTTCATTGTACGAACTAGTCTCTGTAATTGCAGAAATTAATGACAATGTTGGTACCTATAGCAGCTAAAAAACAGGCTTGTTCTTATTACAAATTTTTATATTATTTTTTTTGTACAAAAATATTCATGCCTACATATTTTTAAACACTAAGTAGGTATACAGGATAAATCATATTTCATTGATAGGTGGAGACAGTTACAAGTTTATTTAATGAGATGAATGTGTTATAATAAGTTTACTAATTACTTCTTCCAAGCAATAAGTCACTTTAATAATTTTAGGCTTCAAGTACTTCAAAATTCAATCATAAATTAGTTAGTTTACTATAATAAAGATTCCTCTGATTCTTCTACTTTATAAGTTTTTCCATAAACAATAAAACCATACGAATATTATTAAGTTAGTTATAGTAGCAGTATTAGGTAGCTATAGTGGCAGCAAGAACAATAATTGGTAATATTACTTAGGTATATTCGAAATACTTTACCAGAGATGGGTACCTATATTGTTTTCAGCATTTTTATAATTGCAGAAATATATTTGATTTTTTAAATATAAAAATATGCGACTCCCAGGCAAAAAAACTAGTTAGTTACGGTTCGAATGTACTTATTAAGTGCTATTAAGTAAGTATAATTAGGTCTTCTGTAAATATCATTCCGTTTAATATATTCTAAAATATAATTAAGGAGTTGCCACTCATTTATTAGGTATTATTTCTGGTTTCAAATGTCTTCTAAAAACAATTGATACTTAATATATTTTCTATTCAGTTATTGTATATCAGCTATTTCAGTTACAATATAATGAAATAAAACATCATCAGTTACCTACCTAGAACATAGGTAAAGGTGCACTGAGTAAACAGTGTTAATAGTTTTTTCAATACATTTCAATCTATGAAAGCTGTATGAAATCTGGAAATGTTTATAAATTAAAGTAGTGGACTTTTACTCCGCGATTACTGGTTTCTGCGTACCGGTTTGCAATAGGTAATTACATTTATTTATTAAAAGTCCAAGATCAAGTCCAAGTCGCACTTAGTAACAATAATTAAACGCGCCAAATGACCTCTATTACATCAGGTAGAAGCTGAATCCTGAACACCGCACTATGTAAAGGTACCCATAAACTGACTTACTGTTGCAAAACTTGATGCTCGGGTGTTTACATATCCAATAAGGCTTAAATTATCCATACTGGTACAAACTCAATGGAACTGGGTTGTCAAACAAATAATAATAATAAAAACACCAAAAATAAAACTATTACATCAATCACTAATCAATGTTAAATCATTTTTTCCGGAACAGAAGTCCGTGTGTGCCAACGATTTAGTGTTGCTTCTACGCGCACTAACTACGTTACGTACTAAGTCAACGCTTCTAACACACTGATGAGAAAATGTTACTGAACTTGGAGCGTAGCCGTGCAAGTAGCAACGCCGCCGCAGTGGCGACGGTCGAGAATCGAACTACACCCGAGTATTCCCTGTTCCCATTTCGTTCCCATTCCATTGAGAGGGAGAGGTAGTCTCGGAACTCGGAACTAAAACTTCATTCTTGAGTTGGCTGTTGGCTGTAATGCGCTAGTGGTGGATAATACCAAAAAGGAGAGATACAGACCGAGGGGAAGTTGAAGTTTCCTTGACATTGTAAAAGTCGATATTTAAACATATTGCAATGAAATAGGTATCGTCGATTTAATGAAATGAAATTGCAGTATTGAATTTAGACAAATAGAAATAATAAAGAAACAGTAAACAGACAACAATGTTTCAAAGATCTTGCTCCTCTTCAATGCACCGTAGGATATAGGATGGTATAGATCTTAAGCAAAACTCAATAGAATGGAAAGTTGTTCAATATTACAATACTCTATAGTGCAGTTTTATGTTGGGGTATTAAACCCATATACTAGAGCAATATAGCAAGCATGAAAATGATGGGCAGCAGTGTAAAAATAGATCACCAAAAGAGAAATATAATTTTGATTGGTGAATCCTTACCCCCACACACCTAATTTCGGTTTGTCTGTTTTAATGAAATCATTAATCTCTGCAATCATAGTTTTATCAACATGGGTAAAAATAACTACCAGGTAGTTGCTTACGATATTGAATACTGAATTGAATATCCTTAGAATATTGTAGCTCATTTAGAGAAGGCCTGATTTAGATCTCTTCAATGTAAGTATATAGGTATGAATTGATGAAAAGTTTGTCATAAGATTTAGTAAGACTTACAATAGATTATTATTAGAAAATGAGAGTTGTCGTGCCAACTAGTGATACAAGTGTCAAACGTAATCATTGCGATTTAGAGAATTTTTCTCAAAATAAAACTCACGAAAACGTAAATTGAAACGATTTAAACTTTAATAACATGGATCTACAAAGAAGAATTGGTTTAGTACAACGTTATTACGAATCCGGCAGAAATTACACTGCTGGATCACAAAGATTTCGTCCGCAAATGGGTTTGAGAGCAGGGCCCTGTTAAATGAAAGCGTACCGTAATTTGATTAGCAAATTGGAAAGATCAGGGTCTGTCACCGACCTACCGATATCAGGAAGACCAAGGATTAGTGATGTCCAAGTTGCAGAAGTTCTTCGGGAAAATCAAAACATAACCAACTCTAATCCGTTAGCAATCAGTAATGTGAGTTCGATATTAAAACGATTGGAACTGTTTGGAATACCACGGTTTTCTAAAATTTTACGCAATATTCTAAAAATGTAGGTATCCCTATAAACTGAAACTGCTGTTTGAATTAAATGATGCAGATTCTCCTATCAGGTATGATTTTTCTTTACAAATATTAGCTCAGATGGAAATTGAACCAGAATGGTTAGGTATCCCGTATTTTACGGACAGATGAGGCCCATTTTTCTTTAAATGGTGGAGTCAATACTCCAAACTGTCGAATATGGTCAACAGATAATCCTCATGAAATCGTTTAGGAAGGTCTTCATAACAAGAAAGTCATCGTTTGGTGCGGTTTCACATGTAATTTTATCATTTTATCAATTTTATCATTTTTTATACTTTTTTGAGGAGATACAGAATGGAGAGGGCGTATCTGTAACTGTTACTGTGTGAACGATACCTGCATATGTTATGAGATGTCATTTCACGGATACAAAACGAACACGAAGAAATTGAAAACATAATTTTTTATGCAGGATGGAGCACCCCCGCATATTTACCGATCAGTTAAAAACATTTTATCTGATGCTTTTCAAAATCATGTTATAAGCAGACATTTTGTAAATTCATGGCCTCCAAGATCGCCTGATCTTAACCCAGTGGATTACTGCTTGTAGGGCTATTTAAAAAATGTGGTGCTTAGAACACGACCAACAACGCTGGAAGAATTAAAAGACTATTAGGGAGCAAATTGCTGCAATTCAATCAGAAATACTGTGTACAGTTTGGATTGTACAGCAGCAACACAGACGACATATCGAACATTTGCGTTAACCACTAAGAAATCCCATTGTTTAAGCAATCGAATTTCTTTCATATCCTGTTATTAGGCAACCTAATTTGTTAAAATACACAATAAGCTGAAATATATCCTTTACTTGATGATAACCTTGTATAACAATGTGTGTTTTCTTATTTACGCCTGTTCACATACTAATTAATAATTGACGGTTAACTGATCCCTGAAAAAACGTGTCTAAATGTTACCTACTATAATTATTATTACTTAATATCTAGGAAAAAAGAAGTCACAGATCTATAATATATATTTAACACACATTACGTGCGGTTTTTACAAACATGTGCATCCCAACATGTAACAGAGTATTAAAAATACCTTCATGTATATCGTAAATATATCTTTGTATTAGAATTGTGTGCCTTTCTATAAGATATGTATGAAATAGGTATAACTGATAAAACTGATAGCTACTTTCATTACCGCGGCAAACGGCATACCACCATATAACTTATGGATAATACAAAATCTTTGTTAAAATGTTAACCTAAATATCAAATGCTGAATCATTTATAGCAAATAGAAGGTCATAGACCTTATGTTTCCTAAATCGTGAAAAGCAAATGAAGTATTATTGGAAAATATTTTAAGGATACTTATATACCCTTCTATTATCTATCATTTTTTATAATAACGTGTCAAACGTTATTTCAAAACTACTGGATTTCTGTAGGTTATAGGTTTTCCACACAAATTGTATTAGGTTTGTTCATACACAGCAGTTTCTAATAGTTTGTAGCACTGGTTTAATGCGCAAGTGCGATTCTACACCAGTTGGAAACTAATTTGAATTATTCTTATTGGAACACAATCTTTAGTTCACATAACATCCGGTAGAAGCGCTAGAAGCGTCGTTTATTTTGTTAATTTTGATTATCAACAAGTTAATCTTAAAAAATGCCAGGTAATACCACGGGAACATATACCTACCACGTTGTCTTTTTACCGACAATGCTCCTCCTTTTTACTGATATACAGCTCGCTGGTTGTTGATCTCAAGAAAAGAACAACATTTCTATGAGTGTAAGACTAAATCATCTTCAAGTATTACGGTTTTAATCGTTTTTGCGCAGGGATACATTTTCAAAATTTAGTATATGTTTGGCGTTCAATTCAAATACTAATAGCATTGAACTTAATTAGAATGTAAAAATTCACAATCTTCAGATGACATGCGAATAGAATTAGGATATTACAAGTTCTCTGCCACTCATTTGAAAGAACTATAGAACTGTTGCAGTTTTATAAGAAAGACGGAATTAATTAAAAAAAGCTTCTATGCGATCGACTCAATCCGATTATTTGGTCACGATATTTGGTACATAAAGTCATTGATTCAGAAAATTGGACAGTGTAAACACACGTTGACGGATAGGCGAGCTGCTACCTGAAATAGAGCTTTTGTTATGCATTTTTTATGACCGTGGGATGAAGAGATAAATATTTATATGTGAAACGGGGCAGATTTCGTATAATCGCGGCGAATAAAATATATTAGGGCTGCTTAGATTAAGCCGATTGCGGTGATGTTCCTGATGGGACGATAAAGTCGCTCGGGAGTTACAGACACTAAAAGTCAGGGCCGAAAACAATGGAATGGAAGGTACAATACCTATGATTTAATAGGTTTGGAGACGACTATTCTTCATTCTGATTAATGGGGGTGAAAATAGTAGGGTTCTTCAGCTTGACGGGTTATAGCCTAGGCATTTTTTTTAACGTTTCATAAATCAGATAGTAGGAATGGAGGAGCATCTTTATACTTTTTTAATTCTATAACAGATTGTTATATGCAGTGCCTCTAGTGTATATACACCCCTTAAAAAGGAATAGGGTAAAAATTACAATTTTAAAATAAATCGCATCTTTCAGTAATGGTCGATTTTAGACTATTATAGGTTTGTCTATGCTGTTATGGGCGCGGCACATATTTCGCCGAATAGTACGAATTTGTGTTACAGAGCTGCTCGCTTTTTAACCTGTTTTTTTTCTAGTTTTGTATTATTTTAACTAAAGAATTACTTACCATGCGGTAAATGAATTTTAAAATTGATCATGTTTGGCCAACCAATGGCAACCAATCATGGTATCAACACCAAAAATATCATAACACTGGCATAGTTTTCCACATAACAAGAAAACACCATACTGCACACGTCGCAAGTTTCGCTAACCAAGTTGGCATCATCTGGAAAAGATTAAAACTAAACCTATGGTTATGTAACCTAACCACAGTTACTGTGTCACTGTTAGCCGTCTGTTACTATACATACTACATCTACATTTTGCCATTTCAAAACTCTCGAATGCATCCAGCTGTTTGGAATTTGTTACATTCCTAATTAGTCTTAAATTGCTACTCTCAATTTTATGGTTATTCTCAAATGCATGTTGGACGACACTAGACTTATCTGTTCTACCATATTTGAGATGATATGTTCCTTGAATTTAGCTTGAATTGACCTTCTAGTTTGTCCAACATACTTTTGATTGCAGTTTTTTCAGCTAATTTCATAAATTCCCGACTTTTATTTACTTATAGTTTCTATTTTGTCTTTTGGATTGTCTAAAAGTTTTTGTAGTTTATTTGCCGATGAATAAACGACTGACATACTTTATCTTTAAAAACCTTACCAAAAGCAGGGATGAAACGAGGATCGCGAGATATGAATTTTGGATTTTCTCTTTCATTTTGAAAAGTCGAGGAATATAGAAGTGTCTCTTTAAATTTACGTTTCCTAGTTATTTCCTCAATTAAACTTAAAGAATATCCATTACTCGCAGCTATATCCCTAATCAATGCCTTTTCTTTTTCAAACCTCTCCTTATTTAGGAGGAAGCTTAATAGACAATGAATAGAAAATTTAAAATCGCCGTTTTTTGCTCAGCGCAATGGTGAGAGTCCTTAGGGATATATCTTAAAGTTTTAGGGATATTTCGTCGCGATGGTTCACTGAACCCTAGCTATAGTTTAGGAATAATCGGACACGGTGTTAGCATAGGTTTAGTTTTAATCATTTACAGATGGTGTCACCTTGGTTCGCGAAAAGCGTTTCGAGTGCAGTAGGTATAGTGTTTTGGTGTTATTTGGAAAACTACGCCATGTTGTGATATTTTTGCTGTTGATTTGTGATCTGTGATGGTTTGATGACTGCTATTGCAGTCCAGGTGCATATTGCACCTTTTCCTCCAGAACCACACAGATTTTAAAAACTTGTGAGAAAATATTTGCTAATATTAATTACTGTTCATTATAAGTATGCCTATCACAAATTATTTTTTAATTATATAATTATTAATTCCTGCAATACAAATGTTATCTAAGTTGACGGTTTCACTTTTCAACTACGGATCATTATTAAAAATATTTAATTTTAAAACTAAGTCTACATTTTACATTTTAGGGTACGAATATGGCCACCTTAATAATATCCATAGTGGAGGCAACTTTTTGAACCTTCAAAATTGATGCAAGAAACAGATATGGCAGACTTTTTTTTAAATAATAAATAAGAACGATTAGACTCCCATCCGCCTAGAAATGAATGCAAACAAGAAACCAAAGTATACATTTACCGCGCCCCAAAAAAATTAGAAACCCATTTCTGGTAACTGACAAACAATACTGTATCGCATCGGTCACACAAATTAAGATTTCAAAAGATACACCTGGAAGTGTCACCTCCTTTTATGGTTCTGCAGGCAGGTAAAAGACTAATGTTTATTGCAGCTGAGTCGCACAAACGGTGAAGAAGTGTGATAATACAGAGTGAGAGAATGAGAAATAAATCACTTGCCGCAACTGAGAAGTTGTGGAAGTGTGATTTTTAGCTCCGCTCGGGTCTAGGATTAGTTTATTGCTACATCATAAAAGTGTACTTTGGCAACTTTTACAATCCCAATCCTTTGCCTTTACTCCAAACTTTATTATTTATTTCACTATACCTGTTATTAAACGTTTTTCATTCACTTTTTTCCTTTAAAAGGGTCAGTATTATTGATTGTGTGCTTACTCCACACTCATCCACAAAAATATGTTTTAGAAGGTACAAGTAGGAGTATCCAAACATTGGAATTAAATAAATTAATTAACTTTAATTACTATGTATTGGCTGTGAAAATATTAAATAATTTAACAAACAATAAAAATTATTCAATATTCAAAATTAGGTTGCCTAGGCCTTTTGTTGTATATGGTTGTATAGTACTCTCATTTTTGTACAAATGAAGGACACATCTTTATTATAAGTCAAAAATATCTAAATAAGACAAATGAGAATTGCATGTTTTTATACATATAGTGACCCATTCGAAAGCGGGGCACCTCCCTAAAATTTTTATTTGTTGGCCGTTTTAAACGATTTTTTTTTAATGATGAAATTTCAGAATGAATCTTATAATTTCAAGGCCTATTTTGAATTTTTTCTAGGGCAAAAATTAAAAAAGTTAGCAATTTTTTTGTATTTCTAATCCGAGCGCCACTGGAGTTTGGATAATCTCAAATAATATAATATAATAATATGTCTCTATCCTTCATTCTCATCTTAGTGATGAGCGCGGAAGTCAGAGACTTGTGTGGGAGAGGAAGCGGCATATTATTATTTTGCGGGCCGCAATGCGCCCAGGAACGACTTACGATGTTATAACTTTAACTACAATTTAGTACGAGAATCAGGGAAACCTGGAAAGCCTTATTAATTAAAGTGTACAGTAGGTTGTTAGCCATTTATACAGTGATATTGCAGTATGAGTTGCATATTAAGAACGCTACCAGCCTTATACACTTTAATATTGGAGCAATTAGAAAAGCTGACCACGGTGAGATTCGAACCGTCGTCAACCGCGGACAATGATTAAAAACCAGACGTTTTAATCGCTCGGCCACCCAGCTCCTAATAGGATGATACACTTCGAAATTTCAAAATAATCATCGGTTTTCTAAGAGAAATATAATAAAGTTGTGATTTACATGATGACTACTAAGCGAGTGAAACAATGTAAATTTTAATTAAGTATGCTATATTTCTGTTAAAAATCAATATATATTTTTGTCAAATTTCGGTCACCCCTATTTGAAAGTGTCCTAAATACAGTGGCTCTGTCATATTAAAAATAAAAAAATGCTAATCTTTTTTTTTTGAATTTTGGTCTCGAGAAAAATTCGATTTTAATTATGTTATATTTTTGTTAGAAATAAATATTTTTTTTAAATTTTGGTACCGCAAATTTTACAGTATTCTAAATCCAGTGGCGCAGTTGGATTAGAAATACAAAAATTGCCAACCTTTTTTATTTTTGGCCTTGAAAAAAAAATTTAAGTTGGCCCTGAAATCTGAAATTTGGCGCCATATTAGAGTTACTGAAGCTCTACATTAAAAAAAATCGTGAAAATCGGCCAACAAGAGAGATGCTCCGCTTCCAAATGGATCACTCTGTATATTCACATAGTATAGGAAAAAATGACGGCAATTTTTTGCAATCTCAGAATTATTAACCAAAATTTTGAACAGTTTCGAACGAACTTCAGTTCCATATAACCACTTACTTTGCAATGTATATAATAAATGATTATTATGTAAATAATACTGGTCTTTGAACTGCATATTCAACAAATCGTCACAATGGATTGATTATCTATTCTGTTGTGGTCACCAATATTGCATACATTATTTTACAGGGCGTTCTAAATTAGCAAGGTGATAATCAAACTTAAATCAGAATTGTGAATGCTCACGATCACACCCCAAGATGTTATACAAACCTCAGATGATGTAGACCTCAGCAAGCTTATAGATGGTAATCAAAAGTCCAGGTAGGCTGTTTATCATTGAAATCAAAAGTTTGAATGCTGACCTTCAAAAGTGCATTTTGTTCATGATCGGTACTACTAAGTTCAAATTATGATCCAGTATAATGTTACAAAAAACAAATCAATTCCCCAAAAAGTAGGACATACCTACATAATATTTCATCACATTTTTGTCTTTTTGGGATTTTAGTGACGACACATTTTTTATTACAAAGTTTTTTTTTAATTCTGATAAAACTGATTCATTTTGAATTGCTTGAAAAGTTTATTCTCCCTTTCATTTTGATCTTAAATCTATTTACTTTATATATTATTTTTTAATTTACAGACATTCATATCAATATATTTTTTGATTAATTCAAGGAGATACTTATTTCTACGACACAATCTCCATCCACAATGTACTTTATGTTACACTTTTACCCTTTTATGTTCTTATATGGCTTTTTGCATTTTAATAAAATGTAGTACATACTTAGTAACACTAATTCTTATATATTGGCATTGTGCAAAATAATACTGCTTAAAAATATGAAAATTTTCTGTTTCAACTGATTTGACAACACAAAACTTGAAATAATCGAGGTAACAACGTAACTACATAAACATTTTACAATCAATATACGATGATTTTGGAGTTTTCGTTTTTTTTTTCGTGCAGGAAAAAACATGTTTGATGAAAAACTACAACATTTTTTGAAAATAAATTATTAGTGTTTCCGTCCAAATTTTCGAACCGAATTCAAACAGAATTGCTTTCTATAATACAGAATACCTGCTTGCTACATGATATTTAAGATTTTCTAGCGATCAATAAAATTTACTCTCCCCTAAATTTACTTACTTTCTGTTACCCTGTACGACGAAGTATGCATATAAATAAGTAAATCAGTGATAAATTACAACTGGTACCTGATTACTGATTACAATCCATTACAGAATGTGGAGAAAACATGGGCATAACCAAAACATTTAATTTTTATATCTGCCTTGCCCCAGTCGTAAAAATAATCGTTAATAATAAAACCACGATGAGAGAATTTGAGTCGTTTTATTATCTTTATTATTTACAAAGTTATCTTTATTTGAAAGTTATCTACCGTTTGGTTTGTGAACTGTGGGTTTTTTTATAGTACGGCCAATAGGTAACCACTATAGCACCCTTTATCTACTAGCAAACGCGCATGATATAAAATTTTATTAGATTTAAGAAAATGCTGTCAACAAATAATCTACTAAGTATATTAGTAAAGGAGATTTTTCCTGCCCAATGCTTTGGTTATTTTCATGGTTACAGATGGGTTAACATACAAGTCACACAAACAAACTGAAGCTTTTTTATGTGGCATAAATATTTATACTGAAACATGGAGGAAAATTAAAATTATATTTTGTTTATTTGAAGAAGATGCCGAAAATAATTACTCCACGGCCAATGTGCCCCGAATGGTATTGCATTACTTCGGCATCTCCATAGGAGTTGCCACATCATTCATCGAGACCAACTAACCAGACACTGACCGGTTTCGCGCTTTTTATGCGCTCATCAGAGTGCCATAAGTAGTGGGCTCGATGAATGATGCTGCGACGTGATTGCCTAATGCGCATCGTGAATGTTAGTGGTGGTGAGAAACACACCGTAGTGCCCTCTTTGGGTTTTTGTTACTATCTGTTAATTATTTGCTACTATCTAATTATTATCAATTTGACAATATTGGCAGACAATATAGACCCGAATTTGAATCAGCTTGTATATTTTTAAATACATTTTACAATTTTCTACTGAATAGCATTGGACCCAGTACAGTACCGCATGGAATATACTACAACAGCAACAAACAACTAAACTACTTCCTTTAATGCTTGTACAAACAATTGGGAGCGTCTATCATATTCTGCTTAATTTAACGTAAGATTATTTAAGTAAATGAAATGCAGTATAATACATTCCTAATATTCCTATTTAATTTAGAATCGTTATTTTTAGACGGGGGTATATATAAATTATTTTCTATGTTTCTACCACGGACTGATTTATAGTGGGGATCAGATGTGCTGATATCTAACAATTCTGGGAATATTTAACAGGGCGGTCACATAATGGCTACTTGTGATAACAATCCAGAGGGATTTATTGGCCATTCTCTTAGCGTATTAAATGATACAGTATATGGATATAAAGTCAAACTAAATTTGAAGTTCCAAAGCCAATTTCACGAACTCTCCCAAACTTATCTCTAAACTAATACTATATCTAACTATAATATGTATGTATAGTTAAGAACTTGTTGGTTTATTGGGGAGGAACGTGTAAAAAAGCTGCGGCGACTAATGTTAAAGGAAAATTAAATCGATAATAATTAAAGGTTGAGCTTTGGTTTTATACATAATTTTTATATCGTATATACTTACTTTGTATAAACCCACCATTTATAGCATAGATACGAAGACAGCAACGTGTTTCGTGGTTAGTAGTACTTAGATCGCTGACCATGTAGTGAAAACTTGCGATACTTGTCTCTCTTAGTTCTTCTTAGCAAGTTTCTTATACAGTGTTATTCAGAACTTATCCATGATAAAATTTGGGGATGTTCAACATACATGTAGAAATGTGACAGTGCAAAAAAATTTTTTTTGGCGGCTTCTGAAAACTATTTAAAAATTTTTCATTGCACGCCGCTGGATACTGGTCCACTGTAATGGAGTGACCTTGGGACTGTCAATGCAAACTGGCTAGCACGAAAAAAACTTCGGAAGTTCTGAGACTATACCGACACCCGGCGCAAAAAAGATTTACTTTAAAATAAACTTAAAGATAGATAGATGTGACCAAAGTGACGTGTCTTTAAAATGAATAAATATTTGTTACACTAATTTTGAAGAATTGCGCTACTTGATTACCTACTAGGTATTAGAAACATGAAATTTATAAAAAATTTGCACATACCTTGTTACAAAAGCTGTTGGAAATAATATTCCTCGACTTGTACACACTTTTGGTCAATCCTTATCCAATTTTGCTGCACTAAACCGAATGTTCCTCCTGGTTGCTGATCTTGTAAACGCAAATTATTAAATAAATTGGGGATTTTCAGCATTTTGCTGCAACAACCAATCACAAAACCTAACTCGTACTTAATAATCCACTAGTAACAGTCCATTAACTCAGCATTACTGTACACATGAGCCATTTTGAAAATTTTACAGTTTAACACTCCTGCGATAAATAAAACACCGGCACACAGAGAGTACACACATAGACTGATGACTGAATAGACAATAGAGCCAGTAAATACCCGCTCCAGTTCTATTCGCTCGGTCGTCGTTCGAGGTACAAAAACGTGTTTACTTTTTTTACCACATTCTTAGGAATGTGGTAGGTATATCAGATGTTGAACTACAGTTGCCCATCTACGTAGTCCTTTATAATGGTATAACTTTAAACATTGTTTACGGGAAATCCTAAGACTTTTATTATAATTTTTTTTGGTGATATCGATTTCTTATTTATGGATGCACATATCCTCAAAGTTTTAAAGATAAGTTCTGAATAACCCTGTATTTATATAATTTTTGGTTATGGAAATAAAACTTTCTCAACCACAACCAGAACAGGGACATCTTACAATTCTTTAAGATTTCATTTTATTAAATGCGTAAAAATGCCACAGTTAGGACTATTGAGCAAAAAAAGGTAATTCTAGAATTATTCATTCAAAACGTGATGTAGAATAATTATTGTGTGAATTGTATAGAAAGAGCAAACACAAGTAATTGAAATACTCAACGGGCAAACAGTGGGTTAATTTCTATCAGTAGTGTAGTTGTGGAGAGCAATTTGTATTTGACGCAGTACAGTCGATATGGGAATATAGTTCAAGGGCGCAGAATGAAGAAGGCTGAAAGGTACTGATCAAAATATGTATTGATTTACTTTGTAATTACGAACTTGTGTTATATTATGCAGTCGTAAATATTTCTTAAACCCTGCATTTACTAGTCTTAAATATAGCACAAGGAAGTTTGCACACTTTAGTTTGACTTTATATCCATATACTGTATATGCATACATTTATCTAGTACATTTGTATATTATAATACAATTAGTCAGATCAAAGCGTTTTAGCATGGATGTTAAAGTATTGAGATATGTGGAAAACTAAACAATTTATAAAAATAATAAAAACGTAAGCCTCTATTTTACAAGAGAAAAGAGAAGACTTTTAATTTATTCAGAGTTAAAATTTTAAATAAAAATACTTTTGAACCTCTCATTAATTAATAAATTGAGAGTTGTTAATAAATAACAACAAGTTGTTAACAACTGTTGAATAAATTAAGGCAATTCAAACACATGGTTTATTCGTAAATATGATTTGTAAACAAATCAAATTTTAATAGAATAATGTGTAACTGAAATCGGAGAATCGTTTTTTATATTTACCAAAAATTATTTAAATATGTTATTAGCAGTGGAAATGTTTATGTTCATGTTTGAGGACCAAGTTAGGATTTTCCGTTTAGGGCCAAAAGACTGCAATTTCGCTATCGAGTAACGCAATACATATAGTGGATGAGTAGATGAACTTATACTATTCTGTAGAGGATGTTTTGGGGTATATATATTATGTGGTGTGATCTACAACTTTTTTTAGTAGGGACATTTTTTTTAAATGGCCTTAGAAGGGCGATATCTGCACAATTCGAAAATATATGTGTTTCTGAGCACATACATCGCCATAAAAAACGACGAGATTAACCACCCTGAAATTTTAACTACGATATGCTTCAAAACTTCGATATGCGGTTAGCTATGTGAAATATTAAAAATTTGTATATATATGCAGTGAATGAAATGTAGCCTAGATATTGAAAAAGTGTAGGTTGATATCTGTAACCGATTTCGAATTATCGAATTTTTAAAAAGCGCATCAGAGTGAGTATTACGTCGCGCTCAGGCTTATAGCGCGAATACTGGTGCCTCTATAGATGTCTACCCCTAGAAAGAACCGAGTTATACCGACGATTTTACTTCACTAATATAGATAGCGCAGCGCTCGACCAGCCAGCGGGGTGAAGAGTAATGGGGAGTGTTCAGTTATAATACTGTACTCGCTCGCTTGCAAGGATTGCGAAATCTGTGAATTTTTACTCAAGGAAAGAAAATTTAAAAAAATTATACTTACTTATTTGTGTACTCAAGAGTTACGTGACATAGATATATAATATATCTGTCCTCTTAAGTATCCACTTTTAATTTTATTTTATACCATGTTTTATAAGTATTTATAAAACGTACTTATTCAAAAGTGGGTACTTAAGAGGACAAATATATTATTAGATACATATTTATATAGATATTAAATACATATTTATGCATACCTATAAATATACCTACTCTCAACAATCTGGTACTTAATATGTAATAGTTCAATTTAGACTTAAAGTTGTAGACTGGAAATATTGTAGGACTTAAAAATTTACAATTATTTTAACGAAAGTGGTTTCAAATTATTTTTAAATGGTTTAAGTCACCCCTAAAATCACCTTAATGTCTTAGTTTAAAATGTTTACGCCAAGGACGCGTAAATGCGCAATGAGAAAGTTCTTTCAACGATTAGATTCTAAATACTGAGTAAGAAATATTTGATAAAATTGTAGGACTTCAAGTTCGACGCATCAGAAAAATGTTAATTCTTTTATGCCAACTTGTATAAATTGTGAATTATAAAATTTTATTCTAGTTAAAAATGAGGTGACTACAATATATTAAATATTAATATCGTTTATAAATTAATAGCTATCTAACTAATCTAATTAAACTTTCTTTAAAGAAGGCCTAGCTTAATTTAGATAACAGTGGTTCAATTAGCCCTTTTGACATTAAATTCTTTATTTCAGATAATTTTGACAAACTGTCATACATTTCTTGTAATTTAACAATTTTTCTCTGGTTAAGACCTCTTGTCATACCTACATGTGCCTGAAGAAGCCGAAAGCGCAGAAACGTATTGTATACATTAGGTTGATAAGAACTGCTAAATTTCAGTTTTGTCTGTATAAAATTTAAAACAAAAATGTCAAAAAATAATTTTTTCTTAAAAAATAAGACAAAACATCATTACTAGCAAACATTAAATTAGCATTACTACTTTTTCATTAATACTTTGTACGAATGTTATAGTGGGTATACCTATGTCTTTTATTAAGAATTCTTAGATTTTACGCTGCCCTGGTTGTCCGCTGAATTTAAATTTCGTTCTTTTATAGTATGAGTACCTAATTTTTATTTTGGTGAAATATCCTTTCCAAAACCTTACAGCTACCCTATTACATGTACTTTAAGAATACACTTCCTTTTTTAACAGCAATCCGGCTTTAGAGCCACGGCGCCGCTGCCGAGACGTGTTCCCTGGAGGCTCCAAGGCATTCGATATGGGGAGCTGGATTGGGGCCTGCATAGTTGTAATGTATTTCCAATGGGGCGCTCACTTCTCATGTTGCCCCACTTAGCCCTTTACGCCGATGCTTTAACCCTTTCGAATGTACAGAGTGGTATACTAGAATTTGAGTAGACCTACATACCTGTTCTATACTCAGCATTCTCTGCTACCTCAATAAATAATTACCTATATTCCAGAAAAGCAATGGGTTGCTAATAGTTACTTTAAAACAGTTTGTTCGGGTTCTTAAAAGATCTAATTGATTGTCTTGAAACATAAAATGTTTAAAATATCAAAAATAAATGTTTAAATGTTTAATATGTTTATTAAATATCAAAATGTATCTATTAATACTTACGTGCACTAAGATAATATTGAAACTTATTCAAATAGAACTCATAGTGCTTTTAATTTGCCTACGTAAATTAGATAACCCGAACAAAGCTTTTGTGATTTCCGCAAAGCTAGCAGTTAAGCTGCATGTTTAAATTGAACTAAACGATATACAGTTAGTTACCAATTCATGAGTGCAATAGACTGCCGTAGATCTAATAACGAATTCTGAGAGAGCATTTTATATGCTGGGTTACATATTATACAGTTCCCAACGTAACGGAAATATTTATTAATTTTGATTTGTGTCGAACGCAATGGTGGGAGACACAAAAATCTATATGACGTGGTAAGGATCAGACCACAGTTCTCAAGGCTGCAATAAAAGATCCTTAAGAGAAGCAAACATTAACAAAAACTACTCCAAAATATAATGGTTGTTTACGTCGAGAACTTTTGTACGACTACCAAAATAACACCTACTTTTTATTTACCATTTATTTACAACCGTACTTCATAAATATTTTCGTTGGAACGGGATCAATATTTCATGTCAATTTGATTTCATTTTTTTACAACTGCATCATACGTGACTTGGGTCGGTTTATTTCATCTCTCTTTGCCAATCTGTGTGAAAAAGTTAACAGTGCGATATCACTTTATCATTTATCCAGATCGTTTGTGCAAATGTTGTATAAAATAAAAATTAGCTCCCGGAAATTTTCTAGATTCATGGATGTTAACAATGTTTTTCTTCAACAGTTCGTTTTTAAACTGAAAGTAATTATTACATCCGAATGTAAGACTCCATCATTTTATAAATTTAAATAATTACATATGTTTATAGTTTGATTCTTGTGAAATATATATGTATATGCAAAAGCTTATACCATGTCAGATTAAACGAGATTTATACTAGGAGATACCTATATTATATTGGTAATTTAAATCTTTGATGAAAATTATAAATTTACACTACTTGTTACATTATATTCGGCGCTATACCTTGTCACAGAGTAACCATATAATATTTAATCTGTGACCTTGTTTGATACCACTTACAACAACAATAGTGGTTGTTTGGTACAACCACTATTATAGGCTTCAATTTATTTTGAAGATCCGCAATATAGGGCAGAAGTATATGGCTATACTGCATCGATATATTGCAAAAGTGAGACGATCGATGCAGTCGCTTGTGGATCACAGATTTTAAAGTTAACCCTACAATATTTTATGTGTGATTGGAGTGTCGTTAAGAAGATAATTAAGTTTTACCAATCATTTGGTGGAATCACACAGTAAAAAAATCCGACTGATTTTAACACTGAATCCACACTCATCAGTGTGTATATAGTCCACACTTGGCAGTGTTAGACATATCCGTGTATTATTACATTACATAAAAGTAATTTAACACAGTAGATTTTACAAGGTAATGTGTAATAGTTAATTATTCCCATGTAATTATTCCGTTTTTATGGTGGATTGATTCATTTTTAACACAGGGTTTTGTAAATTTTACTACAATTTATGAGTATTTCTACAAATTTGGCGGGAATATCGTTCGTGTAATATGAGTTCTAAAGGTTTAGTAATTATACTACCCAGTTCGTGTTAAAAATAACACTGCAGTAAATTACGATTACCATTTAGTAATTTTACCATTTGTCTTTTTTTACTGTGCAGTTGTCTATTAAAATATATAGACAACTAGTTCCACCAAATGAGTGGTAAAACTCAATTATCTTTTTAATGACACACCAATCACATATAAAATATTGTACGGTATATCTCAACGATAGATAACTGTTTTGTGCAATAACTGCTAACGTTTTCTAGGTTTTGTAATTGCGACCTATAAGATTTTCTACGACCTCCTCTTTCCCTTCATATGTCAGTCTTTGACAAGCAGATTCTTCGCATTCTTGCAGTATATGCTAGGTTGTCTCTTGTTCTTCCAAGCAAAGCCGACATATATCGTTTTCTTTGCCCATTTTATTCAAAGTATATAAAAGAGCAATGCCCGGTAAGAAAATCTGTATGATCTTAGCCTGGTTTTGTCTCTGGGCTTCTCTATATATGTGTGAATGTAGAACATTATAATCCTTTCGCATGCTCTTGTCCTGGAGTATCATCTCAGTATGAACGATACGTGATATTCAAATGGCTCTATGCCAATTAAAGGTGTTGCTACACTTTTTTTGTATAGGTCTCATTGATGGCGACCAGCGTATTTATTTCTACTCTGTTCTTATTTAGTTACTTTGGTACTTTGTTGCCTCTTCTAATTTATTAGGGTTCATAGACAATCCCAGCTATTTTTAGTAAAAAAAGCACTTCTAGCTTTAAGTACAGCCTAGCTGTATAAAAAATATATTGTATCTTGTTTCGAAATACATCATTTGTAGACTTGGAATCAAACTTAAGAAAAGAGAATATTTTATCTTGGACCACCCTGTACCAGAGTTTACCCCTTCATCGCCGTTTCGCACCCTCTCGAAGCCAATGCGCAGGTGGAATGATTTGTACTGTTCAGTTTAACATCGCATTATTTCCGATTACACAGGGATGTGTATCATTGGGAAGCGTAAAAGATTAGCTTTTAAATATCATGGCGCATAAATTTTACACAGTGGAAAAGCCATTTGGTTGCGTCAATGTACTTGAAGCCTTATAATTTTAATCAAAAGGTTAGAACACGTATTGAAATAAACGTTTGAAAAATTGTTACCGATTTAGAAGCTTATATTTAGATATTTTTGACGAGACGTTTGCATCTAGAGTAGACAATGAAGAGTCTAGTGAGAATAACTATAGCTAGCTGCAAGAGATTTTTGTGAAAACTGTATGAGTTAAACAATTTACTAGACATACTAATACTATAATGATACTAGACAATCACTTATGGTCCAAGAAACCTCAAAATATCTTTTCTGGGACGGGACAGCTTCACCAAGAATGATTGAAGGTAGCTATGAAGTATCTGGTGCATTGTAGAAACCTACCACTTGCAATAGACAATAATCGCAAAAGACATTGTCAACTAAGGAACTTCTTTATAATATGAGTCTATAAGAGTCTAACGAAAAAACCATATAGAGTACTGTAACTTCTCTGCTATCGTGTCCACTAAGCAATTAGTTATCGGAGAAGGTTGGTTTACTTACTATGGCTAAGGAGTGAAATACTCCTTAGAGGTATCGTCACATTTTCACTAAAATAGGTTGATTGATTGTTTAAATCAAACTAAAGAGGATGTCTTAAGGAGCCCAATCTGGGATCAGCTGCTGTAGTTTTTGGAGTACCTTCTCAACATGTTTTTATCTACAACAGTACTATTTTCAAACGTCTATAAATTTAGAACTGATTCAGTTGTTGTTATTCTTTTATCAGTTCTAGTGGGTTGTGGTAAAAAGTGGTAAGCCTAACTTTCTTCTGATTCGGTGGATTTTACGCAATTTTATATTTACTCGTAATAAATTTTAACCATTTTTATAAACGGTCTTAATTTAGTACTAAAACACTCCCTTATTTGTTTTGTTATATCAAAATATGCGGAAAAAGGTTCAGGCTGAGTTGAGATAAATTAAGTTACGATTAAGCTAGATGTACTATTATTGATGTTTGTATCAAAATATTACCTATATTTTGATATAAACAGTTATATCAATTTTTATTACTACTTACTTAATAATATGTATATTATAATTTAATTACTTAATAGTATATGTAATTTAATTAAATTCAATAATTTATGAACCACTAGCTGGAGTATATTTTAATCCAGGATATCGTGCATAACAGCATTAATAATGAATAATTAGCCTTAATAGTGTTAACGCTAATATGTATGTGTTGAAAGTTATTTAGTTTCAAGAAAATTGTTTTCAATTACAACTCAAAATTATTACAATAGTTATACGCAGTTTCGTTGTAACCAATTCTACTAGAAAACTGCTTTTACTACAATTACGAATAATAATAATAGTAATAATAATAATAATAATAATAATAATAATAATAATAATAATAATATAATAATAATAATAATAATAATAATAATAATAATAATAATAATAATAATAATAATAATAATAATAATAATAATAATAATAATAATGATAAAAATAATATTAATAATATCTATAAAGGAAACGGTATATTATTATTCAGAATGAAGCAAACTTGAAAAACATAATTAAACAAGGATAGTCAAACATCAAGAGATCTTTAATCACTCACATTAAGAAAAAGCTGACATTCTTCCCATCCTAGGCACGCACGTCAGGATGGTTGCCAACCTTGCTTGCAAGCAGGCCTTAATATATGAGTAGACAATTTAATTGGTCGGCGTAATGGGGATTCGAACGTATAACCCCTGAATTGTAGAAATATCTGTATATAGGTACTCTGTTGGTTTTTTGAGACATGTTTTGACATATTTATTATTATATTATTATTATTATTATTATTATTATTACTATTATTATTATTATTATACATTTGCTACATATAAACCCCTTTGTAAATTTGTACCACTTTGTAAAATGTCATTTTAAAACATTGTTAAAAATGTTTTAAATATAAATGTATTAAGTACTTATAAATATTATTATGTGTAATTTGTAGTTATTTATCAAATAGTCAATAAAGCGAATTGAGTAACCTATTAAGTAAAATATGTAGCACCATTCAGATCATAGATAATGTTTCTATACAGTAACTTAAATTACACCGTGTGAGTTTATCAAAATTAATTATTTTTACCTTGACAAGGTGTAGTGCTCCAATTTAAAACCGTGACCTACTTTGACTTGTTTGACTAACTAAATATTTGGCTACTTAAACAACCTGTGTAGAGCTAGTTTATATATTTATCAAACACCGCTTTCCATAAACAGCCCAATTGTAAAGTTCATTTTTCCGTTTGTTTACTTCACCTATAAGTAATTCAAAAGTTCTGCCCAACTTTTCAGCTGTGTGCATGATGGATGAAAGCGCAGCATAACGTGCGGGCCGTGGATCGCTTTGCAAGAAAAATTGAAAACAAAACTTTCATGAAGGACGGCTTGGATGAATGTGTTTTGTTTGCATATCAATTTAATTAAACTTTGATGTTTGCCGGCGCAGTGCAAATGCAATAAAAACCCCATTTAATTTGTTTTCAACAAGGACGCCTTGGGTATAAGCTACAAACTATTATGTTTAGTTTTCAGTATGAATAGAACATATTTGGATACTCACGCGTGAAATGTCTGGAGATATTGGATACTGGACTTGCAAACATAATTTATATTACCAAAAATTGGTTATTTCATACCTGGGAACCCCTACTCTTGTAGTATAGTAGGGTAGAGGTCGTTCATTTGCCTAGCATTTCATAGATATAGGAGACCTCCCATACCAGAGATGGTGGATGGTGTGTTTGTACGTCTTCTACACAAATATCAGCTAATTTTGCAGCTTCTATGAGATCACCGACGTAAAGACCACTTGGCTAGGCTAGGTTGCCTAGCATTCATATCGTTGCTAAGTCGTTACCACGGCTTACCCTTACAAGCCCTTGTCTGAAAACTAAATCATTGTATTTTTTCTATAGGTACAAATTTGTTATCTGAGGTAAGACCAGATCTGAATTTGAGACTCCAAACTGCAAATCCCTGCTAAACATATTTAAGAAATATTTCAGTCGAAAATACAAAAAACCTATTAGAATAAGACAAGTTGATATAAAAGTAAATTCCTAATATAATGGCATTGTCTTAATATTATTTTCGATGATTACGATAATAAATCATAATCACAATATAAACGTAGATTATTTCTTTATATTTTTATAGATTTATATAGATCTTCTTTAGTGATTGAAGTATGGATCCTCTCATTAAGTATATATATTGTATTATTATTTATATTTACTGCAAAATAGAACACGATCTGCAAAAGATATAATACAAAAATGTAAGTCATAAGAACATACTTAAATGACCTTCCTAGTGCTGTTAGAATATAATTCCCACCCTTAAACCTAAGCATTAGATATGTGAAAAAATATGTAAAGAAATGTATAGACACAAGTTGTTATACCACCCTTTCTTAATACCAGTAATGGAAGATAATTAATAGTCTACTGACACGCAACCAAATTCATATTAGTATACCATGTCCTTTCGTTCTTATTTATTTATATCATAGTGTTTGTACATCATTATTCAATTTTTTTTTCATTATCTTAATTAAGGCTTAATTTGTTTTTTTAGAATAAGTCCTTGTGATATTAGGTATATTATATATAAAAATATGACAACACTTTATGTGTTGTTTAAAGTAAAATTAAAACTCCACGAGTTTGTTTTACCTATAATATTTGATAAATATTGAGCTAAATTATAATTATGTGTAGATGGTTCAATACCCAGATTTCCGAGCAAAAGTTTGGATTACGTGACCACTTGATAATCTCTAATAAAAAATACAGTGTACTAAAAATCTCGATTCCACTCAGTTGCGCATCTTTTTAAAATCACAAGGAGAAGCGATCAAATTTGCCGATGGCCTTTTCGGTAGGCTATATTTCTGTACAAGCTCTTTGTATTCATACAGACATGTTTTCTTTTTATACCCGCAACAGTTTTCTAATTCATAGACCTAAAGGTGGCTACACATCGGTCGAACTGAAAGAAAAATGTTACGTAAAAGTCCCACGTGTCACGTCTCAGATAATAATTGTTCAATTATCACCGCTTTAATAGACTTCTCGGTTGTCGCAAGGATTATTTGTACTTGTATTGTTCTCCTAATATTTATGTCTCACAAGCTCACAAAGAAGCACGAAAGAAACGACGTTTTCAAAGCATTTTAATGTATTTGAAATAAACCCCGACCAAAGGGAACTTTTACACTTCATTGGAAGAGAAAAATTACATGCGGTTTTGTCAAACCCCTAGGTCATTGTTATTGGTTTGTGTACCAGGACAAAGAAATTTACCTTCGTGCCTAAAAATCGTCCCACCATGGCACGAATTCGACCGCTGGAGGTAAATAAATGATGCGGATTGTGTTTGCGCGACGAATCAGGGAATTCTTGCAGTTGCTTTAGGAATTATTCACCATAAGGGTGTATAAGAAGGTGTCGCAATAGTGTCTCACCAATCTCTTTTTAAATACTTATAAAGTATTATACATATACATACTTTAAAGAAGGATCGAGGTGATTTTTTGCAAGACTGAGTAGTGCTTATGGACTGGTAAACTTAAGAGTTCCTTTGAATCATGGCTAAGAAACAATTAACGAAAATTCCAGTTTGTATTTTTTTAATTCTATAAAAGACAGTATGATTGTTCAACTGAATTATAAATTTACAGAAAGTAAATATGTCTAGAAACAAGCAGCGATAATATAATTGCAAAAAATTATTAAACATTAGAGGTGCGAACATTTACGAACAAAAATATATTGAAACAGGCATGAGTTTTCATAATATTTTTGAGGTGAGAAGATATTAGTCTCTATTATGCACACTATCAATAAAGGACATATCGAATATCTCTTTAAGGATCTTAAAAAATCCTGATTTTGTGATTTTGAATGCACAATTTTCAATTCTCTAGCTCCTGTTTTGTATGGTACATTCATGGAGATAAAGCGACATTTTACGAGGGTCAAAACACAGCAAAGAATTTTCCAATTAAGAATATTGGTGCCGTTTAATCGTATAGGTATAATACAGGGTGTCTCACGGTGACGGTCCATTAGAAGTACATATCTGGAGAACCAATTAAGCTATTAATTTGAAATTTGAGTTGAAGTCAATGTGGGCCATGATCTACTTAATGAAAATTATTTTGCCTGCCACTTCCGGTTATACCGGAAGTCGACATTAACATCGTTATTTTAAATGGAACACCCTATATGTTATTTTATTTCTGAATTCTACGTGAAATTCTAAACACATTTCATGTAGGATGTCCTATAGACCTATCTCAACTGTCTTTGAAATATTTTAACGTTTTTCAACTTTGACACCCTGTAAAATCTAAACGGTTTGAGATCAAGCAAAACGGTTTTCACATTCCTATCTTAATTTTTCATAAGCTATCGTTTGACACTAATTTTAGATTTTCTAGAAATTTTCGATTAAATTTAATCTCTTAATCTGAAATTAATGTCAAACGATAGCTTATGCAAAGTTAAGATAGAGGAATGTGCAAACCGTTTTGTTCGATCTCAAACCGTTTAGATTTTACAGGGTGTCAAAGTTGCTAAGTGTCAATATTCACCTGTCAATACTTCAGAAACAGTTGAAGATAGGTATAGGACATCCTACATAAAATGTGTTTAGAATTTCACGTAGAATCCAAAAATGCAATAATATATAGGGTGTCCCATTTAAAATAACGAAGTTAATGTCGACTTCCGGTATAACCGGAAGTGGTAGAAACTGTAAAATATTTTCATCAAGTAGATCATGGCCCACTTTGACTTCACCTCAAATTTCAAATTAATAGCTTAATTGGTTCTCCAGATACTTCTAAGGGACAGTCACCATGGGAGACCCGGTATATATGTTATTTATGTATTTCTATTCGTAAAATACATATGTAAAAAGGTATAAAAGTATGTAGGTATGTAGAAAAAATAATAAGGTTTTTGTAATGTGCTATGCATTTACGATGAATGATAATTTATTAACGTTCAGAAATATTTCTCTTAAGGTAAATACAATAAATGTCTATGCCTTATTTGAAACGAGGAAAAAGTCGCAACTTAAAAGTCCATTGAATAATTTCACGTTTAAAGTGCCCAATCTCATATTGAGCTGATTCATTGTCTTTCAGATAATTATAATCTGTTTTCGAGAAGTGTGCTTTGAGTGTGTAGGCCAGTCTACACACTATGTCTAACGATTGAATCAAACTTTTAGAATTAAATACGTGTGGTCAAAGTAGAAACGAATTACTGGCGCGAATATAGAAAGCGATTAAAAACAGCACCGTATCAATAGCTCTAAAACGTATTTTTTTTTCATTTTGTCACTTAATTGTTACACCGCATTTAGTACTTTGTCGTCTCGTTTCACTTTGACAAAGTATATGGAAACTATACATTTTACTTACTTTTCTGTTTGAATCAAATGTTATTGTACTTTCGTTTTATAATATATTCGCCCTTTCATACAATATAAACTTTTAATATGTAGCAAAAGTTGGAAGTCGTAGTAATGTCTAAAGAAAGTCGTAAAGCAAAAATCTTCGTCGTCTTTCACACAGTGACAAATACATTTCTATTACTTGAAAACGTTCCTCGTGTCTCTTCAGAAATAGTTGCACCGTCATTAGAAATGCGATAAAATATATTAGTTTTGACTGAAGAACCTTTATTTCCTGAACTATCGCGCGATTTAACGTCTCTAGCTTCTCTGCAGGATGTGAGAAAAAGATCTTCTATCCAGAAATTGAATTCAACATAAAGTATTCCGTCAATTTCCTTTATATCATGTAAATTCTTGCTAAATATTTGTTTTGGTGTACAGCTTTGGTAAAATGCGCTTGAATTTTATATATTTTTATACAATTTTATATAACTCTGACACTATATTAGACATAGGAAATAATGCTGCCTTTTGGCCTTTTCAGTTAATAAGTTTATAAATAAAGAAAATCTTTACACAGTACCTAAAGAAGTTCGATACATGTTAATTTTTTAGAAATTGTGGAGGTGTCTCATTGTAAGATTAACTAGTTCAGAAAGTTTTAAAATATATATGAAAATGTGGAAAACACTATTTAAACTATGAAAAACTTAAAAAAATTTAGTTCGTAACATATTTATACTAATCTGAATAATTTTAGTATATTATCTTACAAGAAGTAGAAGGCGAAGATTATTTATGAGTTCAGAAGCTTACACAGTCGAGGCGTTAGCCGAGGCTGTGTGAACTGGGCTAAACACAAAGAGCTTTGTAGTCCAAGTGACATATACTATTTATTCTTTAAGTGTGAAAATTAAAACTGTATTTCTTAAGACATTTATGTTTGTATAAAATGTGATCTAACGCGACGTTAAATTTCAAGCTGACAGTTCTGAGAAATCATGGCTGCATATCTCTTTTTTTTAATCCGTTGTTATAGCTACAATATTACTTTTATGTACTAGTAAGAAAATTAGAAATTTCTTTACTAGTAAAACAATAGGGTTTTTCTATATAAAATGTCCTAGATAATATAATCTAAGTATTATTTGAGCGTCCCAACTTCTCCTTTGGTACACGTAATACCAATCTCATATAGATTACTCAGTATAAAAATCATTGACTTGAAATGGGTCCCAGGGAGTGAAAAACAGATAGCAATCAATACATACAATCTCAATTTTCTCGAAAATTATTGAGCGTCCCAGCTTCTCCTTTAGTACACGTAATACGCATCTCATATAGACTACTCTGTATAAAAATCATTGACTTGAAATGGGTCCCAGGGGGTGAAAAACAGATAGCAACCAATACATACAATCTCAATTTTCTCGAAAATTATTGAGCGTCCCAACTTCTTCTTTGGTACACGTAATACCCATCTCATATAGATTACTCAGTATAAAAATGAACGACTTGAAATGGGTCGGTCCTAGGGAGTTTATGAATTTATGTGGTTCCCAAAATAATTTTGAATCATAGCCCCTGAGTCTCTTATATAAGTTACAGATAATACGGGATCTATTCTACCATTATGAGCAATACTTTCAGGGAACAAATCATAGAATGTAATATTTCTGATTGACCCCTCTCTAATGCTAGGCTCTAATTGAAATACATCCACTAAATCAATAAATAATAAGAGACGAAATGCCTAGCCGCATTTTTGCAGGACGTGCCTGTACCTACCTAAAAATTCCTGGTGTCGCTTCTCTCTGTGTTTTATTTAATAAGGGTGGTTTTGCTTCCTACAAATATTTTACATGGCTATGCCATAAATCAGATACTATCTTTGAGCGTGACCCACATAATGCCTAAGTAATGAATAAATACCTCAATCAGGGATATTCGAGATTTTACGGATTCCCCCTAAAGCCGCTGAGAGTGCATGGGAATTTCTATTTGGCACAATGGACGACTCGGTAAAGAATCGGATTACAAAAGAAATATCAGATTTTATAGTACTTTGTATTTGGGTAGGTTTAATTGTTGGTGAACGTTCGGTTTCGAATTATTTTCTGGGGTTCTTCTTTCAAGTCGTAAAAATCAGCGGTCTGAAAGAAAATGTTAAATCAAAATGTATAAAATATATGTTTAAGTTAACATAAACATGTTCTAGCCTAAGAATGAAATTAAAATACAATGGAAAGAAAGTTATTGAGATAAATAAAAGTAAACAATTGTTCAGTTTACACATAAATCGTTATACTTATACCAAATTTGTATTTAATTAATTAATCTGAACTAATTCCTAAAAAGCAATACTTGGTATATTTTTTTTAAATACTCGTATTCTGACATTAAGATTAGTAAATAAATGCTTTCAATTCTGCAGTAGCTTTGTGTTCTTTCTTATATCTATATACTTCTGTTTACTAGAAGTACAAGTAGAAGTCTTAAAGTGTGGAACAAGTTCATATATACAACTTCTAGCAGATTCGTCTCATTTCAGCACTGAATGGTGGTTAGGGTCCACCAACGTAAGTCGTCCCTGAGGTGGAAATGCGGGCCGCGAAATAATAATATGCATCTCTTCTCCCACATAAGTTTCAGAGCTTTCGGGGTAATCCTTGTGATTAGAATGAGGGGTAGAGATATATGTCAGCCAGACATGTACAATTTAAAATGGTTATAAATTACAATATTTATCACAATATTATTATCTGCAAGTATTAATACTTTCTCTAATTTAAGGGTCCATTCACTGTAGACTTGACAGGCATGAATGCGGTGTCGGGTTGAGAGGTTGAGTAGCCGATGGGCGAAGACTTACATAATACTACACTACCGAATTATTTAAATTTCGGAGGTGCACGCAAAGCCGAAGTAAAAAGGCACATGGAAATAAAGTTTGCCCTTTTTGCAACCTTACCGGATTTGTCTTATAATAGCAATAAAATTTCTTTTTAATGTTATAAATTATATATCACCGGAATATTCAAAGATAAACTACATCCCCACCTATAGTAGCAAATTTTTGTTTAATAAATGCATTTTAGAGAAAATAATTTTTGAAAATACGTTATTTTAGTACAAGATTGTTTATCTGGAATTTTAAAAATAAAAAGAATTACCAAAAATTACTACTATAGGGATTTAGATTAAAGTCTTATCTTTCAATACTTTTTTACTAAAAGTCGCTATCTTTTATAGTTTTTTTATAATTAGACACGAGACGAACGCCATTTTGGGCTTATTTCGGACTAATGAATGGACTCTTAAAAGAATATTTCTGATGGTTCCAAATTATTCAGTACTGCTTGCTTGAACAGACCTATTATTTTTAAACAAAAACACGTTCAATTCAACTAAAGAGGACAAATCCGCTTTGCGGATTTGCCATACCTAAATCTCTTTAGCCAGGGCATTATTTGGAACTTTTCACGATCGGCCCAAGTAGTTTCTTATAAACAAGTAAAACATTCTTTATGAGGCAATATCGGATTTATTAGATTTAAATGAATGTTGTAAAAAATAATTTTCCAAAAGACACGTCTATATAAAAAAAGAATATAGTATAACTAGTACTTATTTATACAAGGTATCTCTGAAATACATATTCGAGTGAGTAACAATTTTAGTTCTTGGAGTTGTTTTAAGAAGCTTTGAGTTATCTATATACAAAAACTCACCGTTAAGGCGTTAGAGAGATTTAAAAAAATTGTCAATTTTAGTTAAAATACCACCGCGTTAATCGATTTGAAAGAAATTTCGTCTTTAATTACAGATTAAAGAAGGACTGAAATATCTTCATGGAGTTAATTTCAGTTACCAGCGTCTAAATTTACCTAAAGTGAGTGCCTTAGTTTTTCTACAAAAGATAAACGTTTCTTATAAACATTGTACCTTTGAAAAACTTCGATACCTCTAACAGTGTCATTGAAAAATAAAAAATGCAAATTGAACCATATATTTTTGCTGAATATTGTTATAGATACAAAATATCCACGTTTAAAAAAATACTGTGATATACGTACATGGAATATATGTAATCGTTATGGAATGCTTTATTCTAGAAAAGCTAGTTGAAAAATTGTAAAAATACCTCTTACTTATAGGTAACATAGACTTAGCATTAGAAGTGATTATCCATGTTTTGAAGAGGGTCGGTTTCCAGCTGATAAGGGTTAATGGCAACACACTAATAGATTTTGGACAAAAAGCGAAAACATGAATTATGCTTTGCAGACAGATAATTAATCTGTGGTCACAGGTACGAATTACTGGAGGCGTTAGTTGAATAGGACTTAATTCGTAAACAAGCATTAGTGAATATACTCAAATTGATTCAATTATTAAATCGACATAATAGAGTAGCTGTTTATAGTCTAGAGTGTTCAGATATTCGTATTTATTTAGATACTTTTTACATGGTATTACGTACCGGGTGGCTAAATTTGCTTGCTATTTCAGGGACAGCGCAGGGTTCAGTGTCTCGATCGCTCAACTCAGAGGTCGTGGGTTCGAATCCCCATTCTACCAGACAATTTTCAATTACATTTTACACTCGTAGATTAAGGTTGGTTCACAGGGATGGGTTAGCAACCATCCTGACGATGGGCTAGGACGGAAGAATGTCAGCTTGGTGTTAATGTGAGAGATTAAAATCAGTTGTTTAACTGCCCCCCTAGCCAACGAGGTTTTTAGGTTTTCTTCATTCCAACACTGAATGGTGGTTAGGGATTACTAACCTAAGTCATGCCTGAGGTGCAAATGCGGCCCTCGAAATAATAATATGAAATAATAATATGCCACCCCTCTCCCACACAAGATTCAGGCTTTTGGGCTAATCCCTGTGATTAGAATGATAGGTAGAGATATTGTTATTATTATATTATAGGATAACTGTTGAACTAAAGAGCAATAAAATTGAACTTCTCTTCTCGATCTCTTTTTCTGAGACAAAGTTAATGCGGAAATGCAGAGTTACTCATCTTCTTTATTAGCGAGTTATTAGCGAAAATTCGATTTTCCAAATTTTCGGTGCCTGCGCATATCGCGGGTATTTTAGATATTAGAAAAAAAAAACAAATTATACGTCCTTCGGACACTTTTTTAAACATAGTGCATAGTGGGTGGCATAGACAAATTTTTAATAAGTTGATAAAATTTCGATATAGGTATGTCATAAACTTGTAATCTTTTAAATAAAATTCTTAGTCACAGTATCTATGATTTAGTTAGAAACATAATTTTCTTCTCTTTTCAGCG
This sequence comes from Pogonocherus hispidulus, assembly GCA_963924545.1. Classification (NCBI taxonomy): domain Eukaryota; kingdom Metazoa; phylum Arthropoda; class Insecta; order Coleoptera; family Cerambycidae; genus Pogonocherus; species Pogonocherus hispidulus. Next base: position 72,164,785 of record OZ004694.1, read on the forward strand.
ATATACAGTGTGATTCTTAACCTATATTTACGCAAAAAAAAAAAGGGAAATTATAGCTGAAGACAAATAATGACTAATAATTTCGTTTATTTTTATTTTGATTTGAAATAAATTGGTATTTTCGAAACTAAAAATGTTTTACTAGATTTTGTCATTATTTGTCCTGAACTATAATTTCCCAAGTTCATTATAAGTTAAAAATCACCCTGTATAATGAGTATGGTTCATTTATTCGTCTTTACTATCTTTTACAGAATTTTTATTTTGACGGTTTTTAACATCTTTCATTTCGTTTTTCATATCATTATAATTTTCATTTAAAAAATGCAAACTTAATACAATATAGGTCATAAATCGATTTCACTACGCCGCTGCATTATATTTAAAAAAGTTTCTAAAGAACAAATAAGTGGTTTTTTTTAATATCTAAAATAACTGATATGCGCAAGCACCTAAAATTTGAAAAATTGAATATTCGACAATTACCATAAAACAAAAGAAAATAGCATTTTGCATTTCGGTATCAAATTTGGATCAGAAAAAGAGATCCAGAAAGGGGGGTTAATTTTTTGTATCTCTGTAGTTCAAGACTTGTCCTATAATAGCAAGCAAATTTGACCACCCGGCACAGGTACTTAGTCTACTTCGTCTACTAAAAGACTGATAATATTTTCAGAGTTGTAGTAAAAATATCTCTTAATGTATTTATATTTTCCATAACTATTTTCACCTACCAAACAGTTTATTTACCTACGTTTATTGTTTGTTATATTTTAGAAATATAAAAAAAAAACAAAAAGCTCTTGAAAATTTGCACGTTGTTATTACACCAAAAAGGAATAGGTAGTTTATAAAATTTAGTAACATCAGATTATATGTTGTTTGTATATATTTCTGTCATCCTTATGACGAGAAGATATTTCAATAAATGCGTATACCAACCAGATTTGCTGGAAAATGTGTTTATTTAGATGATTATTTTACTAGCCTGCATTCTAGTTTAACTTAAGGATCAATCAATATCTTGCAAAGATTGGAGATAAAACATTAAACCCGGGTGAGCATTAAACCAATAATGATAATGACGTCGTTTATTAACACATCATACTAGTCTGGCTACCGAATTGATAGATGGAAGCGCAATGTTTTGCTGTTTTGTTAAAACATTGCCTAAATAGTTTTTGACTATAATGAATTACACTCCAGAATCAGCCTCAGTTTGTGTCAGTATTCATAGAGACTATTCAGAAATTGCTTTCCTCCTTGCCTTTCATTAGTGGGATTAGTTTAATTTGGAAGAGATTAACACTTATGTACTTTCTTTTGTGCTATATAGAAAGTCTTTATGTTGCATTCTACTAGTAGAATACTACAGTAGGTATATAAAAACTTGATATAATATTCTGTGAAATCGTCTTAATAACAAGTTATTTTGTGTCTTGAACCACTCCAATATATTCCTTTACTGTACGCCGAATTTCACTTTTTATCCCTGACAGATTTCATAGGATTAAGTTGAGGTTTTTACTATTTGACGTGAATAATAAATTAGGGTCATAGAAACAAGTGCCACAAAATGATTTAGATTATATGGACATATTGATGGGAACTCCATACATATGCCTGCCTCTTGAGATGACATGATATACTAATATTTGGGGCAGTTTTCCAAGGCTTAGTATATCAGATATTCCAAGAAACAGTGCTGTGTTCTGACTTTTCATCATCAGCATCAAGCACAATAGGCCGAAAGGCTTGAGCCCTGTTGGTACCAATGCACTACAATGACCAAAAGAAATTTCTTAACCAAAGGTCAACTTAATCTGCCTCTTGAGATGACATAATATATAAATATTTGGGGCAGTTTTCCATGGCTTAGTATATCAGAGATATTCCAAGAAAGAGTGCTATGTTCTGACTTTTCATCATCAGGGTCAAGCACAATGGGTCGCAACGCTTGGGTCCTGCTGGTACCAACGGTCTACAATAACCAAAAAGAGATTTCTTAACCAAAGGTCAACCTTTCATAAAAAAATAGACTGCGGAAAATAAAAAGAATCAATTACATGACCTGATCCCACTACCGCTGGCATTAACCGCTACTGCAAAGTTGATTCACTCAGTAGGTATTTAGCTGGAACTGAAACCTAGTCACTGCTGAGTTTCCTGATTTTTCGGATTTTTTTTTAAATAAAAATAATAATTAAAAGCTGTTCACTTTATCCTTATATTATCCTGTGAAATATTTACGTTTAAAGTACATATCTAACACACATGTAAAACGTTTCAATTATTACAATTATTTATATGAAGTAGCTGGTTTAATACTATGTATAGTCTACGTAATTATCCTCTTGAAAATTATAACGAATGGTAATGCTTTTTGCCAGGAGTTTCCAACAAGGTCATTTTCCATAAAATTCTCATTTACCGTGTAATTACCAAGGTAATAAAGGTGTTAATATCTTCAGAATAACTAAATTATAAAGCCAAAACCATATTATTCACGTTTTTGGTTGGTCCTTACAAAACAAAAAGAGAATACGAGGTTATACTGGTCATAATGCTTAATGAATTTCAGGATGGCGATAAAGCTCTTGCCCATTCTAGAAGAACAATTAATTAACTTTTACAGCAATTCCAAATAATCTACCTTTTGTTAAATGTACGAGCATGCCCGGTGACCCAAACCTTGAATTCTTTTATAAAAAATTACTTTCCTATATTTTTCATGTAAAAGGTATTCGGTGAAATGGCTTTTACAAGCAAGTAATGTTTTAAAAATACAATTGTACCTAACACAATAATTCATACATTTGTATTACTCATTTTGTATTTTGTATTTCTTGTACAAATAAATTTTAAACTTTATTTTTTGTGTTTTCCATATAGTCGAAGTTATATGTGGAAAAGCTTCTTAAATTTTTCATTAAAATTTTCTATTTAATGTATTTATATTATGGATAGTACCTAATTTGTGATGGATACATTTTTCGAGATAGAAAACTCTTTTCATTGCCCTTGACATCACGTTATGGACTCCCATGGGTACAATACCTCATTAAATATTTATGATTAACAGTTTCAATAATTAATAACCTCTTGTATTGTTAATTGAACACGCCTTCTATTTACAGAAATTAAAAAACACGCGTAGGTGTTGCTAATTGAACACGCCTCTCACACCTTTAATTGATACAAAATGATCATTTGTTTGAACCCAATCGATTAAGTTTTAGGTTTATATACGAAAGAGAAATAGAAGTTCCTCTAGTAATTATATTACTTTCCACATAGTCATGACGTAAACATTCTGATTTAGATGTTTCTCCACAAAAAAAAACATTGTTAACAAGTAAATTTATTTGAAAATACTTTTGTACAAAGTTATTCAAGTTGGAAACTTAACTGGTAGGACCAATCGTATATAAATGTATTCGTAATAGAAGATTCTATCAAAATCTGTGAAAATTTAAAATATTTTCCATTTAGAAAATATCGAAGAAGTTATGGAAATATATAACTTTAGAAAGATAAATAACTAGGTATAAAAAAGACAATTTTTTGTATCAATTCATCTGTTATTGTGCCCTATAAAAATTAAACTGTAAATCTCTAAAAGCCTTGTGCAACAATATCGTATTAATATTTTTCATTAGACCTCAAAAAACACTAAAACAAAAAAGTTGGACAGCAAAGAGTGAAACAACTGTAAAACACCGCGTAGAAACGAATCTTTTTACTTAGACCTTCTGCAATGTAATATACATTTGTCATGTTTAAACAAAGGGAAAGGGTTATAATATATTTCGCAACTTCAGCAATAAGTATAAGGAAGTTTATGTTTACGCTTTATGGTGTGACTTTCCTCTCGCGTCTATAAATCAAAAAGAACAAAATTATAATTGTACGAGAGCTGAAAATATAAAGTCGTTAGCGTGAATCCGCCATAAATTATAACGAAGGGTGGGATGGGAGGTTGGGTGAGGAAACAGTCAGAAACAGTTGGTGTATACATTTACAAATAGATAGGTTTTTATACTTTGGGGATAATCGGCTATTCGCATGTAGTTTTAACTGAACTATTTTTGTAATTAGTATAGATTTTACTTTTAACTTAATTCTGACTTTATCGCACACAGGCATGAAAACTTATTTTATACTGTCTAACAATGTGTATCTGTGTGTCTAACAATATGTATCTGTGATTTTCTATAGTCACTGGTGATATGTATCCAAGCCGCTATCTTGTGAATAGGTATGGTTTTTATTATTATTATTATTCTTTTTTTGCGCATCATGCACTTCTGTGTATTTCGCTGGATTATGTTTCTTGTAGACGAATCTACAAGTTTATAATACCAACTCTAACAAGAAATTATTTGTGATTTAGAAACGATCTTACTATATTACATGTATGATGTATGGCTGCTTTTTGTGAGTGGGTATTTATACTTTCTTCGACACACAGGATGTTCTATTAAAAATGTTCAAGTTGTTGTCATATAACCAGAAATGTAAAGTCAAGTTTTACCTTGAAATAAAAATAAGAAAACATTTGATATTTGATTACCACAAATGCAGTATCAAGGCAATATTTTAGAGTTTGCTCTATGCTTTGCTTTGCTTTGCTTGTTTGCTTGTAGACAGTGGCGCACTCAGAAAAAAAATATTGAGGGGGATTCATGGAAAAAAATTGGGGATTCATAGATTAAACGAAAGAGAATGAATCATGTACGTGTGTCTGTGTTTAAGTGAGTGTATATCTGTGCTTGTTAAAAAATATACTTAACAACCTAACAAATATATTTTATACGAATCCCAAATAAATGTAAAAGAAACTATACAATCTTTTCTTAAATAGAAACAAATTTAAAAGATATCTTGTATAAAAATTCATATCACAATTAATCACAGAAGCAACAAAATAAAATTAAATGCCATTACAGCAGTGACCTCTATTGTAATGCAACGCCAGTCGGGGCACATTGTCCGTGGAGTAGTTGTTTTCGGCATCTTCAAATAATTATTATAAAATTGGAATAAATAGGTGCACGTTCATATACATCATGAAAACATACTTTTTTTTATTTTGTTCCCTTTTTATTTTTTGTTTTCTTTTCTTAATGTTTTTCCTATTACATTTGATCGCTGAATGACAAAATTTGTTTTTTAAAATTTAATTTGGTCGTTTAATAAATATTGTATGGATAAATAGTAAATATCTAACAATTTGTTATATTTCATTGTAGCCAATGTATTTTCAATTATCCACTGTTTGTCGTTTGCACAGTAATAACGCCTTTAATGTATTTCCTAAATAGATCAAGAAAATGAAGTAAAAGCTCTTTGGTCGATAAGGTTTCGCTAAAATGATAATTACAGGAAACCGGCTTATTAGAAACTGTCGTATTAATTAAAATTATTACCTTTTTTGCAGCACAGCAGTTCGAGGAGCGAGAAAGTTTAACCTGGAACAAGCAGAAAGAAAATGTAATTAATTATTCTAACAAATATTTGAATTTTGTAGACATGTTTTGCAGCAAAATTGTATTAGTAAGATTCGTTAGGTTAATACTTTTATTGGACGAGAGAACTGAGTCTCTGTAGTGCAACAAATTATACATTTTTGTGGTATACTTTCCAGAAAAACTAGTTAATGATTTAATTTGAAATGTAACATAGTAGTTTATACTAGATGTGTTATGAATAGTTTTTTCCAAAATTTCAAAAGTAATTGAAATTATAATTATTAAAGAAAAGTACATCTTATATAGAAATATATACAAACATGAAGCTACATTACAGTGATATCTGACAGGTATCTGTCGATCTTCATAATCCAGATCGCGCCATCTAACGAATACTTTGAGAATCTCTATCACTTTCTTGTTATGAATCGAATACGGTATTCCCCTTCCTCCCTTACTTAAAAATAGAGTCTTAACTGGCATTGATACACTCACCAAAATTTACAACTAAAAAATTTACCAGATAATGCCCTGCATTTTTTGCAGTTAATTGTTACATTTATACATACAGTTAATTTAACCCACCCTTCGCGAGTCAACATTGAGTTCTGCTTATTCTAGTTTTTATATAATAGTAGCATTTTATAATTAAAAATAGTTCATAAAAATAGCTTTAATAATTCTTCCAGAAAGATCATCGCATGAGCCTGCATGATTCTGAGCATAAGTAAAATTAAATGCAAAACAAATGTACACGCCAGAGAAATATACGTGGTAATTGCAATGTGGCACTCATTCATGAATTCGACTCCTGGTTTTAAACACTAATGATGTCAATATTATTGACAAATATAATATGACAACAATAACACGATGACGGTTATATACAGTGGCGGTGCGTGAACATTAATTGTATGTGTTCTGCTTAGGGTTGTCATATTGGTCGAATTCAATTCCGGAATATTAAGTCTGGCTGGAGCCGCAAAATTTTTAAAATTTTCAAGGTCATGCGTTTTCCTGGCACTTCTGAACTTCAACCGGGAATTTCAATCGGGACCGTACAGCTAATTCCCGGTACAACAATCACAGAAAATCCCGGCCATGCCCATGTCGCAATCCTATATAGTTATTTCTTACTTCTATAGTTATTTCATACTTCTTATGTTTATTTTACCTAATAAACCAAGTTAACCTCATTTGATAAATGATTTTTTGTTATTTCATGTCTCTTGATGATCTGACTGAAATGACTGAAATCTGTCACGCCGTAGATTGTTCATGCTTTATCCCCACCGAAAAGTAAGCATGGAAAATAAAACAGTGCATTTTTTATATCACACCCGCACATCCACTCTTTTTTTGTGTATACATTATTGTTAAATTGTCTTTTGCAACTTTTACTTCGGCTTGTTCCACTAACTTCAATATTTAATTGTGGTGCTGGATTACCCCATTCTTTTATTTTCAGTTTATCCTCATAAGGCAGAGAACCAAATAAGTTTTTTGTAAAAACGAAACGCTATTCATTTTAGTAACTAGGTATAATATCCGTGGATGCCTAAACGAAAATATTTACCCGTGCCGCTCATAGAAATAAACGACCACGTACCACGTCCTATTATGAAATATTACTGAATTTACTGCTGTGGCTGTTGTTGTTGCAGCCACATAATCCCGTATAGTCGTGTACTGGATCACGTGCCTGATTAGCCAATAAAAACAAAGGACGCATCTAATTGTTCGCTGTGCACACATTTTCTATATCAGGTTGCGGTTGCATAAGGGGCTAGCTCGCGTCGTAATAAATAATAACATAAGCTTCTAGATTTATTTTAGCGCGAGAAAATTTGGATTCTTTAAATTTTAAATATTTTATATTTTGTTGACATTTAATATGTTTAATAGCTTAAATACATAAAATTTTATGTGTTCTGCAGCTCCGCAGCTCTTATGGTAAAACCGCCACTGGTTATATATAGATAACAAAATCTACTCTTTGCATTATTAACAAAAGCTTTCGTTTGTCATTTGGAAGTAAAAAACAATAAATAAATAAACAGACATGGGGTTGTGATGTTGTGAAGTATTTACTCGCTCTAAACATTTCTGAACAAAAATAGAACACCTCAAATATAGAGTATACAATTTATTTTTATTAAAAGTTTAGTGCTTATAAGGTTAGCAGAAACATCTGGCTATTACTGGATTGGTATTGCTAGTCTCGAATTAATAAGAAATTTTTATTTTCCAATATATTTCTGTATTATTAAAGCCAACCTGCAAGTAAATAACAAAAGAAATATTAATTTTACATGCTAATGGATCTGACTGATATTGGTTTTTAAAATTACTGAAGGGACTTGCACTCTTTTGTTATCTATTCATTGTAATGCTACCTACTAATACTTGGTATAAGCAAGCTTGAAGCAAAAAAGGAATATTACAGTCTATTATCAATTCCTTGTAAATGTTAAGTAGTTCCAGCACGCGATCGGTTTAAGCGATCAGTTTAACCCATAGAAAAAGGATATACATAATAGAAAGAGACCTGCAATATTCATTCTCAATGCCCGATTTTAGCACCACACATCGGGTGCGGGGAGAACTATTAATAAAACAAAACAGAAAACTTTTCCTAACAATTTTAAACCAGTGTTAACGTGTCTATGATCAACAAAAAATTTCGAAGCTTTGCTCGATGTGAAGATGATAGTTACAAATTGGCGGTAAATTTAAAATCTGTGGCTATACTAATTATAGGTCTATTCTGTATCATGCATGTTAATTTTAATAGCACTGTAAAAAGTATAGCCAATCAGAAGTAAATATTGTAACAAAAACAAACACAGTACTATGTATTTTACCAGTAGGTTTATTTTAAAGAGTACCACATTTATACAATCTATTAACATGTTAAGTTTTAACTGTTGATTGTAAAAGAATATACAAATACTTATACAAATATTACTTTCCAATTAAAAATCATTATGTGGCCGTGATTTTGAAATAAATTATATTGTTGAAAATTATACTTTTGAAATATCCCTACTAGTGTTAGAATTATACAGAGTACTGGGTTTTACTTATATTATACAATATATCAGGTAACTACTGATTGTATATACATTTTTACAGCACGAATAATTAACATGTATGATACAGAACAAACATATAACTATATTAAATGCAATAATAGTTGTAAATACTGAATCTGATTTACCAGCCGCCATTAGTCTTAATTTCTTCTTAATTATATATTCTTTATATTTTACTGATATCAATCGAATGATATGGTTTAGTACAAATATTTTAATTGGTTATTGAAAATTGTTTAGTAAACTCAAAATAAGAATCCAAGCGATATACGTCAGAAAGAATCCACAATATTATTTTCCAGATATCTATTGATTTTTTAAATTTTGATGGATAGCATAACTTAACACTAGTCGTGTGATTTACTGATGTGATTACATAAATTACAAGGAAATAAATATTTTTGTCCATTTACCTTCATGTAAATAATTTTATAATTGATGACGTGCATTGATGGCGTTCACTTTTGCACCACCAAATAAACTACATTTTACAAGTCTCAAATGAAAGTTTTTCTTTAAGATCTGTTTTAACAGTTTTGAAATATTTTTAGAAGAGCATAATCTTAGAATTAAATAAAATAAGAGGAAATAAAGAGTGTGATATTAAAGTTTAAATAACCATTAGGTATTATTAAACATGCCCTTTCGTACTGTCTATATATAGCTTCAATAAAATCAAAGTCCAAATCAGAAGAAACTAGGGAAGTTATTTATTATGCAATAAGTACAACCTTTACATGGTTTTCTTAGTAATCTACCAATATATCCAATCATGTAAACAAGTGTTCATCTTGCAGACTTTGTGTAATCAGTGATAAGTTACTGGGTAAATCTGTAAATTAATAGGTTCCTCATCTAAAGGTTGTATTCCAGATATAATTTCTCCAGTTAAGCTGTGTAAATTATCCAAACTCTCGGTCCACATATTTTGTTTACAGTTGTAATTTGGTGAATGTTTGGCCATAAAATTATTAACAATTAAGTTTTTAATGACCAGGAGAAATGATATACAGTTGGATAAACATTACGAACCCCCCATAACTCCGTATGTAACCAAACAAATTTTCTAAATGATCTTGGTTAAATGCTGCCGTTAACATATCGAAAATTTGTCTAATTCAGTACCTACATTTCATAAATATAAAAATCCTTTTAATTGAACCTTAAATTCTTCACATGTGGAATAGTTATAAACAAATTTATTTTTTTTTGGAGACTAAAAAATTTTACTTGGGCATTTCTCCACAATCCTCGTTCCAAATTTTTTGTATGTTTTTTCTTACAGGTCATTTCAGGGTTTGGCTTCAGGCTTCAGGTTTCAATATTTAACTTACATTGGAATTGAAACTATTAAATAGTTTAGTTTTTCCAAAACTTCAAAAATACTTAGTTTAAATGATTAAGATTAAATATTAAATCAGCTGATCAGCTGTCTTCGGCAGGGGGTCACAGAAAACGAAGAAATTTTATTCTGTGATCGGGCGTTACAGCGTTAGACTGGACCATAGAGTATTAGTAGTTGGTAGTTTGTCTATAGTAATATCATTTATCGCGCCATCTGTTAACTGGGAGCAACATTTGCCGTGAGCAGTTAAATTAATTAAGCGGATTCTTTTCTAGAAATTGTGCAGCGCCCTCAAACGGGTGCGGGATTAAGTTTTCGACGGAACACCATGCGCCATAAGGGCGTTCCTTCTATTATTTATATCTTTTTTCTATGGTTTAACCAATGAAAATATATGGATTTACGGATTTCTATTTTATAAAATTATTTCAATCCTTATAAGCACTCAGTATGGAGGCCCATGTAAAGATAGGCGTTGCTTGCAACTTTGACTCTATTAAGCAATTAATATTCTATAAGGTCTGTTATGCTGATCGAATATCAAATATCGTTATTTTAGTCGATTATTATTTCAATATTTATTTATTTATTTATTTATTTAGGTTACGGCTATCCAACAGTAAAAAAACATTTACAGGATAGGAGTTGACAAAAAGTATTGTAATATAACGCAGTTAAGAGAACAATAATTACTTAAAAAACGATTTACAAACATGAACTAAATGCACTTGGGCAAATAAACAAGTACAATAATATTGAACACTAACCAATATCAACAAACAAATTAAATATAAAGTATATGACAAGTACGTATAGGGCAATAAATATCTATGTACAATATGTACATCTACCTTATAAACAGAATAGGACTAATGAAGTATTACGGATTTTATTTTGGAATCGGTTGTGTTGAACAAGTCTATGTTACCTTGCACTGTCATATAATTTTGACATATGGTGTAAATTGGCGATGATTGTAAGACTCGTGTACGAGGCACTGCTAAGTTAAAGGACAACGAGTATCTTGCATTCGTGCGAGGTACATTTATGTTTAACCTATGCAATAATTCGATACAATCTACAGTAGAGTTAATGATTTTGTGCAGCAGAATAACTGATTGTGCTTGCCTGCGTATATCTAAGGCTGTGACGTTACATTCAGATAATAATATGTTGTGAGGATAACCAATAGGCGGATAGGCTCCACTAATCTTAAAAGAAACATATTTCAGAAATTTACGCTGCAAATTTTCTAATAATTGTTCTTGAGCCCCATATTTGGGGTACCAAACAATAGAAGCATATTCTAAATGGGAACGAACAAATGAATAAAAAAGAAAAGGTAGAACATCCTTAGAATGGAACTCTCTAGCGTGGCGAATAATAAATCCCATATTTTTGATAGCTTTAGCAGCAATTGAAGAAATCTGTTCATTAAAACTCAACTGGGGATCAAAAATTACCCCAAGATTGGGACGCTTTAAACAGACCATGTCCAAGCTATAGGGAAAAATTATTGGGTTATGCGTTCGATAAAATGAAAGAACATTGCATTTGTCCGTGTTCAGAGGTAAGTTGTTTCGACCGCACCAATTGTTTATTTGTTTCAAATTGTATTGTAACTTTATGCAGTCCTCAATGCAGGAAATCTGGTAAAATATTTTCATGTCGTCTGCGTACAATAAATATCTTATATTGAGATTAGTTCCGATGTCGTTTATGTAAATATTAAAGAATATTAATATTGACAGGAGCGTTATATAAACTACAGGAGATAAATAAATCCAGTACATGTGACTGATAAAATGCAGGCATTTCTAGAACGCATTATGTTATTGGTAGAGTAGAGTTTGGGGGTCGGATCTTTAGTGCTGATTCCCACACACTTTTGTTGTGGCCACAATGGAGACGACCTCCAATGATAGAACCTTTACTCATCAGTACTCATCAGTATTTTAGGTTAAAATAATTATGAACTCTTAGTTCTACTTGTCAAATCAATAACATTAATATTAAATTAAAAGTAGGTATATTTAATTTTTTGTTTCTGTCACTTAACGTCGGCTTATTTCCGAGACTAGAGTCAGTCACCGCCACCAGGAGATTGGACTCCCAACCTGGAATTTTTTTCCAAACTCCCATTTTGTAGCAGGACAGGGATCTTTTCCTTGCCTAACAACTCATAAACAAAGGGTCTCCGGCTTTACATCCTATTCGAGGGGTACCATTCCTCGAATGTAAAGCCGGAGATCGTTTGTTTATAACCTGATAGGCAAGTAAAATATACCTAAAAGGTATGTACCTCTTGTACTATTAGAAGATGCGGGCAAGCATCATGGGTCTTCCTTGCATTATAAGTATGATTTTCCTATATATATTTACTATAATTTTAATAAATGTAAGTTTTGCACCAATGTCATATGGGAAGGTAATGTTGTTTCTTAAGAAGGAAAGCATGCCTCCTATATTTACTATATTATTAGGTGCCATAGGTACTTATTCAGAAAATAAAACAACGTATAAAAGTATTTTGCAAAGTCTGTAATAATTATTTCGGGAAATCGATTTACAGAACAAGAACATGTGTTTTCTAGGTCTTGAATAATTGTTTCATAGCTCTGAGGCACTGTTAATAATCACAGAATCATGTATAATCCTGTCTCTCTTTACCTACAAACTCCGTTTCCATTTATTTACAAATCAGCAGAATATCTAGGGATATATGTGAGTTTTGGTTCAACCAATATGCTAACAGAGACTAGCATGCAGTATGCTTTATTATTTCATTATCTGGTCAAGATCAGTAATAATAATTACAGAAAACTTCTTCCAAATATTAAGGTGAGCGACAATATGAGGACCGATATTGTCTTATTATCTCGGTCGAACACTGCTGACCCATCCCGCACCCAGTTTTAATACTAGCAACTTATATTTGACATAATTTTATTAAGTAATGCATTGTGAACTACTAAACACAACAAAAGCGTTCATCACGTAGATAAATAGTCATTCCAATACACAGAAAAAGTATTAGTTGATGACGTGTCGATGAGAAGAGAATATACCGACAATAAATCATAAAGAAACTGATTTGTCACGTTTAAACTTATACACGCGCCTTGATTGATAGATCCTTTAACCAAAATTTAGGGCTGCAACGAGAGAACAACGGTTGTCTTCATCTCTGAAGTCCGACACCACAGGGACCCTGCTCTGCGTGAGATATAAAAAAGAGAGAAGCAAACACTTAAGTCACCCGAAAAACGAATTTATTAGTCATTGTTAGTCACTTCAGTGCGTCCGCACAGCCTGGATTAAGTCGTAATATTCAGTTGGTTAGGTAAAAAATTGAGGAGAGGTACTTACCGAGTGTAGTGTAGTAAATTTGGGTTATTATAATGCGATATTATAAAGACGATGTTTAGGGTTTGTTATAATCCAGAGGAGTTCTTAGAATGGCAGTCAAGTATGTAAATGTGTACCACAAGCTGCGTTTACAAAAAATTAAAGAGATGAAATTTAAATATGCAGGTCTCCATGGGCTTTAAACAGAAAATATGTATATATTTATAAGTTTATAATCCAGCTGTTTCCCTAATGTGTTTTATTTACTAAACCTAGACTAAAAATTGTCAATTACATGAAATTTCTCTAAAGTATACCCGAATATATTATCTCACAAATTCTTAAGATATTCTCTAGATATAATTTAGATATAAGTAAAACCAAAGGACAAGTTTTTTGTGCAATTATTATATTGTAATATTTGCCAATTATCTATATGAATATTTTGTGTAGAGGGGTGGATATTCACTAAAATATGAGGAATTGGTTTTCTTAAAGCTTGCCGTTCTTTACTCAAACTGTTCAATATTATTTTACATTATAACAAATACAGGAAGTATTTGTACTTTTAGAATACAGTGTTCTAAAAGGACGGAACAAAATTCATATATTTTCTTTTAAACGGTGAGATAGGTGAATTAGTATATAGAAATTACTACTTTTCTGCAATATGTAATATTTTTTGAGCCATGTTTGACGGAGCTATAACGTTACCGACATTTTTTTTAAATTGCACGCTTTATATTTTATCCAATATTTTATGGTATCAATTAATAGCCCTTCTAAACACGAATTCAGAATTTTTTTGTCACAGATGTTAAAAAATGTAAAATATTGTGTAAAAAAGAATTAAATGAAAACAATAGTTTTCGTACTAGTACTATCAAAGTCTACATATATTCTATATACAGGGTGACCCATTAAGAATGGAAACACTCACGTACAAAATTTGTTTATGGACCGATTTAAAACGGATTTTTTTCAAAAGATATATCTCGAAAGGCTCTATGTTGATGCAACATTTGAAGATGAAATTTTGATTTTCAAGGCCTACTACGAATTTTTTTTATGTGAAAAATAGCAAAATTTTGTTAGCAATTTTTTTATAAAAAATCTGACTACACCACTGGATTTAGGAGCCCCTCGAATGCATTTGTACCAATTTTTGCGAAAAAAAGTTTGTTGCTAAAAAAGTTATGGCAATATCGACATCACCAGTGTTTGCCTTTGTCGGTGAACCTATTCTGTTATAAAAATCGAATAGAACCCAAAGAGAAGCAAAATTAAACAACTTAAACACTGGTGTAATTATTAATAAGAACCATAAAACCTAGTATACACAAAATAACCAACAATTACTCTAATATAAACAACAGTTGATAGGTAAGTTCGTCAAATTATTATTATTTTATGATTATGCCAAAACTTATTAATAATATTACCTTCTTAGATAAAAAATAACGACATTATAATTTTTTATTCAAAAAGTGTGAATCAATATGACACTCCTTATTCATTTTTAAAAATGTAATTTTCTAATCATTACCTACTTTTTTTTTATCAATTGTTGTTTATATTAGAGTAAATTGTTGGTTATTTTGTGTATACTGGCTTTTATGGTTCTTATTAATAATTACACCAGTGTTTAAGTTGTTTAATTTTGTTTCTCTTTGGGTTTTATTCGATTTTTATAAAAGAATAGGTTCACCGACAAAGGCAAACACTGGTGATGCCGATATTGTCCTAACTTTTTTAGGAACACACTTTTTTTCGCAAAAATTAATACAAAGGTAATGGAGGGGCTCCTACATCCATTGGTGTAGTCAGATTTTTTATAAAAAAAATCGCTAACAAAAGTTTGCTATTTTTCACTTAAAAAAATTTTGTAGTAGGCCTTGAAAATCAAAATTTTGTCTTCAAATTTTGCATGAACATGGAGCTTTTGGAGATCTATCTTTTAAAGAAAACCCGGTTTAAATCGGGCCATAAACAACTGTGGTACGCGAGTGTGTCCATTCTTAATGGGTTACCCTGTATGTAGCCTTTGGTACTACTTTTTATTTTATTGCAGCAAATGTTCGAAGTGGCCCCCATTAACCATTGCACAATGCCCAATTCGATGTTCCAATTCATCAATTACATTTTGAATAATGTGTAGTGTTATGTTTCAAACTTCTTCTCTGAGACGGTATTTCAATTCTTCGATAGTGTCTGTAAAACTAAAGAAGGGTACTTGATATAAATGATTAAGTAACAGAGGAATAAATTTGCTTAGATTATGTGAAGGAATTCAGTAGAATACAAAAGTAAAAATCGCGAGGACAATGATATTTCTTCTCTTTATTGTGTTGTAAAATATGTCTGTGCTACAACACAACATATATCGCTGAACAGCTGCCCTACTTACCAAGACTGACATCAGGCAAGTATGTTTCACTTAATTAGATTAAATGAAAATTTATTTACTACTATTATACTCTTAATATATTCAGTAGAATTAAAAAAATGGACTCGAACTCCCACAATCCAAATATACTGCATTATAAAAACAAATTAATACTAAAGAACTGGAAACTATTTATAACTAAATCAGGCATTTATAATTATAGAAGGAAGATAGATCTACATTGGCCAATTATTGGTATTGGTTTCCATTTCGGAGATTATATGTAATTATAATTATTATAAGCATCCATTTTGGAGCTTATAATTGGAGATCCTGCAATTTTTAAGTTTATAGGAAATTAACAATAAGCCTCGCATTTATATACAGTGAGGACATAAAGTCCGCCCTCCCCCCCTCCCCCCCTCTAATTTTTGAACCACTGGATAGATTGTGATGAAATTTGGAACGGTAATACTATATGACTAAATTCTGCATTTTTTGACACATCAATGACAGCTCTGAATGTCAAAGTGACAGCTGAGCGCGCAATAGGAACATTTTTTTAAATGGAAATGGGGGTCGAGTAATAACTCATTTTGAAGCTATTTTTATGCTCAAAACATCCCCCAATTTTGAGAACATTTGGTTCAGTAATTTCCAAATAAACAGCAGTAATAGCGATGTCTGTTACATCATTTTTTTTTGCATACATATTACAAATTATTGTAAATTATTCAAAGCAAAACAAAAATTAAAAGTAAACAAATAACAATCAACCATCACTAACCTAAAATAACCTAAATTAAAAAATTATGAAATAATTTAAATTAAACGTAGAGGCAGAAACAAAATTAGAAAACACGTGTTACTTCAAAAGGCAGAAACTCTTCCCCTAGAAGATATTAGACCTCCTTATCATCAAAGATCATACTATAGGTTAATCTATCCTCAATTTCAAAAAGAAAATTTAGTATTGTCCTTATTCGCATACTAACGACATCTTCGGGGGTGGCGATATTTGCTGTTCCAATAACAATTAATAAAGAAAGAAAATTTTAAGAGAATATATCGACAAGTTTTCTTGAGCAACGATGATTTCAAGAGTAGATTTTTATCGCCAGCCCTTGAAATTATACGTATTGTGAATACCTGATAGATAAACTCATTTAAAATCCCGTATGATTTTTGATTTAACATTTCTGTTGAGTTTTCAATACATAATTTGTCCGATTATAATTTAATTTTAATTTTACATGTCTTAATTTTGCTACTACACTTAGATTAATATAATACATGCTTGTTTACCTGAATAGCATTTTTAAAATTTTTTGTTTTACTTGCGCGCTCAGCAGTGATATGGTTTTTGCGGCCACCTACCTCGAAACCGATGATTTAAAAACAGAGATAACAATTTTGGTGTTCAACACGCGTGCAAGAAGAGACGAACACCACCGCTTCCTAAATTGTTTATTAATTTAATTTTTTAAAGTTTTATTAGACAGTCTTCGATATTAAATCACACTCTGATTTAGTGTTCGTTCCTGATTTATTGTGTCGAACTTTCGATTGTGTAAGTGCCATCCCACATACCGCTATCAACAGGAGCAGGGCAAAAGGTTAGAAGCGTCTTCTCCACGGAACTAAAAAGGTGAGTCGCATAATAATCGCCATTTCATTGTTTTATATCTGTATTTAATTTAGTTATTTCGGAAAGTTACATACAATCCAACTAATGCTCGCCAGGCTGCTATTGAAACTGATTATTTAATCGGTTATACAACGATGTTATTGGTTTTTATTTCTCTAATTCTTTTTAATTAGGACTACAAATGACTAAGTATACAGAATAGGTACTAATAATTATGTTCTGAAGTTCAGTCGAATTAATAAGTCAAAGTGCTTCATCATAATCTAAACTTTAGCAACAACGATAAGAGTTCTGTTTTTCCATTTATCTCTTATTGTTTGAAAAATGATATTTTTCTGCAATAGGTACTATATTTGAAGCAGAAGTGTAAGCTCCCTTTGTATTATTAAGTTTTGCCGTAAAATTTGCATTTGAGTCAAGATAATAATTAGCTCCACAAACATAATTACAAAAATTATACAATTATTCTAATAAGGTGGTGTAGCGTACAAGTGTTCGAGTTAAAATTATAACCAAGCTTTGTACAATTTGCAAGCTCTGGCCTGATTAACATGTAGGTATGTCATAAATATTCTACTGTAAAAAAGTTGCGGAAGTATTATGAAACTATGATATATCATAGTAATCAGATATTCTTAGTTATATTAATTCAGAAACGTTTTCAATTAGTACATTTTATACACTTACATCTATTTAAAAACTTCCTAGTTTGTAAAAAAAGTGTACTTGGTAGTCGAAGTGGCGAAGGTGGTGGTGGTCTTAGATTAGTCTGTCACCGTTGCTACAGTTCCTGGTATTTTATTTTTACACATTAATAATTACACATACTATAAGAAGCTATTGTATAAGGCATTAGCCAGACCATGTTCATTAAAAACATCCCAAATGACGTATGAAAGGCGCCAGGAAACGTAAACAAATTCCTGCTATATTAAGGGTGCCGTACCGTACCGTACCGTACCGAACCGTACCGAACCGTACCGTACCGTGTCGTACCGTACCGTACCGTATCGTACCGTACCGTATCGTACCGTACCGTATCGTACCGTACCGTATTAAGGGTGCCATACCAAAGCAAAGTCAAATTGCTGTATTGTTTTGCAAAGTATTGATATATGAATTATTCGATTGTTAATAAAAACTAAACATACTTTCTACAAAAAAACTTGTAAGCACAGTTGCAAGAATCAATAAAATAACTGCTTTTAAGAAACTACTGCGTCCTTGGGTACCTACACAAAGATTCTAAATAAAATAATATTCCATGACTAATTTTCTATAATTGTACGCGAAAGGTCTACTTATTTTAAACTGACCATAAAAAATATCATACTAATAAAAAGTATACTATATAAATAATAATTATTTAAAGTTAAAAAATATAAATCAAAAATAAATTTGAATTGTATACAAGTGTTTATCTATTTTATTCATGTTTGAATCTATTTTTATTTTCATCCAAAAGCGTGACAAGAATGTATTAAAATAGTTGAGATATTAGTATTTTTTTACATGAAAGTACATTGCATTACTCTTGAAGTAAAAAAAGCTGAATAGTTCCAAACAATTTTAATTTTCTTGTAGTATGTTAATTTTTATATCGACACAGTTTTATGCAAAGATATAATTTTTCACTTGCGTTAGCTTGCGTGTTTTAAGGGTTTAAATATAATTATTGATAAATTAAATATTAACGTATGAAAATCAAATGAACTTATAAATATTTTATTTTAAAGAGATGCATAGTTTTAGATTTGTACAGTGATTGTCACAAAATAAATAAATAAAACACTTTAAATAGGTTTTAAAACCATTAAGGCGTTTCTGAAAACGTTGGTGAGTAGTAAATTTGTTTATATGTATATTTTTTTGGGATATTACTATACCTTTTTTACTATAAAACATGTTGTCACTTGATATTTGAAAATTTCTCAGCCTTTTGTATAATGTTATTTTTGTTTCTGATGCATTGATGCATGCTAAAACTTCATATAGTAGAACCACCCCAACCCCTTGCTCTGAAAATTTACATATTAGCGGAAAATTTCAATGCGATAAAAAACTGTAGCATGTTCTCATTAGAATATGGTCATAAAATTAACTTTAATTATATATTTTTATAATGACAGCTAATTGCTGGTTCGTGCGGTGCAGGTTGGCAACACAAAATATAAAAATTAATTATGTCATTTGGGGTTCGTATTGTCCGCTGTTTCACGACATGTATATCATCATTCCCTGTCCGCCCATTTAGGGAATGTAAGGGACAAAAGGCTAATGAATATGCAAACCTGCTATATAAGGATGAAGATATTAACTCAAGTTTGTAAAATTGTAAAAGGGGGACTGTGTTCGAATAAAAATAGAAAAGGGCAATTATTAGTAATATTATATTAAAGGGTAGTTTTTAAGATACATTTTTTAATGTTGTCTGTTGGCTCATCTAACTGTTTACACATTTTTCTAAAGAGATTTTGGCCAAAAAATTAACTATGAAATATATTATTATCGGACAATTAAAAAAATATTGTTCTCTGCATCTTTACCGCCTCATAATGATACGGTTTAAAGAATTCTGACTTTGATGGATAAAACTGTATATGAAATATCTATGATGGTACGCTAATTTGTCCCAAATTGAAGAATAGCACAGAATGCAGCCATGATCATTTGGTAAGATATATCTCAAGCCATAGAAGTACTAATAAATGATCATAATATTTAGTAATAAATATTGCTATACCTGACACATGCAAAAACAGTAAATCTCCATAAGAGCAAACCTTGTAAAAAATGAACATTTCCATTCTTCACTTTCCTTTCAGACCCCGCCCCCCCCCCGCCGGTGAAACCGAAAACAGATATTTGCAAACAGATAAGGAACAGAATATAGGTATTTTCAAATACGTATTAAATAGAAAATATGTATTTGCAAACAGGTATGGAAAAGAAAACATGTATTTGCAAACAGGTATGGAACAGAAAACATGTGCTTGTAAACAGGTAGCGAACAGAAAACAGATATTTAGAAATAGATATGGAACAGAAAACAGGTATTTTCAAACAGGTGCTGAACAGAAAACAGGTATTTTTAAACAGGTATAGGACAGAAAACCGGTATTTTCATAGAGAAAACAGATTTTTTCAAACAGGTCCTGAACAGAAAACAGGTGGTATGGACAGAAAACAGGTATTTTTAAACAGAAACAGAACAGAAAACCGGTATTTTCTGTTTCACGGGCTGGGGGGGGGGGGGCCTGGTCTGAAGGGAAAGTGGAGGGAGAAAAAAGACCATTTTTTGCAAGATTTGCTCTGATGGAGATTTAACACAGGTTTTTAGTGCTGAATCCCTATAGCCTATCTACTATACTTAATGTCTCATTCCGGGTCCAATATAATCCATTTTGATGGGGATGGAGCTTTCTTAAATGCCTGGCTCACCTATCCTGCGGGGCATCCTACATTGCCTACTGATCAATCCGCCATTGGTTGCAGAAAAAATACTGGGCTTGAAACACGTATCTCAAATGTTTTTTAGTATTTCTGTGAATTGCCGAATTCTACTTCAGTCCACATTTTCATGATTATACTCACAAAACACTGCATTTTACGTATTAATAACTGTAGAATTACGATTTTAAATAAAGTTACTTCATTAGCCATAAAAGCATAATATTAAGTATTCTTAATGTATCACAAAATTCTTAATTGTTCAATTGAGACCCACGGCTCATTTCAAAATAAATGCTTCACTCAATCTACCGATAAATTCAAACTTTGGCGTGAACAACTGTAAGGAATGAAAAAGTTGCCTGTTAAATAAAATTGTACCAGAAAAAATAAACCACTTAATAAACTCCTACAGCTTAGAACTTGAACTGTATAGTCGTAAAAAAGTTTTTCCAAGTTTTTAGAAAGTTTGAGAAACCCAAGGGAAGGTCTACAAACTAAATATTGCAAAGAGAATTAATACTTAAATTTAAGGTCAGAGAAATAATGGCTTGAAACAGATTTATAGTATCCCGAATTTATTAAAATCTTACTTGCAACAAATGTGACTTATTTAAGTGCGCGATGATACTAACAACTTTCGTTAATAATCAACAAATTCTTCCCTTGTACAGGAACAAATTTGCTAAAGTATTTTTGTATCCTGTTTACAGTAACCTTCAACTGTTTTAACAATAATTAATAGATTTAATGGTTTAAAAATCACAAAATCACAAAACAAACACCTATATCGTTTTAAAATTCACTAAAAACGAAAACGAAATTTATTATACTTGGAGCATCATTTTGCATTATATTTTTTTAAAAGAAGAAGAGAACTGGTAGTACCTACCACTTTTCTAAATATGGCCTTCACATAAAAATACATCCTGTATAAATAATACAAATTAATAAGTATCTAGGTACATCTTCATACTTCCACTACCCATTTTTCATCAGATCTAAAACATACCATTATTCTGGTGTTACAACCCGTAACTAATGCGTGCTTACATAACCTTTTACATTTTCTTTTTCAAGAGGAGATGGATGAAACAAGACAAGTTTGTCATAGAAATAATTTGATCAATATAATTTACGTAACACTGCTGCTAGCTTCAATTGTATTATTCATGCAAATGGATTTTACAGTATATCCACGTGTATCGGAGAGAATAGATGCATGTGTATATGATATTGATTATAGTAAATAGTTTATTACTTTAATTCACTTCATAATACTCTTATGACAGCAATGTGCAAGCTTGCTGCATATGCGATAGAGCTGTGCAACCAGGATTAGTTCGGAATGTAAAATCCTTGGGATGGGAGTTCCACAGGGGTCTATTTTGGGACCTGTAATGTATTTATTATATTCAAGTGCGTTTGATACATTCATTACTTATACATTTGCAATCTAAGTGTAATAATAATTTAAATAATTTAAATAACAGAGCATAACCAATATTTAAACATACATAAAACACTTACGCTTCGTTTTCATAATCGGTAAAAAACCTGCTCTAATTTATATGTGAAAATATGGGATAATAGGCCATAGGCAATGGGTCACATGCCCATTGAAAATGTAAAGTTTTTAGGAATTGTTTTGGATATGTGCCTAAATTGGAAATCATACTGTAATTAGTTAGTAAAAAATTTAATTCCATTTCATACTTAAAAAAACTGATACACTTTTATCATTGTCAAGTGAAATGTAGTAGTGATTGAGATGTGGCATTTGTTTCTGGGGTGGTTTCCACTTCATAAAAATGTATTTGAAGAAGCATCCCAGGAGAGTCAAAACACTAGTTCTTGTACACCATTTTTTTAAGTCTTAATATTTTAACTTTGGTGGGTGATTTATTCTAGAATTATGTGTGCATATTTATAATAACATGTATAACACAAGTTTTTTGACAAATTATAATTTTCATAATTTATACCAGACAAAATGGATAGTTTCATATTCCGTTTTATAGATACGAAGTTGCCACAAATTGACCCTTTTAATTAGGCTTAAAAGTAAAAGGCTTTCATCAATCTGACGAAATAAAGGCAGCTGAAATTTGATCTTTTTTAAACTACAATTAAAATGATTTTTAATCGATAAATGTTTTTATAAATTAAGTGAATTTTTTGTAAGCAGATATTTTGTAAGTTTTGACAATTCCTGTTCTGAAGGAAAATAAATTGTTATTATTATTCTTGGAAAATAATAATTACATACACAGGGCGTTAAGGTAGGACCGAGTATTTCAAATGTACACAGTAGGTACGCGCAAGGTAAATTGCAATACTAGAGTAAATTTCGACACTAAAGAAAGGTTCAGAGAAGAGAGGAGGTATGAAAATGAGCAATTCCTTGTTGTTTAAGTCAGAACACAAATATGATTTAACAACTTAGCTTAAGAACCCATGCACCAACATTTTCCAAAAATAATTTTCAAAATTCATTTGAAGTGTTTATTTTGTTTATGAAAAATGTGTCCCCGTAGACCTCTATTTGTGATAAAATAAACTTTACCTCTTACCGAAGTGTTTAAAGACGATGAGAAAAAAATTAAATAGAAAGGATCAACCATAAGCTGTCTAGAATAAAAAATATAAAATATTAGTCTTAAAATATACATACACAGTGTCGCTGATTTTTTATTGCCCAGCTTATCTGATCTTCTGAACATTAAAGACAAAAAAAGTCAAACGTGAGGTTTATCAAAAGAGACCTGATCTATAAAACAGTGCATACAATTTTTCTAACTATTTTCCGAAAAAATATCTAACTTGCTTCTTTTAAATGGAACACCCTGTATATTTTTACAGAATCCGATTCTACATACATTTTTCTGAAACAATTTCTAACCATTTCTTATAATTAAATATTATAATATCCTTGGGGGCAGATGAAAAAAAATTAATGAACCGTTTAGTTGTCTTTTAATCTTATCCTTGTTATCGTCAGCTTTTTCAAGATTTTAATTTTAATAAAATTGGTATATTATTACATGTTTGTCTGAAACAAATATAGATTTTTAAAATATAAATCACTAGGACGATACATGTATTGCACAATACAACATATTGTATATAAAAATGTATCACTTAATTGAATAAGTGTATGAATGATAAAAGGTTATGGTTTACTTTAGTTAATTTGTAGAAAATATAGAAAGAAAAGGAGATGTATACAATAATCTTTTTACTTGCAAGAGAATACCATCATCCATCCAGACTGTTCAATAATTGATATACAATTTATTACTGAAATACTGGATGAAAGACAGATAAAAATGACATAAATAATTACTTCTTCTGAATACATTGAAATCGCGTCATCAAAACGTGAATAATTACTCAAAAACACTTTTGCTGCTGAGAAAACTGCAACTGCTTTGTACAAGCGCCTGGATCTCCCTTTTCTACATTATTTTTCAACGCTTAATATTTCAAAATAATTATGACAGACCGATATATTTTTACATGGGTCCTAGGGTGAATTGTAGACTTTTGTTAACCAATATTGACGGAAAGGGCGAGTTTATTAGTCTGTGAGGCGGTGTGAGGAAACAAACACCTGCTTACCTGCTACTCACTCAGGGATACGGCCCTTTCGGACCCCGAGACGCTGGGACTCAATCTTTCTTCGGAGCACAAATAAAGAAAAAGCAAAGGAATATGTAAATGTACTCGGTTTGATAATAAATAAGCAGGTGCTGCCAAGGAGTTGATTTGAAAATGGTTTTGTTTTTCTCCGGACGGAGAGGGCTCGTTTGAATTTATTTAGTCTTTGTCTTATTTGGTAGCAGGCTGGGGTTGCGGTTTTGGATATATTTACGTATTTATTGAAACGGGAGCATTTTAAAGGTAGAGATACATTGGAGTTGACTGTTTATACCTTTTATTAAATGTGTGAAAATGTTATGAACGTTCAGCATGTAACTGTTTACGTGTAGTAATTATTTGTACAATTTCTTCTTCAATTAAACTTATGATTTTCTGAAAAACATTTACACGCGACAATACCTTTAACAAAGTATTTATTAGTTAATTATTAACAATTTAATGCAGTAAAATTAATTATCATTAATGAAAATACAACTACTTTCTATACCGATTAACCATAAAAAATGGTAAGACGGTAGCTTACCTATAATAGACCAGATATAACATTTCAAAAGAAAATAAAAGGACGACTTACTTCATCCATGAGGCAATACTATCTGACCAAAACATACCTAGCTAAAAAATATACAGAAAAGAAAGAAAAATATCAACAACTAGCAATAAAACTTGGAAGAATATGGGAAGAGAAACAAGTTCGTATCATTCTATTCTATATATCGGTGACAGGTATCACTCCACACTCATTTATAAATCGCCTCAATCATGTTAGGCTGGAAGAAAGTGTATACAGGGTGTTAGTTAAACATGTGGCAAAAATTCAAGAGGTTATTCCTTGGACTATTATTTTAAGGATATTTTATCCTTTGATGATTTTTGAAAAAGCGCTTTGTTGCTAAGATATAGGGCGAAAAAAATTTTCAACAAATCCAATTTTGGTATTTTTCACATTATTAATGTAGGTGAAATAAAAGTATGGCGTAGTACATTGGACGTATCAAGTAAAAGACATGTAAGAAAAAGGAGTTGTTTTTTCTTGCCAACATCCCGTGATACTTCGGAGTGATTATTTTGTATGTTTTTGTATATTGTGTTTTTGTAGTTTGTATGTGTCGCATTTGTTAAGATTGATTGACGTTTGGCTAGTTGACGTGTAAACGGTTGTTAGTGAAGTCCTCTATCATGGCTCGCTATACGAATGCCCAGATAGCTAACATGTATTTTATTTATGGACTTGCTGATGGCAATGCATTAGAAGCTAGGCGACATTGTACATTGAACGATTTCCTAATCACATTGCTCCCAATAGAAAAATCTTTCAAAGTATTCATCAACGTCTTCGAGAAACGGAAACATTGACGCGAAGTGGAGGACCAGGAAGGCCAAGGACTGTAAGAACGGTAGACGTAGAAGAGAATGTGCTGGGCATGACAGAAGAAGATCCAGGTACTTCTACGCAAAGAATTGCAAATATTTTGAATGTAAGTAATTGGATTGTTTGGAAAATTCTGAGAGATAATTTGTTGTACCCATACCACATTTAACGTGTTCAGGCACTTCTTCCTGTTGATTTTGCTCCACGTATTGTATTTTGTCAATGGCTTTTGCACATATTCGTTGAAACCCCTCAACTACTTATGCTGATTCTTTTTACCGATGAAGCCAGTTTCTCGCGAAATGCAATAAGGAATTTCCACAATAACCATGTGTGGGCTGACGAAAATCCACATGAGATTTGTGAGGATCGGTTTCAACATCAGTTCTCGTTGAACGTTTGGGTTGGAATTGTGGGTGACTGGCTAATTCGACCGGTATTTGTACCAGGAAGCCTTACCGGCGAAGTATACCGCAACTTTTTGGAACAAACGCTACCTCAGTTTTTGGAGGCTGTACCATTGGCTACAAGATAGGCAATGTGGTTTATGCATGATGGTGCACCACCTCATTTTAGTGTAGTTGCTCGAGAGTTTTTAACAGCAACATACGGAGATCGCTGGATTGGTCGAGGTGGACCTCACGTATGGCCTGCTTGATCCCCGGACTTAAACCCCCTGGATTATTTCCTATGGGGCCATCTAAATTCATTAGTTTATACTAGGCCAATGGAAGATGTGGACGATTTAAGAGATCGGATAATTTCTGGGCGTAACTCAATAAGAAACGACCCCGGTGTTTTTGAGAGAGTTCGGGAGTCTATGAGGAGAAGATTGGATGGTTGCATCCGAGTTGGAGGTAGCCATTTTAAACAATTCTTGTAGGTTCAGAAATGTTACATGTAATTTTTAGTAATAAATTGTTATTTGTTGAAAATTTTTTTCGCCCTATATCTTCGCAACAAAGCACTTATTCAAAAGTCATCAAAGGATAAAATATCCTTAGAGTAGTCCAAGGAATAACCTCTTGAATTTTTGCCGCATGTTTAACTAACACCCTGTATATACACAGTCACAAAAAGTAACCATACATCATACATAAAATATAGTAGATCGTTTCTAAATCAAAATAATTTCTTGTTAGACTTACATAAACCAGCGAAAAACTATCAAGTGCATAATGCGCAAAAAACACGGATAATAATAATAATAATTATAATTCTAGTTAGGGTACTGTAGGTTTTATACAGCTGCTTTATCTATGGATTTATAGTTAAATATGAATGAACACTAAAAGGGGGACCGAAAACGTATCTAGATGGATATCAAGACATTTTTTGAAGATGAAGAAGATATATTACTATTTACTTTATAACATTATAAAGAACCTAAAATTTTTAGTTACCTACGCAGATTTTCGATATTCCGAGAGTTTTTCTCTACTTTTTAATATGCCTATTATTAATTATTAATTCCGGTTGCGTTGATGTCTAGTAATTTATTGAATAATTTAGAAAACAAATTATTGTAAAGCATAGCAGCTATTGATTTATCCAATTTCATAAATATCCTCAACTCCTAATTACATTGTGCTGTTGAATAATTAAAATTGGAGTTAAAATAATTGCAGGATATTAGAAAAGCATTATCAATATAGAAAAACAAACATTTAATGAACTGGTTCGTTGAACAGATAGCTATAAAAGAATTAGGGCCGAATATCAATCCATCAATTATTTCTAAATGATTTTTTAATTCGTTCACTCTACAACTAGCTTTTCTTAGTTATTTCCGAGTATAGACAGATATCTGTAGCTTGATTGTAAGTAATTAGCCGAATTAAATGTTTTTTATGTCTTCTATAATGTATTATTATATAATCAAATATCTATACTCGAAAAGTTCTTGGCTGTTAAAATAGAATTTATTTCTTCAATAAAAAATAAAAATGAGGATCCTACGTTTTCTACAAATATCCTACGTTTCGTCCGAGTTTTCGGACTTTTCAAGGTTAAGTAATGTTAGTAATGTCAGTTAATAATGCTGTACTACATGAATTAGGTGTTGCTATGAAATTTCTAATTGATAATTTATGTTAATTTATACGTTTGTTTAAATATTGTTGGGTTTGTCCAATGTATCATCTATCGCAATCTGAGCAATGAACCTCATAAATAACATTTGTTTAATTTAATTCTCCTCTCAACGGCTTTCTTATGTGATGAGAATGTTTACAATAACTCTATCATTCAGATCAGCAATATAATATGCTATCAGTTATTAATTATCGATCTATTACCTGCTATCGAAAAGAAACACATCAACGGGGACACCAAATACTGATCATTCTGTGCTTATCTTTTCAATCTACATGTATATTGCGTTCTTAAACAATAAAAAAGAAGAGAAACAAAATAAAACCAACCCGTAGAATAAAACCAAGATAGGATAGATCGCTATTTAACTAAGAGCTTGAATTTTTGTATTATCATGTAATACACGAAGTAAAATTTATTTCCTATTATTTTGGTGAAACTGAACGAATGAGAAATGAGGTTAGTAGGTCTTTACTGCTTTCTGAATATTTTTATTTTTATAAGAAAGTTTTTTTATATTAAAGCCTTACTTGTCAGGTCAAATATATTTGCTGTTGGTGCTATATAGGATGGAGTTGGATGGAGTTATAATAGTTATATAGAAGTTATTAAATAGACTTGTAACATAGACTGCTAAAAGAGTAATATAATATACTGATTTTAATATTTCCATGTACCCAATAATTTTTAACGCATCATTGCAGCACCTGCTGGTACACAGGATATCTGCCAACCGAAAAAGGACAAATGTAGTTGCTGATATGCCATTTGTATCTCGTAAAATGCGACACGTCAAACTATATAATATACACGTTATTGCACCTTTCAATTGCTCAGACCTTGTCTACTCGTAGATATCTATTCGGCATCCCCGCTGCTGCCCTTAAGACCGACTGTTGTCCGAGGTAAATACAAGTAAATTTACTTATTGTGCCATCAAAAGGCGAATGGGGCTGGACGTTTTGGGTCTCATAATGGTTCAATACTTGTCCATTGTAAATGTAAATGATGGATAGACCGGCCGGCTACGTAAAACCAATCTTAAAGGCATTTACTCGCACGTCTTGGTATACACTTTGAATCGCACTTATTGTTTGGGACCTCCTTCTTTCATTCAGTTGATCCATTGTGGTCGGAACTGTACGCTTGGCTGCGTACAAAGTGTGCAGCAGTGGCGCACGGGAAGTTGTTTATATAAAAGATACTCGTATATACAGTTGGTCATCAAATTACGCACCTTTGCCTTTTAACTTAGTCTCTATCTCTAACTGTTTCTGAGATACCAATGTTATTGCATCCAGTTTCAATTACACTTTTATTGAGGAATAAAATGGGTCGTATTTTCATAAAGCTTACGCTACAAATTGTTGGTACACTATTTTCTTAGGTTTCGTTTTATTATACAGATGGTTCAATTTTATCTAATGACTTTAAAAGTCTACATTGAAAAGAAAATATTGAGTAGGTACTCTTTGCCTTGATATGGTTTGTTTCACTTGAAGTTTATTCACTAAGTGATTTATTATTTTATTCGAAACATATGAATCACGAATCACATATGGTGTTGAAATATGCAGTAATTTCCTAAGCTCACAGTTTCTATCTGAAGTCTCATTATGGAAATCGGTAGTTCTAGGCAAATGTCGCTTGTACGGTCTTCTCAATTTCTCAATCTACGGAATTTTTCAGACGATCAACGAAAACCATATTTTTCTACCTAATATATTTCACCCGGGTGATCTCTATAGTGAAGAGAAATGAAAACGGACCTAAATTAAAATAGTTTTTTTTATTATTCTCTAAATATTATTCTTAAAAATGCTTTATAAATATAATTTTTATACATAAGAAATTAGAGCCTAATGTACTGATTCCTAAAAATATATTCAATTTGGATACAATAACACAAGATATTACTTCATAATAGTTAGCACTGACGTAGTTTTCCATATAACACCAAAACACTTTATCGCACTCGACGTGCGTTTCGCCAACGAAGTTGGTATATTCTGGAGATGATCAAAACTGACTGTTTTGGTGTTATGTGGAAAACGACGTCAGTGTTATCTTCACACCAAGGTTCCAACCCCCTTCAAGATGATACTTAAATAAAGATAAATACCATAATACTCCTAGAATACTTCAAATTAGTTATTAGTAGTGGGGGAATTCAGCTAGAAGGTACACCCACAGACACTCTGTGGCCACACATCTGACTGCTGTCACCCCACCACCGCTCACTATTATCCGTATGGTATTCAGAGAGAGAGAGAGAAGTAAAGTAGAGGTAAGTGGATATATTATGTTTGATAAATACGGTCTCCCACTCATAGATATAGATACCTCGGCCCACCCATGGACCGTTCTTTTTCCCTATTTAATACACACTTTAGGTACTTACCTACTATCGACCCGCCGTCCTTGTCTCCAAATTGAACATAGTTTTATTTGGGAAGGTGTAATATATTTTCAAAAATCGGTTAACCAACCCAAAAAGAGGTGGAGTCAGAATCAAGGAGAAAATCGATACTGACTGTTTACGATTTACCGCAGTTTTAATATCCATGTTCCAGATATTTAATTTGAAATCTAAGTATAAAATTAATTCACTAAAATATCTAGGCAAGTAGATATTTTCTCCCTTAACTCTTTTTATATTTCCTTCAGAATGATTACCATTTTCATTAATCTTGTATGACCTATTATGAAAACTGACTTACGTTGATATTCAAGAAGGTACTGAAAGCATCGAAATAATTTTGTAAAAATTAAATTATATTGAACAGTATATTTAAAAATAATTAGTTTAATTAAATTTACACGCTACATTAAATATAACATCTTCCAATTACTTTTTTCTAAGTTATCCTGTAATTAGTATGCTAAACATCACGTTCTATATGTTGAATCACGTCTACAATCTCGACTTTTATTATTTTTTGTGAGAAAATGTTCCTCAAACAATTTCACTAATTAGCGACGACAAAAGTAAACTCAATTACGTTAATTACATCGAGTCATAACCTAAGACGCCGATACTGCAGCAAAGTGTATGCAATCTTAAATTTCTTGTTGCCGGAAAAACCCCTTTCTTAGATGCATTTTCATTTAAGATCAAAGCAATAACTTCGTTCATAACATGGTTGGCATATTAAGGCGTTTAATTAGTTGTTTTTGATGAGTTTCATTTCCCTATTAAAATGTAATTTCATTTAACTTACACGTCACTTATTGCAATGTTTTCTATAGACAAACGAGGAACATAACTACACAATTTAGCGAGCGAATATATTCTCTATTCACCCAATTAACCTGCTGACGCAGGTATTCATTACATATTGTAAGCATTTAATAGCAATAATTATATAACATTAACACCTTAGAAATATATATTCTTCCTCTAGATAGTAAGAATATGCTGTTGTACATATAAGTAAAGTATAATTTCATTGGTTTCATAGCTCCCTATAAATTAATTAAACAGGGTTTCCCATTCCACTTGAAGTATAGAAAATTAAAAGGAGCTTTAACACTGACATTAAAGGTCATTTAATGTAGATATTAGTGAAGAATGATTTTAACCTATGCTATTTGGTTAAACTATAATGTTTCACATTGTGTCAACAGCCTAATGATTTGAATGCTTCAAGATAATGAGATACCTTTTGCCCACGATTAAAAGAAAATTCACACACTAGGAGTAATAAAATTTTAATAATAATAATATTAAGTAATACTTTAGTAATAAAATTTATTATTTTCTTTATTGACGAAGTTCGGTTAATTTCTTGTAATTTTTGTTGCACAGTATACAAGAATTTCTTTGGGGAAAATATTTTTGCAGGTGGAAATCCCAAAAGAAACGATGACACTCGAGATGAAACGATGGGTTTAATTATGTTAATATTGCTATAACGGTGTGTTAAAAGGCTTCCTAGACTGCTTTTAAAATCCACATAGGCCTTACTTGTGGAGAAAAAGCAACCTAAAAATGTCCACAAATAGTGAATTATACAGAAAACTGACAGTTGATATTACTTTTAAAGTACAATTAGTTTAGTTTTCACTTAGAGAAAGTGGATGCAGCAAACCCTGAGATTAAAGTGGATAACGTTTAAAGTTTGATGTGTTTTTGGGGCATTATTCATTCTAAACCTATATTAAGGTGTCTCGACTGATTTTTTTATTACTCGATATTAAATTCCTTATATTTTTTGATACTTTTGAATAGTTTAAAACACTATTTGTTTCCCTGCATATTAATAATATTTTTCTTCTCTTTGATAATCCTTTTATCTTTGGAAGTTAATTCATTCCGTTGCATCATTTTCCTAATCTATTAATTGCAATATTATTGGATGGGTTTGATTGTTACATAATATAAAAGCAGTAGTTGCCCGGGCGCCGTAATCTTATAAATTAATCTAAATTTCTTTAATATTTCATCGGAGATTCTCTTTAGGAAACCCGAATTTAATTAATATTCGGATAAGGAATTCGATAATATCAGAATATAAATTTATTACGCCGGATTTATGGAAGATGGATGCTGTTTAATGTGATTAACATCAATTTTTACTAGAAGTTGGGCCCGACATGTTAATGAAGATGATATTAAAAATTCACATTAACATAATGTTTTTAGAAAGGCTTTCTATTTGCGGCTCCGAAAATTGTCAAATAAATATGTCATATTAACAGATTTTCTGAATTTCACAAAACGCTGTACACATAATAGGTAGTTACACTGTGTGGTACCTAGTCATAGGCACTGCTATTACCCATTTTCTAAGACAATAGCATCGTCAACCGATATTGATGATACAATGGTTAGCAATTACGAATAAATATTGATTTTAATGTACTAGAGTACTAGGTACCTCATATAAACAATCTTATTAGATACTTGGTATAATTAACTTGAAGGAGATGCCGAAAACAAATACTTCACGAATTATGTGCCCCGATTGGCATTGCATTACTCCGGCACCTCCAATGCAAAGCCAGTCGGAGCACATAGTCCGTGGAGTATCTGTTTTCGGCATCTATTACAAATAAATAAGTAGGGCTGTCTTCCTCGAAGTTTTCGAGGAAGACAGCCAGAACTACCTTTGCCACTGTCCGTCTGACATTATTTGAAGAAGTTAAGTCTGAAGTTAATTTGTCCAAAAAACAATATCAATTTAAAGGGTTCACAAGAACTAATCTTGTACCTTAAAAGTAATATATCGTTTACTTTGGTTTTTGAAATTTACGAACCGAAATTTGCTCTAGACGAGCTTGGTTTGTACTATTTTATGGTGCTTAGATGTTAGTACTAATAAAAAACATTTTAATTCATGCTTTTATTAATGAACAGACTTGAATGTAGATACAAGTTGGGACCTCTGTGGCAAATTGTTATATTTGTTGGTTGCGATTGGCATTCATGCCATGTTACATTGCAGAATAAACGCACACGTACCACCTAAATAAAGCTTACATGTAGAGTAGCTAACTACTATCAAGGCTGTATAAGAGTCAGAATGGCAACATGCATATCAAGTGTTAATGTGAAGGTTTAGTAAGTGAATGATTAACTCATAATTAATAATCATTCCTGGACCAGATGGTGGTTGGTGTTACCATCCTAAATCGTGTCTTGGTGCTAATATGACATATCTAATAATCATTTGCTGCCCTCTCCCCACATATTGGTATAATTAAGGTAATTAGAATGCGAGGTAGAGGTATTGTCATTATTATTTTTTTGTAAATATCCAGTTGATATGGGTTGAAATGGGAACTACTGGGTCCGAAAATAGTTGATTCTGATCAGACGCAATGAACCCGTAATTACCGCACTGTGCATTCTTCCTGCAAGAAGATTTGCTGAATTTCAGCATGCTGGTATAATCTTCAGTTCAGAAAGCAGTGTACCTATTTTTAGTATATCACTATCACTATTACTATGAATAACACTATCACTACCATTATCATTAGTAATTTTTTTTTAGTTAAATCAAAGATCGTGGATTTTAGTTCCGAAAGCCGTGTTTCACTTCACACCAAGGGATCCAATAATATCAGTACCACTAACTTTGGATAAAATCTGCAGAGTGCGAAGGGCTAATCTTGATATTTGGTCAGATTTTTCTCTTTTTTCAAGATTATGTTACTCTCATCATTATTTGGCAAAGGACAACTTCTGCCAGAGGATCTGAACAAACTCTCACCCAATAAGGTGATCAGCTACATTAAGAAGCTGGACCTGTTGGGTGAAATATAAGTAGGTGTGAGCCACAATAGACCACATGGTCGCGGTGGAGGGTCTGGTTTTCGGACCACTCACTTTTGAACCTAACCTAACCTAACCTAGTCTCATCAGATGTCAAGAACTATATGTAACAATAATCGTTTCCAGTTGGTGATCGAGGAGGGCTACATCAAGACTATTAGCTTGTATTTGCCCGAGGGTGGAAAGCTTAATTCGAATAAATTCGACATTTCTCGTTTCGTTTTCAGTACAGTGGATTCAATGGTGTCTTGTCTTTTTACATCTTTTTATCATGAATTTATTTTCAACTTCCCTTAAGGAGTAAGTGCCCGTCGCAAAATGGAAAATAAAATAAAGAATACCTAAATTTTTATAATATTACGTTTCTGCTATTTCTTATCTTCAAGACAATGCCAAAGATTTGTGTTGAGGTTGTAATGGGTAGTACATAAATACACATCAAAAGAAGCTATAGAGATAAGATGTACTTTTATATAAAAAAAATGTTAATTAAGAAAATATTGTTCAAAACTACAAGAACTATAAAGGCGTCGTTACACGGCGTGAGGAGTGCCACGCCTGGAGTGTAAACTGTCGCGCCACACGCCGTATAATTAGGTCGACGTGACGAGTAACAGGCGGCACGCCGCGGCGTGCCGGGTTCCGTCGATTAGGGGCGTTCACACGTACACTCAATCACGTGTTCTTGGAACATCCCACTCCAATCGCGCGTGATTAAACGTGTGTGTGAATGGTTAAGACACGCAATGATAAGAACGCATGATGCGCCAGTCGATCAAATCGCGCGATACTAGCCTTATATGGTACTAGCTTAGGTGCTGTGTGTTGGCGTGGGGCGTTCTTATTTACTTCTGGGTAAGAATTCAAGTTTCGGGAATCAAATAACAAAGAGTTGAAGCAGCAATTCCTGTACGAACTTCAAATCTTGTATAGAACGTCCTGTTGCCAAAAACCGGAGTGTTGCCGCTAATCGTTCCTCTGGTGGAATGCTGTGCCTCATAACTGTATCCTGTTTAATAATTTTAGGTGCAATTATTGCCAATAATTTATCAAAAGTTTGCGAATCCATTCTTAGATAGTTTCGGTAGTCGTCAGGATAATTTTCTTTCAGTTCCCGAACAAGTGGCATATGCTCGTATAGATTCCGGTATTTTTTCATCCATTCAGATCTTATATAACATTTTTTGCCCTTCTTTAGTAACATTCTGTTGTAAGTATACATAGCAGCGATGACAAGAATCCTTTTCTTTCGAAGATCCATCCCTGATATAAAAATTATATTATTACAAATTGTAAAATTTCAACAAAAATTTCAAGTTTACCTGAAATTCCAAACGCCACGTCGATCGCGCGAGATACAAGACACTTTTGGTGTTCATACAGACGGGATCCGCCCTTGCAGTTTTAAACAGCGAGAAAGAATGAGCGATAAAACCGTGTGTCTCCTACTGCAACGATCTTGGCGCGTCACGCACTACTCCTGTGGTCCTGAACTCGCGACTGGAGCGGGACGTTCCAAGAACACGTGATTGAGTGTACGTGTGAACGCCCCTATTGGCGGTAAACTTTGCACACTTTGCGAATCCAACAAAAGTTTAGTATCACTTGCACAATCAGCGAATTAATATAACAAGCTGCTGCACAACCGAGCATCCGTTTTCGACGAACGGACATGTTGAAATGAAAATGAGGCCACGTTTGGCGTCTGGCGTGGCGATAAACGTGTCAATCTGCAGGTCGTGTAATCGCGATCACCAAAATGCGCATCGGCGCGTCACTCCACACGCCACACTCCAGGCGTGGCACTCCCCACGCCGTGTAATGTCGCCTTAACAATTCAATATCCTTTTCATCTACAAAAAACATATTAACCATGATTCTAAATCTAAATTAATCATCTGAAAGATGCATACAGAAGAATGGGCAAGGCTTATTTAACTAGAAGTAATTAGATATTATATTTATTATTTAAAGGTTTCCGGAGGACATACCAAGTGTAGGTACCTGAAATGGCTTGTCGACCATAAACGCATCTGCGGTAGGTGAGATACTTATCAGGGATTGCAATTATTATGGAGTAAAGAAATCCCACAAGAGTATTTTTGTTCATGCCACTGTTCTCCGATTTCTTTGAGAAAGGTCTCAGCGTCCGCCGTGGTCTTCAATAAAGGAGTTCTTTTTACTATCGGACACCTGCCTGAATTTTAGTTTAGGGTCCCTTAAACTCCTCGGTGATGGGAAGCCACGCTTACGATCAGAGCCGGACCCATAAAATGTTTACGGCCTTTCGGACCATAAGGAATGTTAAACATCGAAATAAAAGTTGTATCGATAAAATGTTTACAAATATTTAGTTTGTAAAATTTTTCATCCTGACTGCTGACTGACTGGTATCGGTAATATTTTCTTAAAATTATTTTTACTACACTCTTGAATTAGATTTAGTTTAGTATCAACTTTTTACAAAGTATCTTTTCATTGATAACAATGAATTTATAGTAAAGTTGCTTATTTGTGATACAAATTTTATTTTATTCTTTATAAGTTAGAATCTTGGGAAAAACTAGTAGCATCTGCAAAGCTCAGAAACTGAAAATTAAAAGGTAAATAATCTATTTTTTTAATTATTTAGTTATAATTTTAAGCAAAAATTTCCCTGGTAGGCATTTAAAAATCAAGTGAGCATAAGTATTCGTTAAATTTAGTATTATTGTATAATTACTGATTACATTAGCAAGTTATATAAAGGTCAATGACAAGCTGGTAATTGTTAAATATGATTACTTCAATATTTTAATAAAATTGGTGATAACAAGTTCATAATGGTTATCCTGCTGCAATTTAAAACAATTTACTAAAATGTTGATTTATGTACTTGTATGGTAGAAGTTTTGTTTGCTTGTTCTACTAAAAACAAGCTATCTAAATATAAATATAAAAACTTTATTCAGATTATTTCAACTATACAAAGTGTTACGGCGCCGAGTGTAATTACTTTATCAATATATGAGTGAAGGTACTTATCTAATTTAGACTATTTAGTCTGACAGACCGGATGAAGACTTGTTATGAGATACTGCACTAATGTGAGTGCGTTGCTCTGTTTATTTACAATTTTTCGAGACAAAGCAACATAAGTAATACCTACTAGGCGATTCATAACAACGAGTCTTCTGGTAATTTCCAAAGACTATCATGATATAAATACTAGGTATACCAAAATGAGGGCTCAAATTTGTCCCCCTGTGGACTCTTGATGCACTCCAGACAAGAGCCAACTGATGTACAAGGTTATCATAAAGTAAGGGATATATTTCAGCTTATTAGGTATTTTCTCGGGTATTTTTAACAAATTAAGTTATTAACAGGATGTGAAAGAAATTCGATTGCTTAAACAATGGGATTTCTTATGTCCAACAGTGGTTAATGCAAATGTTCGATTTTTACTGCCTACCGTTCCTCCAAATTGTACACAGCATTATTAAGCATTTCTGGTTGAATTGTAGCAATTTGCTCCCTAATAGAGTATTTTAATTCTTCCTTCTTCTTGTTGGTCGTGTTCTAAACACCAAATTTTTTAAATAACCTCACAGTCAGTAATCCGCTGGATTAAGATCAGGCGATCTTGGAGGCCATGAATTTACAAAATGACTGCTTATAACACGGCTTTGAAAAACATCAGTTAAAAATTTTTTAACTGGGTCCGTAAATATGCGGGGCTACTCCATCCTGCACAAAAATCATGTTTTCAATTCATTCGTGCTCGTTTTGTATCCGTGGAATGACATAATCTCGTAACATATGCAGATATTGTTCACCGGTAACAGTTACAGATACGGACTCTCTATTCTGTACCTATCTCCTCAGAAAAGTATGGTCCAATGATAAAATTAGGTGTGAAACCGCATCGAACGGTGACTTTCTTGTCATGAAGACCTTCCTGACAAGAATTAGTTTTTTTTTTCCGGTTATTTAACGTCGGTCTATTTCCTTGACTAAAAAATTACCAATGACCGACGCCAGGAGACAACTAACCCCTAACCTGGAAATTTTGCCGACCCCCACTTTTGTACCAGGGTAGGGATCTTTTCTTTGGCTATCATTTCATAGAAAAAGGATGTCCGACCTACAGGCCACTAGAAGATGCGACAGGCATCGTGGGACTTCCCTGCCTGGTCGGCCGTCCAAGTACAAACCGCGACGAACGTTGCTTGGTGCTCATATCGACAATACTAACACCAAGGCACCACCACGGTCTGCAGTTACGAATTGCAGTTTTAACATTGTATTTTAATTGGTAACACGTAACACGTCTAAAAATTAGCTTTACAGCTAACTTTTCGATAATGTCTGTATTTACAATATAAATTAAACCGTAAAGTTACACAATTTCTGACAGTTGTCATCAGAAGATCTAAGTAAGTATATGAGTTTTTAGAGATGTCAGTAATTTCTTACTTCTAATGTCATATTTAAGATGTTTACTTAAGTTAATTATAGCATACTTAATTAAGGTTTTTCCTTTTCTTATTTGTTTGCTGCTTGTGGTTAATATTTTTTGTCATCTATGCTTTATCCTATGCCTGGTATTTTTGTGATATTGAATATTTATAGTTATACTAATAATGATAATAATAATTATTATTCTATCATTTTGAATTCAATAAATATTCTCCAAACTTAATATTTTTATTCCATGCTCATTTTTAGGCCAAAAAATACCAAAGAAACAAAATAAATATGTATACATGCAAGGGCAGTACGTAAACATTGATACACTTTTCTTGAAACATTGTTTTTATTAATAGTCCCAGGAAGTTCAAAAGAAATACTTGTTGTTCAAAGTTCACTGACTCAGAACAGTCACGAGTTAAATGTTTTACTTTCGTTGCAATTTTTTGCTCGCTTTTTGACGACTAAGGTTAGTTAAGTGTGTAATGTGAATTACATGGTAGCTTGTTTTCCTTTCGATAGGCTGGAAATACGATCCTTTTGCCCGAAGGCGCTTTGAATTTTAATCCATTTATTTTTTATAGGGTGTTTCCTGCATTGGGAATTGAGAAGGATGGATAGGTTTAGGTAGTCATAAATAAATATCAAAACTGTTCATCGTATCAAATAGGTTGTTGTATCTCTCACTGAATTATGACCATAATGTATATTTTAAAATAGAAATACTCATTGCTTGCTAGTAATTTATAAATAAAAGTGTTTGCATTTTATTTGTCACACATTTGTATGAAACTGTGTATAAGAGTTATAATATAATATAAGATAATGGGGGTTTTATACATTTACAATTACATTCA
This sequence comes from Pogonocherus hispidulus, assembly GCA_963924545.1. Taxonomy (NCBI): domain Eukaryota; kingdom Metazoa; phylum Arthropoda; class Insecta; order Coleoptera; family Cerambycidae; genus Pogonocherus; species Pogonocherus hispidulus. The sequence goes on from OZ004694.1 coordinate 72,204,243, forward strand.
ATGGGGCCAAATTATTTGGAGACGAACATGTGGTGATTTGGTGAAATAAGAAATATATGAAATATTTTTATATAAAATGCCTTTACTTGATTTGGTAATATTATTTATTGATATGTTTGTTATACTTTACTTTATTTACAGCACTATGTTTTATAAAAATATAGCTTTATTAGTTATAGCCCATCTTTCCTTGTGTACAAGGATTGCGGTAACCCTCTAACATTTAGGACGAGAATATTTATTGTGCAACACTTGTGAGATCCGAAGGATAATGGTCAGATATTTAGGTTTTATCGCTTTATTTACGCATAATCATATTTTTTTACTTTTTGCTTTCATAATGGTGAATTCTGTATATTTTAGATTGATTGTAAGAATATGCATTTGGTAATAAATGCATATTCTTACAAAAATATAGCTTATCTATATATCTGAGGCCTACATAATAGAATATTCCACCTCATCCTCCAAATAAGTCTCCGACTTCTGGGTTAATCTTTGGATCAGAATGAAATATATATGTTCTATCTAACCTCTATCTAAAGCGACCTTTATATTTACTAAGTTTTTTCGTTGGGAATTATTAGGGAATTTAATTGGTTTCTTTTTGGAAGGATGGTTGAAAGTTTAAACTGTAAAACGATGCAAACGCCAACATTGGTTTGGAAAATTATGTTTTTACACAATAAACTCAACAACTTCGTGAATCAAAAGAAATATTTCCTCAGAATTTGGTCGGAGAAAATCCTTTAGAGGAATAAGTTTTCTCCACTTAGTTTTGACAATATTCAGATGATGCTTACTATATTAACGAAACGTGTGATGAGAGACAAGTATCTGATTCTTTGATATTTTGTGAAAGACTGTTAGTTCACATTTAAGTAACCTTAATGTGAAATAACAGATGTTTTTTATAATCTTGTAATAATCTGTCTTTATAATCGTATTAATCTGTCTCACTTCTACTTGAAAATATTGGTTTAATTTTTTATTTAGGTGATGAAAGAATTCAGTTAAAATTCCCATTAAATGTGCCATTAAAGGAAAAAATGTGCCGATATAGATCAATAAATCATTTTGGCAAAATATAATGCCATGTCCTACCAATAACGGTCTTTCGAGCGTTATGTAAATTTTACGATACCTGAAAGTGTCTTATCAATTAAAATTTTAATATCCACTTTAAATTAATTACCTCTAATGGCATTTTAAAAGCCTACAGATGCTTTACGGACCTTTACCCATTTTCCTCTATCAAAAATTATAGCCATTTAATCATATAATTTCTCCTGGAACCAATAAATTTCTTTTCAACTGAAAAATACCTAAAGTCATTGTCACATAACTTAAACGACAGCATACCTAAAACACAAATTTACTATGCCTTAATGAAGAATACGTCTATTAATATCCTCGTAGCGTATAGCGCTAGTGAAGCATTTAAAATTTATTATCTACGACATTAGGAATCTCGTCATTAAAAGGGAATTAGAGGAGTCCAAACACGTCCCGCATTAATTCCTCTTCAACGTTTTCTTATTGCCAGCCCGACCAGCTGTAGCACCGGAGGCCAAAGGCGATTCTGTAGATAGTTTTTGGGTAATTATTAATGAGGTGATACCTTGTCGGAAGGAAGTTCTTTCTCTGCCATAATGAAACGATCAGCTGAGGTATACAAGTTAAAGGCATTTAAGCGCCCCATAAATATTCACGTTTGCACCCGAGTATGCGTGAATTGAATAAGTCGCGCGTTCTTGAAGGACTTATTGCTATATTATGTCCTTGGCATGGTTCGATAGACCTGGAGAGATTTGTATTTCCGCGTCATGTCGACTGACTGATGATACTGAGGTAAGCATATTTTTGAAAAAGCTTTCCCGGTATTATTCATTGTCTACTGATATTCTACATGTAAATTAAGTACATTTTTCACTTTTTTCAATAAAAAATGATGTCTCTTATATACTTTTATACCATCTGAAAAAAGAGGAGTTAAATTAGTGGGCACCTTTCTACTTATTTGCTCGCCGCACGATTGGTTGGATAGATGTGATACCTTCATAACACTGACGCAGTTTTTCACATAACGCCAAAAGACTGCACTTTACCAAGTTAGCATCATCTGGAGATGATTAAAATTAAGTTTTAATCATCTCCAGATGATGAACTACATCAGTGTTATCTTCACACCAAAGGCTTCAACCTCTTTCAAGATAGAACATCATATTCATATATTTTACACTTTCACATAAAAAGATTCTGCTGTTACTATTCTTGGACGATACAGAACTGATAAGCTGACACATGTTTATTGAGACCCCATTCTCAAATAAAAATATTCTAGATCTCTAAATGCACCATACAATCTCTAAAATTATTTAATTTCAAAACTAAACATCTACACTGTACATCTATAACATATTTTGATCGGCAAAATTGTGATGTTCGAAGCAATAATCCTATACCAAACCGAATTGCGTTTGAATCGAATATCTTTCCACAGAAAATATACTTTTCAAGTTACATCTTTACCACCTTATTTCTAGGTGTAGATTGGAGGTAGTGTCTAACGTTCATAGCTATATTTTTCAACGGATAATCTGCTACCAGATAAATGGAAATAAAAGAAAGAGGAAGCTATGGCTCGATTTTTCTAAAGAAAGCAGAACACATTTAGGTCATTTAAAACGCTTTCAAGATGAAAATATACACCTATATAAATTTTCTATACGCCAGGAATCTTATAAATATTTCAAAAGCGGGCGTGGGAGTTCGAGGATATTTTCCATATTGAATGGAACAGAATAATCAAAATTAGCAAACTGTTGTGTAAATAGACGAACACACAAAATGAACTTATGCTAAACAGTTGTAAACAGACACATAGGGAATTGGCCCTGCTGTAACTTTTCCTGAAAAGGATTAGGTACTCTAAGTAAATATGCAAATTCTGGTAAAAGTTTAGCTGATGCTGGTATTTGTATATGCGATTATGAGTTGTTTCGTAGAACAGCCTCTAACTTCCATCTTTAACAAAATTACGGCTGTTTAACTAATAAACTCCCCTACATTACAATAGAAGTACGAAATGGCAATGGATTCTGTGATACAATAAATGTTATAAAATGTTGGATATTTTCATTTATTTATCTCGATACAATATCTTACACCAATAAAGTCCAATTACTAGTTAAAGTTTTAAAGTCTAGATTTTATTTATAAATAGATATAGCAATGACTATTCTAAACTGGGCGATTAGGTATCAATATTGGCTTATTTAAAGTCATTTTTGTGATCTTTTACATGTTTATGGCCATTTTTGGGGTAAATACACTATTTGTAGCAATATATCAACTACCTCATATACAATCTTGTATATGATATGTAAATCTTGCTGATATGTATGTAAAATGGTCGATTATTTCCTAAACATAGCTACCGAAAATGTTAAACACAAAACTTTTAGAGTTTTTCAAAAATATATTTCAACAAAGAAACATTAATTTACAATGATCAGTCAAAAAATGTCCTTTATATTTTTTCATTTTTGGTTAGGGCGTTCTCTCACGAATACACTAATACAGGTGAGAAGTTATTGTGTCTTATTTATAATAATAAAAAATGTAACGTAATTGTTCAATACATAGTACCTAATAATAAAATATTTATTTATTTATTTATTTATTTATTTATTTATTTATTTATTTATTTATTTATTTATTTATTTATTTATTTATTTATTTATTTATTTATTTATATTATTCTATTCTATTTGCGTATGGTTTTAATGACTATTTCACAAATCTGGGTAAGAATTTAGCTAACAACATCGAAAAATCTCATATCGCAGAACCCTTAAATCTATCCGTTAACGTAAACTCCATATATATTACAGAGATAACATCCAAAAAAGTCAGTGAAGCAATATCTGAATTAAAAAATAATAAACTACCCGGCATTGACGGTATAAAATCCGAAATAATAAAGAAAATTAGTAATTACATAGTAGAACCATTGACTTATATAATCAACAAATCTGTTAATGAGGGAACAGTACCATCGTTATTTAAGACAGGGGTGATTAAGCCTCTGTATAAAAGTGGGGCAAAGGATCTTGTAAGTAACCATAGGCCTATAACTCTAATATCCAATTTTGCAAAAATCTATGAAAAAATAATAAAAAACAGGTTATTAAGTTTTTTAAATAAATACAATATTTTATCGAACAAGCAATATGGTTTTAGAGTAGGAAGGTCCACTCAGGACGCAGTTTGCGTACTGACAACTAAAATCTATAAAGCTTTAGATGAAAGTGATCAGATCTTGGCAATATTTATAGATCTTGCCAAGGTATTTGATACTGTATGTCACAATAAATTACTGCAGAAATTATTAGCCGTTGGTATAAGGGGAAAGATGCACGATATACTCAAAAGTTATTTAGAGAACCGAATAAATTATGTCTCGATACAGGATGTACATAGTGAAACCAGAGCGGTTACGTACGGGGTCCCTCAGGGGACTGTTCTCGGACCGCTATTGTTTTCCTTGTATATCAATGATCTACTAAATCTTAACTGCATGGGACAAATAATAAGCTTTGCCGATGATACTGTGATTTTATACAAAGGTAAAGCATGGAACTCATTGAAATCTGACATTGAAATCGACTTTCCAATAATTATTCATTGGTTTCGTAATAATACTCTAACACTAAATCCCGATAAAACTAATTATATGGCATTTAGCTCATATAAAATAGGGCTACCACAGTTCAATTGCATAAACATAAAAATAAATAATGATACTATTGAGATAAAAGGGAGTGATAAAGTAAAATACTTAGGAGTTGTTATGGATAATCATTTAAGATGGGATAAGCAAGTCAATACTATAATAAAATAAATTCGGGGAATCATACCAAAATTGAAGTACCTTAGCAACTTCTTAGATTATTCTCACTTAAAAATAATATATTTCTCCTTAATACAAAGTCAAATAAATTATTCGATATTAGCCTGGGGTGGAGTTAATAACAACTATCTGAATTCCTTGGATATTATTCAAAAATGGTGCCTAAAAATAATACTGCAAAAAGGATACACCTATCAATCAGATCTTTTATTTAAGGAGGCAAGAGTGCTTGATGTGAGACAATTATTTGCGTTAGCGATGTGCACAGCGGTGTATAAAAACAAGAGTATGCTTCATTTTGGAAATCATCAACATGAAACTCGCTCGAAAACTCTGTTAATACCTAAAAATATAAAATGTATTAAAACTGTTGGTCAAAGATGTTACACATACCTTTGTTCTAAAGTATATTCTGGAGTGCCACTTCATATTAAATTCATAAACAATTATTTCCTTTTTAAAAAACGTATTAAAATATGGTTTTTGGAAAGACCCAGACAGACCATTCATGCCATGTTGGACAAAATGTAATAATCATAGTGGCTGGTCAGGCTGCTTAAGAATTGTGTTGTAAAGTGTACTATGTTTAGTTTTAGGAAGGTAGGTAGGTACTTAGCTGTAGGGCAATTCATAAAAATGAAACATGTAGTATTTTTATATTAGTGAATGTATTAAATCACAAACAAGTACTCACAGTCAGTGACTGAGGAGTGCTTCGTGAGTAACCACGTTTATTAATTTATGATTTCTCCTGTATCATTGTATTGTATACCTTTTTTGATATAGAATAAACGTTATTATTATTATTATTATTATTATTATTATTATTATTATTATTATTATTATTATTATTTATTTATTTATTTTTGTATATATAGATATTTTTTGCTATCTTATTTCGCCGAGACGAGAAAAAGTATAGGTGAAATAAGAAGAGATTTTCGTCTGTCGATATAATACGACAAATGACTAGTAAATTGAAAAAAATCTTCATTATTTAATGCTAAAATCCTAAATGCGACATTTCTTAATAGCAAATTAGCAATACCTGACAAGTAGATTAAACTATCCTTGTTAGTAACAAGTAGGTAACTAGAATAGTTCAAATTTGCTTATAAACATGAAAGAATCAGTAATTCGCAAATATAACTGAGAAAGTTAAAAAATTTTTAAAAAGTCAGTGCCATCTCAGCCCTCATGCAAATTTTCAAAATTCTACCTCTTTTGGTTCTCAATATACAGATTCAGCTCATCGTGACATACCCTGTAAAATGCGTACGATCCTACAAAAAATTATAAAGGAATATTGAAGCGCTGACAAAAAATGTATATTATCACATCGTTACTTTAATAAAATAGCCGTATAAAAATTATAAATCTACGAATTCAGATTGAATTTTAAGTTAAAAGCGCTTTAATTTGATTAATAAAATGAAGCTTTGGTAATAAGTTTCTATAGAGAGAATTTCAGAATTTCAGAGGGAATTCAACAAACAAATTTTAAACTAATAATATCCTGTAACCTCAGCCTTCCAAAGATATTATCTTTACCGAGGTAAATCTTTGCATAATGGCATTACAAAGATAATCTGCTATCCTTAACAGATTTCTGAAAATTAGAGATTAGGTTTGTAGGAATATATAATAATACAAGATGTCTATTTTGGAATGACATTTTATCAGATAATTGATTTGTGGACATGTTCTATAGACACCTTTACAAATGATTATTTATATTTTCAAGGAAAGTTCAGAAAGGGGTAGATGGTGAAGGGTTATTTATAAATAGAACATCTGTCCAAAGATTATATATCTTTTCTTCTTGATAGCATTATAGTAGCTACTACTATTATTATCTGGTCAAAATATTTTCACATAAAGGTGACATACAATGACAAAGAACGGAAATAAATAATAAATAAAGGGGTATTAGTTTTCTTTTACAAATATTACTTCATAATGGTGTTTACAAAGAGATAAAAGATTTTGTGAAACTACTTGCTACAGAAAAAACAACTAGAAATACAGTAGCCCAAGTAAGTTTATAGAAACAAAAATAATTATACCTCTACCCCTATATTATTATTATTATCTATTAATAATATATCTACCCCTTATTCTAATAACAAGGATTATCCAGAAAGTTTGAGACTTGTGTGGGAGAGGGGACGGTATACTATTATTTTACAGGCCGCATTTGCACAAGCCATTTAAGGCCATCGCCAGGTTGGTTGCCGCCATCCCTGTGAAGAATATACGAGTAGACAATTTGATTAAAAATTGTTTGGTAAATAGGGATTTGAACCCACGACCTCTCGGTTGAGCGATCGAGATACTAAACCCTTAGCCACCGGCTCGCATATATGTATATCATGTGTCATCTGTCTATCAAGTCCCTTAACAACTTTATAAACTTTAATTAAGTTCGTTCGTAGAACAATTTTTTTAAACTGTTCTGATCAGCTCATGGGTTCTCCGTCAATATTTTTAAGCTACATCGTTATGCCCACACTTTTGCATTTTAGATGTGAATATCCAAATTTGTCGAATACTTACTTCTTCAGTAGGTACGACGATAAAGCAGACGATACATACGTATTATAGACTCTGAATACGTATGTCTGAATTTGGAAAAGATATAACAATCGAATGAAGACTATCGAAATGATCTGATAATGACCGTCAGTATCGATTCATGTGAGGGAATCCATTTCCTTTTTCTATACGATACCACAATGTCAAACGATATCAAAAATATAATGCCAACATGCATAGCCTCCGAGTGTTATCCATTGCTACAAGAAGTTACAGTAGGATCCTCCTCCACGTGGGTAGGTATCTCCTAACGCTGGTTTAAAGGTAAATGTGTTTGCTACACTTACCTAAAATTATAAATCATAATGATTTCTCTATAGCCTAGCTATGGACACGGCCGTTAGTGGCTTGACGATTTATAATTCATTTTAGAAACCTTCCATGATAATAAAAAAGTTAAAAATAGGCAAATAGAAGATTGGCATGGGGAATACTTACACGCAGAACGTAGTTGACGCAGAATTTAAATTCTGCATCACCATATGAAAAGAAATACAAGAAGTGTATTTAAAAAACTCGCTGAATGAAAATTATATTTGAATACCCTATAAATAAATTAGTAATATCGAAAGTATTAGGGCATAGTTTAAGGGTCTCTATTCATAATGTCAACATCATCTTTTCCATTTCCAAAATAGTTACAGTAAATAATTTAAAGTTTCACATTATAAAACTAAAAACTTCAGAGAAATTGAATTTTCTCAAAAATAGGCATCTTTTCAGGAATTGATATAAATAGGGTTGATATTTATGTAGCCTGAAGGAGTTTATCACAAAAATAATACGTTAGATTATTATTATTAGTCTGTTGCTGAGCTATAAGTGCTCTAAAAACATTACAAAGTAAAAGAAAAGAAAACGAATTTGTCCTTGTCATCCCGAGCAATTTGTTAGCTAGCAGCGATGCCTGAATATCCTTAATTTATACTTGTGCGAGACTGTTGGCCAAGCTATTCGGCAGCAACACAAAAAGTCTTTCATACCTAACGTCTTCCGTTCTGTATGTTTAATGCCACTATTTATCATTGGCATTATCATTTGAATCCAAGTTCGGTTGTAATATACTTCTCTGAATTAGATGATGGATTGTTTGGGATCAAGATTAAAATCACTGTGAATCAATCACCAAGTAAATTTTGTATTTTGACATGATGATCTCAGCATATCTCATAATTCCTCTTTATAAGGACTTATTACAAATTGTGCAGATCGTATCTTGTAAGTTTGGTTGTGTCAAATACGTTGGATAGATGCCTGAAAAATCGAGCGAATTACAGGAAATGCTTGCTTAAGTATTATGATAATTCAGTACCTCGATTGAGAGGATTTCAGCTGAAATATATTAATTCTGCTCTAATGTTATGCTCATTATTTTGTAGTCATTCGTCTTTGTTTAATATGGCGTTACTTTTCCGGTATATTAATTTTTAACTATAATAGTAATAGTAGTTTTTTGTTTTGTCGGCTTATTTCCGCGACTAAAGCCGACTTACCGACGGCGGGTGACAAGCAAGCACTCTATCTAGTAATTTTCCTGAAAACTCCACTTTGTTCTGGAATAGAGATTTCTTCTTTTGTGTCATGGCAAAGATAAGACTTGGTTCAGTTTTACATTTCATCCGGGATACTACGTTTTTTGTATAAATCTCGCCTAAATTGGTGTAGTTTCAAATATTCACTGAATATAGTTCATTACATATATTTATTGAAATTGGTTTCTACATTATTGTCTTATAAAAAGGCAATCAATACCTACTGAATCGATAATTAACGAACTATAAAAAATATGGATAATACTGTGTGTACCCTCGGTCTTTCAAAGTACTATTATTATCAACAATCATTTTTCTTGATAATGTGTTCCTAACAATAGTAACAGACAGAATAAAGAATAGTGAATGTTTACAATAAATAATAATGAACGTTTTGTTGTATTACATTTTAGACTTTAATTTATTCAGCGCAATAAAATTTGACAGATGTCAAACAGTTCTGTTTTATTGTCGTCTTATCTAAATTGGTTCCCCTATTCTTTTTGGCATATTTTCTAACATTTTATCATGCCCTGACAATTATGTTCAAAAGGTAAAGAGAGTATGTAATTTTAAAAATATTTTTAGAAATGATATTGTATGTGATGATGATTGATGATGATGTATTGTAAATGTTAGGTTTGCGTTTCAGAGATCCTTAAAAATTCTAAAAGGACATTATTGACATTCATAATTCACCTACTAAATAAAAATGTGTTCACGTTTCCAATACGGTCACAACGTTGTACCTACCAACCATATGTTATCATCAAACAGCAAAAAATCGTAAATAATGGGACATCTGAAAGGATTGTCACAATGCATTAACGTATTAAATCTTATATCACATAATAACATGTGATATTTACTACTCTTCAAACGCTTAACAGTTGGTAGTCATTTAGTATATAAAAAACCCTCCGACAGAAGTACCAGTTTTAAAAGCCCTCCAGCGTTTATATTATTAAACTGAAGTTAATGATGGTGATTATACCATATTCTAGGGTCCCTTCTATGTCATATTGTTGTAAGAGGGTAGATTAATTATTTGAAATAATTCGGCTATTCGGAATTGTGCAACGTGCACAGTGCAGTGAGTCACATGATCACTAAATTGTTGAAATTCTCCAATTTCACCCTCATTTTGTTAGAAACTACAGGGAATGGGAGTAATTAAATAGGTATTTTATGGGTAATGGGGATGGCTGAGTACAATGGGCCATAATAGCGACTGCAGGAGGTACTCTTCACACACTCGGACATCGTAGTTATTCTATATGCGGGACGCGAATGCACAGACTCGTGTAACCAACCAGCTGTCTATTGTCGTATGAAAATCAGGTTCGTCAATGATGCTTGTTAATGAGTCGACCTTATTCAAAATCGTGACTTCATAAAGGTTTATAGGTAACTGAAGATTTTGTTTAAGAAAATTGAATGTAATTCAGTTATTTATCGTAGTTCCTTTTGGGATTACACCAACAATAAAATAACAAAAAAGAGGAAAGCAGAAGCATACAATTCATAGTTGGTTTCTTTTGGGATTACACCACCTGTAAAATAACAAAAAGCAGAAAACCAGAAGTATACAAATTAATTATTCAAAGTGTAGTAACAAGGCAAACTTCTAAAGTTTGCCCCAAAAAACCACTGTATTAACGTGTGATAAAATAATATTTGATATATTGACTAAATTTTATCCATAATATAAAATATAAAAATGTCAGATTGACATTTTTAATAAAAATGTCAATCTGACAAGAACTACTTCTCGTTCATATAAAGAGTTCTCAACATAAAAATAGTCTACAGAAGAAGAGTTGAGGATCGACTCGAAACGTCTAGACGAAAGCTAGTTAAGTGTTTAATTTCTTTTAATTTTTTATTATAACTATTTTATTTGAACATATTTTAGAATATGACATGTAATATTATAAAATTTTGTATAAAACTGAAAAACCACTGATAAAATTTAGTCAATATATCAAATATTATTTTATCACACGTTAATACAGTGGTTTTTTGGGGCAAACTTTAGAAGTTTGCCTTGTTACTACACTTTGAATAATTAATTTGTATACTTCTGGTTTTCTGCTTTTTGTTATGTTACAGGTGGTGTAATCCCAAAAGAAACCAACTATGAATCGTCAAAATACACCACAAATAAGTTACAGACATTATATAGAAGCATACAAATTAAATATTCAAAGTGAGTAACAAGGCAAACTTCTAAAGTTTGCCCCAAAAAAACATTAAATATTATATTGAGGAAACATCTAGATCATTACAAATAAGGGTCCGCTAACATAAAAATTATGTTAAGGATTACCAAGGATAGGTCTACAATTCTACATTACGAGTAGTGAAAACATGTATGGGATAACGGTCACCGGGTTGATTGAATACAGGCCAAAATTTTACAAAAAGAATAAAAATCAGTTAAAAGAAAATTAAAAGAAAGTCTTTATTAAACTTAATTCTGATAACTGTATCTCATCAGAATGTCGTCAATATTCATGGACCAAACAAGGCTTCCTCTACTCGAGAAGAATGTTACCAGTGGAAATTAATAATATAGTGATCAGTGCATGCGATGACAGTTTGAATTAAAAATGTCATCATTTTGTCTTGCCGTGTCATAAAAATTTTTATCATACATACCTTCTACTGACGACGAGTTGAGAATCAACCAGAAACGTTTAAAAAATTTAATTGTGTTAAAAGCACAACTAGATTTTTCTAGTCTAGATCTTGGTTCTAATTTCATTCGATCTAAACTTACGATAGAAAAGCAAAAAGTACCGTACCTGACAAGTTACGCATAGGAAACAAAGCACTGCAACGTTGACGAGCTCGGTGCCAATTTTTTTGAAAAACGATATAGCATTCCATCATATTACATTTTTCTGAATGCATTAAAGGCATTTTTTTCTCGAAAAACACAAACTGTAAACTGTTTACCAGCAAAACTTCAATTTGACATTTCAATCTTGATGGCATTTATAAAACAAACTACAATTTCATAGGACAATCATAGGACAGTCATAGGACAATTTTTGTTCAGAATTCAATTTTCTATCGATTGAGAATATTGTATACTGGGTGTCCCATTTGAAAAAAATGGAACTTTTTGACATATGTCGCGAATGCTTTGTTCGATTTTTATTCCATTTTCACCATCGTAATCTGCGAATAAAAATACTACTAGTTTACTAATTTAATCGATTTCGTATCTCCAATAATAACGAAGTTAGTAATAGTGACGACTTATGTTTGAAAACGCTGCATACTAACTTTATTGGACATTTATTAACATAGGATGAAAAGAAAACGACAACATATTATTATGGCCTCTATCACATAGATGCCATGCATTCATAGGATACATTATTTGAAACTATTTAATTAAGTTAAAACGACACAAGATAACATATAAACTTAATCAATATAGAGAAAAAATGTTTCATTAATTAAATTTGTTTTTTCACCCTGGAGCCCGCCTAATTAACATTTAGAAAATGAAAATATTGAAAAAATATTATAGAAAAAAGACCAAATTAAAAGGACATGGGCCTAACAGGATAGGATAAAATAGGAGCTTCATTAATATTCTCGACTTTTTAATTTTCTATCCGCAATTCTCTTAGCAACTTTCCAATATACTCGCCGTTACCATTGCTGGAAAATGGTGGACTATCCAGACAATGGACTATCAATGGATAATGAACATGGACTATGAATGGACAATGGACTATGAGGTGTGAATGTAAAAGTGACTTTCTCTTTTCACTTCTTTTTATCGCATACCTATGTAATGTATATATAATATGATTATTTGGTGAAATTAAATAATTCAAACGTCTTGCCATAATTAATATACTTAATGTTCGCATTAGTTTAAAATTATTTTGGTATAAAAAATCAGTTCAAGTTTAAGGAAAATGTCAAAAAGACCAGTATTGAATTAATTCACAATATTCTAGAAGTTACACATTATTCACAGTGCCTCCACCAGACACAGTTCGGTTTGACACTTCTTGTTAGTTCTCGTCTCTCGTCGTTAGGACCGTAGTCGTATTGAAAAATATGTCATATTATGTAGGTGCAAAAACAGACGAATGATGCACACAACTATTATAATCTGCCTCGTTTAGGGCTTGATAGTAGTGGTGAAAGGCAAACTAGTCCTACAGACAGTATTTATACTGTAATCGCTTTGTAACTTTTCTGCTCATCTAGTAAAATTTTATCACTTTCCGTACTTGCGACATAAATAACTATTACATACTATACAGGTAGGTGGATAGTGGATATATGATATGTCATTTAAATTAACATGTGTATATCTGTGGCTATAGACACGTCTTTATGCCCATTAAAGAAATACGTTGCGTTTTAGTACTGTTAGTTTTTCAATATATTTTTTAACCATTATGTATTATTATCACTTTTGTAACAAACCCACATGTGGTAAAGAATTCTTTATGTCGCGTTACGGTTGGATTCAAACATCGGATTAAAAAAAATAGGGGAGTGACAAAAGACTTTAAAATATCGCACCTGGCCCCCGTCACTTTGCGTTCCCTCAGCCAGGTTGGCCTTGACAGAAAATTGTTACCCCATGTTTTAATTTAAAACACACATTTTAATCTCTGACACATGCATAAAAAATATATCTGCGTAGCTGAAATAATTGGAGTTCAAGTCGGCTGAAATATGCTGAGGCCATGTTTACACAGCCAGATGAGTATTGTTGACTTTGGGGTACGTGGAACGGGTGTTGTTGCTGCGAACAGTATACTATTTATTAAATTAAATCAGTTTCATATTATTTACTCATTGATGCATGTAAACTAGCACAAACCTGGTAATTTCTCATGAATATTTCTCTTATGAAGTGCTTGTTTATACTGGTATCTACCGAAATATAATTTACATACTGGTAGGTATCGCTGAATGTAACATTGGTGAAAGAGCAAGACTCAAATTTTTAACAGAATACTAAACTTCTTATGTAAATTGAGAAAAATGTATAGAACTACATGCAAAAATTATTATAGAAATAGTATCGATCATCCGTTCTGCCAAAGATTTCTAAATTGCAAAAGTATTCATGAGAAATTTCCAAAATTAGATCTGGTGAAGTCGGAATATTGTAATATTCTGTGCAAATATTAAACCAAATTTTAATATTGTAAATTCAGTATTTTTGGTGATATATGGAACCCCGATATTTATTAAGTAATTTTGTATATATTTTGGTAATGTATGTAAAATTCGATAAAACATTGATGATTTTGTAAATAATACAACAAATTTTTATATAAACTTAACTATCGGTTTCTAAAGCAACATTTTCCTATAAATTAATGTTTTTTTCAAACTAATAGAGATATAACGTATTGTATTATTTATATGTTCTTATTACAACATTGACCCAAATTAATTAGGTGAGTATCACAGTTTTTCACTGTTTGTTTTTAATTCATTGACGCTTTGGAACAAAAAAATGGTTTGCAGTAATTTTTGCGTTGTTTCACGGGTTAGTTTTTCAGAGAAAAAAGAAGATTAAGTACCAGTCGAAGGCAGTATATTTAAATTTTGAAAAGTATTCGGTTTATAGTTTTATTTTTTATATGTTTTCATTTTCATTTTTTCGTTTTAATCTTTGTGATTATTTTTTGGCATGTTTTACTAGTATTAGCTTCAATTTTCCTCTGTTTTCTAATAATTTAAATAATTTTGTTACGACACCGGTGTGAAGTTGGAACTATGGCTATTGTCGCGATGAATGTTCACATATCCGGTGATTATTAGTTTGACACGCCTCTAACTAATGAGATTTTCTAGGTTTCCCTCATTCCAGCACTGAATGGTAGTTAAGACCTACCAACGGAAGACAGTCTTACTGAGGCGCAAATACGTCCCGCGAAATAATACTATGCCGCTCCCTCTCCCACACAAAACTCAGACTTTCGGGCTAATCTTTGTGATTAGAATAAGGGGTAGAGATATTATTATTATATTTTCGCGAGTGCCAGATGCTAGCTAGCTGATCGCGCTTCGCAAATTATAGAAGAAATTGTCATCTCCTTCAACTGAACTAAGGGTGAGTCGAACTTCACTACTAGGTTTAATTTTGTATTTGCTCCGCATTTATATTTTTGTGTTATCTCGTAAAGATAACACGGTAAGGTTAGGTTCAAAAGTGAGTGGGCCAAAAATCAGACCCTCCACAACCATGTGGTCTATTGTGGCTCATACCTAATTGTATTTTACCCAGGCCCAATTGCTTTAAGGAGTGAGAATAATTGTTGATATCATTTGGCAAAAGTTGTACTTTACGAAATTTTAAGTATCTGAGATTTTCCCAACCGAGACAGATACATAAAATGTGTTCTGCCGTTTCATCATCTTCTAAGCACAAGCCGAACGCAGCGCCTTCATCTAGTCAAAATTTGTGCAAATACGTTAGAAGGCAGGGCCTAGGTATAAATTGTTTTTGCTTCTAAAATTCTTTTTCTGTTCTTATTGTCGAAGGTTGAACTAATTTTGCTGGTTCTTGCCAGTACTGGAGAATTCTCCCCTCTGCTAGGTCAAAAATTGCGTTGGCAGTATTCGAGGATATGACAAGCTTCGGTTCTATTCTGAGGAATTCAGAAATGGCACCAATGGGACATTGTGGTTTTACAGATTTAATAAGAACACGGGTTATTGTCCAACGATTAATTGAAAGAATGTACTAGATAGAGATAGACCTGTGTAAAATTTTTATGTGGTATCTTTTAATGGAGCCAAAATTTCTAAAAAAAAAAATGTTAGACATCCTTTAGAAAGACATATTTTATTTAAAACTGAAAATGCCT
Organism: Pogonocherus hispidulus; assembly: GCA_963924545.1. NCBI lineage: Eukaryota > Metazoa > Arthropoda > Insecta > Coleoptera > Cerambycidae > Pogonocherus > Pogonocherus hispidulus. The sequence goes on from OZ004694.1 coordinate 72,220,151, forward strand.
TCGGGTTATTAGGTAATATTTTAATCTTATAGCTTATTAAATTCTATAATTAATTATACTAAATATATAATAACCAAGCCATGATACATTTAGTATAAATCCAGTGAGCCGCTGTTTCCATCGTGTCCATTTTTAATAGGATACTACTCAGTTTAATGTACACAAAACCCACTAATTGCCCATAATGAAGACGCATACTGATGAACCGTATATGCTTTTTAGTATTTAGTCGTAAATGACTGCCCAAAGTGTACCTAAGTCATAACGGTCCACAACGTTGTCACATAAATTCTAATGTATTAATTAAAAAACATAGCTACTTCGGCAAGCTGTTTAATTAGTCACTAATATAGTACAGCTAAAAAAAATATGTAGTAGCCACTCGTGACTCATTTATTTTTTCATCCAGAGACTTTAAAAGTGATAAAGAAGAGTGCTCTTACGCTAAATACACATAGCAAACATACTGATATAGTATGAAATGATACTTCTATAGGCATCCATTTCGTTCATACAACATTAAAGATGTGAAAAACAGAAATACCGTTTCGGAAACGTCGCTATATCCATGGGAACACAACATTTGAAATTAAAAATTATTGGGAACCCGAGAATCAGTGGCGCACCCAGAGGGTAAAGGGCCATGGCCCAAGATCTTAAAAAACAGTGTCAATCACTTGCAATCGCGTGTAGTTTTATTTATAGCACAGATATATACCTAAAGATATACAAATACATGATTCTTTCTCTTTCTTTTATTATTGAATCCGCAATTATCTGAAGGATTGAAGGATGGAAGGATCCCTTCCAACACGATTTTCTGGATGCGCCACTGCCGAGAGTAATAAAAGAATAGGGGAAACCTAGAAAACCTTATTAGTTAAAGTGAGCAGTAAGGTGTTAGTCATTTATACAATGAGATATAGTATTGATTGCATATTAAGCATATTATCAGTTGTATCCGCACTTAATATTGTTCCGGCGGCGAAATTCGAACCGTTGTCAAATGCGAGGAACAATGGGCCTTTTCCACTAAATTGAATTTTACTGTTTTATTAACATCAAACGTTATACTGGTACATAAGTAAAGGTAGAATCGACCCAATTCATTAAATAATTGTAATTAAGCGAAGTTATTCAAGTACAAAGTGACCGGTCTTCATTAATCATTTCAAACAGCGTGGTTTGTTGACATCATACTCCAGTAACCAATAAAATGTAGAGAAGTTAAAGAACGGCTCCACGTTGCCACATATAATTTTACTTTTTTCTTGGCAACGACTAATTTTACATTCTGGTAATTTTGAAATGAAAATATGTAGGTACTTATTTTTGGGGAAAATATCCTCCATAAATTATTACTAAAGCTAATCAACATGATTATTTTACGATTTATCTCTCGAGGCAAATCATTTTTAGGTATTTTTCGCTAAAGGTGACAACACTGCACAATCTATGCCAGAATCAACTATCGTTTTGATTTGATGATTTGATTAGTTAGGTTATGGTTAGTGTTTATGTTTTAGTAAAAAAAACTAACCTTCTTGCCTTAACATAGTGCACTTCAGCACCTAGAAAGTTCATATTTGTGACCTAGAAATCGTTCACCATTTCACTGTCAACTCTTGGTAAATTGTCTAAATCTTCCTTAAGATATCCCTCTTCAATTTTATTCATTTTAAATCAAATAAAATTAATCAAAACACAAAACGAAAGTTAGGTTAAGCACACTTAACTAGTTAAGCGGTGATTGCGGCAGGGCAGCCAACAGATAACAACAACGAATTGGAATATGACGTCAATGGTGCGTTATTTGAAATATATGGTAATTTTAACAATTTTTCAAAATATATTTGGCGAAGAAAAAAATTTAAAAAAATACTTTTTGGACATAACTAAGTATATATTTTATAATAAGCAAATAAAAAAAGATGTGGAAAAGGCCCATTACTTGTAAAAATAATATTCCGAAGCTCTCTTTGGTTCATTTTTAAAAGAGCATCTATTTGTAATCTTCTTATTTGATCGTAGCATAATTTTCAACAAGGTTAATCGTCTTAAAATTGGCGATTCATCTCATACAGACGCGTTAAACGTTGAGAAGTTACAGAGACAACACTGGGATCCATTATCGTCGGCGGTATACAAGGAGTTAATAAAGGAAATGTTGATTCTAACACGTAGCACACTGGCCAGGTAGGTACATAGCTGCCACCTGAGCAAATACGCTGTTTGGCAAATATCGTGAAGACGTCAGAAGGCCGAAGTGTTTCTGGGATTTGAAAATAAATGTGCCCCACGACTGTGGCCTTTCATGGGTAAATATTGATTTTGTCTGTAAAAAGTTGGAAAGTTGTATTTGCCCTTTGTACAAAACGCTGACAATGCGTGTTAAAATGTTGATCTATCCAATATTTTCTGCTTAACTACCATTTTTTATCAACTTTGCGATTATCTTGATGGGAATTTCTATTCGTTGACCCACAAATACGTCAAATAATTTTTATGAAACCACGGAAATATGACTTATGTACCTACATTTACTTTCATCAAATAACATGAACTTTGTTTTCCTACTATATACAAGGAGATTTAAATTTGATGTTACCATTGTGATATTGGGAATAGTAAGTAACCTATAAGAAACCCCATATAGTTATTCAATCCTATGCCAAAAATGCACTATTTATAGGGCATTTATAGGGCAGGACATCTCATTAAAAATATTTTCAACTTCTAAAAATATTGTTTACTTTAACGAGCGTATAGTAAGTATGTATAAGTACACACTTATAACAACTAATATACAAATGCATTAGAGAGATATTGGACGCCCCATAAGCATAAGAAGTATTTAGGTCTTCCTTGTTTTGACATCTAAAGCATTCGCATGTATGGTTTTTAATAAGGGAACCCTTAGTAAGGTTGGTACTTAACCTTAATTCTGTAGGTTTAAGGTAAAATCTTCCGAATTTAATGATTTGGGAATAACTGACAACAATCATGAAAACGATATTTAAATATTAGTAGTGGTGAGGAACACACAGTAGTGCCCTCTTTTGGCCTTGGATACTATTCGTCTGACAATTATTGTCTAATTGACATGTTGCGATTTGATTGCCTAAAATCGTTTATCGAGTCCACTACCTATGACACTGATACGCACAGAATAAGTTTGGAACAGGTCAGTGTCTGGTGATGGGTCTCGATGGAGGATGTGGCGATTTCCACGGAGATGCCGGAGTAATGCAATGCCAGTCGGGGCACATAGTCCGTGGAATAGTTGTTTCCGGCATCTCCTTAAAATATATTTAGAATATCTGTTTATGTATTTTTAGAGTTACACGGGTAATTACAGTATGTCAAAAACTCAAGCTGAGGAGGCAGTACAAAAGTTTATACATCATTATATTGCAATCTTATTCCCTTTCTTCTTTTCTAAATTCTACTGTTTACTTGAATTTGAAAAAAATTAGATTCTAAGGAAAGTGTAACGCCAAAGCCAAGCACGCTTTTCAGTTCTTTCCAATAATTACAATTTTTTTAACAAGATGATGTCAAGCAGTCCTCAAATAAAGTTGTTGTTAAAAAGGCGCGATGGCATTGAAAGGATTTCTAATAAATCTCTATTAATATAGTATGTGTAGTAGACTAAGTTTGGAATACAGTACAATTTTTTTTTGTATTAGTAAATGTACCTCTATAGGAACAAATCTCGTAGTCGATAACTCGTTTATTGGTGAGCGTTTATTCCAGTGGTAGGTAACTGCTTTTATTTTCTATAATAATGGAGTTTATTCCCTCGTTATCAAAACCAATTACCTACTTCACGTGTAGTGAGAACTATATCGAATGTGATCATTAACGAAGCGAGAAAATTACCCTAGTTGTACAAACTAGTTGCTCCAATAACATTTATATTTGATTCTGAATGTGACAGCAGAGGGGCGAGCAGCTTGTGCCGTCACCTGGTAGTTTTATAATTTTAGAAAAATTAATATGCACTTGTCTAACAGTTTTTAAACATCTCATATCTTTTTCTTTTATTGTGTTTATATATTTATTTATAGATCTTTATACCTACCTTTTTGTTTCCAACATTTTCGATTTTTATAATATACTCTATTCTTACATACTTACACCCTTATTTTATATATTTTCTCGTGTCTATGACTACACAATTGTGCAGACTTTCTCAGTTATTTTAGTCAGAATATAATAATTATACATTTTTGCTACATATTTTAAGATAAATGTGTTAAGTTGCAGCTAATGACTGAAAAGCCAGAAAATACATACACAAATATGCATTTTCGATACAAGTATTAAAGAACATATGAAAAGTAAGTCATTTTTCACATTACCTACTTATAAAATTTGGTTTGCTATAAATATATAGCTACAATCTGTTCAATGTGAAAATTCTTACATTTAAATATTAAATATTTGGTTACTATAAATACTTATTTCATTTAGGGCCGGTCTTTCCGTCTCTTTATAAAGTTGCTTTTAACCAAAAGAAACTTAAAGTTAACAGGTGAATTTATCTGGCAGTTAAAAAATTGCGTCTTTTCAACACAATTTAACTGCTTTTTTGTAAAAATACTGTATAATGATATTGGCAATACTGATTAAATAAGAAAGTCTGTATAATAAAGTGAGACAGTCTGTATAATGAAATGAGTCAACCATAATCAACAAAATATGTCACTCATGACAACATTACCTAACATACTGTGGCTATAACCAACTGTAACTTTTTTAAGTTCTAGTCGTCTCCGGGATCAGTAGTTTAAATTTAATATTCAGAAGTGTAAACTTGTCTTCCCAGTATGATTCAGTAAAAAACTTGGAACCAAATTGCCCAAGAATTTGAGGCCCTTACAAGTACAAATCGTAGCAGTTCAGTCCTCCGTTCAAAATATGATTCAATAAAACATCTAACAATCTAACAAATGCGTAGATATCATTTCTTTTGTATTATTAACCTGTTAGTATGATACCGTAAATGTTGCTCGATTTCTTCTATTTAACACTGTTATTTTTGATATACAAAATCTCCTCATAAGTTCTTCATCATCCCAGATGTTTAAATTGTCTATATGAGGCCTTACAGTAGGTATATATTTTTTGTTCGCGATTTTCAATATTTACCATGTTTATAATTTCATGATCTAATAATATTTCTTCTTCAAAATCAATAATGTTTTCCATTATAAAAATATATTTTTTGACGTTTCATTAATCAAATTGTTTACTAACACTCAAATTGTAAAATTTCTGAAGTTAGAAATCTCTTTGTAACAACTTATAGGCCAGTAAAAGTGACCGATAAGGTAAAGAGCAGATAGAGAACTTTAAAGACAGGATTTAATTTAAAACACAGTGAAAAGACCAATTTTGTAGTTACAAAAAGATAAATTTAAAATGATGTTTATAAGGAGATGGAAAGACCGGCCCTTAGAAGGACTAAAGCTTATTTTTCATTAGTAATTAAGTAGACCAAGTATGCCAAATAAATTCGTTTACCGACACTAAGCATTTAATTCGGCAGAACAAATTCTTCATATTGAAATTTAATTACTTAATTATCATTGAAATAAATGCCGTATGAACACTAATTATAAATAAATAATTTATATGGTGGTAAGAAATTTAATCTCTTGCCACCATTACCACCACTAAATTATAATTAAATCTTTCTCTCAGTATAATTTATACTAAATTTGAAATTCATTTGCGATCATTTAAGAATTCTTAATAACATTTTCATATTTTCAATGACCACAATTTTAAGTAGAAAGGTAGTGTTTCATATACACTTATGGAAATATCTTTTTAGTATCTATGATTAATTCATACATCATAAGTACCGGGATATAAAAAATTATCTTGGTCAAGGGTGGTTGTGGAATGTAAAACGTGTGTCTTAATTTAAATTTTTGAATATGTTTTGTTGTGTCAGAATCTGTCAAGTCATTGTGCTGAAATTTTCTAATTCAGTTTTTGAATCATGCCTCTTACCACACAGCACAAAATTTTCATGATTGAAGCCTATTTTCGAACGGGTGCGCTAGTTAATGGAAATTGGCAATACAGTCAACGTTTGAGTTTGGACAATTTTCGAGAGCACTTCCCAAACGTGGCAATATTACCGGACAATTTTTATGCGTGCCTTACAAATTGTGTTGAAGTGTTTCGCGAAACTAGTTGTGTGACTCATAAAAAAGGTGCTGGTAGACCAAGAGTTCGTACAGAAGAAGTTGTCAATGACGTTCGTCAACGTATAGAAGAGGAGCCTGCAAAACCTTTGAAACGTCTTTCTCAGAAAATTGGACGTTCTTATGGAACATGTCATAAGATTTTAAAGAAAGACTTGAACATGCATCCATATAAGATGCAAGCACATCAAGCTCTTCTGCCCGTAGACCACCCCAGACGCCTTGCTTACTGCCATTGGTTTGTCAATAATTTAATGAATGACGATCCTCTGGACTTAACTTTTTTTTCTGACGAAGCGTGGTTCCACCTTTCGGGATACATCAATTCTCAAAATATGCGAATGTGGAACAATGATAACCCTCATGTTTTTACTGAATCGCCACTACATGCTCAAAAAATTGGTGTTTGGATGGCAGTTTCTCGTAGAAGAATAATTGGGCCAATTTTTTTCGATTTCACCGCAGAAAGGTACAGGCACAACTTTTTGGCTGAATTTGTGCAACAGTTAAACGATGATGAACTTCGGTACGGTTATTTCCAGCATGACAGTGCAACAGCACATACTACATGAGAAAATATTGCTTTCCTCCGCGAGTTTTTTGATGACCGGCTGATAAGTTTGCATACAGAAGTTGAGTTTCCTCCGCGATCACCTTGTTTGACAATTATGGACTATTTTATATTTCCTTACTTAAAAAACAAGATTTTCGCAACTCCGATAAATAATTTGCAAGAACTGCAACAAAGAATTGTTCAGCAATGTGCAACCATAACGCCAGAAATGCTGAAAACGCTTTTCACAGCATGAGGAGGCGCGTCAAACTTGTGCATCGAACAAAACGGGGGACATTTCCAACAATTACTGTAATTTAGTTTTTCTTGTTACTAAAACCGTTATTTCATAATTTGTAGTTGATTATTGTTTTACAACTGAAATAAATCGGTATGAAATTTGTAGGTTATTGATGATGTCAGTGTGACAGTGACACAATTATTTCAAATTTAAAGTAAGACACACGTTTTACATTCCACAACCACCCTTGACCAAGATAATTTTTTATATCCCGGTATATATTTAAATAGAAGAAAATGTGCCACGACACTTCTTGTTCCCTGAAATGTGATGAAGCGCGAATAATTTAGACTGAAGTGGATTTATATATAGGGTACGTAAATTATTACACGGGGGACTTCTGGTACACTGTTCTAAATTGAACGTGCGTAAGGACTTAATTATCGATTTCCAAATTAAACGGCAAGCTTTTGAAGTTCATTATAACTATGGGAAAAGCCATAATCATTGATTTTAATCCGGTTTATAATTAAACCATTTACAGTTTAAAACTCTATTAATCCATCCACTATACATACAGATTATATCTGTTCCCGATTTACATACGAATTTAACAGTTCCTCCATTAAAATAACTCCTGCGGGCCAATACTGGTAATCTTAATGGATGTTCCAGGCACTCGAGCACCTAATCAAGTTGAAAAAGTTCAAGGATTTCGATTTCACGCCTATACGCAGTTGGAAATTATTTTGTTTAGCAAAAAAATATCGAATTTAAATATCTTAACGGAAAAGTTGTTTACGTATTTTATTTACGAAATAGAATATGTTTTTATAGAAATCTGCATTCAATCATAGCAAACTATGTGATAAAAATTGGTTTTTCTTAAGGACAAAAATGGCAATTCGATTGTGGTAGAGATTATTCAATGGAATATTTATTAATATACAAATTCATTATTACTCATATAACTCATACATAACTAAAGTGAAATTGAATCACAACCAATTATCAGAATGGTTTCATTCGTAACCGCCTCAGTAGCGCAGTGGGCTAGAGCGTATTATGGCAGAATTTTTCTGCCACAATGTAGGTTAGGTGGGTCTAGCGTGTTAGTCTGTGTTTTTTCAATGTGTAACCTTCTTGCGGACAGCCTTTGGCTTTGTATTTGGCGGTTGTCCAATTCATATGTTGTTTTATTTTAAAATTTCAATTTTAATGTGAAAAAGATAATAAGAGACGAAACTGCTCCCTGGGCTAATAGCCTCACCTTACCATTCAAACTTTTGTTAGATACTTTTTGGTAAAAAGTAATAAAAGACGATGTCTTCGATACTACAGTTTATTCTATAATGACGCCTTGGTCCAGATGCCTTAATCATTCCTAATATAAACATATAATATCTCGAATACTCATAAAACGTGCTTATTCAACAAATCATATAGTATAGGTTCTCCTTGTTCAGTGGCGTGTCGGCGTCGCTAACATTCGGCCATCCTGTAGATACTTCTGTCCCCAGAAGCCGGGATTACTCTGGAAAAAAAAAATACAAATTGTATAAGTTAAGGCACGAGCGTAATCTTAGGATTTGCGAGCCGAATGCCAGCCATAATTTTTAGGACTCAGAGGACGTCACCAGTAGTAACGTTATCAGTCATAACTTAGGATATGCCATTGTTACCAGTCGTAATCCTAACACTTTTGTATAGTTACTAGTCGTAACTCTAAAACTTATACGTTACCAGTTGTAACATTATCACTTTCGTATAGTTTCCAGTCGTAACTCTAAGACTTGCACGTTACCAGTCGTAACATTAGCAGATTCGTATAGTTACCAGTCGTAACTCTAAGACTTTCATCGTTACCAGTCGTAACTTTAAGATTCGTGTAGTTACCAGTCGTAACTCTAAGACTTGCACGTTACCTCGTCGTAACCTTGGCATATTCGTATAGTTACCAGTCGTAACTCTAAGACTTTCATAGTTACCAGTCGTAACTTTAAGATTTGTGTAGTTACCAGTCGTAACTTTAAGATTTGTGTAGTTACCAGTCGTAACTGTAAGATTCGTGTAGTTACCAGTCGTGACTTTAAGATTCGTGTAGTTACCAGTCGTAACTTTAAACTTTTTGTAGTTACCAGTCGTAACTTTAAACTTTTTGTAGTTACCAGTCGTAACTTTAAGATTTGTATAGTTACCAGTCGTAACTTTAAGATTTGTGGAGTTACCAGTCGTAACTTTATGATTTGTGTAGTTACCAGTCGTAACTTAAATATTCGTGTAGTTACCAGTCGTAACTTTAAATTTTTTTGTAGTTATCAGTCGTAACTTTAAGATTTGTGTAGTTACCAGTCGTAACATTAAGATTCGTGTAGTTACCAGTCGTAACTTTAAGATTTGTATAGTTACCAGTCGTAACTTTAAGATTTGTGGAGTTACCAGTCGTAAATTTAAGATTTCTGTAGTTACCAGTCGTAACTTTGAGATTCGTGTAGTTTCCAGTCGTAACTTTAAACTTTTTGTAGTTACCAGTCGTAACTTTAAGATTTGTGTAGTTACCAGTCGTAACTTTAAGATTCGTGTAGTTACCAGTCGTAACTTTAAACTTTTTGTAGTTACCAGTCGTAACTGTAAGATTTGTGTAGTTACCAGTCGTAACTTTGAGATTCGTGTAGTTACCAGTCGTAACTTTAAGATTTGTATAGTTACCAGTCGTAACTTTAAGATTTGTGGAGTTACCAGTCGTAAATTTAAGATTTCTGTAGTTACCAGTCGTAACTTTGAGATTCGTGTAGTTTCCAGTCGTAACTTTAAACTTTTTGTAGTTACCAGTCGTAACTTTAAGATTTGTGTAGTTACCAGTCGTAACTTTAAGATTCGTGTAGTTACCAGTCGTAACTTTAAACTTTTTGTAGTTACCAGTCGTAACTGTAAGATTTGTGTAGTTACCAGTCGTAACTTTGAGATTCGTGTAGTTACCAGTCGTAACTTTAAGATTTGTATAGTTACCAGTCGTAACTTTAAGATTTGTGGAGTTACCAGTCGTAACTTTAAGATTTGTATAGTTACCAGTCGTAACTTTAAGATTTGTATAGTTACCAGTCGTAACTTTAAGATTTGTGGAGTTACCAGTCGTAACTTTATGATTTGTGTAGTTACCAGTCGTAACTTTAATATTCGTGTAGTTACCAGTCGTAACTTTAAACTTTTTGTAGTTACCAGTCGTAACTTTAAGATTTGTGTAGTTACCAGTCGTAACTTTAAGATTTGTGGAGTTACCAGTCGTTAATTTAAGATTTCTGTAGTTACCAGTCGTAACTTTGAGATTCGTGTAGTTACCAGTCGTAACTTTAAAGTTTTTGTAGTTACCAGTCGTAACTTTAAGATTTGTGTAGTTACCAGTCGTAACTTTAAGATTCGTGTAGTTACCAGTCGTAACTTTAAACTTTTTGTAGTTACCAGTCGTAACTTTAAGATTTGTGTAGTTACCAGTCGTAACTTTAAGATTCGTGTAGTTACCAGTCGTAACTTTAAACTTTTTGTAGTTACCAGTCGTAACTGTAAGATTTGTGTAGCATGTCTTCATTATCAATCATTGATTTGAGACCAAAACAATCCATGGTTTCATATAGTCAACTGCTGCAACAGTTGTTGTGGTACATCTACATTCCGTCATCGGGATGTATTTTTTTTTTCAAACTCTGTAAAACACATCAACATTAGAATCAAACACATAATAAGCATAAAGTGCTTTCTTGTTCATTTAAATGTTGGCTTTAGTTTATGTGTGAGCCCTGCTCTAACCTTAACTTGTGTGTTAGCCCTTCACTAACCTTACCTTGTGCGTTAGCCCTGCGCTAACCTTAACTTATGTGTTAGCACTTCACTAATCTTAACTTATGCGTTAGCCCTGCGCTAACCTTACCTTGTGCGTTAGTCCTGCGCTAACCTTAACTTATGTGTTAGCACTTCACTAATCTTAACTTATGTGTTAGCCTGCGCTAATCTTAACTTGCTTAAATTGTACGTTAGCCCTGCTCTAACCTTAACTTGTGCTTTAGCTCTGCGCTAACTTGAACTTATACAGTAACCTTGCGCTAACCTTAACTTGTGCGTTATCCCTTCACTAATCGTAACTTGTGCGTTAGCCCTGCGCTAACCTTACCTTATACGTTAGCCTTGCTCTAACCTTAACTTGTGTATTAACCTTACGTTAACCTTTACTTGTGCGTTAGCCCTGCGCTAACCTTACCTTATGCGTTAGCCTTGCGCTAACCTTAACTTGTGTCTCAACCTTACGTTAACCTTCACTTGTGTATTAACTTTACGTTAACCTTCACTTGTGCGTTAGCCCTGCGCTAACCTTGTTAACCCTGCTAACGCTTCAATTGATGATACTCCATAGCTACAATTTAGAGTACACTGGACTTATTTAACATATATATCTCAGTGATTTTTAAGATCATCAGCAGCCGTTGCCGCTAAAGGAGCTTATACCTTTCACAGTCCATAGGATTCACAAAATTTTAAACATTTTCAAAGTAATAGTACCCCGATCTGTAATTACCCTTGTTGGAACTTCAAATCAACACATAAAATCGGTTAATACCTTCGTTACATATCGTGTAGTCGTGACTTTGACGGATTCTATTACAACCAATTTTGTAAAACCGTCCACAATAACTAACAGAAACTTTTTGCCCCTACTACTGATTACAAAAGGTCCAATATGTAATGTATACCATGGTATAAAATAGGGTGAAGCATGCCTTCGTTCTTCCCCTCTTTATTTTTGTAGTATTGACATTTTAAACAAGAATTTACATTGTTTTACATTTACATATACAAGTGTCTCATGTCGTCATGACAATTGAAAAATCTGCCACCGTACGTTACATGGCACTAACCAAGCTGCTGGGCCATTTTCTAGTTTTCTATAGACTATGCCCTTTTTCAACTTATATTTTTCATAATACTGTTTTGTTTCATTACTTCTATTGCATCCTTCCGAAACGTTTCGTATAATTCTAACTTGCTCATCTTGGAGCTGAACTACAAGTAGTCATTCACATTCAGTTATATCAATTTTATAAAATCTCTGGAACACGTCCTGCTTAAAACATCTACATGACTTATTATTTGCCGGGACGGTATTCACCAGAGAAACTGTAGTTTTGAACTTCTAGCCACTATCGACCAATACGAGGAATTATATCTATCTTACTGAACGCTATTCTCAATTGAATCTGCCATTGCTACCTGATAATATTCTCAGGCAAGATCAAGAATAATATAAAACCTATTGTCCACCTAACTTATTACCGATTTGCTCATTAATTAAAGGTAATCGATATCTATCTTCGACTGTTGTAAAATTAAGTCGCATATAATCGACACATACGATAATCACCTGTTTTCTTCTTGATAAGAAGACTCACATATGGAGAGTTGACTCCCGGGTAATTTTATTTCCTAGAAGCAAGTTTCTTTAATATACCCTTTGCATATATTGTCATCCAATATGGTCTGTAAACAATGAACTCTTCTGAAAAGCATTTTGTGTACATTTCAGTACTAGTTATTTTGCCCAGCTCATGCAAAGAAAAAGATAAACAATCACGATATTCTTTAAGTAAATGATATATAGCTAACTGAAAATGTTCTAGTACTATATCTCCAAAATTAGGTGTTTTAAAATCTAAATCAGATACGTCGACTTCCTCGACCTCGAATTTATTAATATTCAATGGAGGCAATTCCCTCAGAAACACCCTTTTTTGTGTTGGTTAACACATTTTCATCAGTTACAAAACCTCTTCCAACTATTAAATCAAGCCGAACATATTTTGATTCTAAAATTATTACTGTAAAGTCACTAATCATTTCTTCAATAATTATTACAGTAACATGACACTTTAAATTATTAGTAATTATTTTAATATCGAAACATTTTGAAAATAACCAATTTTCTTTCTGTATAACTAATTTTGCTTCCTTGCTGCTGATAATTTTATTATTGTGCAATCCCTTCTACTGTCAATTAAACATTATATTTTCTGTCCATTAACAACAACATTTTTCTTTTAACATGTTGTCATTAGCATCAATAAGATTTCATTCACAGCACGATTCTTTCTGTTTATTTTACATATTACATTGGGTCGGTTTATACCATAAGTTTATACAGAAGCGTCCGCAACTTTTACATTCCATTCGGGGTTTAGGACAGTTTCGGACTCGGTGATTTCCACCGCAGTTAAAACATGAACTAGTTTGTTACTTTATTGTCCCTTTTTGTCGATTGTCAATATTTTTGGACTATATACTGTTAAATCTCATAATAAAATCACCGAGTGTTAAATATTTAAATGTTTAATTACGAACAACGTATTAAGATTACATTCAGATGTTAATATTCCAATTATTCAATCACATCATGACTAACTCTCTATATTCCTAGCCTAATAATGCTAAGCCAACAAATATTCATTTTATAAACAATTTTTGTGAGTCGCTCCTTGTCGCCACCGAGTGAGCAGCGGCGTATCATCGAACTTTAACCTTCAGCCGTGGATATTGGTTACAATACTTTAAATTATTTATTACTGGAACCCCCACTAGTGCCCGGTTTTATAACTTTGCGATTTGATATATCGGCCGAAACATTGGTTAACTAATTGGCTAACACCCTTATCGTTTTAAAATTGGCCGATTTTGCGGCTAACGTTATTTTAGAATACTGTCGTAAGATATTCCTCTGGAATATGGAAATTTCGTTGGCTATGCTAGGCAGTTTTTCATAGCAATACGTATCTAAATTCTGACCTATATCAAGTTGATAATAGGCCGCCTCAACAAGAAATTTTCCAAACCTTACTGGCGCTGGAAAGCTTTTCATAAGCAAGACTTTCAATTCTTGCCATTGTAAGCATGCTCCACTTATGAAAGTTTTTCAAATCATCAATTATTCTTATCCATTCAACTACATTTCGAGCTTTATCACCTCCAGGCTCAAATACTGGGATAATGCTCTCGTCTAACTGTATACTAGAAGAATGGCTACTTACAGTTTTCCTGAGACACTTAATTTCTTTTTTTTTTTATTAAATAACTTCATTTGTTTTTGTGAAGCACGTCTCGTGGAGATGGTGTCGTAGTAGCTGAGGTACTGCTACTACTACGACATGCTATTGCACCTCGCCCTTCATGTGCTCGGTTGTGGACCATGTGTCCTTTTCCAGGAGCAACCCATAGCGGAAATCCAGGTAACCCAAATAAACAGCAACAAACAACACCTTTAATTTATCGCACTGTCGTTTGTTGTTATACTTTCAAGAGCGAATAAACTTGGGGTAAATCCCACCGCTGTCTTTGTTAGATACTTTTTGGTAAAAAGTAATAAAAGACGATGTCTTCGATACTACAGTTTATTCTATAATGACGCCTTGGTCCAGATGCCTTAATCATTCCTAATATAAACATATAATATCTCGAATACTCATAAAACGTGCTTATTCAACAAATCATATAGTATAGGTTCTCCTTGTTCAGTGGCGTGTCGGCGTCGCTAACACTTTAAACCATACTTGCGAACAAGGTGGTGATACACCAAGAGGGATTTCTCTTAAATTGGATATAAAGAATCACGTTATCCTACTTAGGATTTCCTAATGAATGCGATGTAGGCGAAGCAACATTATGTGCAGCTAAAAACAATATTTCAGCTGCACATCGTATTTAATTTACATAAGAATTTACTGAGTTTTCAATTAAATAAATTCCTGGCGGTCAATTCTGATAATACAAATGTGCTCGTGCATTCCAGACAGTGAATACATAATCAAGTTTGGTCGACTCAGTGACACTTTTCTAGCTTTTTAATCACGTTTATTATAAGCACCTAATGAATACATAAGACGTTCTTTGTTAATAGCTAATTAACGTTATCAATGTGAGAAGTGCTGATTACATTATTATGCGAATGGCAAAACTGACATCGTCGGGGATTATATTGAAAGCAGATAAGGCAATGCAAGGCGACGAAGCAGGCACTGAAAGGTGACTTTGAGAACTTTCTTGAATACATTTCCAGGGAATAGTTCCAAAGAATAGGTAGTTAGTGTACTATTTTATAATGCAATGCAAATATTTTATATTTTATAAAGCAAATAAATATTTAAAAATCGCCTTTGTTATCAAAACACAGCACTGAGTTAAAATTGATAATTACTTCGTATCACAAGTGTGGGGAAGACTAATTTTCATTCTGTGTGATGCGATGGGCAGACACACACTTGTGTGGGAGAGGAGGTGGCATATTACTATTCATTTGTGCCTCATAAACTAGTAACCCTAACCACCATTCAGTGCTGAAATGAGGAAATCTTTAAAACCTCATTACTTAGGGGGACCCTATCAACCGACGTTAATTTCTCACATTAACACTATCCTGGCATTCTTCCTATCCTAGGCGGGTACTCTAGAATGGTTGCCAATCAATAGACAATTTAATTAAAAACTGGATATTCTAATTGTCTAAGGATAATTATACAGTGTTATTCAGAACTTATCCATAATAAAATTTGGGGATGTTCAACATACATGTACAAATGTGGTAGTGCAAAAAAATTTTTTTTGACGGGTTCTGAGAACTATTTCAAAAATTTTCATTGCACGCCGCTGGATACTGGTCCACTGTAATGGGGTGACCTTGGGACTGACAATGCAAACTGGCTAGCACGAAAAAAACTTCCGAAGTTTTGCAGCGTTTTTACTTTAAAATAAACTTAAAGATAGATAGATGTGACCAAAGTGACGTGTCTTTAAAATGAATTAAATTTTGTTACACTAATTTTGAAGAATTGCGCTACTTGATTACTAGGTATTAGAAACATGAAATTTATAAAAAATTTGCACATACCTTGTTACAAAAGCTGTTCGAAATTTGGTCCATCAGCAGTAAATAGGGGATTTTCAGCATTTTGCTGCAACAACCACTCACAAAACCTAACTCGTAATTGATAATCCGCTGGTAACAGTGCCCCAGGCAGTTTCCTAGCGATCTGACTTGTACTTATTCGCGGATTTTAACGGACCAGATTCAACACTTGTTCTTCAGCTGCTAAAATACGTTGTGGTCGTCCCGGGCCACCATCTCGTCCACTCCAACTTCACCATAAATAAGAATCATGTCCATTAACTCAGCATTACTGTACACATGAGCCATTTTGAAAATTTTACAGTTTAACACTCCTACGATAAATAAAACACCCGCACTGAGACAGCGACACAGATAGACTGATGACTGCATAGACAATAGAGATATTATCCCCACTCCAACTTATTCGCTCGGTCTTAACCAGGCGTTCCAGGTACAAAAACTGTTGTTTACCGTTTTTTGAAGGAATGTGATATATCAGATGTCGTTGAATTACAGTTGCCCATCTACGTAGTTCTTTATAATGGTATAACTTTAAACATTGTTTACGGGAAATCCTAAGACTTTTATTATAAATTATTTTGGTGATATCGATTTCTTATTTAAGGATGCACATATCCTCAAAGTTTTAGAGATAAGTTCTGACTAACCCTGTAGAGATAAAATAGCAATTAAATACAAGTTTGACTTGTAGTGAACATATTAAAACTAAAAACGCTTAAGATTACAATAGCATGAAAACTTCACCAAAACTTCTATCATCACTTTTGACCAAGATAATTTTCTTGACTTTCAATATAGGTACCGTTCAACCGTTTTGCTTGATCTCAAACCGTTTAGATTTTACAGGGTGTCAAACTTGCAAAATGTTAATATTCACCTGTCAATATTTTAAAAACAGTTGAAGATAGGTATAGGACAAGATACATGAAACAGACTTATAATTCGAGGCAGAATTGAAAAATGAAATAGGGATTTGCATTTGAAAAAATAAAGTTCATGGTCGTAACATATTTTTGGGTTACCCTGTATACATGAATTTAGCATAGAAAAAACCGCATTAAAAAATAAAAATCGACGAGTCCGACCGTTTTTTACAAAAAACACACCGCTGAATTTTAAATGAATTAGACATTACTTCTGGGACTCACTGAATACTAAAAGAATATATACATATTCTTTTAAAACCTCACTTTGCCAGATAAGTGAATAAAATTCTTCATTCTTTCTTTGAATAAAAAATATTTGTATAAATATCAGATTTTATAACTGGTTGTAAATTTGAATTTAGAAAGAGATATTATGAGTATTCACAATAGCCGCAACGAAATATGACCAGAATTATTAAAAAATTATGCACCTTATCTACGGAAATAAATATTTAAATAAAAATGGTTTATTAAACCAATAAATAAGTGTTTTAAACCTACTGATCACATTATTCTACCAGAGGACTATCCCATATATGTATATGTATTTCAAAACCTATGGAAATACTGATGTACCGTTTCCAGTTGTATTATAATCGACATTCACATCAACTACTAATTGTCTGTTTTTGTATCCTTTGTAACATTGGACAAAAATATTTCATCTGCCTGTGGTAACATGCTATTTTATCTTTTTCTCAAACTGGTTAGAGATGTGTGAAAAACGTATACGTAAGATACGTCTTTGTGTACGTATACAATACCTACAGATATAATTCTATTTTGATATTTCCGCCTAGTAAATATACCGCACTAGTAAAACACGAACGGAAGAGGTAAATAAACAGAACGTTTTGGTTTTATTTTTGGTTTTATCTTTAAAGCTGAAGTTGCAAGATCGTAAATGCGAAATATTACTGACAGACTAACAGGAGTTAGTTTATTTTGTGTAGTTCATTGATCAAGAAAAAAATTGGAAAAAAAAGGAAACGATCAACTGGAAACGATAAATATTCAAAGCACACTTTGAACATTATTTGAATACTTCTGGTTTTCTGTTTTTTATTATTTTATAGGGGGGTGTAATCTTAAAAAAGACTACAATGATCAAGAGTAAATTAAATCTATTTAAAAATCAGGTTGCATTAATAAATAATGTAGCTAGTAATTATTAATTGTAGTAATTATTAAGTATTTGATGTCTAACTCTTACCTGCATAACGAATAATTCAAGTTAATAAATTGTCCAAATTGTGATGACCCTTATTTTTGCAATTGTTGTTTTCCACAATATGGATAGTTACATATTATTATTTTTATTTGTGGTAAGAATCAGTGGCGCACCAAGAAAAATCCTGGGGATGGGCAATGCTTCAAATAATTGAGGATTCATATAAGGTTTGTTCCTACACAGCAGTTTCTGACAGTTTATAGCACTGGTTTAATGCGCAAGTGCGATTCATACATCAGTTGGAAACTAATTTGAAATATTGTTGTTGGAACTCAATCTTTAGTTCACATAATATCTGCTAGAAGCGCCAGCAGCGTTGCTTTGTTTTGTTAATTTCCATTTTCGACGAGTTAACCTTAAAAAATATCAGGTAACAGATAATAAAAAGTAACTCTAATCGAATATGTTTTCTTTAGACTTAATGGGTTTAGGTATAAAAACTTTTAATACTCAGTTCCATATTTCGCACCAGCAGTTTTGTTTGTAACTACAGCAAATGTTCATTCAAGTCGGGTAACCCCTGGTGCGGAGCGCGGAGACTTGTGTGGAGGCAAAATGTGGCACAGGAGACACATATTGTCACACTTTTATTGGTAGATTTATATAAGAAATACTGGAATAAAGTTATTACATAATTTTGTAATTCCAGTAAATCCAAATCTGGATAAAATGTGGCAATTAATTTCGGAAGATAGGTATTGAGAGATTACTTTCTTCTTCACTTAAAACATCACTCATGATCTTGAGTGAAATAAGTAAATGAAAATAAAGTTATAACACTTCAAACAATATTTGAATAATCGAATTTTCTCAAAAAATTTAGGTTAGTTTTGCTAGTTTCATTTTCTAAAATTTTATCCACTATCCACTACGCATGAGTCTGACTAGTAGTTTCTAAATAATCCTCAAATCGATTTGATAGTCACCAAACTGATTGAAACCTCGTCACTTTTTTGTTGGAACGATGAAATATTACTACTAGTCTGAGAATGATGTTGGAACGGGTAAATATGGTCTGCGCAGACTCCTGACAGTTTGCTGATAATTTGGCGCTGAGTAGGAACAAACCTATAAGGTTTGTTCCTGCAGGAGTCCAAAACTGTCAGTAACTGTCAGAAGCATGCGCATTACAAATCTAAGCGTTCCAACAAGAGTCGAACCACAGTCCAGGATTTCTTGTCCTCTGTTCCAGCTTGAGTCAGGGCAGTTTGCTGATAGTTTGAAAAGTTCACTGATTCTTCGGAAACTCATAGTCCGGTGCATGGGCAATGCGCATTAACCAAAACCATTTACCAGTTTTAACCTCAGTTATTGTACGCTGCCTATTATTAATTTTATAACTCAACAAACTCATAATTACTTGTCAGAAATGGATGATATTCCTCCATAATTTAATAGGTTAAAAAAAAGGTTTATTGTTCTCTTCTTCTTCTGCTATTAAGTTCTCTAAAAATCCGGTGTTCCAGCAAAAATCAGAAACTAATCTAAGATCAGACATGCGCATTGAATAACAATCCCTGACTGTCAGGGATTTATCAGAGATTCTATGCAGGAACAAAGCTATAATAAACAGCAAATCAGACAGTGAGCAGTGAGTCACCCGTCCGTGAATCTGTCCTAGACGAGAGACGGGTGAGGAGATGAAAATGCATCGCCCGTAGTGTTTTTCGTCTGTGCCTGTATTATAGCAGTCCGGCCTGGGAGCGGCAAATTAATTGTTTAACTCGATTAATAAATTACTACTCGACACTATGGTTTTGTACAATTTACGATATTGTATAGTATAGGTATACAAAGTACATAATTTTTAAAATATAAAAAAGCATTAGTCAAAGGAAACGACTTAATATATTCCATTATAATATTTTAAGACTATACATTTTAACTTTAAATTAAATATTATTTCAGTATTAGTACACAATGTTTATTGTTAAAGACATTTCAAAGTCGTTCTTGGCAATCAGTCTTTTGGATAGATAAAACTACGCGTGATTGCAAGTGTTTTTTTTAAGATCTTGGAGGGGCATGGTCCCTTGCCCCCCCCCCCTGGGTGCGCCACTGGTAAGAATGACATGCGCATAGGATTATTTAATAAAATGGTTGTTTATATAACTTTAAAGTGGTAGATTATTATAAAAATTGTATACAGTTTAATAACACTATATTATCACACAACACAGTATTAACAAGGATCTACTTATTTATAAATATAGGACGGTAAAAAATTTTCTCTGTCTGCATAAACAGGCTAATCAAACCCATGCATCCGGTACGAGATGTGACAGTTAATGACAGAGGATGAAGGCAAGGAAGAAGACACTAATTTGAATGATTGCCATTTTAAATTCAATTTAAAAATAAATGGTGATATATTCCCGACAAACGACGTCCATAGAGATTTAATAAATGATGCGTTGCGTGACAAAACAGATATTTGCTGTGGTAAAACATTCATTTTCTTCCCACTACCAACATAAACATAGATGTAAGCACACCAACTTCCTGCAGAGAGATGAGCGTTAGGAAAATGTAGTTTAAATTATTTTCAGCTTCGTATGGACCGAGAAGATTGATAGGCTCTTGTTCAATTACATTTATCTGATTTTAGTGATTAATTAAATCAATTAATTTTTAAGTATCATATATTAAACAAAACGAAAGACATGTACCTAATTACTACTTAGTTAAATATACAAATCTAGAGATATATAGATTATTACAGATACATGCTTCCTTATTTAAAAACAGGAAAATCAACAAAGTATTTATTTCAGGACAAGGAATTTCATTTCTCTGAAAATATTTTAGATTTTAAACAGAATTTGGTATTACGGAACCTCATCTTTCCATATGGGATGAAAATAATAAATACTGTTCTTTTTCTCATAAAAATACAGTATATCACAAATCCTGATTTCTGTTGTGAGTTTAGTAATTTTTCTAAATAAATTAATTAGAAACTTAAAAAAGCAGCAGTATTTTCTACATCATTTAATATGAACCAAATATTTTAGAATAATACCGTAGCCTCAGTATAATACTATATTAAAATATGATGATAAATTTAAACACTTAAAAGGATATTATTTATTATTTCTTCATATTTTACACTCTTGTATGAACTCTTTAACTCACAATCACCTTTGAAACTTCAAACTCAAGTTAAAACAACAAAATAGACAAAACATGCAAGTCGTCTTTCCGAGTTAAACTAGAGAAGCCCCTTGAAAGTCATCAAAGTAATTAGTTAAAACGTGATTGGTTGGCTATTAGCTTAACTGGTAATAAGGATTAGAGCAATTCCCATTCAGGCGTGCTTCAACAGAATTGTGCAGCAAATCAGTTAGTAGGTACACCGATTACTTGTCTACCTAATTATATAATTTTCTATATTACCTACTAAACTGCATACTATGAGACTATACACACTAACTATACAGGGTGAGTCAGTTTTTTTGTAGACAAACTTTAAGGGAAGATAGAACACATGTTTTTAAAAAGAAAAGTTCCTATAAACATATGTCCTAGAAGGCTTCGTTTCCGAGATACAGGGTGTTGAATATAATTTTTTTTTCTCGAATTTTCATTATAACTTATAAACGAATGCTCAGATTTTTTCATGTTTGGGGGATATTGCCTATTAATTAAGGGGCATAAAACAAGCGATAAGAATGTGCAAAAACTTGCACAGTGGCGGAGTAGAGGGGGTGCTTAACCCCATTCCTAAACAGAACTTCTAAGCCAATGAGTATTTAAAAAAATATATTATTTTCATTATTTGCATACAGTTTACCAAAAATAATCTCCCTTCTTCTGTTTCGAAATTCCTGTCCGTTTCAGAGTTAGGTATATTGATTTTTTATGTTTGATGCGGTTCTAAATTAAGTAATTTATTATCGATTATCGTTATTAAATACTTAATTCTTTCAACGAAACCTATCTAAATATGGTTTGTTAAGGATTCTAAAAATCCGAAATATCTTATTCTTTATCTCTTTTCAAAGTAGTCAAAATAAATTATTTGTTATCACAACGCCCTGTTGTATATTCAACACCCTGTATCTTGGAAACGAAGCCTTCTAGGACATATGTTTATAGCAACTTTTCTTTTTAAAACATGTGTTCTATCTTCCCTTAAAGTTTGTCTACAAAAAACTGACTCACCCTGCATATTACAAACTGCTATAACACATTTTATGTTTGTTTTATGTTTTTTATGTTATGTTTTATATACAAAACACTATATTACATTTAGTGTTTCGAAACTAAACACACACTCTAAGGTGCGTGTTCCTCCTACACTGAGAAAATGCGCCGGAGAAAATTCTTTGCTGACTTTTTTTGGCTGCAACTGCAGAAAAAAATTGAGGAATAGCAATACCGTTTTAATCATTCAGTAGAGAGCACTTACTGATACCGCTTTATTGTAATTGTTAAGTATCTTATTGCCGCTAAAAATGATATTGTTGTTATCATAAAAGATTCCTGTTCCTGATTCCTGATATCCTGTTATCATAGATTATCATAAAAGATAAATTTACTGTTTTAGGAATGTACCTTAGTAGTCCAAAACACTTCATTGTGACTAAAAAAATTGATGACTATTTTTAACTGTCATAGACAAGATATTTCTTGTCTCAGCAAAAAATATTTTAAAGAGAAGTCTTTCGGCTATTTCCGTACGTTCTCGTAGTCCGAAAGACGCGTAAATAATGCTAATTCTGATGGTTTTCTTCTGAACTTGTCGCGTATTCAAGGAGAGGTCCACATCTCCCACCAATGAATAAGTAGAAATTTAAGAATGTTGCCTAAAATTAACAAATAAAGATTAGGTATAATAAAATTTATAAATGTTTGTTTTATTGCAAGCATTTTAGTATTATTTTGTCGACTTCTTCTTTCGTTGAATACGCGACAAGTTTTTGAAATAATCTTGTAATTTTCTCCATGAATATAAATCACATAAGTTCAAAATATCCGTGTTTGAATAATTCAGGTTTTCCATTTTTTTGATGGCACAATTCGATTAACAATCACAATTGACACAACAATGATAGCAAATAAACGTAATTGTGAAGTTAACTGGGCTAGTCATTTTCATAGCCAACTACTAATGATAATTATAATTTAAAATTAATTTTGCACAAATCCAGCAAAATCATTCTGTAACAGTAGAACTGTTAAAGATAGGTATAGGGAATGCTCATATAGATCGATGCAGAATTTAATTGTGTATCAGAATATGGGGAAAAAAATTGAGGCATTATATTTAAAATAATGAAGTTTTGATAGTTCGAATTTGTGCTAAAAGGAAGTCGAATTCTGAACACCCTATATACATAATTGGCAAATATCGATAAAACATCAACGTGAAGCCTAAAGCTTCTTTTTGTTGTACTGTTAATATCATTTTCTTGAATTCAAAAGGAACTGCAGGAGATAATTCAACTTGTCGTGGTGGAAAACCCGAATTTTTGAAAAAAATTGAATTACTTCTCTCAAAAACGGATATAAATTTTAGGTATAGGGAAATTTGATAAAACTCGTCCCAAAATACTCGGTATAATCTAAAAATGCAATAAAATATATACCATTCCATTTAAATTAAGGAAGTTGACGGCCACTTCCGGTCCAACCGGAAGTGCAACCATTTTGAAAATATTTTCACTGTATAGAGCATAGCCGACTATGCTCGTGTGTAAATTTTCACAAAAAAATAATGAATGGTTCTCCTAATACTTCTAATGGACGGTTTTAATCAATCACCCTGTATAATATCAGTTAACCAATTGACATTTTATTTATATATCTACTAAAGAAGTGGTTGTGTAGTAAAACAGTGTTGACTGTATTTAAACTACTGTCCACAACTGGTTTGAATTAGTAAATGTTAGTGTTGTTAGATGGGTTTCAAAACAACTTTCCATTGCAACTTCAGGGACAATTTTCGGTTTGCCAAGAACTTATGGTGCGCTACGAAAATGGTGATGAGATTTTGCTGCATCAACTGTTGAGATCTAGGTACACCATTACATCTAAGAGAGTAAAGATGTTAGCAGAGAATGGCGTCACATAAGCTGATCTGTCGTCCAAGAATACAAATTATACGATTGGCAAAGTTATGGTAATTGTCTGATCCTCGCTTTGATAGGAGACTTTATACCACTTTACCAAACGTTTCTCCAAATACAGCACAACTATTGACTGTATGGCAAAGTATTATAGCCTAAATATATTGCTTGCTGACTGAGAAACTGTGTTAGCCAGAAAAAATAAAATTCAAGTTAAATTAGAACTTTTCTCACATTATGTAGATTTTGAACTCCTTAATTTATAGCTTATAACCTAGTTATCGTAATCGTTAGAGCACAGTTCCAAAAAGAGTATCATTTTTTGCTCTACGTCTGCTCAGTATACCTAACCATTACGATAACGATAAGCTAAAAATTATGGTGTTCAAAATCTTCTTAAAATGACATATGACTCATATTTGTTTATTTCATAGCCTACTAGAAATCCTCCGTTTCTATTAACTAACCGTATTTTACAGCATATTTTCGCGACTATAAGGAGAAAATAATGTGTGTGACTGATTTGTCGAAAATTAACTTTACGTGGGACTAAATGGCAACTTTCCTGGTTGTGTTTAGATAATGACGAAGTTATAAATGTAGATATAGCAGATAGTAAACCGCAAACGCAATTTGGCTGAATTTCAAGGAAGGTATAATGGGCAAGGAAAACATTTAAGAGGATTTAAGGAAGTCACAAGCAATTTAAAAGTCATTTTGTGAATCTTTCAAAGACTTGAACTACGCTATAACATGACATGCTCAGTTACTGGATATTCTACACTTATTTGGTTTACATTATATCATCATTTTTATAAATACTAGTGGCTGTACTTTTGACACCGGTTACAATCGGACATATACGATGTGTTGATAAAGTAACGCACACGATTCATAACTTTTATACCCAGTGATTTTTCAAAAAACGCCGTGACAGGTCGATTTTGTTTTTTAAAAAAACACGTGCTGACATGAAAAAATTTGTTTTTTCTGCTTTTGGTTTAGGGTTGTGACGTCATCATACATTTTTTTTAATTGCAACGTCCTGTATTTTAAACAAAAATGGAATTATTTTGTGCGTTACTTTATCGCCACACTGATATTATAATAAATTAATAATAATTACTTATAATTTAAAGGAATATAAACATTGCTACTATCTGTCTGACAATGATTGCCAAATTGACAGACAGATAACAACATGCTTTTGACCAGGCGCCATTATAAAGTAGCAAAGACCCAAAGGGGGCACTACGGTGTGTTTCTCACCTATACTAAGTGCTGGTCTATACTATGCGTTTTAACCGGTGCGTTTAGTCGGGACCGGTTTTGCCGCAATAAAAGTAAGGGTTTACACTTAGCCTTGTACGCCGCACCGCTCATTTCAAGTCGGTATGTCGCGGCGTCGAACGCATCTAATAAAAATTATGTGTGCTTTACAAGCCACTGGTGAGTTACGACAACCTCCAACAAAGCTGTTTTGGGTACATCCATATTTTAGTGATCGGGAAACAAGAGACTTTTTTACGAGAATTTAGAAAATTCCTTTAAGCCTCTGTCACTATAATCTTTGATTCCTTTTTCCCAAATCGGAGGATTTTCCTCAATTTTTAATATAAATTTATCAGTATCAAACATATCTAATAAAAAGCACTTAAAAACTGGTACACTTATTTAACTAAGTACTGGTCTATACTATGCGTTTTAACCGGTGCGTTTTGACGGGACCGGTTGCGTGGGATGGTGTTTTCTCAAGGATTTAAATGATACCATTCATATGGCATATATACGCACGTTCTGTTTTCTGCCGCAACTTGTTGCGACGTGAAGGGACGAATGGAAACGGGATAAAAAGACATGACACGTTTAGTTAAATAGAAGGGTTTACACTACGCGGTTTGTTTGTCCAGTTTTTCAGTGCTTTTTAGATATGTTTGATACTGATAAATTTATCCTTTTAATTGAGGAAAATCACGACTTGAAATGAGCGGTGCGGCGTACAAGGATAAGTGTAGACCCTTGCTTTTATTGCGGCAAAACCGGTCCCGTCTAAACGCACCAGTATAGACCAGTACTAAACGTGTCGTGTCTGTTTATCTCGTTTGCGTTCGTCCCTTTAAGCCGCAGCAAGTTGCGGCAGAAAACAGAATGTGCGTTTGAAACGCATATATGTGGACGGCGTCATTTAAATCCTTCAGACGACACCATCCCGCGCAACCGGTCTCGTCAAAACGCATCGGTTAAAACGCATAGTGTAGAAAGTAATTTAGCTAACCATAGTTTTAGTCCTATATAGACTGCGTCGCTATTTTTAAACACGTAGAGAAATATAATGTGCCGCATACATAAATGGTCACTGGGACTACGCTATCCAAAAAATAATCTATATAGCAAAAGTTCTACTCGTACTTAAAGACTTAGTTCTTATTATATTTACTTTATTTTATTGATGAAGTTGAAATTTGACCATTGAAAATTATTTTGCTTTATTAATTTAACTTTTAGTTATTATTTTTGTATACTTTCTATTGAGATAATATGAAAATATGGAGGATCCTACTCAATTTTCTTCAATACGGTTATAAATTAAATTAAACTAAGGTTATTTTTGCATTTTCTTATTTGACAGCTCGAAGTACATTTTTATTACGTCTGAGTATTTTTAAAAACGTTTCACTGATCTATTTGCGAAGTTTGCTAATAAAATAAGTGGTAACATAATTTATCCCAAACATAATATCCTTTTATATCTACGTCTCAATTACTATGACTTTGTTTAAATTCACGCAGTCTATTTCGTATTAAAGTCTAATGAATATTAAAATCCTTAGCATGTAAAAGATGAAATTATATTTTTTCCGTCTTTACATTAGCATCTCGTGGGACCTCCCGCAGTGCGATGCACAACCAAACACCTCCTGGGGGCCTCGTTTATAAAATACTGAATCTGGTTAACTGCTAGGAAAGTTGACTCAAGGAGTTACTGCGGGTAGCCTACAGTTAAATGAATTTCAGAAAATGAAACAACTGCGCCGCCGAGGCGTCCTTCGGTAATCTTTGGAACAACTTATTAATTATTTTACTGCTTGCTGCTCACGAAATAAATTTACATAACACTAATTTAGAAATATGGGAGTACGACAGTGTTGCTGATAATTCTGAAAGAAATATTTCATCAGTGTCCTCGTCCTTTGGTCGTTAATCAAAAAGAAAATTCTAGTCTGTATACTATTCACGATTTGAAGTGAAACATTAAAAATGTAGGCAAAGTTTGGACCTCGTGTGTTCCCATTGCAAATATTTATTCTATTTGAAAATTGCCACAATGGGTGGTGGTATGAATAAAAACGAAGTATCTGCTACTACTACAAGTATTAGTATATTCTACGTAGTGTTTAGTTCAAATCCAAGTAGATATTACATTTCGAAGTACTTCCTTCTATTTTTCCGGAAATGTTAAAAATGAATAGCCATTCTCCTAAACATTATAGTAACACGTACTACGACTTAAAGTATTTACTTTTTACTGGTAGGTACTTCGATTTTAACCACAACTAAAGTATTTGCTCCGTCATTATTGAAGTTGATATCATAGCAGCTTCACCGTGCGTGCTACAAAGTGATTATTTTAAAAATGGCTCAAATACGTAGAAATAAAAATTATACTGCAAGAAGACATTACGACGATGATACCCTCTATACTGTCAAATATTTAGGTAAACAATTAAGTACCATCAATTTAGAATGTTTTATTTTTATATTTTATATTTTTCTTTTAGGTTTAGTAGGGAAAACGTTACTCGTTACTCTTCTACCACACTTCCTTCATCCGAAAACATCTTAAAGGACTGTTGATGTTATAAATACATATACAAAACTGAAACCGTTTCCCAAAAACTTTTAAACATGGACGTAAGTACTACATATTTCAAAGAATGTACTACACTTACTTGTTAAGTAGATACTTCATAATATGGAGTATATAATTTTTGGTGAAGCATGTTCTATGTCAAGTAAAGTAGATACTACCAGAAATTAGTAAATCCTTCGTTTTGAAGTAAATACTATGTAGAATATATTAATACTTGTAGTAGTAGCAGGTACTTCGTTTTTATTCATATAACTCAATGAAGGGAACACTTTTTATTTAACTGTACGAATGCGATTCACTATA
Source organism: Pogonocherus hispidulus (assembly GCA_963924545.1). Classification (NCBI taxonomy): domain Eukaryota; kingdom Metazoa; phylum Arthropoda; class Insecta; order Coleoptera; family Cerambycidae; genus Pogonocherus; species Pogonocherus hispidulus. Next base: position 72,248,509 of record OZ004694.1, read on the forward strand.
GAGGGTGTTCCAAAAAATGTTGAGGACTATTTTTACAGTTCTATTAGAAACATTCTATTTCACATAATATTAATTCTATTTTCTTAAATTTCTGGTTTTGGTGACACTTGCACTGGTATTTTTACAATTTCTTATTTATTTTTTTAAAGATTTTAACGTATTATGGGTTATAAAATAAATGTTTCCGTGTGGTTCATGTATAGCAAGTATGGTATCTTCAAATCCCTATTCCACCGGATAATTTTTAATTAAATTATCTACTCAATATTCCTGCAGGGATGAATTGGGAACCATCTTGGTGTACGTGCCTGATGGGAAAAATGTCAGCTTGGTGTTGATTTGAGGGACCAACGATAATCAATCCAGAGGCGCAATTGCGACCTACTGAATAATAATATGGTGCCCCCTCTCCCACACAAGTCTCAGACTTTCAGAGCCGACCAGGGCACAGTTGGGGTTACTGTTGTAATATTAAGGCGGAGGCAGTAAAACGCAGCATTTTACTACCATTAATATATTAAAAAGATTTGTAAGCATACATTGTGGAAAATTGAAAAGCATGTATAGTTAAAAAATGTACTTGCTATACATATAATACTAAACAATATATGAAGCCAGACCTGGCAAATATTAATTACATCGGTGTATTTGTAAGAGAGTATATTGAAATTTGCTCGTTTCAAAATAATCTCGTCGTGTAGCTAAACCGGAGTATCTTAGTAGGTTTCTGGAGACGGAAGGTATTCAACAAAAGGAACTTTGGCAAATCCCGCATCTCACGGACACGGATATGCCTGGTTGCGCCAGCTGGTGAATTTAACTGCCATCTACAAGAGAACTGTAATTTGCACTTCTACTATCGGACAGCAGTGTTGCCCCTGGTAGTCATCATGATATTCACAGACTAAGTAGTTTCTGGCTGGTTAGCCGTCGTCAGTACGAAAAAACTACAATGGCATTCATTACAGGCAACAAAGAGTTCTCGAGACAATCCCATATAGCAGTCAAGTGGAGAGTGGTAAATTAAAAGAGATAGAAAAACGGTTAAATGGGGAAAGCTTTAGAGAATTGTGTTAATGACGTTTACGGAACGGTTCTTGATGTTCAGGTGTTTGAGATATTTTGAAAAAAATTGAAACGTGCATCTTGCAGAACCTCTTGTAACTTCTTTATTTATGAGAATTTTTAAAATACGTAAAACATTTCAAAAACAACTTTTTTCAGTGAATACATCTGTCCAGTTGGATTTCAGTTACAACGTTTCGGTTTTCTAGAAATATCAACAACTTATTTCTACGTATTTCTTTTTTTTTCTTATTTTTTATTTTTTTTTCACACTGAATGTTTCGCTCATTAATCAGTGCTTTTTTACCTTTTTAGTAATGTATCATACATTGGAAAAAAATAATTTGGTCATATAAACCACAGATATATGATTTTTTCAATCACTTGAAAACTTTACTTTACTTGACAACATCGCACAGCAAAACATTTCACAATATTATTTATTTAATGAATAGCATGCAACACCAATTTTTCTTTTATTAATGCCTACTATATCTTTGAAGAAAGAAAAATAACATAATCTAATTAATAACAATAAAATAACGAATAATAATATTTAAACAACGAAATGAAAAGTATTAAAATAAACGGCATTTAGTTAATCATTACCTACAATAATTAAGACAAAGGCAAAAAGACACATAAAGCAATAAACCAATAATGAAAACAACGATAATAAATACGAACATGTGAAATTTTGAATTTTAAACTAATGGAACTTAAAAATGTAAAATTTTATGGCTCATTAAGAAATTTTGTCAAAATACCTCAGACACTTAAACAACTAGAACTGTAAACACCATTAAGTTACCCACAAGATTCTTTAAAACTGTCCCTGTTTAACAGTTTTTCTATCTCTTTTCTAGTTTTCGAAATATCCATACATTCACCACCAATTTGGGACACACTATAAACATACACAATATAAACGTAATAATAAAAAACAGAATAGTCTTCTGCTCTTGATTACGTTATTTTTGCGTTATCCAACATAAACACGCGTTGTAGGTATTTTTTGCAAGAATAATAACAGCAATTTACAGAAACAAAACAGGCGGTATTGTTACGCCTTGATATTTCCGCCAAATAAATTGCGTAGCACGGCATATGACTACAGAACACTTTAAAAAATTACACACAATAGCGAAAATTGTTGAGCGGCCGAAGAAATAAATTCCTCTGCAGTTTCGCCCGCCCTCCCATTCCATATAAAAAATGCGTTTCTTGAATAATTCACTTCATAAATTTGACAGTAGCCGCATAATATTCGTATTTCTCAGCTTAGCGCCGGAATATAAAAGAAACCTTGTATAAGAAATGTTAATAATAAATTACGGTGCTCATGCGAGCTTGGGATTAGTATGCACCGTACGCGCCCGATGTTTCTTTCAGGAGGCTCGACTTGCTTCCCGGGCGGCTCACTCTCTCAGAGGGGAGCCGAATAATGCATCCGCCAGACTTGGGGTGCATTTTTTAGTGGTCGACCAAAAAGACGAATAAATATTATTTTAGTGGAGTGCAATTTTCACTTTAGTGGTTGCCTGAGCACGGAATTAGAACTTATTTCAGCGCTGCACGCTGCAGGGTATTTTTTTATTACATCGACCTTCAGGAATTTCCCCTTGATTGATAAAGAAAATACGCAGAAGTGATGGAAAATGGCCGGGAGGTAATTCGTTGTCCCCGGAAATATTTAAATAGAAAGAAAACATGAGAAACCACTTGGATGTTGTTTAAATCTTCATGCTTTGTTTTATTTTTCGTGGTTGATGCAGTTTTTACTCTGGTACTGCTAAAAGCGGTCTACTATGCCATTTCTATATTTTTAAGAATCATCTACACTGGGATATCAAAGATATAATCGATGGATTTATAATAATCATGAATGTAGTGAGAATTCATATTGACGTATTTCTATGAAAACGAAGTAGGTAAGTATAACAACCTTTCTTGTTTGATTACTCATGTCATTTAAGAATTATCCTTTTATAAGTTTCATGATAGATTATGAGTTTCGTTTAGTTATTTAAGATATATTGTGAACTAAAAATGGAAAGTACCGATGAAAGCGACATGGAAAGTATTCCAGATGAAATTACAGATGCAGCGACAGCGGCTCCTTTGAATTATTGCCGGAGAAGTCGAGGGAACGCTACGAACAAGTATATGATAAGTTTCTAGTTTGGAGCAACGAAAACAAAGTAATAACTGAAGACATCATTCTGGCTTATTTTGTAAAAAAGTAAAAAATTTAGAAACCTTCAAGTCTTTGGAGTCAATACCTACTCTATGCTGAAAGCCACAATTTCAGTCAAGAGAAACATTGATATTTCTAAGCATACTAAAGTAATTGCGTTTCTCAAAAGGAAAACTGTTGGTTACAAAGCTAAGAAGTCTGCAGCTTTGAGCAGAGACCAGACTGATAAATTCCTTTCAGAAGCCTTTGATGAGAAAACATGTGAGTGATAATGGAACTATTTTGTTACTTAAAATACCTGATATAAAAACTCATATTGACAGAACTTTTGTTGTTGTCGGAGAAAATAATATAAATACTGGCTATTGTTGACGTCGAACTTCAGCAACTTTATTGGTCGAAGGTGGTGGCAACCTAACCAACCTTAAAAGGGATGGAGGCTGGAAATCAACTAGTGTTGCAGAAGGGTATCTCGAAATCTCTCTGAACAACAAAATACATATTGCTCACACAATACAAAATGGAAGTAAAAATGACATTGATAGCGAGTACCTACCAGTAAGCAAGACCAGCAAAGCCCTAATATGCCGATTGCCATTACTGGCACTTCAGATATTGAAATGTCCACTACAAGTATACAAAGATTGCAAAGTGAAAATAATATATTCACTGCAATCACTGACACTAAAAATATTTCATCGTTTTGTCTCGAGTCTCGAACAATTGTTAGGTTAAATATAATTTAAATTTGTCGGAAGCAACATTTTATTTTGCATTTGAGCTGGGTTTCCGCACTTTTGTTGATGATCATTAAAATTGCGATCTGACACTACAATAGTAAAGTGCATCAAATAAAGCATTTCCATTGAACCTCACCAATTAATTGCAGTAATTGTACGATTAATATTATTATTAACAAATAAATGTTGAAACTATTAAAAACTGTTTCTATTTTTTTTAGAATAATTGACGGTTGCAGGAAAAATAGTGTACGTAACTTGCCTATATTTCGGAAGGAAATAAAATACTTTTATATAAGGAACAGTATCCTATAATTTTTACAGATAAATGAGGACAAGAACACATGTGAGGTTAATACAATAGACGAGTATTTCTGAGCAGTTAAGTTGAACTATATTGTACATCAATTTTCTGCAAAAAGCTCGCCTCGCTCGCAAAAACCCGGTGGAATGAGAAATCGTAAAATTAAAATTCCCATTTGACAGCTTCATTTCCTGCTGGCACGCATGCCGCGGCGGCGGTGGATTTTTTGGTTTAAGTGGCTCGAGGCGATGGTACCACAATATAGAATTCCGCCAACACAAAAGGCTCACGCTATTTCAGCCCGTTCTGGATAAGTATATAAAACACGAACGAACTAGCAAATGCATCTGCCTAGAAGCGTGTCTAACGGAGATAATGAGGGAAATATTTATATTTAATACAAGTGCATAGGAGGGAAGAAATTATATTTTTCTGTGGACGACACTCGTCTGTATGAAAATTGTTGTATAAATCATTATTTTACTGAAAGAATTGCATAACAGAAATTTTTATGTCGAAAGAATTTTTAATTGAAATAATTCTGAATAATATGTGAAGCATGCATACATATCTGCCACAAAAAGAATTGAAACTACTTACTTACACAATTGGTGCTGTGAAGAGGGATATGCAAATGTATACCTACCATAAGAATATAAATTCCACAGTCAGTTGTGCATGCTCTTAAATTCGTCAGTCAATAGTTTTACAATGTTACAAAATGTGAAACACAGAGTGACAATCATTGCGGTCCATGTAAGAACATCTTACCCTATTGGTCTATTCATGTGTTTTACTTACAATGTTCAGAAAATTTGAGTATCATGTATATGTCATGATAAATTTTTATGTCAACTATAAAAATGTAAGAGAAATGAGAATTGAAGGAAAAGAGAGATTTTGATTATTTGCTTATTATCTACTGACACAGATTATTGTGTCATTGAGGATTGTAACCCATTTACAACTTTCTTAGTTTTATCCACAAAATTGTTCATCCTCTTATTCATGCGAAGTCATATATAGTATGCAAGACCATAAAAAAATAATAAAACTAAATTATCCTGCCTACAATTGAAAAAAAAATAGTAATGGAATTTGTTTGCTCCAAAATGGTTTACAAAATGTTATAGACAAAATTTAAAATTGGTTCAATAATTTTTTTTTTATCGAAACACTTTTATAGATTATTTATTTATCGCAGACATATAGCGTATCTTTGTTATTGCCATTGCAAAAGTCAAATGCTACTTGAAACGAAAAACCTTTTTTCATTCGGTCAGGATTCAAGCTTTTTGGATATTACCGACAAGTTTTGTTATTAAATGTTTTTGAAGAACAGGAGACAACCTGATTCTTTATTTTCTCTTTTAATCATCGATCGTAGCCGGCTTAGCATTTGAAGAGGGTAAACGATTTTGTATTCACAAGCAGATTTTAATATCTATTTCTTGAGATCAGTTTTCTTTAAATCAGATAAAAGCTAAGGTGTTTATCGATGTGATGAAATTAAAGTGAGACTATTTGTATTTCTCATATGCCTTAAATATCCCGCATAATTAAATTCAAAGACAAAGATGTATTGAGCATATACTTTGATCAAAAATGGAAAACACCTCCGAACAACATGTTGGAATGTATGTCATGTTGTATGAATGTATGACATACATGTTGTATGTCTTTTCTTGGAATTTCGAATACATTTCAATTTATTAATTTACTAAAATAAATAGTTTTAAATTTCGAATTCGCTAATATTATTTAATTTTACCGACATTTTTATACGTGTATTAATCAGCGTATGTATTATGAATTGGTTACCAGGTTTTTAATAGAAAAACATCGAAATTTCTCGACTTTTCCTCGACAAAATGAAAGAGAAAATCCAAAATTCATATCTGTTCCCTACGATCCTCGTTTCACCCGTGGTTTTGGTAAGGTTTTTAAAGATATAGGTATGTCAGTGGTTTATTCGTCGGGAAATAAACTACAACAACCTTAAGGCAATCCAAAAGACAAAATAGAAACGAAATTAGCTGTAAAGACTGCGGTCAATAGTATATTGGACAAATTAGAAGATCAATTCAAACTAGATTCAAGGAACATATGGCTCATCTGAAATATGGTAGAACAGATAAGCCTAGTGTCGCCCAACATGCGTTTGAGAACAACCATAAAATAGATGGTAGATAGCAATTTAAGATTAATAAGGAACGTAACAAATGCTGGATGCGGATGTTTTTGAGAATTTGGAAATTGCTAAATGTAACAATAGTATGAATTGTGACAGAGGCCAATCCCAAACAGCCCGCTTTATTGGTTCGTAAATCACGGTTACTAATCCGTCGCGGCGGTTTACTGATCAGTCGCGGCGGTTCACTGATCAGTCGCGATGGTTTACTGAGCTATCGCGCAGAAATAGTTTAGGTATAAATAGGATACAATGTTAGCATAGGATTAGTTTTAATCATCCCTAGATTACGTCTACGTCAGTGTTATCTTCACACCAAAGGTTCCAACCCCTCTCAAGATCATATGGAAGTGGCCGTCAAGTAGTCATGTAATACCATCGAAAATTGGAGTATTTTCGAAGAAAATCAGATAAGTAAAATCTCTATTTTAATTAGTTGCAGGTTTCGTTTATAGTTAAATCAGCGAGTTGGTACTGATCAAACCCTGTAATAATTATACAATATAAATTCCATGAGTAACTGACTCAATTCAATGCAGATCAGCTGCAATAAAGTAAATAGATAGGTACAATGAAAAAGACATTTTATCTGAATCGTGATCGAACTGTGGCTTGAACTCTAATCAGCAACATCTAATAAAACTTGTTAATGAAACCTAATAAAATATCTTATTTTCCTACGAACTAACCAAACTATGTCCTATCTGTAGTAACTTTTAAAATACTTGTCTGAAGGTTTTAACGCCATCAACATGATTTTAGTTTCATATAGTTAGTATTTACACCATGTATTCAAGAGTGTGTGACCCCCAACGAAGTTTAGCCCACGCCATTGCATACATTCGAATAAAAAGTTACTTTAAAGCTTTTAAAGCCACGGACGAAACCATTTTATCGAGCTAAGAATGATAATAAGTTACCGGAAGTCGAACATTTCCAGACTCATACCCCCTGCAGAGATCAAAGTGTATTTCGTAGCTGGCTGGTTAGCCAGCTACTGCTCTCGTTTGTCTATTTGTCATAATTATTCGCTATTATGGGTGGCACAGATAATGTTTGAATGTCATAGGGAAGGCTTTTTACTGGAATAGTGAAACGGCTGCATGATACAGAGATTTTGTTCCGGTGCGGTAATTGATATTCCGTTTGGTCCAGTTTAATTTTATTTATATTTGAGGCAAGAGATGTAAAATTTGCATAAACTGATTTGCTTGCCACTGTTTAAAGGTGGTGAACCAATTTATATTCTCATTCTGCTAATTTCCTTACTTAAAAATTGCAAATATTTAATGCAGTTTATGATACCTTAATACAAAAGTGATTAAAGTTCTTACAGAAAATATTAAGTTAAACAATAATTGTGACTTTTATAAGATAGCATTTCTCAATAAATAGATTGAATTTCTTTCATTATAAGAAGAATATTGATTATATATTATATTATGTATTTATACCAAACAGTTTTCTTTCAAATATTTACCTTTAATGGAGCAAAACAAGATTATTAGTAGCATATCTTTAATATTATTTATTGGTTTATTTAACTGTTTATATTATTTTTATTATTTAAAATATGTAGATAACACTATTAAAAAGATTAAAAATTATTAAATTAATTAAACACGATTCAGATCTATCAAAGAATCTATCAAAGAAAATAAGTTGAGGTTATATGAAGATATGCCGTAGTAATTCAAGGTGGGGGGGTAAATATTGCATGCAAGTAGTTGTTTTCGACATCTTAAAAATAATAAGGTTATTCCTTTGCATACCTAGGATTATAGGTGACGAGCAAAATTAAAAACTTTATTGAAGCATAATATTTGATAATTTCATTCATAATTTATCTCTTAGTTCTTTTTGGCTTAATTCCTATAGAAAAAGATATAAAGATTATTGTATGTAAGATTTCTCAGCTTCATTGTCTGTTAATTTGCACCACCAAAACAAATTGTTGCCTGTTCCTCTACCTTATTTGGAAACTTTCCACAAACCACTGCACTTAACGGTGGTTTGCCACTTTCTCATTGTGTCTTCTACATTTTTTGTGGTTTCTACTTACAAAGTATTGTGTCACCACTTCAGGAACCGCACAACATCCACCATTTCACTGTGTATTCTACACTTGTCGTTTCCACAAACAAAATATGGTGGCACCATTTCAGGAACTGCTCTAAGCGATTCCTGAAATGATTTGATAGAAAAACTTTACATGACCAACTAGACTATACTGATTGATTGTCAAAACTAAACAATTATAGTTACTGATTGCTTGCCAATTCTTTCAGAATGTTAAATATCAAAAGTACTTAAGCAAAGTCATGACTTGTCTTCAACAGTATATGTGACAAAATTTCAAAAAGTAAATAGTACGTTTAACAAGAAAAACACAAATATACAACAAAAATGTATAAGTTTCAGCTATATGATGTGGATGAAATGGTTGGAACCTTTGGTGTGAAGATAACACTGACGTAGTTTTCCAGATAACACCAAAACACTCGACGTACTCGACCGCGTTTCGCCAACTAAGTTGGCATGGCATCATCTGGAGATGATTAAAACCCAAAATGTTTCAATCAGATTAAAACTCATTTCCATCATTTTAATCATTCCAGATTATGCGCACTTGGTTAGCGAAACGCATGTTGAGTGCAGTATGTGCAGTGGAAAACTACGTCAGTGTTATATAATGTTGATTAAAGAAGTATCCACTAATCTGGATATACAACTCATACCTAATATCTCATCGCATATCTCATCTCATACCTCTTATCTGGATATACATATATCTCATAATTCATGTCAACTATAATGTATTACTTGTCTAGGTACCCTAATTTTTTATTGTAATATACTTTTTTATTGTAATTTTTTATTGTATATACTACGTGTGTCATAACTAATATTAAACAAGTATGTATAGTGTCCAGTTTTCGTTGTCTTTGAGGGATATCTCGATTATTAACAAAGATACAGGGCTGCGGTTATTGCGACACTATTAATTTTTTTCGAGAGAAACGACAGATGCCATAAACAGATCTTCCACAGCCCTCTTAGCTTTTGACCTACGGGGTGAAATTGAAAATTTGAAATTTTCAAGCAACCCTCGTATTTCAGTTACCTGATAACGTATTGGGAAAATAAAACAAATCTGTGCATAGTTTTTTAGGTTCATTACCTTTCGTTGATTCCCCTTTTGTCGACTAAGAAAATTCCCCATTTGGTCTACTGACCTTTTCACCTATACATCGGTGTCATTAATTCGATTCACTATATGTAGATCCCCCTGGTTTTTTTTTGTACAGAATTATAAAAAAAATGTGAAATATAAAAGTTGCATGATTTTTATGAAGTTTTCGAAAATCGCTCTTATGATGCACTTTTTGGTCATATCTTCGTTATTATTAAAGATAGACCCATCAATATCTATATTACAGTATTCGTTAGACAACATTATATCCAAGTATGCAAAAATATACAGGGTGTTCCATTTAAATTGACAATGTTAACATACGCGCCTATTTTGTTTGGATTTTATTTGTTTTTCTAACATTTTTTTGTAATTCTGTAAACAAAAAAGTGAACAGTGAGGTCAAAATTTAGTGAATCACCCTGTACTTTTCAAAGTAAATTGTTATAATTGACAATATTTGACTTGGCATCATATTACGTTGTATTTTCCTTCTTTGAACTCATATTAGTTCGAATAAAGTAATTCAGCTAACTAAATATCTGTTCAAATATATAAGCTCGATACATTTTAAATATTTACTAACCAAGATTTAACTTCAGTGGATTCTCAGTGCAATATTACAATATAGGGGTAAACATCGCCCAATATTTTATCGACCGTGTACCAGCTAAAACTTTTCAATTCTGATTCAGTAAATATTGCACAATTATTATAGGTTTTGAATTACTTCTATTGTGTGCATGGCAGCCTTGGATGTCGCGATACCATTATGACTTTGGTGAAGGGGACCAGATTGAAAATATAAAGATATCCCATTTGCGATTTATCTCTCTTACTTTAATAATTTCCACTGCGACATTGAATTCGGGAAATAATTCTTAATCTAGTTAGGCGAGGGAGACCCGAATCAATGGGAAAGAAGATGTAAAAAGGATAAATACGTTATGACTAGAACGGCTTATTTACGAGGGTTTAAATTTTTTATATTTTCTTTTTGAAATATGGCGTGGCGGAACGTACCGTATGCGTGAAAAGATGTAGGGGATGTAATAACTATTTTTCATTGCTCTGAATTTTTTTTATAGGTCTAGCCATTTACTTGACAAATATTGTGTCTCAAATTTATCAGGGGTTTGTACGCATATTCCAATAAAACATGTCCTTTTCTTGTTGCGAGTCGTCCTGATGTTTTTGTGCTTAAGGGTGTTATGATATATTGGTTTTATTCCAGCTTTGTTATTTTCACTAGTATGGGTAATATATAGCAGATTAATCATTTTGCCACAGAAAAAACTGTCTGGGATAATCCAAATGCCAAATTGAGCTTTATTCAGTATATACAGTTCAAATATGTACAAACAAATAATTAAATGTGTCCAATAAGGTCTCCATTATGGACTTATTTCTATACTTATATATTTCTCTGACCAGAAAGACTATAGTATTGTCTAACTCTTATACAATATTTCTCTGACAAAAAAGTAAAGAATAATAACGCTGTTACGGGCCACATATAAATACATAGCGCTTAGATCTTTTAGAGCAATTAGAAATTAAAAAATCTTTAATTATAAATCCGTGTACCACGAATGATCAGATAGATTTTACAATCTCGCCCTTCTTAGAAAAGGTAATAAAAACTCGGGCTTTACCAGATGGTAGGATCAATCGGAGGTAGGTTGCTCGTAAACAAATAAATAACAAAAACGCGCTTGGAAATATTTAGTAATAGACATTTACTCTATTGAAAAAGGCCTAACAAGCCGAAATACTAGTATATAGAGTGTATTCTATATATTTCTTGGAACATCTAAATGAGATAAATGTTTTTTTCAAAACAATTATTACATACGCTCTACGTATAAATACGCTCTGAAAGCGTATTTATATGTGGGTTTACATTTTGGAAACATCGTTAAACAAAATTACATGTGTAGCAGAAACAAAATAGGTACCTGATATTCGATTAATAAAGGTTGGCCACAGGTTGTAAACAAATTTGAAGTCTATCTATATTGATATATATATTTCTATATAAAAACATAAAACACATCACAGAAATGGACAACCTCCCTGCTGAAAGCCTAAGGCTTGTGTAGAGGGAGGGTACACATGAAAAAAACGCAGACACACAACCATTCCCTGGGAGAGGTGCCATTTCTCCCCTGGCGAGAATCGAACTCGCGCCGCAATATACCCATTCTGTTAGTCACAGGTTATCACCCAGCACCTAACAGACTGAGCTATCGCCGCGGACTGAGCTATCGCCTAACAGACTGAGCTATCGCATTTTAACTGATGTTTTTCAAAATCGTGCTATAACCAGACATTTTGTAAATTCATTACCTCCAAGATCGCCTGATCTTAACCTAGCGGATTAATGGCTGTGGGGTTATTTAAACAATTTGATGTTTAGAACACGACCAACAACGCTGGAAGACTTTATTAGAGCAAATTGCTGCAATTGAACCAGAAATGCTGAATACTATGTACAATTTGGAGGAGCGGTTGGTGATTGTACAGCAGCAAAATGGACGACATATCGAACATTTGCGTTAAGAAGTCCCATTGTTTATGCAATCGAATTCTTTTACATCCTGCTGTTAACTTGATTTGTTAAAAATACATAATAAGCTGAAATATATCCCTTACTTTATGGTAAGTATGTACAGCTTTATGTGCTTAGGTATGCTATCATCGTTTTAACAACTGATTAGATACTTCAAGGTTGGTAACTTAGTAAATGGAATTAATTATAACATGAAACATTTTAGCAAACAGAAGTTGGCAGCAATTAATTTAGGGTGAATGTTAACTTAGAAAGAGGGAGCTTATATTTGTTGACTTAAGAATAAATTGCACAAGCTGAAGCGATAAATCGCTGTGCAGAAGTGATTTCGTGGGAAAAAAATAATAAAAGTAACTCAAGGTTGCTACTACCAACATCGAAATGTATCCAAACTTTACTATTTTAGCTCCACAAATAAACACAAACGAGATATTCATTGATGAACTGAACGGTTTTATTTGTGTTCCATTTGCGAGTGTGAAGTTAGCAGATACTTTTTCTTTGCCAATTACTCGTAGATTTATGGATCTGCTGATATAGTTTTGGAGCACAAATAAACAAAAACTCTTATAGTATCCGAGTTTTGTATGTCAAGGTTTATAATAAACGTAAACGTCTATAGGAATAGCAATAACATACCTACTAAAAGTAATAAATTTAAAAACTTAATATATTATATATTATAATAATGATTCATTGTAGTTGTCTTTAGGATTACACCATCTGCAAAATAATAGCAAGCACGGCACAATTTTCCTTCCCAACCAATAAATAACCTTTAAGATTATATTAGGAACCGATTCACTATATACTATTATTTCTTTTTGGCAAACTCTGGCTTGAAAAATAGTCAGATATTTTTCTTATTATTCGTCTTGTTTTGTCGTCGCTTTAAAAATCACAGTAATAATCCAATCGTTTCAGAAGAAGGTTTAATTTACTATATCGAAAATGGCGTTGAAAGTAGTACAGAAATAGTAGTACAAGCAGTACAGAAATTAGGTTTTTTTTGTCAAAGCCCTTACATGCGCCCTTTGTAGAGTCCTTTTCAGAATTAAGTTATTCTCGGGGGTTCCTGAAATAGGGAAAAATCGAGAATTGCATTTTTTTATTTTATAATAGCTTAGACACATTTTCAGATAAATATATATGACGCTAAAAATTGGTACGAAGCTTGCATGTGTGGGATCCAAAAATGATGTCAAAGTATACATAGCTTTTAAGTTATTGTCGTTGCGATTGTCATTTATTTTATTATGAAAGTCATATTGAAAAAACGGATATATTTGTTGTGTACATTAAAAATGACAGAAATTATATGGCAGCATTAAATGAGTATTTAAATCTTTATCCAGACAGAATAAGGCAACCAAATCGAACAATATTTGCAAAACTTTATATCAAAACCAGAGAATCAGTTGAAGTAAATCCAAACGTACTAAGCCGGTAAATTTCTAAACAAGGTAATATTCTTAAAGCAACTGTGTCCCGTATCTTGAAAAGAAATAAGTTTCAACCCTACAAAGTGCATATTGCACAAAGTTTAAGTGCGGCTGATGTTGAAAAACGGCTTAATTTTTCTCAATGATTCTTGGATAAATTTATAATAATATTGTTGTTAAATAAAAGTAACTTAATATGGCACCTTTAATAGACTTTCAACTGCAACTAGGCAACTGAAAATCAGCATGTTTTTTTTAAGTCAGCGAAGGTTTCAACACAATTTTCTTACTAATGTGTGGTGGCATAACTGGACAAACGTTAGTAGGTCCGTATTTATTGGTTGATAATTTTAATACCTAGTGAAAACTATCTAGAAAATCTACGACTGTGAGGATCTCGTGGATAATTCGAGCAACAAATAGTATGCTATTATTTAGACAATATTTATTTATTTAGATCGATTTTAGGTAGGAGATCACTGCCTAATAATTACTACACTGCTTCGCTATCCGCAGGTCCTGACACTCCGCTGGATTATTTTCTGCGAACTACATTAAGGATATTGTTTACACCAAAATTTACACAAAACTTGAAAGATGAAATTATGTTAGCTTTCAATAGATCCAGTTCACTTTGTATTTCCAATGAGAGAATAAAACATAGCGAGATTGTGCTTCGAAATTTGTCGTAAATGTGTAAGAAATGACTTGCTGTTACTACATTCTGCCAAAGTAATTCTAGATTTGCGCCCTAATTTGAATCAGCAAGGTAAGCTTATGAGAATACAATGAGTTAGAAGAATAAATCTAACATCAAATCAATATTTTATGGGGACATAAACATATCCTAAATCGAAATTGCACCAGAAACGATAAAGTCGCCAGTAACAATCTTAACTTGTACACAGATCAGTACACAAAACATTCCTTACTGTTGCAAACATTTCCGGAATTCAGACTCTGTAAGTTTACCATTGAAATGCTGATTTATTAACTAGTAAAATGTAAACAGCCAAAAACCCTGTCTGTTGTAGAACTAGTGCATTTGAAAAGTACTATTTATTGCGCTTTAAGAAAGTATATACTTACAAAATGATTTAAACACTAATAAATGTAAATACAATAAATATACTTACTCTACAAAAGGCTCGTTAAATACTTTTTACATGAAGACCATTTTGAAAATGGTCATCCTATGGAGAACACGTAACTCTTATAACTTTGGTTTTCTGTATTGGTAGGTTTTTTCGCACTATAGCAGCTAGCTTTGTATCAACTACCAGGCGGGAAATTAAAAAATCATTTTAGACATGACGCGGATTATTGTTAGTGATTTTGAATTCTTCTCATAATATACTGTAATATTTAATATTTACTGTATATATAATGTACACGGGAGTTCCGAGTGGTTAAAGACATCAGGTTTTTAATTATTCTCCGCGGTTGACAACGGTTCGAATTTCACCGTGGTCAACTTTTTCTAATTACTCCAATATTAAATCTGTATGTATAAGTCTGGTGGCGTTCTTAATATGCAACTCAATAGTACTTCAAAATCACTGTATATAAATGTTTAAACTGTTTTATTGATAAGGTTTTCCAGGTTCTCCTTTTTCTCGTACTGAATCGTTCCTTAGCGCACTCGCGGTCTGCAAAATAATAAAATGCCGCTCCCTCTTCCATACAAGTGTCTGACTCATCCGGGCTCATCACTAAGATGAGAAAGAAATATAGAGATATTATTATTATTATTATTATTATTATTATTATTATTATTATTATTATTATTATTATTATTATTATTTATCAAAAAACAGTAAGAACACCAACTATACAACAATTAATGTATACATGACTCTCGATCGACTCTTATTTTAATACACTTTTGAACATGTCTTCCTTATTATTAGAGATAGTCTCAACAAACCATATTTGTATTCGTAAGGCTTATCCCCAAATTAGATAATGTACAGATCATTTTATTTAGAAGAAAAACTAGCAATAGACAACTTCTTGTAGAATCAGATTAGGTTAGTATGATGAAAATATATTATATTAAAAGGGTCATTATATTTGTTATTTTTACTTTTTATTTATTTCTCTATAAGCCTTTACTTTTTTACTTTTACATTTCTATAAACCAAAAAATATGATATTTTAAGTCAACTTTTAAGTCGATCACAGTATTTACTCAATTACTGGATACATATTTACTCGATCACTGGATGCTGATAAAATTAATGTAAAAAAACAATGCCGACTAAATTTTCTGTGTATATTTAGTATTTTCAGCGTTTAGACTGAGCTAAAACCGAAATGATCTGAAATGTTAACTTTAAAACGCAGGAGCACGAATATTAACTACCATTGGATCGGGAGGATTTAAATGTTGGCATTATAGAGGCATTAATAAACCCGCACACAGCGATATGCTTTAAAACTAAGGGCTTTTTCAGACGGTGCGACTGCGATGCGATTTTCCGTTTGCGACATATCGTATTGCATTCGCAGAAAGCTTTCACGCAAGGCGATACAATTTCTTCTCCAACGATTTAAAAATAAAACATTATGCGCAGTGTTGTCATTGCTCAGTTGCTCTTCGCAGTTAGTGGAGTGTATTTGCAGTATGTATAAAAGAAGACGAATTATTTTATTGGCATTGCTACATCGAAGGCGAAGGAAACTTAAAATTATTTCGAAGCCATTGCGAAGGCACAAACGATACGCTGCACAAGCTGAAGACATATGACAAAATTGCAACACTGAAATTTTATTTTACTGATACATATCGCGACAAGCAGCGACACGTCTGGAGATGTGCATTTATTTTAGTGGTTGGTTTAATATCCCACGGAAAAAAGCGGTCGGTATCTGACCAACAAACGCACTGCACTGTCTTGAGACGCAACAAAATGTCACACTAAGCGTCCGTTTTTTTTGTCGCTTCCGCATAATGTGAAAATTACACATATTTTGATACTTCCACGATATCGTTGCGACATTCCGCAAACGGAAAATCGCATCGCAGTCGCACCGTCTAAAAAAGCCCCCTACGGTGACTCTTTTTATGCCGTCCGACTACATCGATATCGTCACATAAAATTAAAACGAAATTAACGAAAACCCCACTTAATTATGAATTTCGTCTCGCAGGTTCTCGCGATCCCCCGAAAAACCATCATTACTCAGACCAGTCAACGCGATAAAAAGATGTTACACGCGGCAAACCGACATCCACAATAATTTGTCTAGCGGGCTAGCCGAGTGACATTTCGATAAAATTAATTATGTCCCGAATCATTATACAGGCGGGAGAAAAATTACCCCAGACGCCGGAGTCCTATCAGAAACATACCTAATGGAACATACGAAGCCGTCTATTTATTAGTGTCACAGGCATATATAAAATATTGACGCGATTGGCTGCTGCTCGAGACAAGTAGTCTGATTTGCTTCCACCGGAATGAATGAAGACACGCGCCATTTAATAAAAATTTTACGTTCAATCTCAGGCCATGTTACTTATACGTTAATAGGGCTGCCATAAAAAATGTGGCGCCAAAGATATATTTAGTTTCTCGTACATTTATTGTTTTAATATATTAGCCTCGTTCACCTGTTATTTTACACTTAAAATCCATTTAAATAGTATACGTTTATGAAGTAATAACTTTATCGATGGACGTATATATATATATTTTCTTAGTAATTTACATGTGAAACTTTTCTCGGATATAAGTAAAAATTTAAAAACTATACAGTGTGTCACACGACGACCACTCATTAGAATATATAAGCACTTACTTCGATTTTAATATTGAAAATTTTTAGGGGTTTCGAGTATGCTCTCTTCAATGAATACTTATAAGTTGTATAGAGGTACCCTAAAAGCTGCTTTATTTTATAAAGGTTAATAAAAATTTTATGTCAAGTTTGCTCCCTGTATATTTTTTCAAATTGTGATGCTGACATTTTATGAGTTATCGATACATATTACATATACCTATACCTATACCTTTCTGTTACACTTTTAGGTCTGGTTTCACAGTAGGTGGTTACCGTTACTTAACTGATAGTTAACTAACTATAAGTTTAGGATGTGCGTAGTTTTAATAAAATGTTAAAGAAATTCACTGTCTAAGCTTATAGTCCGTAAACTGATGGTTAAAATAAATTGTGAAATCGACCATTGGTGTTATTGATGGTTTTATTACAAATTAAAAACAACATATATATTTAAATAGTTTGAAATTATGAATAGGTATTTTTTTGAATAATGAAATTATTAGCAGAACTATAAAACAAACAACTAAGCTGTCATGTCATGAGTTATTTATTATTAGTTTAATCTACTACAGTTACAGACAGAGAATTATTAATTATGGTTTACTATAATAACTCAAGAATTCTATAATACTACGAATTCTACTCGTATTTTTGAAGTAACGACTTGAATACCTTATAGGATATTATAATAATCTCATTAAAGGACAGGAATTCTCTATTATCTCTATTATATTCTCTGTATTCTCTCTAAATGCTCAATATGCTTAACGTGATTAGATGATCAAACGATTGGTTTAACAATTTGGAGATCCAGATTGTAAAAGAAAACCTAAACTAGGAAAAGAAACAGACGTTTCTGCTTGCAGATGATACAATCATATTAATATGGTCTGAAAAACTTAATTTATAATAAAAATATACGTCCTATGTCTTTAATAATATATTATATGAAGTTATCAGTTTTCTATAAAAATTTCAAAATATTATAATTTTTAAGATACCTATCATATGTTTTTGCATTACACTTATTAATATACAATGGCAGTATAGATTTTATTTAAGCACTTGAAGAGAGTATTATGTAATAAATACATTGAATAGACGTGGTCCCATGATTGATCCCTGCGGAACACCTGACAAAACAGGGACATTTATTGAGTCAAAGACCACATAGCAGACATGCTGCAAAGGGTTTGATAAGTATGATTTAAATAGTGTTAATTCATTGGACTAAATTGGTCTAGGATAGACCCATTTAATAGATTTGATTAAAAATGCTGGCAGTTTATCAGGATCCATACATTTGGTTTCGGATTTTTTATATAGTTGGTATGGATATGGTATGGGAATGGTTTTAGAAATATATTCAATTTATGCTCATCCTGGATAGATGTGTCTTATATAGTCCCTTTATAGGTAGCTCTCTTTCCTGCCCGTGATTTCTCTCGTGCTGTGTTCACTGTTCTTCATTCATTTACGTGTCTTCGACTGATGTGCTTGTTTCAAATGCATGTGCTGCATGATGTTGCTCAATGGATAATAATATATTATATGAAGTTATCAGTTTTCTATAAAAATTTCAAAATATTATAATTTTTAAGATACCTATCGTATGTTTTTGCATTACACTTATTAATATACAATGGCAGTATAGATTTTATTTAAGCACTTGAAGAGAGTATTATGTAATAAATACATTGAATAGACGTGGTCCCATGATTGATCCCTGCGGAACACCTGACAAAACAGGGACATTTATTGAGTCAAAGACCACATAGCAGACATGCTGCAAAGGGTTTGATAAGTATGATTTAAATAGTGTTAATTCATTGGACTAAATTGGTCTAGGATAGACCCATTTAATAGATTTGATTAAAAATGCTGGCAGTTTATCAGGATCCATACATTTGGTTTCGGATTTTTTATATAGTTGGTATGGATATGGTATGGGAATGGTTTTAGAAATATATTCAATTTATGCTCATCCTGGATAGATGTGTCTTATATAGTCCCTTTATAGGTAGCTCTCTTTCCTGCCCGTGATTTCTCTCGTGCTGTGTTCACTGTTCTTCATTCATTTACGTGTCTTCGACTGATGTGCTTGTTTCATATGCATGTGCTGCATGATGTTGCTCAATGGGAAATGTATCTTAAAGTTTTATACATTTAGCTTTGGCTTGAGAGTACTGATGTAAGCAGTTTGATCGCCAAAAGAATTACTGGAGGTCATTTGTCATTGATTAGCAGTTGATTACATTACATCAAGAAAATTGTCTTCCGCACGTTCTTAAGGAACGTTTCGTTTATCTACGTGGTTTGTAATCTCGCAGTTTACGAGATTTTCATTGCTGTGAGAGGGTAATTTTAATGGTAAGGAAAAGTTGTGTCTTTTTGGTGGCAATAAAGTTTAAAGTTAAATGGTCCACTATAGAATGTGGCTAATTAATTTTATTGTAAGCCGGTAATTTGTTAAATAAGTTGGGTAAAGTTGGATTTGCTGCAGTTTATTTGATGATATAGTGACAACAATTCAAAATTTTGCTTGCTAGCTTAGCTATTTTGTGTATGGTTACAAAATATAAAATTTAAGTTATCGAATTTATGAAATTAAGGTAGACATTTTTGATATACTTAGTTTTTTTTTAAATATCTTATTTACCATCAAAATAAAAACAATTAAGTAAATATACTTAATGCGCTTCACAGGGTACAGCATAGGGAACACCTCAAACTGATTTCAAATAAATCAATAACCTGACCGACTAGCATTAGAATTTTAGTTACAAACCTCAAAAGCCAATTTAGACCTTTATTTACACTGTTATCTGTATTTGTATAGAAGAAAAAATATATTTTTTGTAATGTTAGTAAAATCAATATTAATCTTATTAAAAGGTGCCAAATTTGTTTGGAAAACAATCGCTATATAATAGAAAATATGCTTAAAAACTTTTTTTCAGTTTGCTAATATCTTAATTTTGTTAATTTTATGTTTGAAATGTTGTTAGTATTAATGTTAATATTTTTATTATTTTACCCACTCCGATATCAAGTTCTGTAATCAATTTTTATTATTGTAAGATATCTTACCACCTGAGACTAATAAGAATATCAGAATACTGTATTATCAGAAACAAATGCAACAACTAAACTGCAATAACTAAAAGCGCAAATATCTATAAAACTATTGAAAAAATTTACAGATTTCGAAAGCCTTGCAACCATCGGAGACATTGGAAATTATAACACCATATGAAACATAATTATAAGAGAGCCGATCGTCCTGTCAGTTGAGACGCTTCTCCAGTAAGCGAGTACGGTATTATAACTGAACACTCCCCACTACTCTTTATTACTCCCCCTCTACTCTATATTATTGGAGTAAAATCACCGGTCTAACACTGAGCGCGCCGTAATACTTCACTCTGATAAATGCGAGCTCTTTTTAAAAATTAGATAATCCGAAAACGGTTACAGATATCCAACCAATTTTTTTTAAAGCTTTTTCATTTCATTCGCTTAGGTTTTGTGCATGAATGGTAAAAATTTCAAGGCGGTAAGTCTAGCCGTTTTTTTAATGGCGATATATATTCTCAAAAACACATATTTTCTAATTGTGCAGAGAAAGCACTCTAGGGCCATTAAAAAAATAGCTCTACTAAAAAATGTGGTCATAATGGGCCCAGTCAGCCCCTGTTAACCGTTCAAAACATCAGAGCCTTGACGAATCTAGCGATATAAGCGTTTTCTGTTAATAAGACATTACTGTGACGCGATCACGCAGGATAGATTGAATATTGAGAATTGTGTGTAAGATCTCTCAACGGTCGCTCCAATAAAGTTGTTATAGCTATTGTCTATTATAATTACCCTCTATTTGCCCAAAGGACTACATCAGAAGTGGTTGCACAGTGTAAAGTGTGTATTAATTATATTCTAAAATGCCGAAGCAAAAGAAAAGATCTAGAAAGTGTATTTCGACTTCATCCTCTTCGAGCACCTCTATAGAATCTTCTACCTCTGCAGATAGCAATAACCAACGTACTAAGAGAAGTCGTCGTCATAGACAAAGAAAATCAAAAAAAGGAAGTAAAACTGTAAGTCACAACAATCCATGTCAATCCTACAATATACAGCCTACATATCAAAACTTAATTACAATGTCTAATATATTTCCTGAGTTTGATCCAAAATTAATGGAAGTAAAAGATTGGATTGAAGTAATTCAGTACAATGCTGACATTTATAAATTAATATATTCCTAAAGTAATTAAAATGCTGACATTGGAATTTAATTTTACAGAAATCATATAGGCCTAGTTTTACCTAAAATGTATGCCTAAAGAATTAAGGCAATAAGGAGAGGGCAGTTTTACATGGATTAATAGTGGACATAGACATGGGTAAATAAATATTTAGGTATCCGTTTTAATCATCGGAATAAATTGTGAAACTTTCAACGTTAGATAATTGTTATAACAAGTCTATGGACACTCCTTTCTCTTTGTTATTCCATATATCATTGTTCCTATAATTAGTGTCATTTGGACTAGAGAAGTACTTACCTATTATTTGCCAACATGAAAATAGCCACAATTATTACAGACAACTTTTTATAACAGATTTAAATCAGTAACATGATAAGTAGGTAAACGTAATTAGTCGCATTTTTAAATAATAAACTTGCAGCGTCATTTTTTAAATAGTTTTTTTTGCAATGATAACAATCAAAGATCAAAATCACCTAAAATGGATCCGGAACTGATTTTTGCATACTTTCGCTAACCGATATCATGATAAAATAATAGAAACTGAAAATATGATTCACTTTATGTATTTACTAAATGGTATAGATAGATAAGGAAAATCCCTAGAATAAAAGTATCAAAATAAATTCCAATATCCAATGTAGAGACGAATACCCCGGACTAGAATTTGCTTGACTGGTTTGAAATCAACAGTCAACAACTACTGCTGTATTTCAAAGTCAAAATAAACATGAGCCAATATTGAACTTAGTATTAAGATCCGAAAAGCATGGTCCATAAAATGAAAAAGGGTACGATAGTGATGTCATGAGAATTAGCTATTTTTCCACTTTCCAAATTATCAATGTAATAACTACAAGTCAGACTTATGGAGTTTAATGGATAAGGGACATACAGCTAATAGTGGAATCCGAATAAGATAAGGGGGTTACATTAATTATGATTAATGAGTATTTCTCCATCGGTAGCATTTGAAATCACACAGTAAAAAAATCCGACACTGAATCCACACTCATCAGTGTGTATATAGTCCACACTTGGCAGTGTTAGACATATCGGTGTATTATTACATTATATACAAGTAATTTAACACAGTAAATTTTACAAGGTAATGTGTAATAGTTAATTATTCACCGTGTAATTATTCCGTATTTATGGCGGATTGATTCATTTTTAACACAGGGTTTTGTAAATTTTACTACAATTTATGAGTACTTCTACAAACCTGGCGGGTATATCGTTCGTGTAATATGAGTTCTAAAGGTTTAGTTATTATACTACCCAGTTCGTGTTAAAAATAACACTGCAGCAAATTACGATTACCATTTAGTAATTTTACCATTTGTCTTTTTTTACTGTGCACCTCGACTATATAACTCAATAATTGAAAACTCGACGTGCTAGGCTACTTGCCCACTATTCCCGACTAATCAGTCTAGTGTAAAAACACTGTTGTACACCACACACTGTAAAGCACACCACAACATTTAGAATATGAAATTAAAATATGTAAAATTTAGAATATGAACAATGGTCTTACTTTCAGAGGAGCTCGTTTTTATTAATTGATACTAAATTTATTAAGAAAATGTCCATTTATTTATTAAATATATTAACAAAATAAAAAATTGAAAAGATTAATCAATAGCACGTCAAAAGGTGTTCCTCAAAAATTTCTTACCATTGTAGAAAATCATTCCTCACAGTGGTTTGATAAAGAAGAAATTGATCTCCTTAACAAGGGATTAAATGCTTCTGCAGGCATTTTAGATGAAGTGTTCAAAGTTCAATTTAATACCTTCCTGATTCCTCTAAAGGATTTGCCAGAGAAACTTGAAAAAATCAAATCCCGGTAAGTATTTTTACTAAAGTTAATAGTAAGCCAAATTCCACTAAGGATAGAAAAATAGTCAAACGGCTGCGTGAAATAGATTGTTGTTACCTAAAAGCAAAAAAGGGTAATAAGGTTGTTATTTTAGATAAAAAGGATTATTATGAAAGGGTAGACAACCTCATTAGTAATAGCCCTTACAATAAAGTTTCTAGAAATCTTTTACCAAAAATGATTACTGAAATAAGAAATGTACTTAAATCCTGCAACAACCTTATTACTCCAGCTTTAAATAGGTGGTTACATGTATCTAACCCAGGTGTACCTAGAGCCTAAGATTCATAAACCAGGAGTGTCGGTGGATCTTATTGTTTCATCAATTGAATCGTCGACTTACCACCTATCAAAATGGTTAATAGAGAAGTTCGAAAGTTTACTCATTGCACCATCTAGGTTTTCTGTGATTAATTGAAATGATTTCATTAATAAGGTGACCTTGGACTACCTTAAGGTAGTCCAAGGTATCTACGGTAGTCTACTCGAATCAAACAATCTCAGTCAAGATGTAGTAAAAGAATATCTTCAGCTCACTAAACTTTACTTGAAACAAAATTGTTTTTGATTCAATGGTAATTTCTTTGAACAACATGGGGGTACAGTAATGGGTAACTTTGTCACCAATTACCAATCTCTTCATGAACAGATTCGAAACGGAGGCAAAAGAAGGATTGGAGTATTTTCCCAGGGTTTCGTTTAGATATGTGGATGATATCTTTGCAATGTTTCATACAAAAGTCACTAATAATGACAACATTGTTTCTAAATTGAACAGTCGTTTCGCATCAGTTAAATTTACATATGAAATTGAAA
The DNA here is from genome assembly GCA_963924545.1 of Pogonocherus hispidulus. Taxonomy (NCBI): domain Eukaryota; kingdom Metazoa; phylum Arthropoda; class Insecta; order Coleoptera; family Cerambycidae; genus Pogonocherus; species Pogonocherus hispidulus. Next base: position 72,272,968 of record OZ004694.1, read on the forward strand.
ACTCTAGACAACTATCATTCTTAGATGTATTAATAATTAGAAATAGAGAAAGTAAGTTAGGATTTGACATATACAGAAAAGATACCAGTACTTTAAGATATATCCCTAAAAACTCTCACCATTGTGCTCAACAAAAAATGGCGACTTTCATTTTCTAATTTATCTCATATTCAGCTTCCTTCTAAATAAGGAGAGGTTTGAAAAAAGGCATTGATTAGGCATATAGCTGCGAGTAGTGGATACTCTTTAAGTTTATTCGATAAAATAATTAGCAAACGTAAATTTAAAGAGACACTTCCAAATCCCGTGACTTTTCAAAATGAAAGAGAAAATCCAAAATCCATATCTATTCCATACAATCCTCGTTTCACCCATGGTTTTGGTAAGGGTTTTAAAGATATAAATATGTCATTGGTTTATTCATTGAGGAATATATTACAACAACATTTGAATCCGTTTCTTCGTTCTTCGTCCGTTCTTCTTCGTTTAGGCAATCCAGAAGACAAAATAGAAACAAAGGAAAAGTCGGATTTTTATGAAAGTAGCTGTAAAGACTGCAATCAAAAGTATGTTGGACAAACTAGAAGGTCAATTCAAACTAGATTCAAGAAACATATGGCTCATCTCAAATATGGTAAGATATTAGAGAATAAGAGAACATATAACTCTAGTGTCGCCCAACATGCGTTTGAGAATGACCATAAATACATAGTATCAATTTAACACTAATTAGGAATGTAATAAACTCCAGGCAACTCTCAAATGTATCCAACATTTGAGAGTTTGGAAATTGCAAAGTGTAAAAATAGTTTGATTTAGCAATAGTAAAAATGGGCATTACTGCGAGGGAATTATTTTGAGGTTTTCAAATATGTTATGGTTTTGACAAATGTCTACAATTTCTCACAAGTTTCAAAGTTTGATCACAATTTCAGACATTTTACTTCTTTAATCTCCAATTCTATTTACAATATCTATAAGTTGATTCAGAAAAAATCAGTTAGATATGTATTTCAAACAGTCTGTAAGATAAAGCCAAATTCAGGCCAAGATTTATACATCTCTTTTTACCACAAATATTTAAACTTCTAACTACTAACTAATAACTATATATAACTAATAAACTAAGAAAATCTAACCTACGTACGATTTTATTAATAAGTACTCGGATGAAATCTAAAACTGATCAGATTTGAGAGAATTGGAATGAGAGGGTAAATAAACACTAATATTTAGAAGCTGCCAAGGTTATTTTCAGTAGGCAATGAATAATCAGGCAAATAAACATAATGGATCCATACTATAAGCGCTTGGGGAGAAGTACAAATTATTTGTATTTGCTGAACAACAATTTGATATGTTCCATTACACTTATTGTCAATTCATCGTTCAATCCATTGTATAAACACTTCATCTTATAGTAAATGTGTCATAACTACATTTCCGCTACAAAACATTGTTTCAGATCTGATGAATTGATATCGGGCTAACTAAACGAGAGTTTTTGTAAATTGAATGATTAATAACAGTTCCATAATTCACACAGCCGATAGATGTCCTGTTTTCATTCGAGTTTTTTGTTTTCGCGTCACATCCTCCATTCAAATTTAACTTTCAGTCGAGTTTATACTAAACCAATTTAACTTTTTCGATAGAGTACTTATCAAGATTTTGATAGGATGGGATCCAGTTTTGACACACGATGAAAACTTGTTTCCCATCGTTAAAAATAGCGCCTCGCATCCGTGATAGATAACATGCATGGTTTATCAAAATTTTATCTAGTTACTACTTTATAAAGTAAATATACGTTTCCAGTTCATTAATCATATTCTAAACTACGATTTCTTGACAGTAGAATGCTATTGTTTTTGCTAATATTTATAGCTTAGATACAAATAAGTTAATTGCGAAACAACTCTTGGTGGGTAGGATTTCATTGTGTCAGTAACGTATATATATATATATATATATATATATATATATATATATATATATATATATATATATATATATATATATATATATATATATAATATATAAAATTATATAAATATATAATATATATGAATTATATATTCATATATAAATTTATATAAAAATATATAAAATTAAATAAATTTATTGTTCACATGAATGTATAGGTACTAATAATCACTAGATATTATGAATATCTATATTTATGTGAAATTTACAGATTTTGAGGTTTTGGAAGTAACATTTTTGGTCTAGATGAGATGTTTTTATTTTAAATCTATTCCTACTACTTAAGAAAAGTTTTAGGTTTCCGTATCTAGTGAGTATTTGTGCATATCGTTTGTAATGCACTACTAAAACTAAAGGTCTACCCCTTATAGTAACTACATATTTTCAAATGTTTTCTCTTCCTTTATTAAATATACAAGACTTTTAGAGCTTATTTGGATATGTTTTGTCATAAAATAATTCAGAAGAACATCAACTTATTTTGCTCCATATATAGGTATATTACTGCATATATGAGATTTTAACGTATAAAACAAAATTAAGAATGCTGCATCTTATTCTTGTTTTTACTGAAGTGATATTTAATGTGTATATACGTACGGTAAAATAGAAAAGTAGCAAAAAAAATTGATTTATGCTAAGCTCTTGCAGCTTTCTATAACAATAATAACATAAATAGAAATAGAATAAGATAATCATTGATCAGAATCGCCTTTTACCATTAATGGTGTAGGGTTGTTGATCATTCATTGATTATATATAAATTTCTGCCATTTTTTTTATTTCTTGCTATGACTTTTGCTTCATTCCAACTCTTCCCTCTTCTTTCTATTATTTTTGCTACGACGCTGTCTCAAGTCTGTTTTGGTCCTCTATTTCTTTTTGTTCATATTTTTGCTTCCCATATTTGTTTTACCGGTCTTGTGTTATTCATTCTTTGTAGACGTCCCCACCAGTTCAATTGATTTTGTTCTATAAATTCTGTTAACGTTTGTACTTTTAACTCCTGTCTAACTTGTGTATTTCTAATTCTATCAATTTTCGTTATTCCTGTAAATTTTCTTAGATACTGCATCTCCGTGGCCTGTATTTTGCTTTTTTGTCTTGCTGTTAGCACCCATGATACGCACCCATACGTTAGGACTATCAAATTAAATATTCAAAGTATAATATCAAGGCAAAGTTCTAAAGTTCGCCCCAAAAGAACACTGTATAATAAGCAATAAAATAATTATTATAATAAAAATTAAAAAATATTAAACACTTCTAGCATCTTTCTAAACATCTCCAGTCGATCCTCAACTCGTCGACAGTAGGAAGTTTGTATGAGAAAAAATTGTCAAATTGACATTTTTAATTCAAAATGTCATTCCATGCACTGTAATTTTCCACTGATAACATTCCTCTGGAGCAGAGGAAGCCACGTTTGATCCAATAATATTATTATAGCTATAGCTATGTTATAGGTATGTTATAGCTATTTCTATAGACCTTTAGACTTAGGGTTATTACAAACCTTGACATTCAAAACTCGGATACTATATATACGAGTTAGTGTTTATATGTGCTCCAAAAACTATACCAGCAGATCCATAAATCTACGAGTAAGTAATTGGCAAAGAAAAAGTGTCTGCTAACTTCACACTCGCAAATGAAACACGAATAAAACTGTTCAGTTCATCAATAAATATCTCGTTTGTGTTTATTTGTGCACCTAAAATAGTAAAGACTGATACATTTCGATGTTGGTAGTAGCAGCAACTTCAGCTACTTTTATATTTTTTCCCACGCATTAACATCTTCTGCACAGCGATTTATCGCTTCAGCTTATGCAATTTATTCTTAAGTCAACAAATATAAGCTCCCTCTTTCTAAGTTAACATTCACCCTAAATTAATTGCTGCCAACTTCTGTTTGCTAAAATGTTTCATGTTATAATTAATTCCGTTTACTAAGTTACTAACCTTGTAGTATCTAATCAGTTGTCAAAACGATGATAGCATGCCTAAGCACATAAAGCTGTATTTACTTATAAAAAACATTTGCTGTTAGAAAGGGTATCATGGCACATCAGAGGTAATACTGTGCTTTTTCATTTAACTTTGAATAATGGAAATATTACATTACATTTTTATTAAGCCATTCATAATAGGTGCATCTTTTTTTCCATTACCATTGCCTTTTATTCAATACGCAAAATATTTAGATTAATGGAACTGGGCTCGGCTCGGGGTATGTATTTCATCAAAACAATTTTATGGTTTTTTAAGTTGGCACTATTTCTCCAAACAAACATAAGAAATATGCGATTTTCGCTAAAATCATTAATATTAGATACCTATAGTATGTATTTGCTGATGAAATGCATTTATATACAATATGTCCTATTTCAAATTATGGATATGGAATCATTTATTTGTAAAACCAATTGTACGACATAGTTGAAAATGTTTTCATTAAGGTAAGTTTTCGTAAGGACAAATCTTAGCGACTTGTTGGCCCGACATGTTTACTGACCGACAAGTTGGCAAAATTGACGGCTGTTTATGTTGCTACTTGTTTGCAACGGACATGTTGAGAGAACTATTAGTAATTTTTAGTCTTGGAACAAGGATACATACCTTCTGCGTTAAATAATCTTTTTTGGAAACTCGTATACCTAACCTACAATCACAACACTTTGGTACAGACTAGACGGGTTGGCGAATAGAACTGCGAGAAATAAACAAATCTAGTGTTTACGTAGTGACAAACGAACGGCTACTCGACATGTGGGATTAAATTTTGCGTCCGACACAGATATGTCGTCTTACTACCCCAACATAAAATATATTTCTTTTACGTTAGCACAGACAAGTCGGCCAACAAGCCGGCCGACAAGTGGCGTCCTTACAAAAACCAAGCTTTATAGGTATTGGAACTTCTTAAAACCCTTATCGATATAAACTCCTTTCCAAAATTCAAGAAATACCTGAAATTTTGGTAACATTTTCACACTGCATATCTTTGGTTAGAATTAACCGATTGGATCTAAATTGTTATGGTCTTGACGGAGAATTGATCGGTAATTTATATAGGGGCCATTACCATTACGACGTAATTTGTATCATATGATGTACAGGGCGTTTCCTTCACAGCCGTTGTGGATTTTATTTTATTACGTACATTTTATCCTTAAAGTCCTTGCCAGTTCTGGCCTAACGCCGTTGTTTATGGGCATACCATTTTGTTTTAATACAACACGACTTTCGAATTACCGCATAAATTGCAGGCAACTTGCCAGTTTTGATGTTCGGTGTCTGATTAAATTTATTTACAATTCCCAGTTACATCTATAAACGGTACATCAGAAAGCAGCAATAATGCGAATTTCTGCACGCCCCGAAAATTTGGTCACATTTTATCGCGGTTACAATTAGCCTAAGGATTTCAATAATTTTGATTTTATCCACAGGCTCATATCCCTAGACGTTTTTGCTAGCTTTGGCTTGACGCCGTTATTTATGGAGATTACTATGCATTACAGACACCGAACTCCAAAAATTGTTTCTCTATAAAGAACCGCGTTAGGCCAAAGCTGGCAAAAATATCTGGGCGTATGAGCCTAAGGATAATAATGGGTAAGTAATAAAAGAAAATCTACAAAAGGATGTGAAAGAATTGGAAACTTTATACGCCTTTTATAAAATATCATACAACTTATGTCGTAATTAATGACCCCTGTATAAATTACCATTCAATTCTCCGTCAAGACTGCAACAATTTCGTCCTAATTGGTTAATTCTGACAGAAGATATACAGATTGAAAATATCAAAATTTCAGGTGTTTCTTGAATTTTAATGAATAAGTGCGAATGTTTTCCGAAATTCGACTAACGGGCAGCCATTCCAGAAATTCCTATGACTTATTCCAGTATTCCAATTGGCATGCGCCTTTTGGCCCTCGTTGACCGTCCGCGTTTTCAAAATATTCGTCTTCAATCATTTAATAAAAAATTTACGGATATGAAGAGAGATTTCACCTAAAAAATGTTAGTTTAGAGGTTATCCTTAAGTAATTATGTCGCAGTAAGTTTAAATTATGCTCGGAAACTTATTAACAGCCACCTCGCAGGCATTAATTATATGTTGAGAGCTTGAATAATTAGAACACCTGACATGGCAGTGAGTGCGAATGGCATAGCGGAGCTTGCTATTTGTATTAAGCACATAAAATTAGTTATGTTACAGAACCAGGATGATATTTTCCCAGCTTTATACTAAGCTAGCACCCTATCACTCCGTTCAAATTAACTATAACTCATTAATTCTAACCTGGATACTTGAATATGCTAATTTAATTTGTTTCGTCTTCTTAATTATCTTCTATTTGCAATGAAGTTGCATTCGAACGATAATTAGAGACCTGGTCTTGTTTTAGAATTCGGGAAATGTATCCAGATAATTTGATATCCTTTCGCTGTACTTGTTGCTGAAACAAATTTATAGTTGCCATATTTCTCTGTCCGGGAGTGGCAGGATTAGGGAAAGTTTTGTCTTTGGGCCCCAGTGCCCTCGGTAACGAGACCGAAACACTATCTGAATGTAACAAATTATGATATATTAGTGCTCAGTCATTTAAAGATAGCTACATAGCATGCAAAGCCAATGTTATCTTTCTGTAGAATGTATGTGGTTTGACATTATTATTAAATACTAGACCATTAATTACATGAACAAACGACGAAGATAATAAATAAGACAAATGGATATTAATAGCGAAAAAAATTATCGCTATTTCTTTTTGCGATGTGGTCCAGTCAAGCGTGCGAATGATTCCTTTCACAAACAAATATAAATCAAATCTCTGATATGCTGCAGAAATGTGTCACAGCGAGACAAAATGAGAGTGTCCTTAAGGTGAGAACTACTCAAGAACAGAAGGACCAATACAGAAACAGTATGCGTAGATATTAATGTGTGGAACTTAATGGAGGCAATAGAGGCAGAGCCCAGGAAAAAACTGGAGAAGATATGATGGAAAATGTAAACATACTAAGAAGCCCTGGTAGAGCCAGCGGGATTTTATGTAAAAGACAAAACTGTTTGTTCTAAAGAGGAATATAAATAAGAGTTCCACAAAAAGTCATGGTAGTCTAAGTTAACTGTACAGTTTCTTTTTTATAAAATCGAAATTAATCTGTATGGAGCCTGGTTTATTAATTGGTAGGAATGAAGTAAGATTAGATCATCATATTTTCTTATTTAAAGAACGAACTACCGATATCCTTAAGATAACTTGATATCCATACTATAGGAACTTTGTTGAGTTATAAATGTTACTTTTTATAATCAAATAATATAACAAATAATAATATAATATAAATAATAAATAATATATAGGATTGGCAAAATCTACTTAGAATCATACTTTCTTCCCACTATATTATGAACCCAAATAACCCAAATTATAAGGCCTTATAATCCTTGAGTGAGTGTTTTAACATAGATTGAAATTAGTAGATCAAATAGTAATTTAATAAATATTATTACCAAGTCTCTGATTACAATACTTTGAGGATAATTAAATATTTATAAAATAAATTGAGATCCATTGTAGCAGTCAGTCTGTATGAAGCCTATAATTACGTTACAGGAAAATAACACTTCACACTAAACTGAATTAACATGTCTGATTTTAAACACTATTATTTAAAATAATTTAATAATTAAGCCTTGGTTAATAAATTATATGAGTATATTTCTTATTAAATAAATAAATAAATTGTATTGGTACCTGTCATAAATGAAATGATATTGTTAAAATTGTGTTAAAAATGTGTTTAATAATTAAAAATCTATTGTTATTACAGTAGGTACATAAAACAAATTATGTACATGTTACATAAAACATGTTTCTCGGCGTTTAATCAAATTTAACGTACTTTGTAAGAAAGCTATGAAACTATCATACTTTTTTGAAAAATACCATTCCTGGCATTGCTAGCTAATATTTATATTTTGTTGACGACATTCAACATTTTTCAATTGTTTTTCAAACATTTTCCTTGTGAAATTCGACAGCGTTCTGGCGAGAAATGGTTGCATCAGATATTCCTCTATTAGGTTTTTTAACCTTCTCGTGAGACTGAACATGGCGAACTGCCATCGAATTTCACGCCCATACTCACTTACCCAGAACTCTGAACTAATTCAATTTCAGTGGGACGGCCCTGAAATATCTAATAATAATTTTCCCTCCATCAAAGACGATTTGCATCGATATTATTTATATTACTCCGTGTACTATGTATGTAATAGGCATACAAGGGAGATTTAATATTTTATATCAAGCTTCAGGCCAACTTCACCCTCAGTCTCCTGAGACTCTTGCGTTAAGAATACGAATATACTCATAAATATTATCGAACAGAACTGTCTGGGGATGCAGAAACTTTATTTAGCAAAAGTATTGGCATTGAAAATTCTTTTTCATGCATTTAGTGAGATGTTTTGTATGATCAGCTAAAAACACTATGAGTCTATATATCACTCAGTATTTTACTTTTGTTATCTATGGTCGGTATACCATATTTTTTTTTTATTTCTGATGGACGCCATATTGGATTTTTACGTCATCAGGTGAAGTGTTTTATTCTCTTTACAACGATGTATTATATGCTATATTAATATTTTCATAATGATGAAAAATCATCAAATAATGTACATTTTATAGTTGGCCGTGGAAACAAAATATTATTAACGACATGATGTATCTACATATACTAGGAAATACAAAATTTATACTTAATGCATTAACGATTGGAATTTTATGGTAATTTTATTTTTCCAGGCTGAAAATCTATTCCAATTAGGGTATCTACTCTTTATATTTTATTGGTCATACAGTTGGGATCAGGTTACATACATATTAAGTGCTCATAACTGTCGCCTATAGTAAGTATTCAAATTGACCGTGGTTATTTAAGCATGCATCTATCTTCTAAGAAATATTTTGAATATATTTCTTAATTCTTTCGCATTCCTGTCTATTCTCCTATACACCTTGCCTTTTATGTAACCCCATAAAAAAATATCAAAGGGGTTCAGATCTGGCGATCTAGCTGGCCACAATGTGGATCCCCTAGAACCAATCCACTTTTGTGGAAATCTATCATTTATATAATCTTGGACGTCTCTAGAATTATGTGGTGGAGCACCATCTTCCATCATGCTGTAACTAAAAATATAAATTTTGTATATCCTAGGATATGTACATACATGATATGTCGTTAATAATATTTTGTTTCCACGGCCAACTATAAAATGAACATTATTTGTTGATTTCTCCTCATTATTAAAATTTTAATATGACCTATAATACATCGTTTTAAAGAGAATAAAACGCTTCATCTGATGACATAAAGATCCATTGTAGCGTCCATAAGACAAATAAAAAAATTGACTATCGCATCTCCAAATCTAGAGTGCTTTGAGACAATCTAATTGAATTTTTTATGACTCGCCATTACCAATAATGTATAAGTTTCAAATTTGAGTTTGAATGTCAAGTTTCATTTTGTAAAATTTTCAGTTTTCGTTTTTTTCCGATAACTCAGGATCGGGTGCTTATATGGCAGATAACGTACCATTTGATTCAGCATAAGATTGTGCAACTTTTCTAATTTAAGTTACCCTGTATCTCTTATCGTTTCCGAGATCCCAATGGTGGCCCAAAATTAAATCTAACACCGTGTGTGTGGAATTTATGTTTAGATGTTTTTAAATATTACATATTCATCTCTATGGAATGCTTTGTTACAGCGAGAATTTGCATAAAAAACTATATACTGAATTTTTTGTATGTCGTCTGTTTAACGTACTCTACTGACTTTATTTACATGGGTTCGGAGTACATAATATTAACCCTTTTATGTTTGTTTTACCCTTGTGATTTCAAACTTGTTTAGGCGAAGTTTTCCTTTGTGTGAAAATTACATTACGTAGGTACATTTCGTTGTACATTGAACAAAAAATACTTGTTTTTCTCTTTATTATTCTATTGGGTCGAGTATCTAAAACGCTCATTACTCATTAATAAATGAGTACCGGCTTTATTGATTTGTATAATTCCTACGGTAAAGAGCGCCTTGGCTTATTGTATAAAAATAATTCATGTGGGCAATAAGAAAAAACTTTTAGTAATTATTGTTGTTTGTTCAATATAATACCTAATTACTATAATATATTAAAATAATTATAATTATATAATGTTCATACTATCATCACATGAGTATCAAAAGAGGTATAGCTAAATGTTTATATGAAAAAGCAAAATTAATATCATCAATCTCAGATGCATGGGCAAAATATTAATATTCCCATAATAAATAGAAAAAGTCCAATAACAACAATTTACAATTCCTTATATTACGGAGATATCTGAAATACATAAAAAACTTCGGTAATAATTTGAACATAAGAACGGCATTTAAAACAAAAGCAATTAATAATAATCAAAATTCAAAAAAATTGTATTTACCAAATTCCTGCTGAATGTGGTAAATACAGAGACTTTGAAGTCTCTGGGTAAATATTATATTGGTGAGACATCTAGACCATTACAAACAAGGGTCTGCGAATATAAAAATTATGTTAAGGATTACCAAGTTGATTGGACAGACTAAAATTTTACAAAAAGAAGAAAATAAGTTAGAAAAAAATTAAAAGAAAGTGCTTTTATTGAACTTAATGGACATAACTGTATCTCTTCAGATATATTATTCTTGGATCAAATGTGGCTTCATCTACTCCAGAAGGAAGTTACCAGTGGAAACTTAATAATAACATCCTCCCCTAACTAATGAGGTTTTCCAGGTTTCCCTCATTCCAGCACTGAATGGTGGTTAGGGCCTACCAACGTAAGTCGTTCCTGAGGTGCAAATGCGGCCCGCGAAATAATAATATGCCGCCCCCTCTCCCACACAAGTCTCCGACTTTCGGGCTAATCCTTGTGATTAGAATGAGGGGTAGAGATATTATTATTATTATTATTATTATTACATAGTGATCAGTACATCTGATGACATTTTGAATTAAAAACGTCAATCTGCCAATTTTTTATCATACAAACTGTCTACTGACGAGGAGTAGAGGATCGACTTGAAACATTTGGAAAAAAGCTAGTTGTGTTTCATTTCTTTTAAATATTATTATAATAATTATTTTACTTAGACATAATTCAAAATATAATTTGTAATATTACACAATTTTATATAAAACTGAAAAATTACTGATGAAATTTAGATAATTCATCAAATATTTATTTTATTGCATACTAGGGATAGGTACAGTGATTTTGGGGCACACTTTAGAAGTTTGCCTTGATACTACACTTTGAATATTTAATTTGAATACTTCTGATTTGATGTTTTTTATTATTTTACAAGTAGTGTAATTCCAAGAAAGACTACAATGAATCATGAAAATGCACGACAAATAAGTTACAGACATTAACTACAAGTAGTTGTGCCGAAAATAGAAAATTATGTTACCTAATTCTTTGCCAAAAACAAGATATAAACATTTTCAAGAGCTCTTCTCTGTTTCAATTTTCAAATTCAATTAATAAGCAGTACCTACCACAAACAACAAAAACATATATATCAATAGAAAATAACCTATTTAAAGTAAATTTAGAACTAATTCTATCGAAACTACCGAAACTATCGAAAATAAGTTTTAAGCACATAATTATAAAGAGGTGGAAGATCATCTACGTTATTATTTATTAATTCTCTTATCTTTATCGTATAGTTATTGAGACAACTTTAGCTCAACCAGTAGATAGTGTAATTTTATAGTTTTTAGTGCGTATTCCTTCTATAACTTAGTTGTTCTTTGAGATAAGGAATAAATATTACCTAATAAATATTAGCTTAGGTCTATTGTTCTCTAAATATTAGTCAGCGTTGGCATTGGGAGATCAGGGTGGTTATATAACTCTGTAGGGGAGACCGGGGCTAGTTGGCTACAGGGGCAAGTTGGCACAATGTTTATATCTGCGATTGGTGTGGATGTGTAAGCGCAAATACCATTAAAATATAAAATCGACAACTCTCGGCAACCATGTAAAATGTTGCGCGCGTAAAGTCACGCGGTGAACACCTGTTAGTTGTGTTCGTTTGTTTTCAATACCAGTAAGTAAATTTTTGTCCCCTTATAGATTTATGGATAATCTGTTTAATATAACGTATTAACTTGATTTTTTCACCACAATTCGTTGCTAGATGGCTAGTTGACATACTATGTTAGGCAAAGTTATCAAATTATTGTTTGTTTTTTGGAAAACATATGTGTTGTTATAAAACCTGCGTCGGGGCAGGTTGGCACATTGGTCTCGGGGCACGTTGACACAGTGTGCCAACTAACCCCGGATTTAAAAATAAAACTAACAAAATTAAAATTAATAAAAAAAAACAGTTTTAGACATGAGAACCTACAAAAAAAAAAGACTGTAAGGGGTACAACACCCACTGATGTAATTGCAAGAGCTGTAGAAATGGTAAAGAATGAAGGCAGGTCAATACGAAGTGTTGCCAAAGACTTTAACATAGCATTTAGAACTTTAGCCAAATATTGCCAAAAAGCAAACCATTCGCCAATTGAAAAAGTTGGTTACACCCGACATAGATTCTCCAGAACCCAGTTTACCTCAAGGTAGAAATACTACACCACCACCTATACCGGAAGACATACGCCCATTCCCAAAAGCGCCTCCAAGAAAAACTGGCACTTCGCGGCACAAAAGAAGGTCCACAGCTATTCTTACGGATACCCCAATCAAAGATGCTTTGGAAGAAGAGCAGATTGCTTCTAAAAAGAAAAAGGAAGTTGCAACCAAAAAGGCAAAAAAGGCAGTATTTGAAAATAAAAATGAAAAAGAAAAATAAAGTTAAACAAGAAAATCAGGACCGTTAAACATGTTTGTGCAGATGAATCTTATTCTGATGAAGGGAGGAAACTTTTTGCTTGGTCTGCATGGACAGTTTTACCAGCAGTGAACCAGGGGAAAAATGGGTTCAGTGTGTGTCATGCCATATGTGGTCTCATGAGGCATGCACTAACAAAGATCCGCCATACATATGTTCAAATTCTGTCTCGGATGATTGTGACTAAGTATTAACTTTTGGTGTTTACATAACTGTAAGCTTTATTCTACTTTCTGTTTTAGTTTTAGACGTTCTTCTAATCTATTTTATTTTGTATTCTCTTAGTAGGTAATGAATTTTAAAAATTATAAAACAGTTGTTTCTCTCTATATAACTTACATATGCCAACTAAGCCCAGTTAGTGTGCCAACCTACCCCCAAATTGGGGTATGTTGGCACACTTACACTGATGTTTTTAAAAAATTGTAACTATTTAGCTTTTTTTTTATAAAGACACTTTAAATATCCTAAAGTGTAGGGAAATGTTGCAAATCGGTTCTAAATATTTTGTAATTCAGTTCAATTGTCTGTAGTGCTAAATAAAAAATAAAGTATGAAATGTGTGCCAACTATCCCCGGTCTCCCCTACTCTATGCAGCCACTTTCTCTGGTATTTTAAAAGTAACATTAGTTCATATTATTTCACTTTTGGAAAGAACATATAATTTTTAGTCAAAAACACATTTGGAGCACAAACTTTGGATTTAAAGCCGGAACTACATTCCCTGATTTAAATCTGCTGCCATGGCTAGTAACTTGGGCAGAGCATATTGACTATTCTTCAAATAAAAAAAAAATATAATCTGAATGTTTACAGCAAACAAGGTAATGTCTATACATGTAGTTTTATATACATGTGTGAATATGTAGTTGTATTTTAATCATGCCACCCTTCAGTGAAACTGAAAAGTAAGGATTTCGATATAGGCTTTATACAGAACATTCTGAATGTGTCAGTGTTATTCAGTTTATAACGCAATTTCTCCTAAACATAATTTAAGTTCCAACAATATTTTTATACTGGAAAAAGATTAAAATTTCAATTGAATGTAGGAAACGACTGACTAGGCTTGAGAAATACTCCATTCCATTAATAACGCTACGATCGATAATACCAAATGGCATTTTCTTTTCTCCCCTACTATATGGAGGCATCTTATAAAATATGATTAGGTCGATTGTGTATCGATTAAACAGAGCGGAACCGACTAGAAACTACTGAGATCATAAAATTATAGGAAGGAAAAGATAACAGGGGTCGTATATACGCTTTTCTTTTGTACAACAGGGTGATTCATGTAATATGAAACAGTAGATTTATTGGTATTCTCTTTGAAATAGTAGAATCTTTTAAATATTTTAATTGATTTTGTATATGCATAATACACATTACATACATTTTTCCAGGAGTACGACATTTAAAAATACAGCTTTTACAAATTGGCTTCTCACCACCATCTCGAAAACTGCAAGAGATACGAGGAAGCTTAAATAATAGGGGCAAAGATGCATAATCAGGGGACCAAAATATTGCCACAAAAAATCTAGGCTAACTTGATTAGGTTTTGAAAACTTGAAAAAAAAACTGCCGAAAACTTGAAAATTTGGAAATTTGTTTTTATTTTTTGCAGTCTTATTTGAGCAAATATTAAAAAATGAAAAGCACTTTCCCCAAGCAACTTTCTGTCTTCTATTGGCCACCAGGATATTTAAATTTTCAGTATGACATATCGTTTTTTCAGAACCATCATCAACTTCATTCGTTCAAATACGGATCTAGAATTTTGAAGCCATAATTTGCAAATCTCCTTTACCCTTAACCACATGCTACCCCAGAATAAATCATATTCGTAGGTTTTGAAAAAAAAAATCATAGTCAATCTTTCCGTTTCTAATTGAACAATTTTTTATCTACATACCCAATTTTTGCTCATTTGTTGTACATATAAATGTCAGTGGATGTTACCAAATTCAATTAGGCCCTTACATTTTTTAATTACCTTAAAAAATGAAAACTATTTTTTCCAAATAAAACATTAATTTGAAAATATTCTGCAGTGTCTGTTGAATGTCTCTTCTTCTAATGGACCTAAAGGCCTACAGAATATTTGCCCTCAGCTCGTCTACATTGTTGGGTACATTCTTGTATACCCTATTCTTTAGGGTTCCACTCAAAAAATAATCTAATGGAAATAAATCGGGTGCTCTTGCAGGCCAATCGATTGCCCCACGATTTCATATCAATTTTTCAGGAAACTGTTTTGGTGTAGAAAATGCATCACATCAAAATTTAAGGGCATATTTGGATTTGGTAACATCCAGTGACATTTATATGCACGATAAATGATCAGAAAATGGGTACGTACTGGTAGATAAAAAATTATACAATTCGGAACGGAAACATTGAAGATGTATTCTTTTATTGAAACGTCGGAATATAATTTATTCTGGGGTTGTATGTTGTTAAGGGTAAAGGAGATTTGCAAATTATGGTTTCAAAATTCTAGGTCCGTATTTAAAAAAAAGAAATTGATGCTTCTGGAAAAACGAAAGAAACCTCACATTTAAAATCTAGGTAAATAAATATTCGGGCCAATAGAGGTAGAGGACAGAAAATTACTTTGAGGAAGTGTTCTTAATTTTTTTGTTCTTCAACTAAAAAACGAATTTCCAAAATTTCGGTTTTTCAAATATTTGAAAACTTCAAATCACGTTAGTCTAGACTTTTTTGGAGCATTATATTGGTTCATAATAATGCAACTTTGCCCCCGTTTAAGCTTCCTCGTATCTCTTATAGTTTCCGAGATCCCAATGGTGGAAATGGCAATTTCTAACAGTCTGTATTTAAGGAAAATACAGGCTGTCCATTGAATAATTGGCGATTCCAAAAAATTAATGCGCCTTCTGCATGAAAATATTTGAATTTATTTAAAAGATGATGTTTGGAGGTTTGTTGCTGATATAATGATAAATACCATGTAGGTATTTGGGTTTGTTTAACATAATAATTTAGTAGTGCTTGTAACTTTTTCGTATTGCAAAGTTAAAAATGACGTGGTTTCAGCACATCACAAACTGCCCCGTGTTGATGGGTGTCATTCCACAAAATGTGTTAATAGAAGTGTTTAAGATAGAAGTTTGGCCCTAATATAAGAAACAGTTCCTTCTCGAAAAGGCATGTAACAATTTAATAACAGGTAACAAGTTTATTTATACAACATAACCCCTTTGTTTCAGTATGTCTATACTTTTCTACTCTAGCCTTATAAAAACAAAATATATTTTAATTTAAACATAACAACTATTTAACAAAAAACCCAAGCACTAATATGATATGACCATACCTACACTTTTTCTATCGTTTGTCTCAGTTAATTCAGCCAAAAGGCAAAAACTAGAGTACTTGTTTTAACCCAAAAAATTCATATGACAAATTTGCAAAGAAGCATTTATGGCGCATAATATGACTGCCTCTACCACTCTTTTTATCCCTTATTTCACCCTAAATATCAGATGAATTCATTATGTTTATGGCAGTTGAATTCGTACGATGTGATACGAAATACAAAATTTTTACTCGTCTTCCTCCATATTTGTTAGCAATTTACAGCGCCCTCATCGGTAATTTGAATCGACAATATAAAAAATGGTATACCTATATCTTAGTTTAATTGCAGATAGTTTAACTGAATACCTAAATATGGAAAAAGTTATCAATGTCAATAAATGACAAGAAATGATGTACTTACTTATAATTAAAAGACAGGGACAGAAACGCTCGGTATAGTATATGAGTATATATTATAATATGAGAGGTGTTTGGCTTTATATGGATCACCCTGTACTTGGGCAGGGTTTGTTTGATGACCCGCCAAGTGGCCGGCACAGCGATATTAATCTTTATTAAATGTGAGGCTTCTACCCGTATTTAAATAATAATATATTTTTATCTGGGCCGTGACGAGGCGGATTATTTTATTATTTCAGTGGTTTCAGCAATTGCCGCTAATTAATGAATTAGTCGGCCTTAGCCGTGTAATTTCAAAATGCATTTGACGAGTTAATTGCGTCGGGAATTGTGGTGAAAGTCGGGGCAGTACAAATTGTAATTATTTTAAAAATTGTTATAATCTAATCTATCCCGCATGTGAGACAAGGCACTAGAAAAAATATAATAAATTCAGTTTAATTATTTTTTATTAGTAATTTCAAAAGGGATATTAATAAAAGTTTCACTTTTGATAGTTATATCCGCCACAATAAGAATAACAGTAGGCCTAGAGTTGTCTTGTGAATGATATGAACAAGTATTATTTTAGAGGCTATATGAGTAAAGGAAATAGAATTTTTATAATTTATTTAGCCTTTCTTGAGCTTATAGGTCTAAGTATATACAAGATAAATTACTGATTGTTTACATGTTTATCGACATCTTCGTCAGTTTCTATAACTCTGAATAAATATATTATATTAATTAATTAATTTCATAAATGAAAGTAGAGAAATTAGTAGAAAATGTAATTATTATTACTAATTTCTAAAGGTGTAAGTTTGGGATTCATTTAAACGGAATTTATTAATTAAATATAATTATTTAATAGAGTTTTGCGTATTTCAATTCTTCGAAAGACTTCTATGCATATGCGAATTTTGCATATTGTGATATATATTCCTGTGAATTAAAATAAGACACACGTAAGTGTTTAATTATAATAAATTCAGTTGAATTACTTCACTTCCTTATATGGTTTAATTGACACGAAGTGCCTATAAATATTAAATTAACGATTTTAAAATACCATTTAATAATTGCTATAGTTAATATTCTGTCCAAAATTTTTTGAAGCTAGGTGTTTTAATGGAACCTGATAAGCAGAGAATGAAAAGCAGATGTGAATCGTAATTTTTCTACAAGTTTAACACTTTTGTGTGCCTGTAGGAACTTAGTAAAATATTGCTTTCAATTGCTCCCGTATTTGTTGTGGAACATTTAGAACGGAGCATAATTTGGGGTTGTATTACTAGATCGCAATACAACTTGCATTAGTTTCTAGTTATTACGTGACACTTGTGTTAAATCCATACTAGTATCTATAACTTAGGTCACTATCAAAGGATCCTTTAACTACGTAAGTTCTTATATTTCCCTTTATTTTGAAGATTAATCAATGGTGATTTGGTATATCCTTGTTGTATAGTTCTTTTTGTGAATGTGTAACGGATTTTGTGTTTCTTTCACGGATAATATGGGATTATTACATGACATTGGTGCATGTAGAACACCATATATTTAACTGAAGTTGCTATTCTACCATTAACTTCAATATTTCTAGTAATTTGAAGCTATTAGGATACCGGCTATCCCATCAAACTGATTCATCGCTTTGCATTGCCCGCGCGAGGATAAGGAACCGATAAGCTGTAGCTGTAGCGTTATCTGCAAAATTGGTATTTCGGTATTCCTACTGGATCCAAAGATCGAATATTTGTAATTGATTGATATATTTTTCATTTTGATATGACTATTAATCGTCATCGATCATTTTCTTCAGCTTCGGAATCTCCGCGACTATTTTCGTATGATACAGATTTTACTTTATTCAAACGTATAAGATGTTTTGTAACTTTTCGTATTTTTTTTTATTGTCAAAGTAATTAAGTATAGATAGAAGAAAAGGATCAGAGATTGAGACATTTTATATGTGTATATACATAGTGTGTCAGAAACATAAATATTTGAAATTATTGGTAATTGGAAGAAATCCTTGAATTATAGAATATGGAAATATTTAGGTGGCATGCGTGCAAGAGAAAATGTAAAGAACTATTTGAAACTTCAAAGTTTTTTCTTAAAACAATTAAGAATTTTGAATATATTCTTTTAGATACTCCCTGTATACATTGGACGACAGTGAATTGATCACACTAATCCCTATCCATTGCATAGGTAAGTACCTTCGAGGCATATTCTGGATACAGTAATTACACGCAGAATCTATTCGTCTATAGCGTTAGTAGGTAAAGCCGAATCGAACTCAACTGTAATATATAGGTGCCATAGGGTGAAAATATTCACCCTATGGCAGTATTCTGCTCTGTGTGTTTACAATGTTTTCATACGTCTCTTATATCTCCATATACAATTTTTAATAATAGCCTGGAAAGATAAAAGGTTATTTTTTCAACAAACATATCTAAATGTAATGAATTCCCCGATCCCCAAGTAATTCATTCATCCAATAAAATATGGTACACTATTCTTAGAATTTGATTTTTGAATAGTAGATTTCATATTATTTGTTGATATATTTATCGAACCTTTCATTGAACTACGAGTACTTCAAGTTTTGCAGCAGAGTTTATTAAATTAACGTCCTACCCGCATCTGAGTATAGTAACTTATACATTTTTATTTAAATAGTGACAAGGCACATTATTTTACTATTTCAGTGGTGTCAGTAATTGCCTCTCGTTTACTCTGCCTTCGTAGTATAAATTGCCGTTAAATGTACGTGTCTACCAAACCAATTCTATAAGAAGATGTATTTGACAATTTAATTGTGCAAGAAAAATATAATAAGAACGGGAATTCTTGGAATTACAATCTACACATCACGCCCAAATGTGGTATCGCCTAGTTTTATATACCTACCTAAATCGATGTCGAGATAGGCTAAATACCTAAAAACAACTTTACCGTGATTTTTAGCATTGAAAATGCTTATAGGATCGCGAAGGTTCGTATATGGGTATGTTTCGATAAAAAGTGTAACGCGATGAGCATGTCACACCGACATGGTTACGTAGTGGGGGACCGAGTAGAGCGGGTGGCGTGGGCGCATAGTTTGGCATCCGTATATTGCAAAATTGCAAGTCTGAGAATCTGAGCTCTCATGTGAATGTGATATACAAGGTGGCAAAGTCTGTAAGTCGCAAATGGTAAGTTCTCAAATTAGAAGGTAACTTTTGCAAGCTTTATATAGTTCCAAATTTCCTTAATTCATTTTCAATGAACTCCGATGGTTGCAACAATTGCGATCTGTGAATTTTTTTATATAATATGTTAGATTTTAGGGTATATTAAACTAAAAAAAGCTCTGGAGGGCCAAGACAAATTTTTATTTCTTAGATTACAACTTTCTGCCCGGTTATATTAAGCGAGCGTTCATTCAATAATAATCTAATTTCCTTTTCGAGTAGTCAGTGGACCTAATTTTGACATAACTACTACTATAGGTACTAAAAACATTTATAAAAGCACGTCGAAGGCTGGTTATTGATGATATCATCGTTCCGGGCCCTCGCTTTATTTGTTTTAAACACCGATGAATGCCCAAACGGCCAACCTGACACTTTTAATTCGCTCTCGAATTAATTTTCTAATCCTGTTGGAGTGATGATCTCGATCGATGTTATAATTTATTTTTGGCAATTATCTGAAAAGAGAAACAATCTCTAAGGCATCAAAATTGCCACAAATTGTGCAAACAGGTTTTATAAAGAAAGTTTTTGAATTATTGTGATTTGGGTGATTTGGTTTTCAGTGCTGGTAACCTGTGAACAATTATGGCTTATATTATATTATGTCCAGGTTTATTACACCGTGTTAGAATTGCCCTATATGGTACCTCAGGAATATTTACGATTCATGTTATTTCAAGTTCTTGCTTTAATTTTGTGAGTAAAAATCTAACAACCGCTGATATAATTTTGTAGTCTGGTGTGCTGAAAAAGGATATGTTCTTTTTTGTGGAATATTGGACCGGAAAGTATCGAGTTTTGACGTTGAATAAATATTTAATAAAAGCAATAACTCTGAAACGGTGTTTAAGTTGCAATTAAAAGCAACTGTCTTTACTTGAGCATCTCGTATATCGCCAATAACTATTTCAAGCAACTGAACTACAGGTAAATTAAAGTTCAAACGTTTCAATAGAGATTTTCTTTCAGGCATACTCACAAAAATATGTACGTAGCGTCATCACTGGTGTATAGGCCTGATTTTCGAAACTTTTCACTAAAATTGCGCGAAGGTGGGTAAAGATTCCCAATTTCCGCATTGAAGAGTTGGTTTCCATGACGAAAACCAATCACTTGCCTCTCCATTCAATCCACTACAAGCAGTGTCAGTTGTTCAAAATCGAGCCAATGAAATGTTTCCCCCAATTCTTCAATCTCATCGTACCAACTAAATACACCATCAGAATCTAATGCTGGGTTAAACTTCGGTATGTCAATGGGTGTAGATGGCACAATTACTGCGGCACGGTTAGAGTTTTGTTTAATTTCTTTTAAAGTATAAACTAAAACTTGAGTTAATTGATCAATTTTTCTTTTAATTAATTAACACTTTCCACACACTTTTCACACTTGGTGATCCCACTTCTGATTAGATTAGATTTTAGGAAATAATAGTTCTAGAGGCTAAACACAAATCTTTTTTTCTTAGGTTACAACTTTCTGCATGCGCGATCAATTAAGCGAGAATTCATTCAATAATAATCTCCTTTTTGAGCAGCCAGAGGATCTAATTTTAACATAACCTAACGACTATACTATAAAAATTTATAAAATCACGTCGGAGGCTGGTTATTGATGACATTATCGTTCCGGGCCGTCGGTTTATTTGTTTTAAACACCGAAGAATGCTCTCACATATAGGTAAGAAAGAAATATTCAATCGTTATTCTTTACTTTTAAGAACACAATGGTTGCACTGGTACATACACTTCAAGACACTCTGTACACTTTGCTATAAATATACTTCTGCCGCATTAACCACAATCTTTTTACCCCTTTCGGAGTCACAAATCGGATTTCTGTGTAATTTATTTCCAAATATCATATGCGTGAAAAGGGCCATATTCCATTGTTGCCATAATAATCAACATCTGATTAGGAGCAACCCAGATAGTGCCGCTCCCGCCAGATGTACAAAACATTGTCACTTCCTACCCTTTCGCTGAAGGGTGTCACCCCAAATATGCATATTTCATATCCCAGCGGTGAATTATGGTAGAGCCACAATTATTCAATTACGGTCCAGTTACCTTTGGTTTTCAAAGACTTTAGAGTAGGTTCTAATACCCAAGTGAGCAACTTTTGTAACAAATTTTTAAAAATATAGCCCCTGAAATATTGCTTGCATTTGGGGAATTACTTATGCATATTCTTTTTTTATTTTTCCTGGTATTCATAGAAAAAATATTTTAAAGTTACTCCGTCTGGCCAATATGATTTTATTTACAACATTATATCTCTGCCTTACTCAAGAAATAGAAATAGAAATAGAAATAGAAATAGAAATAGAAATAGAAATAGAAATAGAAATAGAAATAGAAATAGAAATAGAAATAGAAATAGAAATAGAAATAGAAATAGATATTTATTAATCCAAAAGATCACAAAACAATGATATAGGACAAGTTAACACATACGACGTAATATATAAAAACTCGTTAAAAAAAGTTATCACTAATAGATTAGTCTAGACAAATAATAAATACATATAAAAAATAAACAAACAACAAGAAAAAAACAGTAACACATTAATCAATAATTCAAGTATTCCTCTAAAGAATAAAAACCATTAAAAATAAGAAATTCCTTTACTGCCGTAGAAAATATTTAATGCATCTAATATTTTTCATAAGTATATTAAGTTTATTATTGTAAATGACAGTACCCATGTAATAAGAATTTGGTTTGTATAATTCAAGTCTATGCATTGGGTGTTGTAAATTCTGTCCATGTCGTGTTGGACATTCATGGTAAGAATTTTGAGATATAAACTTGGACAAATTTCTTTTAATAAACATTAACATTTCAAAAATATATAAACAAGGAAGAGTTAATATTTTACTATTAATAAATGTTGACTTACATGATTCTCTATATTTCAGTCCAAAAGTAAATCTAATGGCACGTTTTTGTATTAAAAAGACACGATTAGCAAACGAGGAATTACCCCAGAATATTAAGCCATATCTAAGGTGACACTCAAAATTAGAAAAGTAAAATGTTTTTACAATATCAATGTTAGATATCTGTCTCAATCGATTCAAGGTATAACTGCTAGAGGCACACCTACGACAAACATAATCTGTATGAGATCTCCAATTAATGAAAAATCAACATATATACCCAAAAGCTTGAAATCAGTTGTTATTGAAGACTTGTTTTTTAATGATATAAGTAGACTAGATATGTAATTACTACCAACTGGATGAAACTGCATAGAGAACGTTTTGTTCGCATTCATAACTAGGCCATTATTACTAAAGTATCTTTTTATAAAAAATAAATTGCAATTCAAATTATTTATAGCATCATCCAAATTATCTGTACTTGAAACAATTGTGATATCATCAGCAAAAGCAAAGTAAAAATAGAAAGTGATTTTTTTATATCATTGAGATATAACAAAAACAATAACGGGCTTAAAACGCTCCCTTGGGGAACGCCTATATCAATTTCAAGTTGTTCAGATTTTTCATCATAGAAATCAACTGCAAACAGATACGATCTAAGTAAGTCATTACACTTTCCCCGCAAACCATAACATTCAAGTTTCCTTAGTAGTAACTCTTGATCAACACAATCAAATGCTTTTGAAAGATCTACAAATAAGGAAATTACTTTATGACCTTTATCTAACTGTTTATAAACATAATCTAGAAAACTTGATAATGCAGTAATGGTTGAATGTTTTTTTCTAAAACCATGCTGGTCAGGAGACAACAATTTATTACTATCCAAAAAATCCACTATTCTACCAAATAAAAATCTCTCAATTATCTTAGAAAAAACAGAGGAACAGAACTCTAGATGCCCAAGGTAGTAGCACATTATCCTAGGGCTGATTAGTTCCTGAATTAAAATTGTCAACCGTATCTACATACTACCTGAAATGTCTAGCGAATCATGCAGTCTGACAAGATTAAAGAAAATAGCATACTGTCACTATACTAGCAGAAAATCAGATTCTCATTTTAATTCCTTTAATCGGTACAATTTGGTTATGAAATATAACATATTCTACTACATAACTCATTCAGCGAATTAATTTTTATGATAAACTTCTCATATATCTATGTAAAGTATGTTCAAATGACCCAAGATGTTCAATTTAGAGAAAAAGACGGGTCGATAAAGGGTAAAGTGTGTATTAAACAGAGAAAAAAAACGCATATGGGTGGACCGAGGTATCAAAATCTAGGGTGGAAGACGTGACACGGCTGATAGGAGTCAGAAGTGTGGCCAAAAAGAGATAGTCTGTAGATGTGGTTACCAGGTTCCCCCACTATATAACGAATTAAAAATATTATTCAGTATTACGTTATTTATCTTTATTTAACTATAATGTACCAATATCTTGGGTCTTTGTTTATTTGCAGACTTTTATAAAAGTATTACAAAATCAGTCATATGAATTTTAGAATACTCTGATACTAGGATAATATTCTGGCAGCAGCAAGTAATTGGTAGTTCTTAATCTTCAGCATAAATATTTAATTTACAATGATATTCCGAGAAATGCTAATCATATTTTGTTTTATTACCACAGAAGATTGAGAGATCCAAGGATTTTTAATATAAGTTAAAAATCCTTGTGAGTGACCTAGCTTCAAGATACAAGATATGAGCACTCTTTGCGAAATATATTTGTGGATCGTATACAACAACCTGCAGCAGCATATTATGTACTGCATGTTTACAGCCACCAGGTACGCAAGAATGCCGAGTTAAATTACAGTGGACGTAACCCCAGCCAACATCAAATTTCACGGTGGTTGACTAACATGCTGAGCTGTTAATGACTTCATTATGTGTTAACTGGAATACCTCAATACTTCAATGTGTTCGGGAGTATTGGTATCACACAGACATGAGTGGTCTTATGTAAACAGTAGCGGTTTAATGAAACTTTCGAACGAGATTAGCGTCTTGCGTAAGACTCCAAAATAATTGAATATTCCAGGCGGGTGCATCATCCAACAGGGTATTAGATCCTTATTTTCTTGGCAATATAAGATCCGGTTTTGTTACATCAGATTGTTTTTTTCTGAAGCGATACAGGGTGTTCTAATAGAGCGTCAAAGTCCAATATCGGCTCTATTGTAAGGTTTTGAAAAAACACTTTTATAAAAGTGATGTTGCGTGAAAAATCGCACATTTAAAAATAATATTGAAATACACAGGATGACCCACTACAGCGGGACGCTCTGAAAGTCATTATTTTAAATAGACCACTCTGTATATTTCTGGATATTTAAATTCAACATGAAATTCTTTATTAGACGATACTTGATTTTTTTTTTATTTTCGATGCGACAGTACGAAGGCGTAGAAGGGCCACACTATTAAATTTTTTCAAATTCCGACTTTAAAGTCGGAATTCTGACTTTAAACTCGGAATTCCGACTTTAAAGTCGGAATTCTGACTTTAAAGTCGGAATTCTGACTTTAAAGTCGGAATTCTGACTTTAATATCGGAATTCCTACTTTAATCTCGGAATTCCGACTTTAAAGTCAGAATTCCGACTTTAAAGTCGGAATACACTTTATTGTACAGGATGTGACTGTTTTAAAGGGCATAGGGATGATATTTGTAAAACAAATAACCCAGTTCATAGATATTAAATCGTTTCGATGTACCAACACGCTCGAGATGTCTAGAACTATGTTCATTCGCTCTTCATAACGAGTCGGAGCCAATCATATTTATTGTATTTAAAATTATAACATTTCTTATTTTAATGATGCATTAGTCTACCGTTTAGGCAGACGCATTTCGGATAACATATTAAATAACATAATATATAAAAACTGTACCTACAGAGATTACAATTTTGGTTGTGTTTGCAAAATATCTCGCTTACTATTAAAGATACACGAACGCAGTTTTTGCGAGTTCCGGAAACTGGGATCGAACCCTATTTCTATTATATAGGGTAGGCTGCTAATAGTGCGAAAATGTTCGAGAAATCTTTTATTAAAAATACAAAAAAAATTAAAAACAGGTATTATATGAAACTAACTGCACATCATTCTAAAATTAGTTTGGGATGCACAGGGTGTTTCTTTAATAGTGGCAAATATATTTTTTTTAATGGAACGTGCTGTAAATTTTTATATTTTATTAAATAGCGTAAAACTAAAAATTCAAACGCTAGAGCATACCATGAACCTAAACCTAGCCGCTTCGGAGATGTTTGGCATTTTCTAAAAAAAACTTGACGCATACCTACAAGAGATTGCGCGCCTTTATAAATTTTTATGCATAAGAAATGATTCAGAATTATAAAAAATTGTAAAGAAATTAGTAGTAGTAGAAAACCATCTACCAGACACTGATAGGTTTCGCATTTATTCCGTGCTTATCAAAGTGCCATAGGTAGTGGACTCAATGAACAATGTTGCAACATGATTGTCCAAAGGGCATCTGGTATGTTAGTAGTGGTGCGAAACACTGTACTGTGCGTTTCACGAAGTTGTATCCCGGATTGGAATGTTAGTATACATTCCAACGTATGGAGCGTCGTCATGTTATTAGTTAAATTCAATGCATTGGCACATCTCGGTTACGGACCGCTACAAATTGAGGTGGTGTGATTTAAGCGCACGTGCCAGTCTCGCACAGGATTTGCCAGCGAATCCTGACAATCAGAACATTCCAATCCGGGATACAACTTCGTGAAACGCACAGTAGTGCCCTCTTCTGGTCTTCGCTTCTATCCGTCTAACAATTATTGTCTAATTGACAAACAGATAGCGACCTATTTCTCTGCAGGTATCATTATAACTTTGACCTCTATCGTTTTTAAGAAAGACGATCCTATTTATTTATTTGAAGGAGATGCCGAATACCACCAGACACTGACCGGTTTTGCATTTATTCTGTGCTCATCAAATTGCCATAGATAGTGGACTCGGTGAACGATGTCGTAGTGGTAGTAATGATGATGTACTAGAACAGATCAGAAGATGGCACTACGGTGTTTCTCACCACCACTAATATACCATGCAGATTTAGATCATCATGTCGCAACATGGTTCATCGAGTACACTTGGTATATATTTTCGAATATCTGATTAATTTTGAAAGAAGTGCTTTCTTTCAAAATTAATCAGAAATTCGAAAATATATACCAAGTGTACTCGATGAACCATATGTTGCGACATGATGATCTAAAGGGAATCTGCATGGTATGTTAGTGGTGGCAAAGCTTATGTAGACCTAGTTATTTACTGCAATGTATTAATTTGAAGTCCTCGAAAAGGACCCCAAACTCGATGTGTGTAAAAGCACGTTGGACGCGAAACTATTGCCGTCCTACAAAAGAGTGAGAGAGTTTAGTTGAGGGCGGAGTTTGCAACGGAATGACAAAATAAAGCTTTCTGTAGTG
The DNA here is from genome assembly GCA_963924545.1 of Pogonocherus hispidulus. Classification (NCBI taxonomy): domain Eukaryota; kingdom Metazoa; phylum Arthropoda; class Insecta; order Coleoptera; family Cerambycidae; genus Pogonocherus; species Pogonocherus hispidulus. The sequence continues at coordinate 72,300,332 of OZ004694.1, forward strand.
GGGCGAAACAGATTCTTTTAAATTATTTTTATTATATGAGATTATCAGATATCAGATCAGGTTTTCACAAGTATAGTCTACCAGAAAGTTATTATCATGAGTTATAGAGGAAATAAATGCAATTTTTTTAATTGTGGAAAATCACGTCGAAGAGATCCAGAGATTAAACATTATAAATTTCCATCAGATCCAGAAATATCACGCAAGTGGATTATTAACTCAGGTATAAAATTAATTAATTTTTATTTAAGACAATGGAAAAATTACAGCAGGGTCGTACGCATGATTTTTCATTGGGGTGTTTTTGTAGAACACAAAAAATACGTGCGTTCGGATATTTCGTCTGAAAAAAATATTAATAAAGTAAAGTATCTTCACTGTTCCATACATTTTAAGATCCCAATAGTGAGCATCAATCAATAGATAAGCCTGTAGAGATTTATCCCTAGTTATAGAATAAAAAAAAATTCACTCGCAGCGTCCGATCGCTGTTTTTTTAGCTTTATATCTGTGATTAATAGATGCTTGTTTAGAATTATTTTTGTCTATTTTGCAAAGAAACGTTTAATTGTTTTGTTTATACCATATAAAGTGGGATAGGTATGGCGCTCTTACGTCTGAAATTGATAAATAAAGAATCATGTAGTACTGGTTATTTCGCCGTATTTGCTATGGCGGTTATACAGACTCTGCATTTATTTCTTATCAAAGAAAATATAATGTACCTATATACTTACCAAAGCTTATATACGTATAGGTATGTAGGTAGGTATATCCTAGATGATGATCGTCTATATTTTACATGACATAGCTTTTGTTTTTTTTAGTTAAAAAGTAAAAGTTGTAAGATTTTTCCCTTGAATCTGATGACCTTTCTTATAGCAGATCAAATAAATGAGTACATACCTAGATAAATATATCTTAAAAGTATGAAAAATGTAGGTACATTTTTCTTTAACTTATATTAAAACTATCAACCCTCATTAAAAAAATTTGCAGGAATATCAGACTATTGTGTGAATTTAAGTACCTATACTTAATAAGAAAAAATATTGATGATTTCATTTCTTTCAACTTGTTAACGGTTAATCTGGTATAGGTACCTATTTAAGGTAGCTTTTATATTAATAGGACATTTTTCAAATGTGAATATTTTAACATCAAAAATTCCAGATAGGCATTTTTTTTAGTTTTCAACTGTAACTTTGGTTTTATTATGACCACCATCTTGGATTTTTAGCTCAATTATTATAAATCTAAAAATTTCTCATTTTCTCAAAAAGCGATAGCTCATTCTGTTAGGTGTTGGGTGATAGCCTGTGACTAACAGAATGGTATATTGCGGCGCGAGTTCGAATCTCGCCAGGGTAGAAATGGCACATCTCCCAGGGAATGGTTGCTAAAATGAAAACAAGCTAAAAACGTAATTAAAAACAGAAGCTGATCATGGTTTCTCAGAAACGAAACGTTGGACAAAAAATTGGTGAATGCCATCAAGTTAAGCTCAAAAAGCGACAATGGAAATTTTTTATTTTTCGATAGCTGTTAAAATAACGCCAGAAATAAATAAAAACAAATATCGCAAAAAAATTGTTTTTCCAAGTATTTTGAAATCAAGAAAAGATAATTTATTTTTGCAAAGTCCATGCAAAAGGTAATCAAATTGCTCAACTTTTTCATAATTTAACCAACTTTGTAGCTCTTACCGTTTTCAAGATTCCAATGCTATCCCATCTTTATCTTGCACACACTGTATACCTACCCAAAGTCTATGTATACCTAAACTTTGGTATACCTTACAAAACTAAGTATATCGAAATCGAGAAATGAATACAAATTTCGCGAGTGCAAAGTCTGGTCTATATAAACTTTGGTGAGTGTGAGTGAGTCTGAAATAAATGCTCATTATACAAAGTGTCCCACGGTGACGACACATTAGACAGATTTCAGACACTATACTTCGATTTTAATTTTGAAAATTTGTTCAATAGTGTTTTCGGACATGCCCTTCTCAACTAAAATAATGGCGTCCACCTAACGCCATTTTCGTTATTTCCAAAGGAACACCCTGTATATTATTATTATTGTCATTATTGCAGTTTTGGATTATTAGGAAAATTCTAAACACATTTCATGTAGGATGTTCTTTAGGGTTCTTGGTTCTATATACCTACCTATCTTCAACTGTTTTTGAAATATTGACAAGTGAATAGTGACATTTTGTAATTTTGACACCTTATAAAATCTAAACGGTTTGAGATCAAGCAAGACGGTATGCACATTATATCTTAACTTTTCATAGGCTATCATTTAATAGATACTAATTTCAGATTTACCTAGGTAACCAAGAGATAAAATTCGATCGAAAATGTTTAATTTCTTGTTGCATTAAGTCAGATGACTTAATGAAACGTAAGTAGGTATAGATAATCAAAATATGTTTCAGCATTGTTACCGGAATGTAAAAGATGACAATATAAAAATGCTGTTAGTTTTTCTAAATCTGCACTTCAAATGGCGTTAGAAAAATTGATAACAATTGTAACCCAACAAATATGCCATAAATTTATTCATTATAGGTAGCACATTTTTCATTATTTATTAGGCTAAAATTTAAATTTTATTAATATAAAATTATGCTTCATATTGATATAAAAAGTTACATTGGCTTATAAAACATAAAGTATACAAAGTTTTAAAAATTACGAATTTGCAAGAAGACAGGTACGAGAAGGTAGGTAAGTACATAGGTATTAGGTAGGTAGGTAGGTATATTATTAGGTACCTATATTACCTATCTAATGAATTATATTTACGTCTAGTTTTCGGAAATATTTTGTCAAATACATGTAATTAAAACTTATACAAAAAAAGCATTAAATATCAAATGAATAATGAAGCGAAGAAACGCTTATTTTGTTTACCGGCCTCAAAGTCTATGTAGGTAGATATACCTCGGTTTCAATAACGTTCACATTAAAACAACCCCAACACCATCTATAATAGAAACATTTATATTTTATAATTTGTATAAATATACCGTTTCATATACCAAATATTATGCCAATGAATTATGGCAAAAAAGACCTAAATTTAATAATAGGTAGGTATTGCATTGTGCCAAACTTGTCCATGCGGCTGGGTCTGACCAAATTTTATGTAGACCTAAACTTTGGTCTGACAAACGGTACAGCGTAAGTGTATCGTGAGTGTATCGCGGTCTGACAGGTTATGACATAAAGTTTAAATTTGCACGAATTTAATGGGCGGATACGTTGGGAGGGGAATGTAAATCATGAATGAGTTACATTTAAAAGTTCATCGTCGCGCCATCTACGAAATTCATAAAAGGTAGAAGTTCAATGTATTTTATATAGATGGTACTTGTGTATAGGGTTGTGAGCGCTCCCATAAGGAGTAAATAACTAGGTCTACATAAGCTTTGGTGGTGGTGAGAAACACCGTTCTGATTAATTTTGAAAGAAAGCACACCTTATGTTCTTTTTCTGTGCCACAATAAAAAAATAATATTTTTTATGCATAAAGGCTCATACAATCCTTTGAATCTGTAAAAATGAAATTTACACTTTGTTACGGTATAAGTTCTCTTTGTAACAGCTTTTGTTTCTCAAGAAAATAACAGAGTGTGTAAGCAAGATATTCTCCAAAGACAACGAAAACGGGACAGGCTGTATACAATGCAGTTCTTCGAGTTAAATCTTATCACCACATCTATCAAATTGCATAAAATTTCTATAGGACTTTCGAACTGTTTCTGTAGTGAGGGACCTGGAAAAACACATTCCTCAAAAAAGTAGCACAATATTATGAAAACAGCGTCCGTGTATCTTTAATAGTAAGCGAGATATTTTGCAAAGACTACAAAAATTGTAATCTCTGTCCAGTTTTTATGGATTATGTTATTTAATCTATTTTTCGAAATGCGTCTGCCTAAACAGTAGACTAATTCATCATTAAAATAAGAAATGTTATAAATTATAATAACAATAAATATGATTGGTTCCGAATGGTTATGAAGAGCGAATGACCATAGTTCTAGATATCTAGAGGGTAAGGGGTGTTGGTTACTTGTGATTTCATATCTCTATGAACTAGGTTATTTGTTATTATACAAATATGACCCTATGCCCTTTAAAAAAGTCACATCCTGTGCAATAAATTGGATTCCGACTTTAAAGTCGGAATTCTGACTTTAAACTCGGAATTCCGACTTTAAAGTCAGAATTCCGACTTTAAAGTCAGAATTCCGACTTTAAAGTCGGAATTCCGAGTTTAAAGTCAGAATTCCGACTTTAAAGTCGGAATTTGAAAAAATTTAATAGTGTGGCCCTTCTACGCCTTCGTACGACAGTGCCATCAGAAAAATGTGAAAATATTGGTGAAAACAACCATCAGTGTGTCCATAATGATGAGACGTATGGGAATTTCGAAAACTTTAAGGAATACAGATTCGTTTCCTCTCACTTGCAAATTACAGCTATCTTGATTAGTGCTGAAAATTTTTGGAAAAAGAGGGTTTTTTAATAACCGTTTTCATTTTTCTGGAATTAGTTGAAGAGATAGACGACACTGAAAACACTTTCTTTGTTACTTTTTATGGTGTATCACATGATGATTACAAATTTAAAATCGTTGGTTTTGTTACTTGCAACCATCATCAAGTTAACTTTTTTAAATACGAGCTCGGTAAGCCATGATTACAATAATTGCAAAGACATAATTTTCTAACCTAATGATGTACCTTACTTAATATTTTAATGAATTGAATGATACAACTTTTTTCCACTTTCCACGAATCTGTATCTTTTATAGTTTCCGAGATCCCTATACTTCATCATCTTTATCGTTGACACACTGTATACCCAACTGGTGTAGTTAAACGATATTAAAATCATTTATCGATAATTTTATATAGGATGTTTGTTAGATAAGCTTCAATTTAGTCAGTAGGTGATCTGAGAATTCTGAGATATCTTGATTTTGAGCTGTCTGAGCCAACTGAGCCAACTCTGAGCCTGATTTTGAGCCAATTGAGCGGTCGCGACGGTTCACTGAACCGTAGAAAATAGTTAAGGTACACATAGGACACAATCTTAGCAGGTTTAGTTTTAATCATCTCCAGATAATGCCAACTTGGTTATCGAAACGCGCGTCGAGTTCAGTAAGTGTTTTGGTGTATGTGGAAAACTACGTCAGTGATATTTTCGCATCAAAAGTTCCCACCCCCTTCAATATTGATTTTGACCACATTGATTTTGATTCAGACAATTTTGTTCGCTTTTCTTATGGGCAGCTATTCTTATGGATGTAATCTTCAGGGTAATGTTATTTCATGTCTAAAATATATACAGATATTTCCTAGTCATAATGCAAAAAAAGTACGGCTTATATACGTAATCTACAATGTAATTATCAATCTATCAGATAGGAAATATACAATAGAGACTAGTGATGTGCAGTTCATGACCGAATAGTTCGCATGAACTATTCACTTGAGGTCAACTGAATGAACTGTTTCATATAGTTGCCACTGAATAGTTCATTTTGAACTGTGTGTGAAATTGTACCATTCATTCACGTTTTTGTTCCCTCGTTCGAGTCAGTTTAGTTCTTTAGTACTTCATGATTCAACATGTCGGACATGAAACATGAAACTTAAAACCGAAAAAGAAAACTTTTCAATTTAGTAATTTAAATGAATTATTGCTCTGAATCGATACATTTAGCGTTTTTGTTATCTGAAATTCTGAACCATTTATGTATATTTTATGAACTAATAAAATAATTTACTTCAAAAGTTGATAATAAACGTAAAATATATTTCTATGTAAAAAAATAATACGAACAAAAAAAAGAAAGTTCAACATAGTAAAATTATAGTAGGTACTGTACATACTTTTATATAGATACAAAAATTTATAGATTATAGTTTAAAAGTATTACTTGTGACAATTTCTAATGTTTTATATACCATTATTTGGTTGTCATTTGTCATGAAGAGTATAGGTACCTACTACCTACTACTGCAAATATATTCGGTCCGCAAGGAAATCAAATACGAGACGAACTGTAGTTCGTTTTGAACTGTAAAAAAGAACTATTCACTTAGGTGAACTGTTTCGGTCCGAACTATTCACCAAAGTGAACTGGAATGCCCATCACTAATAGAGACACAACACTATCGCTTCGTCTAAATATGCAAAGAGTCACAGATTGTTTGATATCAGTGATGTTACGAGAAACCTAACACACGTTTTTAAACATTTTTAGACAGCGATTCCTCTAAAGATGTCGAATTTATCGTTATTTTATCCT